>CM042218.1:15583914-16792664 GCA_023566465.1 Cottus gobio | reverse complement strand
GACAGTATATCTGACGATGCAATTATCTCGTGAGCCCCGTTAATTTGAGTTAAAACCACAAGATTGAAGCACAACAGAAGAAAACGCGCCCCAGCATCATGTTGACATGATCCTGCTGGGCCTGTCGAGCTCAGTGCCATTGAGATGGTTGTCAGGTTTGGACACACACACCACTGTGTAGGTCAACACACACTACAAACACTAGATTCCCCCAAGGACCTTTACGTACACAGTGTCACACACACGCAACATCAGTGTAGTGTGTAAAAGGTGTGATGGAGGAGGGGGATGAAGGGGCGTGACCCACAAGAGCTGATTTCATGAGAGGAGAGGAGACAAGAAAGGTCTCTGTGTGCATGACCACAAATGGAGAGAGCAGACACCAGCTGTCACTTGCTTATGTCAGCCCTATTCTCAGCTCTTATGAGTGTGAGTGTGTATGTTGTGTGCTTTTGTAAGTGTATGTGTGTCCCTGTGTGTGTATGTGTCTGAGTCACTGTGTGTGTATGTGTGTGTGTCACTGTGTGTGAATGTGTGTTTGTCACTGGGTATGTGTGTGTGTGTGTGTGTGTGTGTGTGTGTGTGTGTGTGTGTGTGTGTGTGTGTTTGTGTGTCACTGTGTGATCTCAGGTAGCCACGACTGGTTTCAATTACACAGCAAACTTTGACCTTGTGTAACCAAGCAGGGAAACAAGCTACTGAGAGAGAGAGAGAGAGAGAGAGAGAGGGAGGGAGCGAGAGAGAGAGTGTGTGTGAGAGAGAGAGAGAGAGAGAGAGAGAGAGAGAGAGAGAGATGGGGGGCTGGTGCATATGAGAGGGCGATCAGTGAATTCAAAGATGTTGAGATAGAAAAGAAAAGATTTTTGGTCAGTAAAAATTGAAACTTATAAAACCACACATCAGGGGCCATACTTCCAGGGATGGTAACTTACCCTTTTTCTGGGGGGTCCTCGTTCTTCTTCTTTCTGGCCCCGCCCTGCCCCGCCTCCTGTTCGTCCCTGCCGCCCTCCTTTGGCCTCTCCAACTGGAGGTCTGATGGTCATCCTGATTTCAGGTGGGCAAATGTAGTTCTCAAGGCTCTTGGGGGGCTTCTTGGTGCGCTTGGTGGTCTGAATCTTCAGCTTTAGACTTCCTTCCTGGAAACTTGCTTCCTTGATGGAGAACTCCTGTTCCTCCAGGAGCCCCTCCCCCTGTTCCTCTAGCCCCTCCCCTTCACTTATGGCACCGTTAATCACATCATCACTGCGCGCCAAACTGATGGCCCCTGCTCCTTCCTGTGACTCTTCATTCGGCCCCACCCTGCCACCCTGTAACTCCGCCTCTTTGGGTCGGGCCGAGCCAACCAGATCCCTTGGCTCCATCCACGCTCCCGCCAGAGCCAGTCAGGATGGGGGAAGCTGTGGCAGCCAGCCAATAGGAAAGTAGAGAACAGTAATCTGTCGGGCTGGTTGGTTGTTGTCAGTCAACTACTGGGGTTGGGTTGGGTGTCCCACAGGAACACAGCGAAGCCAGGGACAGTCTGCAGAGAGAGCAGGTGAATGATATGATTAAGAAAAGAAACTAAAACAGAGTCCTGTCATCCACATAGCTTCCATCCCAGTGCTATACCTCTCAGCACAGCACAGGCCTGTCTGCTGTCATCAACATCATCAGCTGCCTGTTATGTATGTAGACAAACACACAAGCTCATCACAGAGCTGTGGGGGCATGCTGCAGTGCTCTGATTTGCATAAACTCATTTTGACACCCACTAACACTTTCCTCCCTCTCTCTACTCTTTAGTCACTCTTTGCTTATCTTCTCTCCCTCCCTTTCGTTCTATCCCCACGACAGATCTGAAGCAGAGTCGAGCAGACACTAGAGTGATCAGTGCAACGTAAGACATTCCTCTTCACTGCTTTTAAACCAGGCTGAAGTTAGCCTGAGGACACAAGACAGAAAAAAATGAAAGAAGCTGACTTCTGTTTTTCTTTTCTTTTCACCAGAGCAGGGAAAGAGGGAGTGAGGGACTCACACATGGGATAAGGGAAGGCAGCAGAAAAAGACAGAGGGAAGGAATCTAAATTCTTTCCCCAGATGTGGTTTACGAGCTGGTCTGGAAAAACCAGAGTCTGAACTGTTTTACGCACGCAGGCAGGGGCATTGATACACACATGCATGAAAAACTCCATGCACATTAATACAGATACAGATGACAGTGTTGCAGAGTACACTTATGCACCGCTGCAGCTATTTCTGCTCTCTAGAGAAAATGTTGTGGTAGCCACTTCTCACAGGATTCAGGTTTTCCTTTTTGGATCATTGCACATGCCGGCACAGATATATATTACATACTTACAGTGCATCAACACACACACACACACACACACACACACACACACACACACACACACACACACACACACACACACACACACACACATGTACTTACACAGTCTTACTTACACACAGGCGTATAAACAGAAAGCCACCAAAACAAACACTGGACTACACTTCTCACTACAGCTCCAGGGAATCCCATCAGTCAATATGACATGAAGCATGACTGAGCTGGTGTGTGCTGTCTCACACACCGAGCCTAGACCGACACCATTTACACCGATGTGAACCCAGACTAGACCACTACCTGCAGACATGACTCAAGTAAAAGCTTACTGAAGACTTACAATGCTTACAAACCTGAGAGCACAAAAGGTTTACAGTATATACTGAGAATTACCCACCTCCTACACTCTGCTAATACATTCTGAAAGATGTGTGTGTGTGTGTGTGTGTGTGTGTGTGTGTGTGTGTGTGTGTGTGTGTGTGTGTGTGTGTGTGTGTGTGTGTGTGTGTGTGTACACTCTTGTACCAGCCCCCGCTACTGTACTTACAGCTGATCCCCATCATAATACCCAACAGGCCTCACAGCACATGCATACAGTCCACCATCCAGCGACACCCGCTTATCCTTTTAGAGGGTCCCAGCTGACATTGGACAAGAGGTGAGGCACAGGACAGGTCACCAGTCACTTACAGGGCACACATGGGCAATTTAGAGTCGCCAATTAACCTAACCTACATGTGGGAGGGAACTAGAGTAAATCAAAGTTTAAACCCCGATCCTTCTCGTTGTGAGGCAAAGCGCTAAATACGGCACCACCGTGCTGCCCCGTGCTTACAGTGTGACGGACTAATCATAATCCACAGCGGTATTTCAGTGTAAGACTTCACGTAAACAGCGTCCAACCCTGAGGTCAAAGTTAATGGTTAGTCATTTTTCTTCTGCATTTGATAGATTAAATACAAATGAAAAGGTTTGCTTCTACTAAACCCTCTCTTTAGCGGTAAAGTTTGCCAATCTGAGACCACAATCTTTCAAAGCTGACTCATAAGGGTTGTTGATGTAGGTTCTGGTAACCCCATGGCGGTTAAGAATGAAACGGACTTAAAGAACCATACAGTGGTTTTGCATGTTTAAGCTTGTGAACTCCAAGTTACTTATGTTACAGGGCCAACTTTATATTGCCAGTCATTTTCCAAAGCATACTTTGGAAAATGCTTTTTCAGATTTATTTCCAACTTTTCCAGAAGTCATTGGTTTTCATTCATTTAAGTGCAGTATGAAAAGGATTGTGAGTCTTAAGTCTTCTGTATTTTGTATGTCATAGTCACATTATTTTCACATGGTAATACATGTTTGGGAAATCATTCCTTCTTGCTGCCTTTGGGAAATCTTTCCAACGGAAAGATTTTTAAGTTAGCTGTCCAACAGCTACCTCGGCAATTCCAGTTATTCTTTGTACACTGCTATTGTTTGTCTTTTGTGTTTGATGTCAAGACAACAAATACTAAAATCTCAGATGTCACAGCTTGATTTAACTCTTCTACTAAAAACCTTTAAAACAGACCCTGCTTGCTGCATAAACACAGGACGACGAGGGTCACATCAATCAGTAACACCGACGCACAATCGGAGGAGGCTAAACGTTTAGTTTGATGGATTACCAGATGATTTTCATACACCATTAAGACCAATAGAAACCACTGGCTGTCTGGAAGTTGGAAAATCTGTCCAAAATCGTACGGTATATTTCGGGAAAAAGTCAGAACGATTTGCATTTAATGAGCTATAACATGCAAAGTCACCACTGTGGTCCCTCTCAGGTCCCACTCAGTCCCAACTTGATCGGACGGTGCCCACATGACATGTTTGGTCCTCCAGGAACCTCCCAGTCCCTAATGTCAGCGTGGTGACTCGCTCTCATGGCATGTGTGAAAGCCACCCTGTCTGTCATGTGACTTCGGACAATGACAGGAAAAAGAGACAGCTGCCAACTACAACATCACACACACACACACACACACACACACACACACAAAAGAAACTGCTCCACTTTGGGTGGTGCTCTTAAGACTCAGAGCCCTCTCACAAATATAAGCCAGTATGACAACAAAATGGTGTCATGCATTAGTACATTCTTCATTCTGGGCCATTACTGTGTAAACCACTTAGCTGGGTCATATTCCTCCTCCCTCCCTGCTGCTCACTGCCCAAAGCTGTGTTAGTTCTCTGTTACTGGCAGACAGGCTGAGAGTTTATGTAAGTCTGACCCCTCCTCGGGCCTCCCTTGCCTAGCCTGAGCCTCACTGTCTCCTCTCTCTCTCTTACACACACACACACACACACATACACACCTCGACTAGTCTCAGACAGCAGGGTGATTGTGAGAGGCCAGACTCACTGCATAAATAGCTTTATTATGTTCTCAAAACTACCAGCGCTAACCAGCTTCGCTCTCAAAAAGCATAAGGTCATCCGCTGTGCTGGATGTGAGAGGCTCTGAGTGAGACACTCCTCCAGCATGTTGCCTTGCCCTTTGAAAACAATTATGATAAAGCATCGATGATGGCATACAGATGGACAGAACCAAGATGGTGAATGATAAAGACAAAACAGAGGAAGACTGAGTCTGAGTGTGAGTGAGAAACAGAGTGAGAGCAAGAGCGAGATGGCAGCAGAAACACAACCTTTTAAGGCTGCATACCCAACAGCCCAGTGCCTGAGGTGGACTCAAAAATAGCTCATACACACTAGCAGACAGATGCGCACACACACACAGGCACACACATTTACACATCCAGAAGCACACCAAACGCCTGTGTGATTGCACAAGGTGAAGAGTCTCTTTTTCTCCTTTTCTTTGATGTGAGAGTGTAGTGGAGGCTCTGCCATCCCTGGCTGTAGATGAGTATCTCAGAGGGATGATGAACATTGTCTGTCTGCCATTTTCATTTTTCATTTATCTCTTTTTCTCTTTTATTCCAGCCCTCTGGTGAAGGGGCAATCACGTAAACCAATGTTTCTAGAAGGATCCAATCTTTGGTTGGAGACAAATCAAAAGAAATGGCCCCGGCCTTCTAATACTTCCAAATCTAGTGGGCACACGCATCAGTTTTGAAACTGGAAGTCTATTAGTCCTCTGCCTCAAAGCAGAGCACAGTGAACGAAGCCATCTTTTTACCCTGTCCACATCAAAGAGCGTATTCTGTTTTTTAAGTGAACACCAAGAGCTTGGATTTGGATTTGGAAAAACAGAATAAATCCCTTTCCCTTTCCCAGCTTAGGAAGGATGGCACAAGCATGTGTGCAGCTGTAGGGCAGCTAGAAGGACAATCATAAAGTACCATGTGTGGGACAGCCGTAATAGAAAATGATGGCCTTGCAGGCACTCTGTGCAGTCCCACATGCACACAGTCCTGTAGATGAGCCATATGCCAGGTAGCACTAAAACCATCCTCACCTAACTACCCCGCAGAAGCAGATGAATGTTAAACCATTTTAACTGCAGCAGAAGCCACAAAATGGCTGTCAGCAAAAACACCTCCCCTTCTCCCCAACTGTCTTCCTCCTTCCCCTCACCTCACCCCCTCCCCAAACCTCTGTTCTCTCCCCTCTTCTCCGTGCTACCTCTTTCCTTCACCCTCCTACCTCTCCCTCCCTCCCTCTTTCTGTGTGCTCTGCCAAAAGGTGCTCCGGTGCTGATATTCTGTTAAGAGAGCCTGCCAACAGTTAGATTTGTCCTTGGATCCCGTTCACATTCCCTCCTCCCCCTCTCTGTGATCCTACTTTGACCCGAGGTAGCCAGCCCAGAAGGGGATACACCTAATCAATTTCTCATGCTTTAATTTAAAGGTGGCATGAGCATCTCATTACATAATATGGGGTTTAATAGTCTGCTTCATACTTGTATGCCACAAAAACACAGCCGGAGTTTCAACTCCCTCAAACCTGTGAACAAGACAAGATCAATCCCTCAACCCCATGTATTTACATCTAGCCACACACTTCTCTTACAATTGCTTCTTCTCATGCCCTTCTTCTTTTTTATCCAGCAATCATTTCCACACCGTCATTCCCTGAACATTTTTTCCCACTTTGCCTCTCTCAGCTGGGCTTGTCTATTTATCTTCTGGTGCTGTGGTTGTGGCTGAGGTTTCTGGGGGCTGCTGATAACACTAGGGTACTGTGGTTCACTGTGTGCCGTCATCTTTCTCCACACAGTCAAAGCATGGCCAAAAATGAGTGTCCCCCACGTGAAAATTATCAGCTATTGATAAATGAAACCAGAGGGGAGGGGCGCTGGATTCCACCAAGCCCATGTAATCTGTATGTATGCTGGCATCTCTGTACTCGTGCTAAAGTGGCATGTGTGGACTTTGTGCTAACAAACCCAAATGAAGGCAAAGTGAGGAATGAAACACACTCCTCACATACTGAGTGTGCTTGAAATAGCAACTTCCACAGCACTTGACATAATTCATGTGACAGTTGAGTTGTCCCTCTCCAGCCTCTACAACAAGTAGATCCATCCAACCACAAATATTTCAAATATGCTGTACAGTCAAATATGACATAACTCTTGACAGATTGAAGGAGAAACAACCACCAGCTCTCTCTCTGCATGTCCCAGACTGTGATGCTATGTGATGGACTATGAAGATGCAGGATACAGGAGAACAACATTTGAGCTAAGTGTGAACAGCAGTGGTTGAGCTGGTCCTTGATCAACGTGTATGGGCTCTTCACCCCATTGACCTAATTAGCTGTTTTTTCTTACTGCCATCTAATTACCAAGTTATTACACAGTCTGCATGGAGACTGAGTGGTACAGCATTGTTTTGGGCGGCCTGTGTCTACGTGCGTGAATGTGCGCGTGGTGCTTTGAGTATGTGCACGCGTGCGTATGTTTAGTCGTAATTTGTTGGCATGTAACTACAAGCAATTCCACATACGTTAATTTCACAATAAAAACGGAGACATAGCATACTATCTTTTTTTAACTACTTCAGAAAGCATGTAAAAAAGCAAGCATGAAAAGCAGACACAAATCAGCTATTAGCATTTATAAAAACATGAAACACATTTATAGGAAAGGTGTATTCAGGTGTGGAATGTGGCGAGTCAACCGGGACTACTTACCCATGTCTAATGTTGTCACACACTCGGCTCTATCGTGTAAATATTTTATCAAGATCATTTACAATCCATTTAGACACATTTTACACAAGCCACGGATGGGATGACAGCCTCCCGGGGAGCTGTCAAACAGTGCCAGAATATATGTAGGTATATATTCTTTGACAGAAAACCCCGAGGAAAATGGCGTCAACGGTGCTTAGGAAAGAAGAAAAAAAACGAAAATAGGATTTGCAGCCGATCTGATGACAGAAGCAAGGTAGACACGCAGGGGGGAATCCAGTTGGAAACTTAGCGCTTATGTCCAATTCCTCACAGAAATAAGATCTTTCGAGGCTCGTGCGGATTGACTCGTGCGGTAGAGAGCCGCGGCGGTGCAGAGAGCGTCTCCGGTGCCTTGCAGGATCGCTGGTCACTCGGGGAGCTGTACGGCGCTGGGATCCCTCGCAAATCCGCTACTCGGTAGGTAGGGGAGGAGGGGGAGTAGGACTATTACTGCAGTCAAAACAAGCCCGCATCCGACTACAAGCCCAAATCCAGCGGGAAAATGCCAGCGGCCAGACCGCGCTTTCATCCGCCAATACAGGAGACTGAGGATCCGAGGCAGGAGACGGTGGTTTGGGTCGCTTTCCCTCCCAGGTTGCATCGGATCAGGACTCTCTCTCTCTCTCTCTCTCTCTCTCTCCCTCTCTCTTTCTGCTTTTCTGATCGGCGAATGTCAGGTCCCGGAGCCTGGTGTCTAGTAATGATCTCACCCAGCAGACTGAAAGCTCAGTGGCCGAGCAGAGCAGAGGAGAGAGGCGAGAGGAGGAGCGACATCGCCTCCAGCTGGCAGAAAACACGCTCAGCGCGTCTCCTTTTGCAACCTTCCCCTAATTCCCATGGCCTTCTCCTGTGGGACTGTAATACAAAGGGTGAACGCAACATCTGGCTAAAGGCCTGCTGTTTTGACTGAGTCACTGCTGTAAGGACTGAGTGAAGTTTTGCACTTTTTCCCCCAACAAATACTGATACAGTATTTCTGTATAGTCTGCAGAACTTTAGAGTAATATATGAAATAATCATTTTGAACATGCATATTTATTGGATGAAAGTGTAGGATAATTATAAATACAGATTTACATTTGATTGCCTTACATGAATAATATATGACTTTTGCTGCTTTGGCATTTCAGCAGATGTTGTGCTTTACTAAATCAGAGGCTTGAATCCTGCTCAGTCCTAGTTGGGTCAGTCTCTATGCCACTTTGCTGCGACATTGGCCAGAGAGTAGTCTAATACCAGAGAATACCAGACTCCATTTGATCATTCATAGTCCTTCTTGGTCAACTCACAGGTACCTCCCAGAAATATGTGGCAGGAAAGGTCCTCACTTAATTTCAGATGAAAGTTTCTGTCCTGGCCAAGATCTCTGCACCACGTTATGCATTCAACACAGAGCTAGCAAAACACATATCACATATTAGATTGAATACGAGGTTCACAAAACACGTACACTTATTGCTAAATTATAAATTGAACTATGAAAGTAGATTATATTTCTTTAAACATAAATACATAAAATGGAGGAATAACATCAAAAAACAGATCAAACCGATGATCACAAAATAGACCTATCCTACTCAAAATAAACAGTTTTGAAGCACAGAAAGCTCGATCTGAAATAATTGAATTAGTGGCTCCACTCTCTCATCCACAATAGACAGCCATGCAAACCTCTGCTGAGTCATTACTAAAAACATAAATCTAATGAGATGATTTATTGCACATCCTCGGGGAAGTTTTGACACGGAACATTTTGCAAACCCGTGGGGTAACCTATAAATAAAGTTTAGCACCATTGTCTTAATACGTAATGGTTTGCCCATAAACTAAAACTACTTGGATGACTTGAGATTATGTTATTTGACAGGCACAGTATAATTAAGTCCAATTTAAGTGTGTGTTCAGTGTGTGTTTACTGAGATAAAAGTTGCCACAACACACTTCACACGCTTCAGAAGAAGACAGGAAGGGTGTGTGAGCGAGGTTGAGTGGATGAATAAAGGTAGATTAAGGTGGTATGTGTGCTGGTGCTTTCCCCTTAATATGTCAAATTACAGCAGGGTGGAAAACCCACATCAACCAACCTTGAACAAGCCACAGTTGTTCCGTTACAGTAATTCATCATTTTCTGAAGTTGTGTTTATATTGTGTCTCCATTCAAACCTTGACCTTCCTTGTATGGAAAACATCCTTTAACATTAACACGTAATGCAAATTATGTCAGATAAGCTTTCCCTCTTGGTGCCCCACAGTTACTATCTGTTTCTCATCCCTGGTGTGCATGTGCGTGTGCATGCCCACGTGTAGAGCACCCACTGGGAGGTATTTTATTAGGGTGGTATTTGTGATTGTGAGCTCAGTAGCATGTAAACACTCAGCACAGTTTCAAACTTAAAAAATGTGCAATGCCCTGAGTGGTTTGGGTGTTGTTACTTTTCACTTCCCCTGCTGTTGCACAGTGATTAGATTCACAAGTGTGTTATGTGTGAGTATAAATGTGTTTATACTGGAGTCTCTATTTCATTAGGAGTGTTTTCATAACAGCAACTATGTATAGCCCATTTACTCATTTCTCCACTCATGGGCATGGGGCCACTATTGTATTACTGTATGTGTGTGTTTGTGCGCATATTTATATCTTTAGGAGGACCAAATGCCTCAACAATATTTGTGAGAAGAGAAAAAAACGTGACAAATTATGATTTTTTCCAGGAATAATGTTCAATAACAAACTTAGGCTAAAATTAGGCTCATGGTTAATGGGGATTTAGGTTTTGAAGATAATTTCTATTACTGCACAAATATACAATAACAAACAAGTGTGTGTGTGTGTGTGTGTGTGTGTGTGTGTGCGTGTGTGCGTGTGTGTGTGTGTGTGTGTGTGCGTGCGTGTGTGCATGTGCGTGTGCGTGTGTGTGTGTGTGTCTATTGATTTGGGATGTGTGCAAAAATACAAAGAGACCCCTGAGAGTGAGGGGTCAACAGCTGCTCCCCAACAACCAATCAATTGCAGTGTATCAGTAAACAGTACACATAGACACACATGCAAACACAGACACACACACACACGGAAAGATACAGACTGTTCTTGAATCTGTTGCCATGGATACAAGATAACGGCAGCCAAGAGGGAGCAGTTTTCCAGCTTAAACTGTAAATATTGAATTATGATGGGGAAGAAAGAGACAGCAGAGCAGGGCAACGTTCCTGTCTGAATGATCTAAATATCTAGATAATCCTTTCATCTCTATTCACCGCTACAGGAATTCTGTTGCATCATTCATGTTAATCAAGTTCAACATAAAAAGATCAATCTGTCGTCCCGATCCAGCCATTTATCTGACTCTCTATTATACAGACTGAGAGCTGGCCCCATTCCTTCATGTCTCCCTGCCTTTTCCCTGAAAAATCCTCACTCCCTCAAGTGGGATGCAAAGTAAATGCTTCCCCATGTCTGATTTGCAATACATAAAAGTGAATCTCATTCAAGCCACTTTACCAAATGCTGAGGCTTTTATGTGGCAACAGTTCCTCTGTGGTTTCATCGATGGGGAGAAAGGAGATTGAGATGAAGAAGTGAGTAAAAAAACAGATTTAACAATTAATAAATGCTTTGGCAAATGTTTTAAGTGGGGCCACTGGAGAGAAGGATTTAGAGCAGGAGAAAAGTGAGGCTCTGAAGGTGAATGTCAATAATTGGTTGCCTGTCTTTATGAATAATATAAGCAGTGGAGTCAGCAGAGCTTAAATAGTAATAACACACTGTATTCATAACAAAACCACTGCACTTGACTGCGCTGGGAAAGACAGCGCCGAGAGTCAACGTGCTAACCTTGAGCTGACATTGCAAGCAGGAGAGACTCACGTTCAATCAATGAAGGGCTTCTCTCAGGGAGTCCACTAATCTCACAGGGCAGCAGAGGGTTCATCAGCGCTGAGAGACCCCTGGGACTGACAGAGGTAATGGGGTTAGCCGAGAGAGAGGGAGAGAACGTGTGCTTGTGTGTGAGCAGGAGAAAAGGCGGTCGCCGCGTGTAAGACAGTGAAAGCATGCAAGGAACAAGCAACTGTGTGTGTGTGCGTGGTAGCGTGCCCTTGTGTTGAGATACAGATGTGAGTAACAGTGCATATGTGTGTGTGTGTGTGTGTGTGTGTGTGTGTGTGTGTGTGCGTGATAGCGTGCCCTTGTGTTGAGATACAGATGTGAGTAACAGTGCATATGTGTGTGTGTGTGTGTGTGTGTGTGTGTGTGTGTGTGTGTGTGTGTGTGTGTGTGTGTGTGTGTGTGTGTGTGTGTGTGTGTGTGCGTGATAGCGTGCCCTTGTGTTGAGATACAGATGTGAGTAACAGTGCATATGTGTGTGTGTGTGTGCGTGTGTGTGTGTGTGTCAGAAGGAGCAAGGGCCATGCTGATAGAGTGAGAAGTTAATGGGACGTGTGACAAGGTTGATTACTGAGGCCTCAGTGATCTGACTGGGTTAATGAAGTAAACGACTTCTTGGATAACACACTGCTCTGGCTATCTCCTGCTCCTGATACACTCTGATAAACCAGAATGGCCCTCTCTGCTCCCTAAATTACCTTCCTACTGTTTGAATCCATCTCGGAACACTCACTTAACATGTCCTCTATTTGTATCTCCAAATGTTTTTCCCTATTGTTCACCATCAATTAAGATGGAAAAAAAAACAGAACATATAGGGAACCAACAGCAATTCATTCAAACAGAACTGCTCAGCACAGTGTACAGACTCCCTGAAGGACTGAAGTGGCCACCTGCTGTTTGCACATGCACACACTTGCATATACAATGCTAGACACACACACCAACAAAAAGAGAGAACAAGTTATTGGAAGACTTTGTTCTCCATTTGCGGCTGAGATAGAGATTCTTCTAATGAGAGCGATAACGACGTCTGAGAGGAGATGCAGACCAGAAGAAAACAACAACGCAGATGGGAGCTAAGACAACAACAAAGAGAGCCCTAAATGCAGTTGACTGCCGACTCCCTGCTGGCTCTGTCTATGTGAAGAGATGACATTGCGCCCATCCCCCTGCTACTTATAGAGACATTATCATAATGTTGTCTCTGTATGAGCCGAGCTATCAAGTGGGCTCATCTTGAAGTCCTCCACAAGCCTCGGTGTATGCTGATGCCTCAGATGCTGGAGGAAGACAATAGGGAGCAAAAATAATAAATTCTCACCTAATATTTATTCAAACTGACAGTTCTGGGGTCTAACAATGCAGCCCAGGACTGACAGCACCAATTTCACCAATCTCGGCATTGGTTGTAAACAAACGGCAGCAAGGAAGATAATGGTTGTCCTTCTGTTTGTCCTTCTGCGTTCGTATTGTCTTGTCACAATAGACATCTGCAAAGAATAAACGTGAAATGAGCAAAGTGAATAATGTTGTGGACTATGTTGCAGTAAGTCACCAGTCATAAGTTAGATACATTTGGGTTCAATCTCGGCTTGTATGCTTTACTAAGGAAAAACACATAAAATATTAAGAACGAAAGCGTTCCGTATACACATGAATAATCAATAATTTGTTCTCAGAAACAGATATTGTTTGTCACGACTTGTGTGAAGATTCACACCTCAAACATCCACCCTATACATCCTGTTGTGTTATAACTGTGCATGTGGTCAGATACAGCTGCATTTGTGTGCGTGTGTTTGTGTGGGCCCATGTGAGAGTCAGAAACAGAAAGAAAGAGGAAAACTCCCTCGATGAAAGAACACAGCCACTTCCCCTGAGACTCTATGAGTAAAGCGAAGAAAAAGCCGTACAGCAGGTGTACGTTTCGTATCGCTGCAATAGCACTGAATCATCTTTTCACCTACACATTCAATCAAAGTATCAACATTTCTTTTTTAACCTTATCTTTCTGATATAGTGACCTAATAGAGGGCATGCAATCTGACTAAAATGCTATATATGTGGAAAAATAAATATGGAGCAATATGACCAACTAGCAATATGACCAACTATCATAGAAAGAGGAGGTCAATGTGCAATATCCCCAATTCATTCAGAAATTCATCTAGATATTTTTGATTTGTGCTTTGGCAAACTGAAGCTGTTGGCAGTGTTATTTTTGTTCAGAAATAGCCCTTAGATGTTTAGATCTTGTTTTCTGCATTGTGATGTGATATGCATGGTTTGTGGACAGTGGTGGTGGATTAAAAATAAAAAATCTGCCAGTTGATAGTGTGTGTGACATAACTAGTGTTAGACAGGGTGATCAAAGAGGGAATTAACAGCAAGGGACCCACTGAAGGCCTCCTCTTCCCTCTCTCAAAGACAACTTGCCAGATTATCATGGCTATACAATCAGTATACAGTGTTGAGTGAAGTGGCCACATACCACAGGCACACACAAACACACAAAAGACACCTGTCCTGCATTTGTTGTTTACTGTACATTGTGTGAACACTGTCCCGTCTGAAGCTGCCTCCCAACAGCAGGATGTGGTGGTGCGACACCTCCTCGCTCAACAACACCCACTTCCTATGAGTTTGATACACAGCCCTGTGGTTTCACTCTCCTCCTGGCCGTCAAACAGAGGTAGGCCTGAACACACACACACACACACACACACACACACACACACACACACCAGCTCAACAGCATCCCCATCTGCTAATGTGACATATAACCAGAGTGAGTTACTGTGTATAATGTTACCCATGCTATCATGAGATTTACTGTGGAAACTGTGGAAACTTCACCAGAATCACTTATGCCTCCATAACTCAGCTGCCACTCTCCTCATCCACAGCCTCAGCAAGAGACTGAGAGGGATGAGCACAAGAATGCCCTCAAATCATAACAAGAATTAGAGGAGGATATCAAGATGTCACATTTGTTTTAGAGCAAATGATGTAAGTGGGTCTGAGTTATGTCCACCACTGCACAGTTATGTTCCACATTAAGGCCGCCTGTGCGTCTCTAAAGGTTGATGATACAATGCCAGTAAAGATTTAGACTGCTGCTGGAGTCTCTTCTCTTTTCTCGTTGTTTCTTTTCTGCATGGTTGCATGGGCACATACGGTCCTGTCAGTCACGTCGGTGAGCTGTCAGGATATAAATGTGTATGCATCTGAGGGAAGACTGAGGGGTGTATTAGGCCTGCTGATCCTTCACACTCCTCTTGTCAAACTTTACATGAAAATGAAAGTCAGTGAAAGAGAAAGGGTGCATGTGTGAGTGTGTGTGTGCGTGTGTGTGTGTGTGTGTGTGCGTGCGTGCGTGTGTGTGTGTGTGTGTGTGTGTGTGCGTGCACATGTGTTTTTGTGTGGTTGAAGGAGGCAGGGAGGGTCAAAGGAAAGGAGCCATGCCTAATCCTGTGGGATGTGAGGGTATCTACTATGTATGGAGATAGGATGTAGAGATGTGTTCAGCGGTGCATGGATCACAAAACCTTCCTAACTGACAGAAGAGACTCCCAAGAGACCAATGTCAAACTGATAACTGCAACAAAAAAAAAGAAAAAGAGGCAAACTGTCTAGAACATAACAGTACTGCAAATTGCATCATAACTGTGAAATGTTACAGGACTTTGAGAACAGATATGATCTGAGTTGAGATTAGTTTTTGGTCTGTCACTTAATTAGGAATCTAGACAAAGTTCACTAGGATTTGTTTACTGTATTAAAATCACAGTATTTATATTCTTATTTGTCCTAAAAATAAACCTTATGATATATTTCATATAATATAAAATAAACCTCCTACACAAGTTTGTTTTTCTTTAGTTGCTTAAGAAATCCTTCTAAGTGTAATTGTATTCATATATATTTTGTTGTTGGTTTCGCTCATGCTAGTGCATACAAATAATCACAATCAGAATCCAACTCTTTACCCATTCCATTCCTTTACCCATTCCATGACCGAAAAAAATTGTATATTGTATATTACCATTATTATTATTATTTTTATTATTTGTAGTAGTCGTTATTATATAAGTCCCACGTTACCGTCATCCTAAAGTAATGTTAATAACAATATAATTTATGAGATAAAAAACACTTCATTAAATTATACAGAAAAACAATCGGCAACAGAAATTAGTATCAAGATAATTCACTGTATTCCTCAAAATGAAATACAATGTATCACATCATATCACAAGTTGATTTCGTGTTTTTCGGTGTAACCGTGAACCGCTAGGTGGCGGTGTTGCGCAATACAAAACCTCCTTTAACCCGGAAAAAGAACCTGCGGACCTTTAACTGGGCAGGAAGTGTCCTCATGAAACTGACAGTTTGGCACCATGGCGCTTGATGTCAAATCCAGAAACAAACGATACGAGAAACTGGACTTCCTCGGAGAGGGTCAGGTAGGAAAAACCATGACTCCGTTATTTTGGTCTTCACGTGTGTCTCCGTTCTTCCCCTCGCGCGCTCTGAATGGCGGTGTAGAAAGCATGTGAGCGAAGCTAGCAAGCGTTAGCTGGTCGCTAATGTCAACAAAGCCTTGTGGTTCATTGTGCTGACAGTGGTGGTAAAACACGAGTGTTTCTGTACTAATCTCTCTGTTCCTCTTCTCCAGTTCGCCACAGTGTACAAAGCTAGGGACAAAACGACAGATACCATAGTGGCCATTAAAAAGGTAAAACAAATCATCTTGCATGTCGACATCTGGTAGCATTTGTGTCCTCTGCAGACGCTAAACTAATCTGTTGTCTGTTTTTGGCAGATTAAGGTTGGCCACAGAACTGAGGCTAAAGATGGTAATTAAATACCGATTGATTCATACATTAGTACACATTTGATGTTTTTACCACACAGGGCAGTTCATTGCCACCTGCCTAATTGATGATGTCTTATTCATAGGTATTAATAGGACTGCTCTTCGAGAGATCAAACTCCTGCAGGAACTACATCATTCAAATATCATTGGGGTGGGTAAACCATTTGTTTTGTAATCTTCTTATTAATATGTCAATGGTATTTACTTGTGAGGGGAAACTACCATGTTGTAAGTATTCTCCTAACCTGAACTGGGCATTAACATGCCATGTTCTGTGTGCATTTAGCTGCTTGATGCCTTTGGACACAAATCTAACATCAGCCTGGTGTTTGATTTCATGGAAACAGACCTGGAGGTAAGACGGTTTCTTGCCTTTTCAAAAAATCTCTGTTTGTGTCTTTCGAGGGACAGAGCGTAATAATATGGTACACTATTATGCAGACCCTTACAATAACCAATTAAGAAGTTGTTCTCAATTTGATTTAGTTAAATTGTAAGAGTTTGTGGTCAACTTTACATTTCCTTGATAATTTGTGTTGAGACAAATAAAAAAATGTTGTTTCCTGAATCTTTTCATATCTCAAATATATATCTTAACTGCATTTCCTGAGTGTGTCTTAAATAACGTTTTTTCAGGAAAGATATTAGCCAAAACCTAATAAAATAGTAAAGCTCTATTAGTTTTCCTATCATTAACATGGATGCATCGAATATCTGATGTCGGGCAGATACTGACTCAAAGTATACATATTTACATTATTATATACTGGAAAAGTGTATTCCTGTTTAGGTTTTGACAAAGTTGTTACAGCATAAAAAATGTGTACACTTGCATTGTAATTTCTGTTAACTTTAAGGATTGTTTACCAAGTTCCTGTTGTACTATTTATTATTAATATAATAAATAACAATTCAGCTAATTTATATTAATGTATTTATTTGTTACATTTTGTTTTACAGAGTTAGGAAAGCAATGTTTAAGTCAATCCTGAAGTTGACTTACACACAAAAGAATGATCCCAGTCTGTTCACACAGTGAGAAATACAGCTTATTAATTTAACACTGGTATCGGATGGGTACTCTATATCCTGTCTGTGTGGAGATTTTACAACACGCATTCATGGTCGTAAAAAAAAACTTTATGTTGCATTTCATTAGTGGGCCACCAGATGGAAATTTCAGTCTTTATTACCTTCTCCTTAATTGAGATCAGGGACAGAGCATTTAAAAGCTGGGTTTCATTAGTGATTTATTTCCCCCACAAATATCTACTTAAGGTGTGTGGCAACTCTGATAGCAATTTGTTTGATGCCATGTTCAGCTTTCAATCTGTGACTGGCTGAGCTGGCCAAAGAATGAGCAAATAGATGAATGTATTGTAATTGAGGAGAGTAAGGTTATATGAAATACAGAGTAGCACTGATATGGGATAGATAGGAGTGTGAGTGCTCCCGTTTAACCATTAAGTGGTTCTGCAAGGTCATGGAGGCTTTTATTTTCCTTCTCTGGTTTGTTTTAGCATACGAGGCTCCAGGTGGGCGCCCACCACCAATATATCAGACTCTAATAGAACGATGCAAAACAAAATAAATACGCTTTAAAAAAATCAATAACACTCCACTCTTGGCTCTCACAGTGAATTGATGCCATTAGTGTCTTACAGGCAGCAGACAGACACAAGGATGAAATATGATGCTCATCTTATCCCCGGTGCTGAAAGACTATTTTTAGGCCACAGGGTTACATTTGGCTGCATGAGCATATCAACTACAGATGTTCGATGTTTTTCTTACTAATAAAATTAAGTAGCAGGATAGTGAAGTCAGTGATTGTGGCGCTGGAGGACCAATGGCGAGTCTGAGTGAGATGTTGAATCTGGATTCTGCTGTTTAGCTCGGCTGCAGCTGTGTCTGTCTTCAGAGGTATATCCCAGTTGTCTTTAGTTCTCTTATCTGCTCTGGTAGGAGTAATTCACTTTTTAATGTGTAGCTCAGTGTAATGGATGAAGATTATTATTTTTCAGATATTTGGCTTTTTTAAGCCTTTGTCTTTTTTTTTTTTTTTTTTAAGGTGATCATCAAGGACACCAGCCTAGTCCTGACTCCAGCTAACATCAAAGCCTACATCCTCATGACCCTACAGGGATTAGAGTATATGCACCAACACTGGGTCCTACACAGGGTACACACACACACACACACACACACACACACACACACACACACACACACACACACACACACACAGAGCCAGTAATATACATTTTGTTGCTTTCTATGTACAGGATCTGAAGCCCAATAATCTGCTGTTAGATGGCAGTGGAGTGTTGAAGTTGGCTGATTTCGGTTTGGCCAAAGCATTTGGCAGCCCCAACAGAGTCTACACGCATCAAGTTGTTACCAGGTTTGTGATTTTTGTCCATCTTATTGTGTTAATACAGGTCTTATACTTATCTGTACATTACCTTTTTTTTTTTGTTCACTCAACGAAAATCTCCTTCACCTAAATTCATTTAGTTAAATTAATCCTCTTGTGCTTAACTTCGTTAATTCAATTCATCTTAATTTCAGACACATTGGAGTAGCATACTGAATGCCTGTTTAAGAGTTGTACAAAGCAACTATCTGTTTATTGATCCGTTTCCTAGGTGGTACCGCTCCCCTGAGCTCCTGTTCGGTGCCAGGATGTACGGTGTGGGTGTGGATATGTGGGCAGTGGGATGCATCTTGGCAGAGTTACTCCTTCGGGTGCACAAACCTCACATCAAAGATATATCCATAAAGTAACAAGGAATGCTGTTATTTTGGGTTCCTTGCTTATGTCTCTGTATGTCTCCTTTGATGTAGATACCATTCCTTGCTGGAGACTCAGATCTTGACCAGCTGACAAAGATCTTTGAGGCTCTTGGGACACCTACGGAAGAGACGTGGCCGGTTGGTATCTGTTTTTTACCCAGTGATGGATGGTTTTGGCTTTGCTCCCAAGTGAAGCCCCTTGTATAATTAGTGTGTCCTATATTTTCTGCAGGGAATGAATAGTCTGCCAGATTATGTGTCCTTCAAAATATTTCCTGGCACACCGCTGGAACATATATTTAGTGCAGCTGGAGACGACTTACTAGAGCTGCTCCAGGGACTGTTCACCTTTAACCCCTTGACGAGGACCACAGCTACACAGGTAATTCACCACTAAAGCGCAGTAGCTTTTCTCATGCTCACATTATAGGAATTATGTAACTATTGTTAAATGTGGGCAGACAATGAAGACTTAAAGTCTAAATGGAACATTTTACATTTTTAGTTAAAAGATATTGAGAGATGTGAAAATCAAAAGTTAAACATTTCAATTAACCATTATTATAATGGTGAGTTTGATCAACACGCTGCAGAGGACAAGTATGTCTTTTAATCAACACATTTTCAACAAAGATAGACATATGCAAGATGATACTCTTGTAATTATATACTTGCCATATACTTTTGTAAGGACGGATTGCCCACCAGCAGGTGATGTCATGATGTATACTGTTGTCTGTTGTTCTCCAGGCTCTGAAAATGAAGTACTTCAGTAATCGACCGGGTCCCACTCCTGGTCCACAACTCCCCCGACCCAACGGTTCAGCGGAGGCTCTGAGGGAGAAGGAAATAGTCGGGCTCAAGAGGAAAATCGAGGGCCTAGAGACAAGTAATCAACACATATTAGCTCACAGTTGATAAATGTCCACCTAATACACCAAGTGCCACCTTGACTTTGATGTACCCAAAGTCAACTAAAGCTGGTCAATAATATTATGGTAAAACTGTTTAAATCATGGTTAAAGTGGTGTCTGTCAAAATTGAGAAAGAATTGGACATTTTAACATTCCTCTCAGACCAAACTTACATCTAGCATGTTGTGAAATTTTAGCCTAGTGAACTGATTTTGTGTTCTCAAGGTTATGCGCACCAAGATCCAAAATCTAGAATAGCACTTGATTGAACCTAGCAATTCAAAGGGTGTTGGCTGCTCATTTAACTACAGTTAGAAATTCAGAATATAGCAAAGTAGAACACACACACACACGCAGTTTAGTGGATTGTGGTTGTGTACGTTTTACGGGAGGAGGACCTTGGTGTTACTGGGAGGTTCAAAGCTTTTCCAGCTCCCGCTTCTGTGGTTTGGAAAATATCTGGGTTGACTATACGCTATGCTCTATGCTACAGTACATTACAGAGAGAATTTCCAAATACTTAAAGTAGGCGGAAACTTGATGTTAGCAGAGTTCTAGTTAGGCTTGTTTTACTTGCACGTGTATTGGACTGTAGATACAGTATGTCGCCGTATTGTTCTGAAATGTTTTGTAACAACAGTCTTTGTATTTTCAGCTGTGATGAAGAAGAAGCTCATTTTCTGACCACATGGGACTTTGATAATCAGATGATCGTCATCTTCACACCATTCTGGGGCTCAGCTTTCTCGCATTGCTCAGGATCGTCAACTGGAACGAAAACAAAAGAGTCCAGCGCAGAGAACAAGGATGTGGCTCGGATGTGGTAGACTTTAGGACATTTTAGAGGTAGTAGCTGTTAAATCAGTTGAGAATTGTGCCTACGGTTTGGTCAAAGGTGCTGCTGTTTGTAGCGCCACATCCATTGATGTGCAACAGAGGTCAAAAGCGTCTGGTCTACCTTCATTGTAACAATGATGCCTAAGCTCTGGGAGCCTTTTGTAATATGTATATTTATGTGACTGAAAAATAAGTTCAAACAACAAGCCAGCCTTCTTTATTTTTTGTGTGTATTTTAAATGGTGTTTTTCTCTGGTGGGCACAGGCATTGTTCTGCTTATGTAAATTAATGTAGAACAATGCCTCTATCTCTCTATCTCTCTCTCTCTATATATATATATATATATATATATATATATATATATATATATATATATATATATATATATATGCATGCTCACAATTTCGTGTTTTCTATGAAAACTCACACTTTTATTTATCAAATGAGTTGCAAAATGAATAGAAAATGTAGTCAAGACATTGACAAGGTTATAAATAATGATTTTTATTTGAAATATTAATTTTGTTCTATTCTAACGGTAGGGGAAACACAGATTATTATTTTTTTATATGACAAGTTTATAGTATTGACAAGAAAATGGGTGCAACCAGCCACCCCTGTTTGGTTGCAAAACAGCAGAGTTCCTTGCTACAGTTGAAATGCAAATCAAGTTAAATTTTATATAAATTCAGCATGTGTCGGAGGGAAAGATTTGTCTTTATAGTTAACCAAATCAAAGTCTTTAACAAAAACCAAGACATATTTCAATTTTCTGTGTAATGATAAATGATAATGATAAACTGAGAGGGGACACAATGGTGTTGTGTGTGTGTGGCGATGAGTGACCACACTCAGTGTGTATGTGTTGGGTAACTGGGTCAGATGACAGATCTGGCAAATAGCAGCACAGTCATGGAAAGCCACAGTAGCAGCCTTATCAACTCAGGCTCATTCAAAGGCTGTTGCAGTGGCCAGGAAAGCCACAAAAACACTTGCCCACACGCTCCAGAATATGAGCACAGGGTTAGTGGGAGAAAGTCATCGCTGCTCATATATCTGAATCAGCAAGATTACATTACATTTCATTTAGCTGACGCTTTTATCCAAAGTGACTTACAATAAGTGCATTCCACCATGAGTAGGCTACTAACAAGAATCAGAACAAAAAGAATCAAGAAGGTACAATTTCATCAATAAAGTTCAACTACAAAGTGCATGTGGGATGAATATTACAGCGTAGAGCCTTATGTAAAGCAGACTTTATCAAAAGTCAAAATATCTCTGCACATTTACTGTACGTCAAGGTCCACTACCATTACCTGCAGAAACAAGCACTAAGCCATAACCCCCCAATCCTTTTATCCCACAGCAAAATAAATACTACAGCTCCACAAGTAAGGGTGAATTAAACACTGTCTCATATCGTACTGAATGTAAGCCAGACAAAAAGGGGATAGAACATGTTCTAGTAAGTAATTTACATTATGTGGAGCATAATTATAGCTCCAGATATGCTGTATATATTTTTGATATAGTTGTAGTAACCCCTTTTTTTAAACTTCCCTAATAACATTGTCAAAATAATATAGGTTTTATTGCAAATGAATGTGTGATATCTGGCTATGTGTTTGTCTTTTTTTTTTATGGGTGATGTTCAGTGGGAGGAGAGACAGGGGGAGGGAGGGAGGGAGGGAGGACTGAGCAGCGCGAGGAGGAGGACAGGCGCGTAGTTCTCGTGTGATGGTGATATTTTCATGTGGCGGAAGAAAGCGACTGAAGCAGCGAGCTCCTCATTCTCTTCACCGGATTGTATCCACTGCCTACCCGCAACATGTGCACGCCGTGCTGCATCTCGCAGGTGAGGAGTCCTGCTGTCTTCTGCTGCTCAGCGGCTACATTGAAGCCTTCAGCTAGTTCGGTGGAACGTCGACTCCGGTCCCGTTTCACTGTCGAGCCGTTCAGCGTCCACCGACGAGTCCTTTCATGTCACGGCGGCTCCCGAGAGCACTGTCAGCCGCTGTTATCCATCAACAATAGGACGACGTTTTAATCCCCTCGCCGAAACCATTGAATGACTTCCCCGTAGTCACGTTATCGCCGATGGAAGACAAAGAGAGACGAGCCAGCTGACGTTAGCTAAACGGGCCGTCGGCTCTCTGAAGCGACGTCATCCCGCAGATGTGTCGCTGGCGCCGGGGAGACACTCGGACGTGTCCTCTGTGCGGAATTAGGTCGAGGAAGTGCGTCCGCGTCGTGGTTCTCTTGTCTCCGTTTCAGTAACGCACAGTTCCCCTTGTCCAGCCCAGGAGGGACATCTCGTTCCGTAGCTCAAACAACTTCAGCCAACAGCGATAACATGCTGGCGCTTCTTATCTCAGCGAGCATGGCTGGGGTTCAATGGCTCGTGCTATGGACAATGCGCTAGAGCTGCAGAATTAATTGTAAAAGCCCACTGGGAGGCTCTGTAGAAATAATATGGTTAGGACTTATTTTTCTGTTTCTTTATAAGATGTTTGAGGTCAGTTTGAATCTGCTCAATTACTTTGTTTTAGGTGGAAAAGTAACATTTTTACTATACTAAATATTAGCTGGTTTTCTTTTGTGCTCCATGATGGAACATTTTATTTCTTTGGGTGTTGGCTGGACTAAAACCACATCTCTCTTTGTATACATTAAGAAAGTAATCTCCAAAGTGGTGTCATTGTTTGTGTTTCGGAAAGGGCTGTAATTATATGAAGTTGCAGAATTTCTTTGAAAAGTCTGCTGACTGTTTATATGTAAATTAAGAGAGGATTTAATTCAACGCTTCAGAACTGATTGTTGTTTTTTTACTATAGGGTTACTACCGCTGAGCTGGTCTGGTCAGGAATTTAATTACACAGGCACATCCCTCCTCTATGGGAGCTCACTTCTATTTCCTGTTCTTTTCAAATCCGGGGTGATGGAAACAGGGAAGGATTAAGAAGGGCAAACAAAAAAATCTGTTTTGTGTCTGCTGCTGGGGTGCTAATCCCTGTCACAGGCACCCCCATTTAGTTTTGTCGCCATGTCTGTTTATGTGTAAACTTGTAATTAGCTTTTTTTGTGTGCATATGTGTGTCCCTCTTGAGTTTTAGAGTAGTAAATTGGTGTGTGGTCTGTTAATTTCCTGTGTTTAGGAGATTGACGTAAGGGATGGTGGCCGTTGTTTGGGTTAGATTGGGAGAGGGGAGAAGACATGGTGTGGGAGCAACTCACTTGTAATTTTGCAGTGGGATCAGTGATGTATGCCTTATTGTGATGGGGTAGGGGGTCAGCTTTAGCTAATGTTGAGTTTTGTCCAAAGCGCTGCAAGTGAGGGACAGGATGCAAACCATATGGGTTTCAAGCAGCTATGGTACAGGCAGCGTTGGCAGTGTAAATAAGTCCGGAGGACCTAGAGAGGATGCTAGAGACTGGTCTAGTGTCCGTACTGATAAAGTGTCCTTGAGTAAGACTTCAAGCACTTACCCCCTTGGCCTCTGTGAATGTGCAAGCAAGACTTTGCACATTTCTTCTCCAGTACACCATGCATTGGCCGTCTTGCCTTTCTCAGGGTGCTGCAGGATAGCAACAATCATTTGATGAATGGGGAATGGTAGACATATTGTTGGTGTTCTTTTTTTTCGATATTTATTTCATGGTTGACACAGGTTCTTTATATTTCTGTAAAAGGATCTTCAGAATGCTCGCTGACTGTAATAAGGTTTCATATCAACAAATATTGTGACTATATTGTTCATCTGTAGCCCAGCAACAAACACCAACACGGGTGTCGGTCTGTAAAGTTACTTGACTTGTACAACTACAGCCCAAGTAAATACATTCACCAAACATCTGTACCAGTCCCCAACAACAAAACGTCTGGGTCACGTTTGATGAGAATAACTGGTCAACCATGTCCTTGTGAGACATGTCTGCTGTTTCCAGCACCCCTTCAGGAATTTTGCTGTGGTCAGCAGCAGCAGGAGCTGGTTTTCCCACAATTACATCATTGGCAATCTCTCATCTCCTTTGTCCGACAACAGCCATAATGTCTTACGCAAGCTCCTCCTTTAAACATATTCTCATGTCATGTCTCTGTAATTAAGTATCTTTGAGCAAGGGTTGAAAGTTGCTGATGTAATGTGCTGAAATGCCAGCTAACTCTTTGCATGGTGCCATTAGTATCAGTTGAGCCTTGACTGTGGCAAAGAAGCACATTATCTTCTGCAACCATTGCTATCTGAAGCGTCACACTAGTAAACAATACACTTTGGGAAGTAAAAAAAGGACCTTTGGCTAAACGCAGCATGACATTGGATAAGCCTGTGCCTGTTCATCTGATACTGCCTTGTATTTTGACTGTCTTCCCGTTCTTGTTTTGTCTGTTTCCTTTGGTTATGTTCGTGACAGACTCGTCGTCTGCACGGGATTGTTTAATTTCTGCACCATTTTTCAGCTCTCCACTGTACCTACTTCTTTGTCTTTCTTTTCATTCCATTAGACTTAAGTTTCTCTCTGTTGGTTGTATCCAGGGGCTGTATTTGCCAAGAGAGAAGCAAAGCCTTCCCTTTGTGTATAGGAAACAGAGCAGTGATACATTTCTGCTGTGTGTATACAGCTGCCTAGCTAGATGAACAATAGTAGAGCTGTCAGTCACAACATAAGAGGAAATTGAGACTTTGACTGGAGCTTGGGCCAACCGAACTTGATTATGAGAAGAATCTGCCTTGTCTTATTTAAAACAAATTGTTTCGCTTTTACCTCTTTTCCTTTTTTCACCCTGCTGGTTTCTCCTGACTCCATTCCAGCCTATGTGTTGTTGTTGAGATAAAAGGGTGTGTACTGTCTGCAGTTTCGACTGAGATGTTTGCCTGTCATGATTCATTCTGGTCAACCTTTTCAACAGTGGCCATGATGTTTCAGTTCTAACTAACAGGTAGTTCCCTCAGTTTTAAAGCAGACAGCCACAACATTGCCAGGAAGAACGTTGTTTTGACAGTGCTTATCTCAGTTATGAGTCATGTCTGTCTGTGTTTTTTTTTTTCTCCCACTGAAAACTTTTTGCTTTTTCACTACTGATAAACATAAAGTCAATATCATATAATCAACTGGTTTAAATTTTGGTAGGATAAATCCCTGCCAACCACAGGCAGAACGGAGTACTTATTTATTTAGGTTTTTCTCTAAGTATTCCACTCAGATTTGGTTGGATGTCCTCACTTCCCAACTAGTCGGGTTGATGGAGGAGAAATCCCTGAACAAGCTCTGTAGCTGTCTAACTCTCCTTTTTCTCCTTTCCTGTTCCTACTGTGATATAGAGAGTGACCTATTTGTGCAATTGGTTTGTATTGCGTAAGCAGCAGCATCTGTGTGGCTATGTGCTTAGTTAACCCAGTTGTTTGAGTTCGGCTTCCCTTGCCATTTCCTGTTTGTTAAATACTGTAATTCTGTACATCACTGCTTGGTTGAAGATAATTAAATGGTAGAGAATGGAAAAGGGGGGGGAAATTTGGTAATTATAGTCAATACTCTGATAAACAGGTCACAGATGTGGTCATGGAATTGTCTACATATAGGAGGACTGTATCACGTTTGTTGATTAGGCCTCCATTTGTGTGTGTGTGTGTGTGTGTGTGTGTGCGGGTGTGTGTGCGGGTGTGTGTGTGTGGAGCTTTACGGTCATTCTCCTGACCCCCCTAACACAGCTGGGGAGTAGCTGGAATGAGTGATTTAGAGTAAGGGGCAGCTAAAGATAACAAAGAAAGGGCAAAAAGGAGAAAATAAGAGGAAGAAAGACGAGATGACAATACACCTCCCAAGTACAGGGTGGGGGAGGATGGAGTAAATGAGATGAAGAGAATGAAACAGAACTTTGGCCTGAGTGAGAAAGAGACAAGTCTTTCTCTCCCACAATCAGAGTAGTGAGGTCTGCGGCCTTCAGTTGAAGGTTGTGAGAGACTTGGCTCATTGGAAGTCTGGTAAAGCTACATTAGGGGATATCTCTCAGGGGGTCAAAGCGCCATGTGTGCTGTAGCATGTGATGATGATTTTTTTGACATGCCACCTGTCGACATGCTGGTGGGGCAGACAGGCAGCGGAGGAGGGGTAGAAGGCCTCATTAAGGGTCAGCGTTGGTTACCATGGATACTCTTTTTAGGTTTGTGCATGGTGGAATGCCGTGAGACCCTAACCCCTCCCCCGGCTCCCCCTCCCTGCCTCAGTTCTGCTGAAGTTTTGCTTTTGCCCCCTAACTCCCTGACTAATGAAAGTTAAACACTCTCACAGCTTAAATCATTACGTTTCTTTCTGCGTACTTTCAGTCTGTTGTGGTTAATTGAGAGAGGCACGTGGGTCCAGCAGAGACAAAGGAAACGGCTTATCCTGTTATGATGTGTGTAGTCAAATGGAGACCAGAGGCCACATACATACGACTTAGTCTAGCTTCAAGGCTAGAAGTGTGTTTATATGTAAGAGTAGACGTAACACACGCGGCCTTGGAGGCAGAATTTTAAACCTCTTCACATGCGCTCTTCTGTGGTATTCCAGGCATTAGTAAATGCACATGATCTTTGTTGATCTGGCATCAAAGAAGTCTGACAAAGGATGTCAAATTTAGGATATTTATTATACTGTTCTTATTTTGGTGTTACAATATTGATATACTCGTGCTTGAAAAAACTCTTGGAGTTTGAAAGACTTTTTCATTTTTTTAAATCAACAATGTATCCGAAAGGCAAGGCCATTGGTGACCATTCTTTAGCTCCGGGAAGAAACGCCAGTCAGGGAATCCTCTGGACAGAGAGAGCAAGCAGGCAGAGCCATGTGGGCAGAGAATAACTTGATCCTGACCATGTGCCTGTGCGGATCCACGAGGCTGCAGCATACCGCACATTACTGGCATCTGGAGCGGAACGCAACGCATCAGACAATGTTGCACGCTGGCTTTACCACATCAGTACCCGCTGGCTAGATTACAGACCCCGGCGTAGGAGACATGGGCTAAGATTACTGTTATGACTGAAAGGCAAATTTAACAGATCTTGCTTAGATGCATTAACGGTCAGGAGAAAAAAACATTTGAACTAATAAGTGGGGTGTCCTAGTGGACTTGGTTGTATGACTCTGACTCGGAATTACATCCAACAAAAGGTCCCCGGCCACAACCTTTTGTTGGATGTAATTCCGTTTCTGTTTTCTTCAAACAAATCCTGTTAAGTTTTCTGATTAGTATTTTTCTTTATTTTTTTATAAGTTATTTATTGTTCTGACAGCTCAGGTCCCTTTAAACAAAATGTTTTGTGCACTTTATTTAATAAAAGCCTATATATTTGGCAGATATAAAGCATACATGTGTATGTTTGTGTTAGTCCATTATTTTTATTATTATTATTATTATTACTTTAGGAGGAGCAACCTGTTTGTGCGCTTTCTGAAGATCTTTGCACTGTCAGTTCTGTTTTCGAATAAAGGGTTGGAAATTAATGCTCTTTTGTTTTTTTATCCGATTAATCGGAAAAAATAATCGACAGATTAATCGATTATCAAAATAATCGTTAGTTGCAGCCCTAATATGTTCTACAACAGAGAAAATACAACAAAAATGAAATGGTGTGTGCCTAAAGGTTTGAGTAAAATTAATTATGTGGCCCGAGGTAACCGGTTTTAGGGTTATTCCTCCTGTCCATTCTTGTAAACGTTAATCTCAGGAACGAGGATAAACTGATTATATGTTTAAGGTCAAAGGTCACGGTCACTGTGACCTCACGTCCGCCCATCCTTTTGAACTCAATATCTCAGGAATGCCTTGAGCATTCATTCAAAGGTAACTATGACCTCACAAAACACTTTTCTGGCCATAACTCAAAAATACCTACGCTAATTATGAGAATTTCAAACGACAAAGTGATGACATTTTGGACATACAACTACACCATGACTGGCATGACTGGCTAGTGGTCGAGGCATACAACCGCAAAGTCTAATTCTAGTTTCATCTTGAGCTGAATAGAAGCCTCTGTGTGTAGCGGCCAGTTTGAATCTGTTACTGAGGGAAATGCTGTGTCCAAATAATGTCAAGGTCAATTTGTTGTGGGAGATCATTTTGACTTTTGAAAGGATGGGATCTTCTTGAGGGACAGATAAACTCTCATTATTTGCTGTAGGAGTTGTTCTCTCTTAAGTACACAACAAAATACATTTGTATTCACTGAGATGTTGATTTTTACTTTTGTTAACAAATCTGACGTATAATTTCCCTCCAAAACCTGGCTCTCACTTAATTCCATTAAAAAAAAAAGAGACTGGTTTTCCCTGTAGCTCAAAAATACGCATGAACCATTTACCTTTCTACCTGCACCTTGCCCTTATCATGAGCAAAGTATGAGTTGCATCCCAAAAGGGGAGAACATACAAAGTTAAATGGTGCGTGTTCACCCTCCAGCAGTGAAGCACCACCGTAGCCTTATAGTGTGCCACACCTCAATGGTAGACCACAACAGAAGTACAGCTCTCATCTCAGCAGTGTATGTTCTGCATACGAGGAGTAGGAGGCTTACAACAGCAGGGTGGGGTGGCTACAGAAAGACGGCATACTGTATAATTATAGATCCTCCTCTTTCCTAAATAGAACACAGGGCCGTCTTTTAGAGACTGGCCCGCTGTATGAGGGCCTGTCGGAACAGAGTAGGCCTCTGTTTGTGTATGTTTTCGGACAAGACCTCACTGTCTGCACTGACCAAGAGTTGGCACTGTGAAAGAGGGGGAAACCATGAATGAGCAAAGAGACACTCAGGCAGATGTCTTCTATGCAAGTGTCCCCCGGTCCAGTAAATTGCCATAGTCTTCTGGCTCAGACCTGCAGTAATTAGTAGATGTTCAGGATTGTTGAAGCTGAAGCTCTTGAAACATGAAAATGCACCAGAAGGTATTATGACACAATGTTTGCAACCTTTTAAACGATTACATAAAAAAGCATTAGATGCTCTAAATGCTTGACCATGCACCTTTTGCTGTAATTGTTTTTCAATTAAAGGGGGGGGACAGGTGAACAGGTGAACATTGCATTTTATAAGACTAACTCACCATATCTGTAAACACCAAAGTATTCATGGAGAGTGCAGCCGTCCTAATCTCTTAGATTCTGTAACATTGAATGAACCTTGAATAGATTTAAATATTATGTGTTTATTGATAGTTTTTAATGAACTGGTTTTGGCTTCTAAAGTTGTAGTATTTTACTACTGCTATTTCTGTCTATATTCTGTTCCTTGCATGTCGGCCCATCCTGGAAGAATATCCCTCCCCTGTTTCTCCTCTGAGGTTCCTCCCTTCTTTTCCTGTTCAAGGTTTCTTTCTTCTATTTTTGTGGAGATTATCTAAACTCAATTATGGGTTTAAGGATGGAGGAAAGAGACCATGTAATTTTTATTTTCTGTATCTGTTTATTACTTGGTTTGGTTTTGACCTTTTGTCCACTGCTCTCCATTCCTTATAATTTGACTGTTACAAAAGCAAATGCATTTTGGTTGGGGATTTTTACTTGCTCCATTCCGACCTTCCTAGTAAATCAAATACGCAGATTGTTACCAAATGCACACACAAACACGGTCTTTCCGTAACCTTGTGTATTACATTGTATCTATCAGATGGCTTATAAAGTGTGGAACATTCTGAAATAAATATGATAATGTTTTTCCCATCCCTCCCTCTTTTCTCCATTGTTCTCTCCGTGCAGCTGGCCTGCTGCTGCGGCACAGCGGCCTGCTCGTGCTGCTGTAGCTGCTGCCCCCAGATCAAACAGTCCACAGGGACTCGCATCATGTATGCTCTCTACTTCCTGCTGGTCACCATCATCTGTGTCATCATGATGTCCCCCACTGTGGAGCAGCAGTTGAGAGACAATGTAAGTACAACAATCACACACAACAAAGTATCACTTTAACCACAACACCTATACATGCCCACACTCTTTTAACTGTAAAAAGGGTATATTTATCAATATAATTGAAGAGTTGGAATTGTCGATGATTAAAAGTGATAATTACAAGAAGGTATAAACAGCACAGAGAGATAATTAAATCTCTCATCTGTTCTCTATAGCAGCGTCATTTTAAACGCAGGGTGAGGGAGTGGTTCTAAAACTGTCCTAAAAGCTGCTATGGGATAAGTGCCTTCGTAGTAAAGTGATGACTGCTGATAATTTATAATGAGATCTACTCGGATCAACTCAGGTTGGAGCCCATGATGTCCTGTGTGTTCAGTTGTATAGAAAGCAGCATGTCTGCTGACTTCTTGAGGTGAAAAGTTCACAAGGCCTTTTATAGTTTTGATTGTGGTTTTTGCCCAGTTGCTGTTGACCGTGGGGAAATAAGTCAGTTAGATGTTGTTTGTTTAACATATCTGATTTTCACGAAGGGCAATAAGACATGTCGGTCACAGGTGTGAGCAGGAACATTTTTTTTAAATAACTGTACAAACACAGGCACATCTTGGAGGGTTCTATTGATTGTCAAGAATACAAAATCTGTGTATTTTCTGTCGTCTGTAGATTGGGGATCGGCTCAGCGGGTATAGTAACCAAGCCAACAGTAGCCTGTGTCATTAGACAGTAGAGTGCAGTATGCAGAAACGCTGACATGAAGAACAACTAAAAAAGGAAATGCCACTCTTCAAAGCGGGAACAATCAACCTTCAACAGATTTTCATGCTGAGAGAGCAATTTTCTCCTCAGAGTATCCATTTATACAATTTCTGAAGCTACACAGATGTATATACATCACACTATTTTCAGATATACTGACAGATCTTCCCTGTTATTTGAGACACGTAGGCAGATATTTCCTGTTATCTCCAGACACACAGTCATATAGAGTAAGTTCATATCTGGTAATTGGAACTGGTGCACACAATAGAGGACATTAGATCAAGGCTCACTGTATTTCTTCCACTACAGAAAGCGAGAGAGAGAATTAATTTGTAGGCTTCACTCTCCACATATTGAAATTGGATGTTCTCTTGTCAGGTAAGCCAACTTTAGTGTTGGGCTCTGTGACGTAAATACAATATAATTTCAGAGAATGTGCAAGTGTTACCATGTCATCGTTAAGGGGCGAAATAAAAGATTTATAACATTGCTGCAGGCAAAGTAGACATCCCACTATTTTTACTTTTATCTTCTCATTGGTGAGGTCATGATCGAGGAGGCAGGAGTTCAGGCCTGTAGTTTTTAACCGCCCACACAGCCTCTGAAGTTGGGAGGGGGACACAGGAAGCCTACTGGGCTCTCTTTTGATTTTCAAGGCTTTCATGTGTTTTTTCTTCCCCTAACTCACCTCTTTGAATCAACATAATGCAGGATTATTATCAGCCCTTTTCTGTGGTTTATTTCTGAGAAAGTCCGACTTCTATGGCTACTAATACAATATGGTTAGTTATCCTGGTGAGACTGTCGTGATACATCACCTTCTTATCCTGTCTTCTCTTTTGTCTGACTCAATGTTTATAGCCTAATATCTGAGCTTGAGGAATGATGCCCCTGTTAATATGTACAGTACAGACGCTGTATCAGCATTCACGAGACGAGGAAGACTGGGAAGAATACCGTCAGCTGACTGCGTTTGTTACTATGGCAATGACTGCAAGCGTTCTCAAATGAAAGCCCTGATATTCTTCCACCAATCTTCTTCTGCTGTTTTCGCCGCCAGTGTTTACTGTAGAGCATTGAAATCAATGACTCCCGACTGTGTGTCTCCTTGTGAGAGGAAAACCCTCTAAAGGCCTATCCAGGCACAAAATGGCCTCTGATAGCCCCACGCAAAGCCTGCTGAGTTACACACACACACACACACACACGTACATACACATTTACACGCACACTGCCCGTCACACACTGAGCCCAGTGGGAAGTCCCAGCTAAGAGAGCAGCCATTGTGCGTATGAGTGCTGGCCTTTTCTCAAGAGATTTACAGCTGTCTGAAACAGCCGGCCCCCTTCCCTCTTAATCACGACACCATGGACATGCTAATATGGTCCTTACCGGGAGACAAAAGCTCCAAAATGGGCTTTTTACTCTATGTTGTGATCTGGCCTGGACTGTGGTGCACACTGAGGTGAAGACAACTCAATCCGCTGGCGTCTCACCCATGTGTACGACCTCAGGAACCCAAATACTCTGCCGATAACTGGTAAATCCAACTCAAATAACTTAGAATCTGAAAGTGCATATCTGTAGTTATCTTTGTGTTTGAAAAGCACCTCTTGTATTTGACTTTAATTCACGTATCTACAGTCCGGGGGCATCAGACGAGGGAATAGATATTTGAGCCTCCTATCTGTGGTCATCTTTTCAAAGGTCGTCTCTTGTCTTGGCATTGAATTTCCTGTTGAAGGCCACATCAAGTCCTTATCTATGCAGTGTCCCTCTCTTCTTGTTTATCCAGCTCACTAGGTCAAAATAAATTTGGTATATTTATTTTAAGACAATCTGCCAATCTTTCTCCAGTGCTCATGCCCTCCCTGCTTTTCTCTCTTCCCAATGCCTCTGACTTGCTGACAAAAGGTGGTTAATTTATTCATCTGTGTCTTTTGTTGGTGTACACTGACAGTTAGTTGTAAGGCCCCTCTAACAGCCTGTAGAGAACGAGGTTTGAAAGAAGGCTTCGTGGAGAGAAAGAGGGGTTGTTGTTGCTGCCTGTTCTCTCTTTCTGCTCCTTTAGAGGCGTGACGCTCAGAATAGAAGCTAGTGGGCCTTTTCTCTGAGGCCGCGTACTAGACAAACATGAGCAGAGGTGTAGGGGGGTCATAATGATCTAATCTAAGTGTTTTGTGGGTTTGTGATTTTTGTCACTCAGATTCCCTTCTACAGTGAGATGTGTGAGAAGATGAATGCAGGGGAGAACTGTAAAACCTTGGTTGGCTACTCTGCCGTCTACAAGGTGTGCTTCGGCATGGCCTGCTTCTTCTTTTTGTTTGCCATCTTCACCATACGCATTAACAACAGTACAGGTTGCAGAGCGGCCGTGCATAACGGGTAAGAAGGCCTTGTTCCTCTTTCTGTTCACCTTTTCTAATCGATTTCTATTCACCTATAATGTGTAGCTGCAACTCTGAGTTGGTGCTTGTCTGTGTGCTCTAAGGGAAGAGCAAAAATAAATTCTAACCGTTGGCTGAAAGTACATAACTCGCAGGCATGTTTTTATTAATGCCCACATTGGGATGGTTCGATATCTAGGAATATGAACAGTAAAAATCACAAGACATTGTAAGCAAAAAGCTTTATCCTCTGAATAGATTTTCTGAGCATAATTATGTGTTTACAATACTAAATGTTCTGAATTATGGATTTGTTGCGTGTCTCTTCCTAACACTGTACATTGAAATTCTGAACTAAGTCACGCTGAATCTGTTCTGTCAGGAGTTATTGTTTTGTATATCCATTGTTTTCATATACATGTACAACCTTTTAACGTTATGACTGATTTTAAATGCCAGGTTCTGGTTGCTGAAGTTTATTGTGCTGGTGGCATGCTGCGCTGGAGCCTTCTTCATCCCGGAAGAGGAACTCTTTCTGGAAGGTAAAGAGAACACACTCAATATTAAACCTACAGCACTGTACCCTTTTTTTAAAGCTGGTATTCGCAATGTATTTAACATTGGCAAAAATTTAAGACGGGAAAGTAAAAAGAAACGAGTGGAAGTCACAAGTATTGCTTGCTTCTTTTTCCAGTCAAACCTCTCAAATGAACCTGCCATGTTATCTGTAGTTTGAATATAATCTTGCAACACAAAGTGCAGCAAGTAACAGATATCTGCTTCTCACCTCTAAAACATCTCTCCCACCCTTCAATGCTACAGTGTGGCGCTACATAGGAGCAGCTGGCGGTTTCATTTTCCTGCTGATCCAGCTCATGCTGCTGGTGGAGTTTGCACACAGATGGAACACTAACTGGTGAGAGCAACATGTCTTCTCTATGCTTTTGTCTCTCTTTTGTCCAGATGACTCAAAGAGTCCAGCTCACTTACGTAAATCAAAAATAAGTTTGGAAAGAGGGAGTCCTGTAGCTTTGTGTTTTTGTGGGATGAGGGGAAGCTTTTCAACAGGCCGGCCCGGTGCGGAGTCACAGGATGCATATGGTTTAGGAGAGTGCACTCGGTTTCCCCTTTCCCTCCCATACAGACACGCACATACCTCAGTAGATTGTTTTAAAATCTTCTAATGGTTTAGTAACTAATGGCGAAAACCCAAACCTCTAAACAATTATGGGTATGTGCACTTGTACCCACTTTATTTAGTTTTTTGTAGAAAACTTGCATTTCCTGACTAGTTAAAAGAGATGTGAAAGCACTAAAATAACGATAAACTTGTCTTATCATCTCTGCGGGTGGCAGAAATAACTCACTGACATATCTTCCTCTTTCTTTGAATTTTCTTTAGGCCAATCTCGCCTGTGTCTGTTTTCCTCCCTTTTCCCCCGGTTTACTTGATATTCTTTCCTATTTAATTTGCGTTATCCTTATTCATCTTTTGTTTTTTCCTTTCTGTTGTCTGCTTTCTCTCTATCTCTCTCGGTTTCTGTCTGTTTCTGTACGCAGGAGTTCAGGAGTGGAGTATAATCGTCTGTGGTACGCGGCTTTGTCCTTCGTAACCCTGATGCTGTTCACTGGCGCGGTAGCAGCCCTGGTCTTCATGGGTGTGTTCTACACCGACCCCGAGGCCTGTTTACTTAACAAGATCTTCCTGGGCATCAACGGCAGCCTGTGCCTCATTGTCTCCTTGTTGGCCATCTCCCCATGCATACAGAAACGTGAGGACCTGTACACACAAGTACATCATCTCATTTGACTGTGGAATACAAATGGAAATATGAGCATTTGCATTTAGACGCCATTTATAGAAAGAGTAATTTACAAATATCAACACATTTGAGATAATGATGGAAAGTAATAAATAAGTAAGACTGTTAGATACAATACTTTTATTACTACTATTTTGTAAAATACATTTGCACCGACTGAATAATTTCTTGTCAGTATAGCAAGTGCTATTTAAATCCTTTATTTACCTTTGCTGTATCCCTGCAGTGCAGCCCACATCAGGCCTGCTGCAGCCAGGAGTCATCAGTGTGTATGTCATGTACCTCACCTTCTCAGCCTTCACCAGCAAACCAAAAGAGTGTGAGTATCACTTGTTAAACCGATGTACAGCCAGTCGCCTTCTGACTTTCATTGCTCCTAAAGCAGTTATTATGATATGGATAGCCTTTGAGTTAGACAAACGACAAGCAGAATATAGTGAGGCCTGTCTAAGATAAAGGATTCATATCTATATGATGAAGATGAAAAGTTTAACTTGGAGCTTGAGAGAGAGTTGTGATCCTTAAAACAAATCACTCTGTGGAGTCTGAGGTACATTTCCATCCAGACAGCGCTCTTATTTCCACAGTAGCTGTCAAGAGAATATTATATGCTGAGATGCTATTATAAAGATAATCTTACCATAAATATTTAATATCAGCACATGCTTCCAAAGTAACACTCAGTATGTTGTTATTGAGGCGGTTGGTGCTTATGTACTCACTGTTAGTTGCACTATGTCTCTATTTTCCCTTCACTTCCCGCTCTCGATATATATTGTGCCAAAATACACACACACACTGCATCTTTCGCAATATCCCCTCTACTTACAATATTCCCTCTCTTTGTTCTTTCACCTCATCCATCTCTGTCTGCACATTCTTTTCATCTAGTTGTGGAAAGAAATGGTGTGAACACCACCGTTTGTGTGTTTTTCTTCAACTCTGAGACTGAGAGTGACAAGAAGATTGTCACTGCTGTTGGAACCATTATCCTTTTTGGCTGCGTCCTTTACTCATGGTAAGACACACACACACACACTTTTTCCTGATCTCAATTTCTAGACAAATACAAGCCAAGTTTCCCTATAATATATCTCTTCTTAGTGCTATATCATTAAATGTAAAGAGTTGATAAATTATGTAAAGGCTTCACGCCAAACCCATTAACAGTAGTTCTGATTATGCAACATTGAATAAATGTAAAGCATTTCATGGCAGGCTGTAGCGACAGAGACAAGGTTGTTTTGATTGGCTGTGACTCTGGAGAGGCAGTGCATGATTGGTTGTGGCGAAGGGTGTGAGAGAAGAGAATTATGGCTTTTTTTATTTGTTCACGTGTTCCCCATCAAGTGGAGGCATCATGTCTCTTGTGGTCGTTTCCTGAAGGAGAGGGAATTTGACTTTGCAGCAGTCTGAAACTTAAAATGAATGGAAAAATGCACAGTGACAGAATTACAACCTTTCTCTCCCTCCATCTGTATTTCTATCTTTTTCTCCACCCTCCCTCTAGCCTGACGTCCACCACTAGGCGAAGCTCTGCAGCGCTCCGAGTGTGTAGGAACAGTGAACCAGCGACTGAGGTACACACACAGACATTACGATCTCACTGGAGTGTGTGGTTAAACGAATTAACAGGACATGAAAACCCCACTGACCAGACACTTTTAATTAGACGTCCTTATCAAATTAAAATAATTAGACCCGAGAGATGTGTGTCTATTCCAGTTTGGTGTTCACCTGTATGTTTTTCTTTATCCTGCAGAGAGCTCGCTGCTGTTTCTGTTTTGGAGATGACACGGGTGAGAAAAAACACTCATCACTGTCTCGTCTTGTTTTTCCCTCCCCCTCTCTCCAGCCTGTTCAGTGTGTATGCATATGCACCCAGCCGTAGTGTTTGCACACAGAGGCGCTATGCTCATTGCTATTCCTCAGCCAGATTGAAGATGGTGAGAAAGTATTGGTCAGCAAACATAGATGATGTCACTGTTACTAGGAGGGTAGTATGACACAGTGAAGCAGGACCAACGCCAAAGTGGAATTGTGGGTAGGCTGACACTGCCCCCTGCAGGAAAGAAACAGTTATATATGAATTATATTTCCACTTGGATGTAATTTAAATAGGCAAGTCTAGAATGACATCAGGGTCATAAGGCATTTACTCACATTAAAAGTGTCGCTCCCTCACATCCTCTTTGAACCATTTAATGTGTGCTTTATAGATGACTATGATGAGAAGACCCCCGGTGGAGGCCAAAACGTGATGTATGATGAGAGAGAAGGCACCAACTACAGCTACTCCTACTTTCATTCAGTCTTCTTCTTGGGATCCCTGTATGTCATGATGACCGTCACCAACTGGTTCCAGTAAGTGATGCTCAAATTGTGGTACAATGTTTGGACATGTATGTGTATGTACATCCAGTCACCGTGGATGGTCAGATTGAACTAGGCAGACCTCACTTGGTTCATTAAGTGCAGATTAAATAATAACCAACTCACTTTTTGATAAGCCATTTCAAGGGTCCTGTTACACTTAATTGTCTGAGACATTGTTAATATTATTAGTTATGCCTGTGCTTCCTTAACCTGCTATGACAAGTTAAAATGTCAGATAAGAAAAATATCCAGAGTGACTTTATTCTCATTAGGATAAGATTAAGGACAAGGCTGTAGCTCTGTAGCATTGTCTCGATTGGGTTAAAGTGTCTATAATCAATATTTTTGTGATAACTATTGAACAAATGATGATGGAAAAGTGTTACTCATGGTGGCTGTTAGAAACATAATTTACACTCAATGCCGGGTCTTGGTGGTCATGTCAACAGGTCATTTATTCTGTTGCAAGAGAGGAGCAGATACAGATATATATCGTGTTTCTTTACCAATTGTACATCCACAATGCTGAAAAAATAGATTAAACCCTTCCTCCTTATATCCCACACCAACAGGTCATCATGACTCTTTGTACAAACAATAATGTGCTGTCCTTAGTCAGCTGTTATCCCATATGATTGTGGTGATGGTGGACTCTCCAGTCCACCGCCCGAACATGTGATTAGTACTTCAGTCATGGAAATGCAGATCTAACTGGTTTGCTTTGTATTTAGGACATAAGACACCCTTGGGGGAAAGTTCATCTAGAAGTCACAGGCCATACAATAAGTCATAGAAAAGGGAAAGTTCATCTAGGAGTCACAAGTCATAGGCCATATAATAATATAAGTAACAAAACTATTTTTTACCAACAGTGGACAACACACAGGGAATTATCAATGGACTCTGCAGTTCATATATGTAGCTTTATCGTATATTTCAGCTCATTGCAGATTTGTTTCACTCTCATAGTGTTTTATTTAGACTGTAGCAGCCAGCTGCTTTCAAAGAAAGAAAGAAAAGTCATTGTTACCTAACAACATCAAAGGGCAGACGGACAAAGCAGATGTGCTTAGTGGAGCGTTTAGCTGTGAAGGAATGTCGGAGTTGTTGCTCAGTTCTCCTTCTGTGCTTACGTCTGCAGTTATGATGACCATAAGATTGAGAAGCTGTTGGACGGAAGCTGGTCCGTGTTCTGGATCAAGATGGTCTCCTGCTGGGTCTGTCTCATCCTCTACATGTGGACCCTTTTCGCTCCCATGGTCTGCCCTAAGCGCTTTGAGGCCTAAGGGCCGCACTCCTAAACTAGAGTCAGGCTACTCTGATTCTTGGGGCGTGGCCAGGCAGACGCTCTCACGCTGAGCCAAGGGACAACCACCTCTCCCTCTTACCTTGAAACACAACCCTACACTACCCTCAGTGTTCAAAATGGAGGATTGTCTGTTGCCTTTTGTTTTATATGCCAGTGTTTACTTTGTTTTACAATGTTAATACCTTGATGGTAAATTTGTTATATTTTACTACCACTTACTCATGGAGTTTTGTATTGCTTATTGATTTGGAATTACATAAAGAATCATGGGAGTTAAATTGTGAAATACGAGAATCATCCAGCCCCTATAGATTCCTTCTTAATTTCAGATTTGAAAGTGTATTTTGTAAGTTCTGCCTCTGTCAGTTTTTCTTCTTGCTTTTACTCTCAGCCAGACATTTCAGTTCTGTGCAGTTGGACCATAAAGTTGTAACAAAGTTTTGGGACAAATGTATTTCAGGTTAGAACTGTTACAAGAGAAAATGTATGTATTTAAGTGCGTCTTAAGTAATCAGAAATCATTTTGTGAAGGAATGTGGTGTGAATTGAATTATATTTGTCCCTGGCTTTGTTTAAGAACTCATCTCTCAGGCTCACATGTAAACTGTGTAGGTTTGTGCTTTGTTATATTGCTCCCTTTTGTAGACGTTTTCTATGCAACAGAACAAGCCCTTTTCGATATTATACCATGTTTTGTGAAGTTTCCACTTAGATTAAAGGATGTTTCAGTTTTTATTAATGTCAGCGCTCTCTTTGAGCAACATCTTTTCTGAGGATAATCCTTGTCATCTGTACAACATTTCCAGCATTGTGGTTGTGGTTGTTGTTGTTGTACAGGGCAGTGCTCTTCAAATCAACCTGCCTTACGTAAGAGTGATGTAGTGGAGTGTCACGCTCACCTCTCTGGAAGAGCTGCAGTGTCACAGATGAGGAATGTTTGCCAAAGGTAGATGTCAGAAAACAACAAACTGTTTGGTCTGTAACAAAACAATATAACTGAGAACATTAACTATTTGCATGCACACACAAACACTTAAATCAGCTGTTTTCTGTACATGTATAAAGGCTTTTGATACAATTGTCAGCTTATAATGGTGGTCGGAATATAGTAGCATGATTGCTTTTATTAGCAAGTTATTCAACACTAGACATTGAGTTTACAGCTGAATTTAAATTTACACAAAAACCTCCACCTGTTTTCCTGTGTAACATATTATTTTGTATTTTAAAACAATTACAAAATATTCATCAACTTAAAGTCATTTTTGTTTGTCATTCATAAATAAATCCGTATGTCCTTTTTGTCAGATTTGATTTCTAACATGTTTTTTGTACAATTTGGCTCACGTCCTGTGATCTGTGGATTTAATTCAGCTTATGTTTTATATACTGTACATGCAAATTTTGTCAGGTGACTTGTCTTTTTTGTAAACATTTCTGCTTTTTAACTTTTGGTATGAATGTAGAAATGGAATGGTGCTCTACAGCTTAAATCTAAATCTAAACAAATTCCTAAATCAGATGGCATGACCTACTGTGTATCAGCATAACATACAGGAACACCTTTGGACCAAGAAGTATGTTTGAACTACAGAGATGTGGGTGCCATGCAGTTCATTGTTCACACAATTTCAATAAAACAGCCATCAAACGCCATGTGGTGTCTTTATTTGTTGACGTTTTCTCTTGTACAGATAAATAACAATGATCTCATGTTAAAAAAAAGACTTTCTTTAATGCTCCAAATTTTATTGTACTTCCAACATATTCAAAAACAGTATTGCATCTTTAACAGTACTCAAAATGCTCATAGAATTGCATTTGAGACACTGCATAAACATACAACCTGCTGATTTGTACAAGCGTGTACTCTTCAGTTAAACACAAGTAAAGTATATAATGCCCAATGTTATAGTTTACTAAGAACCTCTCACTCCCATGTCAAAGTTAAAATATCTTCACCAAACCTGTCCATCATGTTCCCTCACTATAATCTTTTTTTTCCCTCTAACTCTTTGTCAGCAGTGCAGCTCTGCTTTCATCCACGTTTTCAGCAGGGCTCAAATTATTTCCTAATGGATTGCTCCGCTTCACTCTGTGTTCTGGGCGTTGAGATCCTCGTAGTCATCAGGAATAGTGTCTGTGGTGATGAAAAAGAGACGCTTAGGCATACTTGGGGTTTATGTAGCTGATAGGACTGCCTCTAACTTGCAGACACTCACCATTGCAACGGTACTTCAGATTGGACCAGATTATGTTTTCCTGAGAGAAGCAGAACACACCCAGTCTCCCACCTCTCATACTGGTATCAATTAGCACGTCGGTGTCTGCCACCAGTTTCGAGCCCTCAAAGAAACGAGCCCTGGTTCACACAGGAGGTGAAACTAGTGAAGTCAGTCCACACGTAATGAGTGTGTATGTCTCTGAGTGTTGGAGGGTGTCCTGATGTATGTACCTGATGTATCCAACCTGTGGTCTGTGCTGCAGGAACCAGCGGTAAGACACCCGGTCCTTCCAGCCAACGTTCCTGGGGTCCTTCCACAGGAGGCGGACCTGATCAGGGGTGTCTCCAGTGTGCCAGAGGGAGTTCCTCAGATACTCTCCAGGACCTGTCTTTGACTTAACTACCTATTAGTAATTAAGACCCCAATAGCACAAGAGAGAGAGAGAGAGAACAAAAGATGATGAAAGTAGACACACTTCTTCCAGCTGTAACTCAGGAGGCAGGCAGCCATCCACTAATCACAGCCTTGGCAGATCAATCCCCACATAATCCTGTCAAAGTGTCCTTGGGCAAGACATTGAACCACAAAGGGCTCCTGGTAGTGAGGCAAACACCTTGAACTATAGCTCGCTGCCATTGGGGTGTGTGTGTATAGAAATGCAGTAATTTACCTTGAGTTGTATTCCGGGCTCAGCAACGGCCCTGAAGGGTGCAGCCTGCCAGTAGGTTTGTTCTGTCTGTTTCCACATCACCACGTAGAAGGAGGAGGAGTCCTGGTAGCCAAAGATGAAACCAGTATAGTCATCATCCGTCACCGTGTTCACGTGGAATGTTCCCTCAAAGTCAACCCCACTGAACGCTTTGTAGCCTGCAGATGTGGACAGCGGAGAAGGAAGACAAAATATATGTGAGTATATGTGAAAGACAGATTAAAAAAAACAAAACTGGAGAAGATGGGGATATTCTATTGTTGAAAACAGATGAGGATGAGACGGTGTGAAGGTATTCTGTGCTTACCGACCGCAAGGCCAGGGTCAGAGTTCATGGTCTGAACTATCTCCATGCCCTGTCAGAAAGAGTAGCTTCACTTTATTTGTCATATTACGGGACTCATTTCACATATGTTGTTTTTTTAATTCTAATAAAAATTATATTTTCAACTAACATTTACGACCAGTACAGTACTATACTAATTTGGGAAAGAACATGGACGAAACAGGTATGCGCTTTATACAAAGACTTGTAATGTAACTGTAACAGAGGCTAACTTGAACTTGGCTATTGTTTACCTGATTCAGGACCACCCAGTTGGGGTCAATCTGAGAGTCCCCCTCTGGATCCAGCACTACAGTCTGATAGGCTCTGAAGTCGGTCAGGGTGACTTCAGCGTTCTCTGGGCAGTGGTCAATTATGTCAATGATGTTGTCTTTGTCAAAATCTCCTTCGCATGCGTCTCCAACATTGTTATCTGAAATACAAGGATGCAGCTTAGTAGAGACCACATAGCACACACGTACTGTACACATGCATGTACGCACCCAGGAAAAAACAGGAAGTGATACTAACTATCTGTGTCGTTTTGGTCTGGGTTGGCGACTAGTCTGCAGTTGTCGTCATCGTCCACTATGCCGTCATTATCGTCGTCATCGTCACATTCATCTCCCTATCAAGATAACATCGCACATTTGGATTAGGCTAAACACAGAGCCATCTACATGTTAGCATGCATAAGTATGAAATAGGATGAATTTGATCAACAAAGTAAAGGGTGAATGAGGAGATTAAAACCATTCCATCCTTGTCAGTGTCCAGCTGAGAGGAGTTGATGATTGTGGGACAGTTGTCTTTTGTGTTCTGGTGGCCATCACCGTCACTGACAAAGAGGAGGTCAAAACATTACACATCTGTATAAACATACCACTGGTCATGACAGTGAGCTCTACCTGTCTATGTTGTCGTCACAGATATCTCCTACAAGGTCGTCATCTGAGTCAGACTGTAGGTAGACAAAACAAATACTGTTGGTCAGAGTAGCAACAGCCGTTCATCTACATCTTTTTTTAGGTTGTTTGGTTTGTTACCTGGTTAGGGTTGGCAACATCAGGACAGCTGTCACAGGCATCTCCCACCCCATCGTTGTCTCTGTCTTTCTGGTCTGCATTCGGGACTTGCTGGCAGTTGTCAAGGATATTCTTATAGCCTGCAAACATTAACAACTCAGCCCTTTTATTTCTGCGTCATGTGTCAAATCGTTGACAGGAAAATCAAAAAACCCTGACAGAACACAGTCTACAGACACACTCTGTCAAATGCATGACCAGATGGCAGTGTTAGCTGACGAAGATGGTGAAATAGTTTCCAGTGGCCTATAATGCCTGGCAGAGGCTTACTGTGGAAAAATGCTTTTAGAGAGGAGACAGACATGACCAAGCGCTAAGCAATCCAGCCTTGGAGTTAAAGACATAACCAAACGATCAAGAGGTTGGAGCTCTGCCAAAAGGAATGAACATGAAACAGAGTCCCATCATGCAAAGCAGAAGCATACAAAGGTAAACATGGACACACAAAGGCGGGAAGTTAAGACTGTTTCTAAAGAAACAAATGAGAGGTGCTTTAAAAGTGCAATCAAGTGAAGTATGTGAGAGAAGTTTACTCTTACGATTCCAGTTGGAATATTTTAACATTTAACATGGTTTTCTACTGGTGTTTTTTTTTTGGTTTTTTTATCCAACTGGTAGAGAATGTGAATTGTAAACAGACACACAAAGACCAGCGAGATGTTTTGAACAGATAAAGTGCTGCCAGTCCAGTGAAAGACACACAAATGTCCAAAATCTTCCACCAAACTGGATGGTAAAAGGTATTCTTGTCTAGACAGTCTGTGCTCCACAGTCAGTAAACAGGCTGTGGTTTGGATAATCTTCACAGACATGATTGTTGTTTAATGTGATTATTAGTCACTTGGTTTCACAATGTTTCTCAATATATTACCTCTAATTAATGCAATAAAAGTAGTAATGACCAGTTAATACACCTCCCACAGTAATGACCATCCAACATTTTCAGCTAATGTGACCATTAACAAACACTGAGACTTTAATTACACCCAGTGATGTACAGAAACCACAAAACTATGAGACAATAATAATAATTTGACAAACACACTTACCGTCCCCATCCATATCATCATCACAGTCATCTCCCAGCCCGTCCTGATCGGTATCCCTCTGTGAGGGATTTTCAACTGTTCTGCAGTTGTCACAGGCGTCGCCAAGAAGATCCTCGTCGCTGTTCCTTTGGTCCACGTTATGGACGAGCCAGCAGTTGTCCTAGGGCGGAAAAAAAAGAGGTGTACGGTACAGTACAGGGGCTCAAGTGAGTGAGTTTAATTCCTGCTCTTTCAAATGTTAGAGCCCATCAAATGGATATGCTGGTCCTGTTGAAATAAGTTACCTACATCTATGTTAATAATGCCATCACTGTCTGCATCGTCATCACAGGAGTCACCCAACCCGTCCATGTCTGCATCCTCTTGGCCAGAGTTTGGCACAAAGACACAGTTATCCTGGAAACGAAACAGCAAAGCATACACAGTATTAATGTATAATACTAGCATGAAGTAAATGCAAAAGAGGTTCGGGGGTGTTGAAATGAGTACCTGCTTACAGTTGTTTTCTCTGCACTGGAGCTTAATGTCGGGATATCCGTCAATATCTGTGTCCTTTCCACACACATAGCCATTACCTGCCCAACCAACGCCACACTAACACACACACAAGAAGGAAAAGTCATGTTATGACATTTTATAAAGATGATCTTATGAGAAACAGCACAATCTTTAGTGATTCACACTCATGACCCAGTGATACTTATACAGCCAAACATGATTTCAGTATTTTCTAAATTCTTACCACACAGCTAATGCTGCCGTCTCTCTCCACGACACATTCGCCATTGGCATCACAGGGGCTGGGTTGACCGTTAGGGCAAAGTTTGGTACCATGGCAGCCTCTCACCTGGTCACCTGTGAAGCCAGTTTTACATTCTGCGCAGCGGAAGGAGCCCTGGTGAGGACAATACCAGTCAAAAACCAGTCCTCCTGCTATAAGAGAGTGTGACAATCACCATACTCTAGTTGCAGTGGCCTCACTATAGTGTTGTAGCAGTGCGAGTTGGCAGTGCAGCCTCCATTCTTTGGCGGGCCCAGACACTCATCTATATCATCACACACCTGGGAAAAACAGATAGAAGATACAATGCACATTCTGCCAACAGGCACATATATCAAACAGTAGGAATGTTTTTATATACAGTGTATTGTACCTGTTTGTGGGACTTAGCATAGGACACTCCCACTCCATTTATCTCTGGTCCACTGTATCCCAGAGGGCATTTCTCACAGCGAAAACCAGGAGCAGTGTTTACACATCGGACACCAGGGTAACATGGACTAAACTGGCACTACATAGAGACATAGAAAATAAACAAAAGCAAACAATAATTACCTCTACTTTTACTGGTTGCAGAATTGCATGACAAGAAACAAATAATACATACCTCATCTACATCGTCACAGTGCACCCCGTCTCCTGTATATCCATCAGGACAGGGGGCACACTGAAACCCCCCGGACTCTGAACGGATGCACATTTTCTGTCTGAAACAGGTTCCAGGTGGGCACTGAGTCAGAGGCTGAGGCTTCATGACAAACTGCGGGGGACTTGGAGTTGGATCTGAGTTGGTTGGATTGCCCCCGAGACCTGTGGGCACACATAGCCAGATATGAAAGCACCGTGTCACTTTGTCAGTAGTGTCTAAATACTCTTTACATGATCAGGATGATCGTACTACCTACCACATGCAAGACACTCAGCGATAGTATTCCTCAGAAAAGTTGTCTCCTTAATCTTAAAGAAACACAGTGAAGAAGTGTTAGTTGGGACAAACTGTGTTGGGTAATTGTTGTATTACTTCACAGATTATATCACTGGAGGCAAATCACAAGCTTCAGTTTTCTGACTTCAAGTTTCAATACCTATGGAAATGTTGCTTTTACTCAGCTGTCTGTTGCAGAAGTTACATAAAGTCTTGAAATAAGAAACCGCCAGCAGGTCTTTTCCACTTTTAAAGTAGGTAACTATCTCAGCATCAACCTGATCTTTAAAAGGAACAGGTCACACACTATTGGACTGTTTATTATACCTCTTTGTTGAAATCCTTTTTTTCAAAATCCTTTTTCCAAATCATCTTAAACAATTTTTAAATGTTGTGTTTTCTCTTTCCATCAGGAGTTGTGAGACACACAGGACTGGGACTCAAAGCTGGGATACCTGCTTGTGGAGCAGCTCCTTCATCTCAGATAACATGCTCTTCAGCTCCTGCATGGTGGTCTGTTCGTGGGCCGTCCTGCCGCCCTGGATGCCTGAGGGAATTTCACCATCAGAATTAGAGAATTAGATACACAGCCCACTTATAGCCGGTTTAGTTTCTGATGATGAGGTGGTGTCAGACAGTCAGTTGCAAACGGCTCTCACTCAGCAGCTGCACAGATTCACGCTGATCCATGCTGCAGTCCTGCAGAGTCGCCACATTGTCTATGGTGTCCTCTATCACCAGCTTCAAGTCCGTCAGTTCCTCCTTGCAAAGAAACAAACAAACCGGAATGATATACATGTGGCATGTCTAGTTATTGCACTGCACTAACAGTATTCATATACAGTTAGGTCCATAAATATTTGGACATTGACACATTTTTCATTATTTTGGCTCTGTACACCACAACAATGGAGTTGAAATGAAAAAATCAAGATGTGCTTTAAGTGCAGACTTTCAGCTTTAATTTGAGGGTATTTACATCCAAATCAGGTGAACGGTGTAGGAATTACAACAAATTCAAATGTGGCCACCCTCTTTTTAAGGGACCAAAAGTAATTGGACAAATTAATATAATCATAAATCTAATTGTCACTTTTAATACTTTGTTGAAAATCCTTTGCAGTCAATGACAGCCTGAAGTCTGGATTCCATAGACATCACCAGACGCTGGGTTTCGTCCCTGGTGATGCTCTGCCAGGCCTCTACTGCAACCGTCTTCAGTTCCTGCTGGTTCTTGGGGCATTTTCCCTTCAGTTTTGTCTTCAGCAAGTGAAATGCATGCTCAATTGGATTCAGGTCAGGTGATTGACTTGGCCATTGCAGAACATTCCACTTCTTTGCCTTAAAAAACTCCTTGGTTGCTTTCGCAGTATGCTTCGGGTCATTGTCCATCTGCACTGTGAAGCGCCGTCCAATGAGTTCTGAAGCATTTGGCTGAATATGAGCAGATAATATTGCCCGAAACACTTCCGAATTCATCCTGCTACTTTTGTCAGCAGTCACATCATCAATAAATACGAGGGAACCAGTTCCATTGGCAGCCATACATGCCCACGCCATAACACTACCTCCACCATGCTTCACTGATGAGGTGGTATGCTTTGGATCATGAGCAGTTCCTTTCCTTCTCCATACTCTTCTCTTCCCATCATTCTGGTACAAGTTTATCTTCGTCTCATCTGTCCATAGGATGTTCTTCCAGAACTGTACAGGCTCTTTTAGATGTTTTTTGGCAAACTCTAATCTGGTCTTCATGTTTTTGAGGCTCACCAATGGTTTACATCTTGTGTTGAACCCTCTGTATTTACTCTGGTGAAGTCTTCTCTTGATTTTCGACTTTGACACAGATACACCTACCTCCTGGAGAGTGTTCTTGATCTGGCCAACTGTTGTGAAGGGGTTTTTCTTCACCAGGGAAATGATTCTTCTGTCATCCACCACAGTTGTCTTCTGTGGTCTTCCAGGTCTTTTGGTGTAGCTGAGCTCACCAGTGCGTTCTTTCTTCTTAAGAATGTACCAAACAGTTGATTTGGCCACACCTAATGTGTCTGCTATCTCTCTGATGGTTTTGTTTTGATTTTTCAGCCTAATGATGGCTTGCTTCACTGATAGTGACAGCTCTTTGGACTTCATATTGACAGTTGACCGCAACAGATTCCAAACACAAATACCACACCTGAAATGAACCCAAGACCCTTTTATCTACTCCTTGTAAATGAAATATCGAGGGAATTACACACACCTGACCTTGAAACAGCTGATCAGCCAATTGTCCAATTACTTTTGGTCCCTTAAAAAGAGGGTGGCCACATTTGAATTTGTTGTAATTCCTACACCGTTCACCTGATTTGGATGTAAATACCCTCAAATTAAAGCTGAAAGTCTGCACTTAAAGCACATCTTGATTTTTTCATTACAACTCCATTGTTGTGGTGTACAGAGCCAAAATAATGAAAAATGTGTCAATGTCCAAATATTTATGGACCTAACTGTATTTGGGCTTTACAATTTTTTTATGCAGCATATATCTCTGCCATCAAATATTAAATTACTCTTAACTGTAAACCGCTTATTCACCTGTGCACTGGCCTGCAGGGTCCTGAGTGCAATCTTGTTCGGACCGGGGAGGAGTGACCCAAATGCAGCTGGCAGATCATCCAAACTGTGTGCCAGTCTGCAGTCTACATAGATGTTGAGGCGAGGTGGGCCGCCCTGTAGACCTCTGGCATGTAGCATCACATGGTGATCTTGGCCATCTGCCAGGGAAGCGTGGTTGAAACTGGTTGTGACAAATCTGCCGTCAGTCTTCTGGTAACGAATGGTCACTAAAGATGGAGAGAAGCAAGAATGAAAGAAAGAGAGGCAGTGAAAGATGGCAGGAGAACACAAGTTAAAACAGATATCTGATAATGAAGTCTGTATAACATCATTGTGTGTTTTAATAGAATAATTCACCCTTGCTCAGTTTGGCCTGCACGCTGACCTCCAGGTACTTGGTGTTGTCTTTGGGGTTGATGATACTGTAGAGAGAGGTGGGGGCCTTGCTGTGGAGCCTGAAAGAAGAGAGGAGGAATGCCTCATCTCGCCCTTTGTTCTTCAGGCTTCCTTGGAGCAAGTCTGGTAGGCAGTCTGGAGACACCAGCAGATCATAGACTAACACAGGAGAGTATTGTTAAAAACATGGATTCCACTGCTGTAAACACATTGTACCATAATTGTGACAGAGAAAAGGCACAGTTTAACACAGGCAGTGAGGGAAACACACAGTATAGTGGTCAATCAATAGTGTGCAAGGAGTTTAGGGAATATTCAGCATACTGAAAAGCACTCAATCTGGTACACTACTGGTGTTTCTTTTATGTCACTTTTACGTTTTCTGTGTGTCTTGATAGCAATGTCTCACAGTGTACTACGGATTGCTACTGCTGGGGTTAGTGCACTATTCTACTTTATTATGTGTGGCAGTGTGTGTGTGTGTGTGTGTGCACGTTCATGTATGTGTCCTGCTGTGTTTTATAGAGTAGTAGACTGGAACGGCAGAAAGGGGCAGCAACTCTTTCCACTGGAACAAACCCACTGCCTCATGCTCACACTCTCTACACACTCACGTGCAAAGACACGGATACAAACACAAAAACACAGCCGTTAGTTGAATTCAAGTATAATACAAAGTGACAAGAAATTATGTGGAAACATTTGCGTGTAGATTCCGGGCAAATCAAAGTTTTGCACATGCACTTTTTCAGTTGGCATGCAGTGTTGTTTTACCATCTAAAACTGATTTACTCATTTAGGTCAGACTGTTACAAGATCCTTGATGTAAAATACCACTAACCACAAAAAAAGAAAGAAATTAGAAGAATTACCCTTGTTATTTGCAGGCTTGCTGAAGATTAGAAGGTGTAAGACCCGGCAACAGATTGTTAGGAACTGGAAAGGACAGTCACTTGAAATGCGCTAATATACAGACACAAAGATTATATTTTCCAGAGGGGCATAGATGGTGAAGAGTACTTACTAATGCCTTGAGCTGTGACAGTGAGCACCAGCTGTTGCAGCACCAGAGACAGAGCCGCTGCTCTGGCCCACACATCCATCATTTAGTGCTTCAGTATGGGACACAGCTCAGCAGAAGCAATGTGCCTGAAGAAAGAGTTGAGTTTCCACTTGTGGATCAGTAAACCTATCACAGATTAATCACCTATTTTAACACAGAATGAAGAAAGATCCAGATGTTGAAGCAAAATCTCAGCAGAGGTGAGATGGTTTTGTGGACACAGGCACAGCTTTTAAAGTAAAGGGGAGTGTCCTTGCACTCTCTGTGCAAGTGGCACAGTGCAGGAACTATTTTAATAGTTTGAGGGAGTGTCCCCTTCTATAGGTTCAGCAAATAATACATTATAATAGTCTCTGGGTGTAAAAGCTGCTATATGCAAATTTAAAAAATAAATAAGGAATTATACATTGTATTTTATTCTTAAAAGGATTTTCAGAGTACAACATTATTTTATTGGGATCCCCTTATATATTTGGATTGTATTGATTTATGGTGGTTGTTTCCTTTAATAAAATGTCACCTGCTTTACATGTTTATCTTATTCACATCTTACTTAATTATAAATTAACATATTTATTTTATTTTGCACTTGCACCTCCAACTGTTTATGTATGCATTGTATTGCAGTATCAAGTGCTGCTTAATGTGTTCTCATTTTTGGCCACATACAGGGAAGGGCTTAAATGGGTTTCTGACAACAACAACAAATGTTATTCTGTAAATCTCTAAATCTAGAACACACTTTGTATTTATACTTGAAAATTGCTACAATAATTTCATATAATATGAACTAAATGTTATCTTTTTTTATGCATTTATAATCCTATTTAATTAAGAGTCATGACAACATTTTCATTCCTTGAGTCTTCATGTTAACAATCTTTTAGGGATTAGTAATATAATAGCATAGAAAGTACTCTAAATCATCTTGTCCCAGTGAGCCAACTCAAACAATGCCTGAAATGGACTGTACCTGGTCTTCAAGGAGGAAAATTTGATTCCAGCTGGCTTTTAACAAACTTCATGAAACTGTGCCATAGATGTGCATTTGATCTCCTAGCTCATCTCCAGCAAACCAGTTAAATTGTATAACTGTATGACAGATGTTTTTAATTTTAATATAATTGAATCTTAGTCTACATGCCTCTGTAAACCTTTTCTAAATTCCATCTGTTGGAGAATGTGGGAAGGACAAAGAGGCTGGACTTAGGACCCTGGAAACATTTCATGACATGTCTGGTACTCGTCTTAAAACTTTCTCCTCAAACCTCAAGTACATTTCAACATCTCAGCTGCTGCTTCGAGCCAAAGAGAGACGTTTACCGTCCCTTCGAGCATTATCACAGCGTATCCGTTTGTGTCTGGCTGTCTGGTCTCTGACCAAAACACCTGGCAGTCTGACTGCTATTGTTACTGAAAATAAGTAAAATGTCCCAAACATGCAAAATATCATTTTATATACCATTTTATATACAATTTTATATACAATTTTATAAGTATGAAAAAGTCACTTCCATCCCTGATATAAAGCCAGAACCCAGGTCATTTTATAAGTAGGCTAGATTTTTAAAGGGTTCAATTTCCCCATAAAAGTAATTAATATGGAGTTCATAATTGATTTTGCTTGGCAAAACAGTCTCACCACAAGGTCTATTAATCTATTAGTAGCTGTTCTGCAGCTTTAGATCGAATCACACAACCTTCTGAAACATATAGTGTTGCACAGTTGTCACGGATAAGTAGAATACCCAATTCCCCTTGAAGGAACACTTTAGGGATGTGTCATTGATGGTTTTACAGGTTCTCGTCCATATTGTATTATGCTGACAGATATTTTCTTATTATGTTGCTCATTAAGGAGCATCGTGTTAAGTTGTTACTAGGATAGTTTAGTTCCTTCATGAATTCCTCATCCTTACTTACCATTTTATGACTCTTTGAGGGTTGGTGGTTCAAACCCCGGCTCAGCCAGTCCATGTCGTTGTGTCCTTGAGCAAGACACTTAACCCTAATTGCTCACCGTTGCTGTGTCTACGGTCTACTGTATAGCATGTAAGTCGCTTTGGATAAAAGCGTCAGCTAAATGAAATGTAATGAAGTAATCATCCTAACACACCTTACCTTTTACTGGGATTAAACCAGTTTAATTAAAACAATTTAATGACATAAGCCTAAAACTGATTTATCAATAAAGCATATTCAAAGCACAGCAATATTCACATCCTTTTCGGTCACATAACATGTCATCTTAGCACTTGACACAAACCACCTGTTTAATTTCTTCACCTATGATTTGACAACTCGTGACGTCACCAGCTCCTTCGATGAACCAAACATGGCGGCTGCCATGGAGCTGAGATGCTGGGGAGGAGACTGGGGTTTGCCTTCTGTCCACAGCGAGTCTCTAATAGTTCAGGTAACGTTGTCGTCCGCTTGTAAACAAAATGACGGTCATTATACCCCCCCATCCTTTCAAGGCGACATGTTTCTTCTCCGGGTTTCTTTGCGTCTCCTCTGTGTATTTCTGGTTAGCCTCCATGCTAACGAGCCTCCTGCAGCTTGCTGGTTGAGCTGGCAGCTCGCGCTCAGCTCGGGCTGCAGGTTGCACGGGACGTTTCATGCTGAGCTTCTGTTGGCCGGCTGCAACGTTACCGTGACTGCATGGTCTGCCCTTCGCGTATCGCCCAAGTCACTCTCATTTGGAACTTAAATGTGGTCCTTCAAGGTCAGCTTGTTGAGGCTTTTAATTCATATTGTTTATTTATATTTATATTACGAGCTAGCTATCGACAATGGCCGATGTAGTAATAACCTTGTCAGAAAACTAACATTGAGGAGTTTCTTGGTCGTGTTGTCGTCTGTCAAGAATGGATTCATTCAGTTACAACTCTTGCCACAAGGTGACACTTTGACTCGTTTTCTCACGAAGATTACGTGTGTGTCACCCTATACATACATATATATATATATATATATATATATATGTATGTATGTATGTATGTATGTATGTATGTATCAACTTACAATAACCAATTTGTTGTTTCAGTTATTTCTTATTACAAATATTCTATGGTCCTAGCGCCTCCAGTGTTGTGTTCTGCTGCTTTTTTCTATTTCATTGATTGTAAACTGCACATCTTTTGGGTGTTGGACTGTTAACACGGTGTTGGACACGATCCAAAGCTCGTGACCATAGGTGAGGGTTGGGACGTAGACCGACCAGTAAATTGAGAGCTTTGCCTTCCGGCTCAGCTCCTTCTTCACCAAGACGGCCCGGTGCAACGCCTGCTTTACTGCTGCAGCCGCACCGATACGCCTGTCGATCTCCCGCTCCATTTTACCCTCACTCGTGAACAAGACCCCGAGATACTTGAACTCCTTCGCTTGTGGTAGGCACTCTGTCCCCACCCGGAGGGAGCAATCCACCGGTTTCCGGCAGAGCACCATGGCCTCAGATTTCGTGGTGCTGACTCTCATCCCCGCCGCTTCACACTCGGCTGCAAAACGCCCCAGTGAATGCTGGAGGTCATGGTCCGAGGAGGCAAACAGGACCACATCATCTGCAAACAGCAGAGAGGCTATCCTGAGATCCCCGAACCTGACATTCTCCGCCCCACGGCTGCGCCTAGATATCCTGTCCATGAAAGTCACGAACAGGACCGGTGATAAAGGGCAGCCCTGGCGGAGGCCAACACCCACCGGGAACGTATCTGACTTACTGCCGAGGATACGAACACAGCTCCTACTGCAGGCGTACAGAGACCGGATGGCCCGTTGCAACGGGTCCGGCACACCATACTCCCGCAGCACCCCCCACAAAAAGCTTGAGGGACCCGGTCGAAAGCCTTCTCCAAGTCCACAAAGCACATGTAGACATTTTTTACCTAAAAATATTATTTGATGATACAAATAATTGGTAGTGGAAACAATGTTTTATTTAGTTATACATCTTTTAATTATTTTTTTCGAGCTCATGGATTTGCTTGTTTTTTCTTCTCTTTTTCTTTAAAACCATCTTTCTGAATAAAATGTGTTTTTCTTTTTTTCAGGCATACGCAAAGTTTTCTGGGGCAAAAGTCACAGTTGTTCCTATTGACTGGACATGGAAAACTCTAACAGGTGTGCTGCAGCTATAAACCAGAATCACATAACCGCGTGGTCCAGACACCATCTGGGAATTGCTTACTCTACATAACATATGTGGATGACTGATATTTGAGGGATATTTGTTTAATATAAACAGTATGTATGTTTGTAAAATATATCAATATTAGATGTATATCATAATGTAGGAGTCTACACTACAACAGTGTGCATTTTTAAAATTACATGACAACTACCATTCAAGTCATGAAGATTTTGTGGACCCCAAAATGTGCCAGAAAAGGTTGAAAAACACAGATTTAAAGCTGGGGTTTAATGTTTATGCATCTGATTGGGTTCCAAAAGGGAGTGAATTCATTCAAATTGTAGGTACACAATACATTGATTTGAAGACCTTGATAACGTTAATGCAGATGCAACACCAGATGCTAGCTTTAACTGTAATATCTTCTTCAACCTGCAGCGACAGTCCCAGAGTTGCTGTGTGGAGACTCTGTAGTTCAAGAACCTACAAATATTCTCAACTTCTTGAGAAAACAGGTAACAGTGAAATTCAGGGCTGCTCACTGTCTGTTACCTGGTCATTATGTCCCCAAACCCATTGAGCAGATTCAGTAGATCTACTGTAATACGTGCGATTGCTCTTTTTTCAGAGGTTTAATGCCGACTATGAACTGACAGCCAGACAAGGAGCAGACACCATGGCGTACATTGCTCTGCTTGAAGAGAAACTGAGACCAGCTCTGGTAACGCCATCTCTCCTCTGCTTAAACCCTGAAAACGAATCCGTGAGTCATGTTTATAATTGGTGACATTTGTGTTCCACAGTTGCACACTTTCTGGGTGGATGCAGAAAACTACGCCAATCTGACACGGCCATGGTTTGCTTCACGCTCGCCATTCCCTCTTAACTTTTTCGTCCCTTGTCACCATGCCAACACCGCCCTTTCCCGCATCCTTCTAACCAAAGGAGAGGCGCCGCTGCACAGAATCACTGAGGTCGAGGGAAAGGTAAATATCTACTTGTCTGATTCATCAGTTACTTGTTGTCAACTCTGTGTGGTTATGACTGCACTGTTCCATCTATCTTTCTCCCTCTCTGCCTCAGATCTACAGTGATGCTAAAGAGTGCCTGAATCTCCTCTCATACAGACTGGGAACTGAAAACTACTTCTTTGGCAACCTGTGAGTGCTTCAATGTCATTTGATGGACCATAAATATACAATTCAGTGACAAGTGATTTGAAGACAGAAAAGTTAAAAAAAATCATGAAAAATTGGGATGGATGCTCTTATTTTAGTAAGGGTTAGTAAATACATATTATTCTTTAAATATTCAGTTGGCAATTTGATTGCATTTGATCAAAAATAATTGGCCGATTGGCCACATTTTTATCTATGAATTTGGATTTCCTTTAAAGTATTAAAGTTGTCAATTAGTCATTTTGGAGGGAATGAGTTGTATTTTAGAATAATTCTGGGAGAAATCAGACAGAGAACATGCTTTCTGGTTTTTATTGAGACAAATATAATAATGTTATACTACATTAATGATGATGTTTGATTATTTTTGTTTTTGTTTGTAGGCCGACCAGTCTGGACGCCTTTGTGTTTGGTTTTGTGGCTCCAATTTACAAAGCCAGTCTCCCCAGTAGCCCTCTGCAGAGCCACCTCAGACAGCTCGATAACCTCACAAGCTTCTGTGACAACATCCTCGCAGTCTACTTCAGCGCGGACCGCCCTTGTAAGATCGCAGCACACACTGGAAATACTCACATTCTTGGGCTTTAGCTCGGTGAAAGCCACACATGCAAAGATGCAGAGGACATTCTACATTATATACGTACACAAGCACACACTACTACTAACACCATCAGTCTTTCCCTTCTTCTCACACCTTTTATTTCACTGCATGCTTGCTCTTTGTATCGGCTCTATTTCAGCCTAACACTGTTCCTCTTCTATTGACTCGCTGCTATCTTTTCTGTGGGTGTCCCCTTCCATCATTTCTCTCCAGGTCCCCCCCCACCTGTTCAGGAAACAATGGATGCCAACCTCCAGAAACTAACTCAGCTTGTAAACAAAGAGTCCAACTTGATAGAGAAGGTGCTTCTGCTTTCCTTTTATCGTCTCTTTGCATGGGTGCATGGTTGCATTTGGCAGGTACTCGGCTGTAGTAAAAGTATATGTAGTGCCACTTAATGATTCATTGTCATTCTATTTTCGGCGAGTGTGCTCTAACTAAACTGGACATCCTGTACTGTAGATGGATGACAACCTTCGCAGCAGCCCTCAGCACAAACCCCACAGACCAGACCCCAAACCCAGTCTGGCCAGTGAGCAGAACTCTACTCCTGCCTAACCCCTGACCTGTCAACCCTGATCCAGGCTTATAACTGAGAAGGGACAGCATGTAGATGAAAGGTGCAGTTCTGACTCAACATCCTCAAATCAAAAAATTGTCAACCAGGGAACATTTGGTTTGAATGGAAAATAACCTAATAATTATTGGAAGTATGACGATATATAGCTATTAAAGAGGCTATTTTATAGAAACATAATGATGATTGATTTCAAAGATGTTGGTCTGAAAGAGATGGAAAAGTGCATGTGTGAGGTAAAACATAAAAATAAAAGGTTGAGTGCATGTATGTGGTCATGGATGGAATTCTATGAAGTGGTGTTTGATGAGAAAGACACAGAAAGTCGAAGGAAATGAAAAGTCCAGCAGGGGAAAGAAGTGGCACCGTTTGACCTCTGAGTGGACATTTCACCTCTTCTTCCTTTTGTTTTCGGTCAGAATTATGTGTTTTAATTTTTCATCCCACTACAGTCTTGTACATTAATGAGGATATTGAAATTATTAGTTAAAGATGAATTGATCACTAATCTAGATTTGTTTAGTTACGTTACTCCAGGATTTCTTTTTCTTTTCATCATGGAGATCTCAGACCTTATTCCACCTCCTGTAAAAATATTCTGTAAATTCTAATGACATTTAAATTAGCGTTATGTACAGTATGTATACAGTCATAACTAGGAAAACACAATCACTTATTTTGCTTTTCTCTCGTCTGCTTTGTATAGCTTGTATAGTTGTAAATATGTTCATGATGAAATCAATGCAATTTACTTGTGATTTCCTCTAATAGGGCTGATCAGCTTCTCCAGTCCTTGCTAGATACACTGAGGTAATTCATACACACTTTATTAACTTATTCATGCAAAATATGTGGCACTAATGTGTTTGTGTGAGAGTTTACCCAAGGACTATCAGAAACCAGTGTGTCTTTCAATTATAGTTTCTTTGTTTTGCAAGATAACTGTCAGTTGTTGCCATGGTTTTCCACAAACAATCTTACAGGTACCGCATTTATTTTGTTAACATTTCCATGTGTTGTCATTTGCTGTGCCTATTTACCCACCTTGTTAAAACTGAAGTGTCTGTCCCATTTGGGAATGTCTCATTAGCTGCCTTTTTGATTTATTTCTGAATTTCAGAAATTGGACTGTAAAATGAGTTGCCACATGTTTCTTTTTATTTTTTATTGTCATGCTTCCTAATATCCTCGCAGCTCATACACATCGGAACTGTCTTCTCCATGTGATTACTTTCATAATTAGTGTTTCAGTCTGAAAGTATTGATACTTGGGCTCCTGCAACTTCCAAATAAAATACTTCATGGTTACATTCCGTTTAAAGCACCAAACCCTGAAACAAAAGCATTCATTGGTGTGTGTGCGTGTTTGTGTTCTGTCAATTACAAAATGTTGACGGGCAACAATCGGGCTTGTGAGGAGCATAAGGCTGCAGTGTGCCTTCATGACTGCTGGTGTCTTCGTACAATTGTCAAAATGTTAACAGTTCATCATTTTGATACATTGCCACAAATTAATTTTGGTCATTTCTGTTACTGTTGTTCATTTTATGTGGATGGTTGGTATCGACTGTCATCATATAATTACAAAATAAATATGATAATCCAACCACGACCACGTCTTTTCATTTAACGCTAAATCAATGAATTAATATAATTTTACTAAATATGCCTGTAAACACGTCAACTGGTGCCTGATTACAAGACTAGATGAGAGCTGTTTGAATCATATATTGTGCTTTAAAATACGTCCATCTTTTAAGGCGAGCTATTGGGTCCCTTGTTTTTCCAGTAATGACTGAAGATGTTACCCCAGCCCACCATGCTTATTGTATGGTCGGTTGTTTAGATGTTGGAAAGACAGTGAGCTCTTTGTTTGGTTTTGGCCTCAGACACGGAAAGAATGAGAGTAATTTAGCTGAAAGCAGATGATTCATACTTGACATCAGATATTGTTATTGGAGGTAGAGGCTCATGCTGAGGTTTCTCTTAGCTGGCTATTTCGAAGGTGTGGTGAAAGGGAAATAAAGACATGTTGACAATTTTGTGCTGCAAAAGATATCTTTTCAATATTGACTAAACGGCACTCATCCAATTCTTGCGTTTTTCTTTGTGAGAAAAATAATTCTAATTGAGTCAAAGAACTCTGGTGTTGTACAAATACAGTTTGCAGCAGTGAGACTGGGTCTTAACTTTCTGCAACAGAAACAAATCAGCTACAATACATAATTCATAATTCAGTGTTATCAGTCCTAGTAAAATGTGGCTGTCACTTTTCAAAGAGCTGTCCTTCAGCGTCCAGCTGAGCAGTCCAATGGTTCACATGGAAGCCAGCAGCTGTTCCCTAAAAGTCTGCATGTGTTTGCCCAACAACTCTCTTCTTCATTTCACTCACCTCCTCTCTCCGTTTCCCCTGAAATGAGGAAAGGTGTCAGTTGAGAGGAAAAAGTACGAGTGCCTGGAAATATAATTGAGAAATTACATGTCCCCTGGAGCTTTGTCAGGTAGGTGTATCACCCCTAAATCTACAGGAGCTGGAAGTCATCAAAAACAATCTGCACAAAAGATTCAGCAGAAGTTTTTAGGATTGGTAGCAGAAATATATTCTAGTCTGATTCTGAACCAATATAACATCTAATGGAGTGCTGAGGCCCTCTAGTGGTGAATGCCAATATTACAGCTAATGTAGTGCTGAGGCCCTCTAATGGCGAATGCCATTATTATAGCTAATGCTGCGTTCATATCAAAAGTGTTGTGAATTTTTCATGCGATTAGAAGTTAATGCACAGACACGAATGGATGCAAAATTTCTGCCGCCAGCACAAATTACGCAAATGGATGGACGCAAAAAAAAAATATATATATTCAGTGACACTGAGTTGCGAAAGCAATTTAGTAACTGTGCAACTGGGTAACTGTTTTTACAGAGATAAGCCACGCCCCCTTTCCAGCGTGAAATGTGCTTTGCTTTTGTTGTGAACGTAGCATTATGAAGTGCTGAGGCCCTCTAGTGGTGAATGTTAATATAACATCTAATGTAGTGCGAACACCCTCTAGTGGTGAATGTCAATATAACATCTAATGGAGTGCTGATGCCCTCTAGTGGTGAATGTCAATATTACAGCTAATATTGTGCTTAGGCCCTCTAGTGGTGAATGTTAATATAACATCTAATGGAGTGCGAACGCCCTCTAGTGGTGAATGCCAATATTACAGCTAATGGAGTGCCTCAGCATTTGGTGCCTCAGCACTAATTAAATTACATCTAATGGAGTGCTGAAAACAACCAGTCCAGTTGAGGAATTAGAAAAATAAATATGTTCATTCAGCTCAAATGTTGAAATCAGTTTAAAAGACAAAGAAAGTTAAAGAATTTATCTCTACTTGCCATTGTTGCACATAACAAAATATAGATGAGATCACAACTGTTTACAAAGGTTATTTACACAAATTCACAATATGAACACAGTATGTTCCTTGGCACTCTGCATCATCAAAGGACTAACAATTGAGTGTTTGCCTTAAGTATACAGTCAGACCCTTTACTCACCTCACAGTACCTGTAAATATGGGTTTAAAGAAAGAGGAGAAAACTGAATTTGAAATCAAAGAACATTTACAAAACAGTACAAAACAATCCTATCAGCATATGTTTTATCCACAACATTTCACCTCTCCCTTGGCAAAATAAAATACAAGACACTCACCTGGGAAACAAATTGAAGGCACTACATTTCAATCCAATTGTATTACAGACTGTCAAATAGTTTTTGCTATTTACAAGACATTTTAGATAGGATATTAAACAAGACATTGTTGATACACATTGAATTGATTTCCTGTTATTAGGTTTGATCTTACTCAAACACACAGAATGGTATGTGCATATAAGTATATCTTCTGCTTTTACTGTGGGATATCTGTATTGTATTTCTTGTCAAATCTGCAGTTTTCTCAGTAATGCAGTACGTCATTCTAATCATTATACATTAAGATCATTCAAATCAAGTTAAGTCCAACATGAACTGTAAACACCCTTCATTGTGTGAGGCAGATAGTAGAGCTAGCTATCTTTGGTAAACTCCGGCACCTCCAGCACCATGCTGACCTCCAGGCTGCCCGGCATCTCCAGGGCCAGAGCAGGGTGGCACGGCTGGGTGAAGCGCTGGCAGAAAGTGCCCAACAACTGACCGCTTTGGGCATTGTAGAAAGACAAACGACCCAGCTGGTAATCCAGGAGAGTACCAACTCGCTCAGGCATCTCAATCACAAACACACTGGCCTGAATGTCATTGTGGAGCAGCTGGTACCTGCAGCTGGTCAGACGAAGAGAGCAAAGAAAGGAGGGTTTAGAATAGCAAAGTGAAGTATTGTAAAAAGGGGGAGGAAGTGGGCTTTATGCATACCCCGACGGTGTAGGGATGCACTGCAAACACCATGACAGGTTGTCTTCTCCCAGTGGGCTGTTTCTACTGGCTGTGTTGTATGCAACTCCAAGCCTGTACGCCGTGCTTCCTGACACGAGTGTCTCCCAGTAGTAATGTCCTTGTGCCGGCAACAACTCACCCAGAATGGATGGACACCTAGAATACATACAAACTCTGGTTTACAAATATTATTTCCAAGCTGAAGTGGTTAGAGCAGAATGAAACTTACTGCTTGTCTGTTGACGGCGTGTTGTAGTGCAGAGTGGTTTGGTCCACCGACAGCTCCAGAGCGGGGTGAGCTGAGGCTTTCAGCAGGTGGAACCTTGTCCCTGAAAACAGTAACAGGGAAGAGAAAATAATGTGGAAATGTAGAAAGGAAACCACAGTACTTATGAAATGCTTTTATATTTGTGTAATGTAACACACAAACAGAAGAACATACACAGTTTAAGTAAGTGTTCTGTTACCTTTGGTGGAAATGAGGGCAGCCTCGCTCTGTTCGCTGGCTCCAGACTCATTCACAGCTTTGATGTAAAACAGATAGTTTTCATTGGGCTGCAGGAGAACCCTCTGCTCGCAGCTTTTGATACCCGACATGGACCTAGGAGTATGTCACACACACACCCACATACATGCACACATATCGATTAAATTAATAAACCTGATACCAGCTAGTTTGGGCATGAAGTATGAATATGTTTTTATGTCAGATCAGTTTGACTTTGTTTTAAACCAAATTGACCGGATTTCCTAAAATGTTCATTGACTGCACTTTTCTATATGTGTCCCTATTTGGTTAAAACAAACACCCACCTGAGCCCCTCTCCCTCTAGTTCATACTGGCGACAGTACTCCAGGGTGTAACTCTGTGCAGGAGTCTGATTTGCTGAGCTCCACCGCAGTGTAGCTGAATCCCACATGACAGTACAGCGCTCTGTTTCAATCACTGGCACTGATGGAGCTGCCACAAAGAAAACAGGTCATGTTAATAACAAATATGTAGATGCTGTAATCCAACACAAATTACCAATCTAAAAATACCAGTAAAGAATACAAGTATGCTTTCCATTGTCAGACAAAGTTGTTGTTTCGTTGGGATTTAGCTGAGTGTGGCGACTGACCAGTTCTGAACGAGAGTCTCTCGCTGGGCAGAGAGCAGCCTGTGTAGTTGACAGCCATCACCCACACCTTGTAGGTCTTGTCAGGCTCCAGCTCCTCCAGGGCACAATAGCTCTCTTTCACTGTCACACGGTACTCCTCTGACACAGCTGTGGACAACAGCAGCCACAGATTGTACTGTATTTAGTAAATCAACAAAAGCTATACCTGTTATAAATACTACAAGACAATATAATATAAAATGTTTATTTAAAAAAAAAAGACCTATTCTAAAGGAAAAAACAATCTATTTTGTTTTCCCATTAACCTTAATTTCTGTCAATTGAGATGAAGTAAATGGTTAAAAATAAGATGGGTGCACTTTGGCCACTATTTTCCAGCTTTAACACCATCCAAAAGTATTTACCTCCCTGTGGGTCCTCCATGCAGTAGACCTGGAAGCAGTCTATGATATCTCCAGGGTTGACCTTCCAGTAAACGATGACACTGGTGCTGGAGGCTGAGCCTGGCTCCTGAGGCTGCAGCGTAGGCCTCTGAGGCACTGAGGCACAGACCAGGAGACATACAAAATGAATAACTGCCACATATATGCACATGGCACACACCGTCTTGTCAATGTCAGGTAAATCTGCAAAGACACGTTTGTATCAGAGGTACCCGGGATTCCCTTGCGCTGTGCGAGCAGAGGGCTAGAAGTGTTGCCCCTGGCATAGTCCTCAAACACCAGTAGTCCCTTGGGCCCCAGCTCCAGTGACATGGCTGAGTCCAGAGCTGCCTTGAGACTGACCACACACACACACACACACACACACACACACACACACACACACACACACACACACACACACACACACACACACACACACACACACACACACACACACACACACACACACACACACACACACACACACACACACACACACACACAGCCTTTAGCCTTTGGCCACAATCACAGGTCAGTGTGAAAAAGGTTATCTACTGAGCAGAGCATAGGTAGCTCTGCAGGTCAAGCCGCAAACTGTTTTGGTTATCACTATCATGCCATTTTGTTTTTGCATAAACTGCTTAGAAAACCACACTAGCGCACACACCATTCACTTTAATTACATTACCTTGCATTAATGTCTTCAGGTGACTAGTGGGAGAACAGATTGAAAAGGGAATTTATTAGCAATTTGACATAAACCCTGAATATTGGCTGCATATGAAACTACTGATGAATAAGTCTTAACACTCACCCGTGCGTCAGTCTCGGCCTCTCTGGCAGTGGTCTCCAGAGTGGCCTTGGCAGTGTCGATGCTCTCCTGGAAGGCGACAATCTGGTCATATAGCTGCTCCAGTTTGGCCTTCTTCTCCTCCTCCATGCTGACAGACATGTTGTTGTACTGCTCCATCACCAGAGCCATCATCTCCTCATTCTGCACCTGCATCGCCGCCTCGCTCTCCACACACTGGTCCTGGTGGAGAGTAGAGGGAAAGGAAAACAGAGATATTATATTTACAAATGTAATAGTGTGCATCGTGTCATTTAATGTGTTGTGAAGGCAATAAACCGATCGAATGGCAAATATATAAAAAAGAAAGCATTGACTATGTAAACGGTTTGTTTTTACCTCTACAGAGTTGTAGGCCAGTTCGAGCTCAGACACCAGGTCCTCGATGTTCTCTGACCTCCCCTGAAGCTCTGAGATCCAGTCACTGAGCTTCTCCTGATACAAAATGACACTTGCAGGTAAACTTCATGTCCGCACATTACTCTGGTTAGTTTAACAAGGTGTGTTTTCTTTTACCAGAAGTGATTTTACTTTCACGTCATTGTACCTTTCAAGTCGCATCCGTTAAAGTAAAAAAACACAAGTCATATGAAAAAGTTCAGAGCGGAAAGAGAGGAATCAGCGGCTCCACCGGAGAACCAGCTGCAGGTGTTTCTGCGGCCGCAAGAGGGCTGAGCTTCGTCCAGAGTGGTGACACTCCGGAAATGATTGAGGCTCAAGCAGAAGGAAATGTATATGGGTTGTGGTTATTATTAGCTTTATTACACCTCTGCATAGTTAATAGGGTGGAGTTGATATTGTTTACATTACGTTGTCTGCTTTGATTACGTTATACACTGCTGTTCAAACCAAAGTACGTTTCCATAGCTCGTTTTATTTTATTGTCAATAATGATAGTTTAAGTGTCTGAGTTTGACTCTGTAGTGGTTCATTTGTGTGAGGTCACTTTGAGGAAGGCAGTTGTGTATATTTAGTTTTAATTGATCATTAGTTGTATGCACAGTCTGCAGAGCTCTTGTCTGTTGATTTGTTGATGACATTGAAATTTGAATTTAACAGTAGTATCATCTTTTTTTTAAGTAACGCAGTAACGTTTACTCAGAGTAGGCTACATTTCAATATACCTTTGTACTTTTACTGAGGTAAATTATTATACTTAACTTTTAATTATCTATAAAGTAACAGTACATTTACTTGAGTACAATATATATATCCCAGTAATCTTTCCACCTTATATCACAAAGACAAAGAGACAGGGATTAAAAGACCAAAAGGCTAATTTCTTACTCTGTAAGAATACTTGCATGCCCATATATCGAAAGAGCTATTAGTTGTAACTAAGACTGTTCTGCTCTACTCCAGAACACACAATTGCAGTACAGAATAACTACTGAAATGTACATGTGAATATTGTAATAAAACAGATTAAAATACAATTTGAACCTATCCTTTGAGGGAAAAGATATTCATTGCACTTAGTAGATATGACATTAGAACTGCACCCAATTTAGTCTTCACACTGAAGATGATTTTATTAAAAGGAATTTCATGGATGTGTTTGGTCAAAGTAAACGATGATGAAAGCTCCTCTCTGTTATTATTTAGACCAAGTTTTGCAAAGTTGTTTTGGTAAAATTATTTCCCCTATCTGCAGAGTATCCTAATAGACAGCACTTTTCAATGCTGAAGTTCAATTTATATTATACCTTTTGATCTTTTTCTAAATTACAGTACAGCTGTCCATATTTCACATAAATACATGCACAAGACCTAGTTCAACTATAATCTAGAAATTATATTTGATTATTCTTTGTTTGTTTCAGGTTTCTTTTGATTTAGATGCAACATACTTTACTGTAATTGTTCATCAAACACTTGTCACTTCATCCATGTTGTCCAAGAAAAAACATTGAATTTAATCTCTCCTGTGAATGAAATGTCAAAGGCACGAGCATTCAATTTAAAAAGTGGGCTGAAGGCTTTTGGAAAATTGCAAGAAAAAGCCAACAATAATATGTATTTGTAATTGTTAGATGGTGCTGTGACCTTAATACAGATTACAAAGCAGATTGTGAGGATCCTGGAGGCACCACCACAAGGGGGTGCCACAGTAACCCTGGCGGCAGCCAGAGTGTGTGTCTCTCTCTCTCACTCCCTTACAATCAGGTTGACGCAGGACAGCTGGGAGGGAGATGGCCGCCGCTCGCAGCTGCAGAGCGTTAGAGACAATCACGGCACAGCTTAAAGGTGGCTTCCTCCCGGATGTTCGGGGTCAGGAGATTGCACTTCTTGCATATGATCTGCTCAGCCCAAGACACGAGACTCGAGACGCCGCCGGGGCAGCGGCAGGTTTTCGGGAGACACTTTTGGATTTACGTGCTTGGATGAGTAGTGCTTGCGAGACAGCATATTTATGTTTGTTTTTTGAGAGACATGGGATTTACGTTAGCCGAGTAGTGCCTGCGGGCCTGAGTCTTTAAGTTGTGTTTTTCCTGAGGAACTGTGCATTTATGTTCTTTTGTCGGTGAAGAGACAATAAAATTCCTTTTGTTTATACTTTAACCGTGTTCCGAGGGTTTTTGCTATTGGGTCCAGAACACAACCGTGACAGAATCTCCTGACCGAGACAAGGACCCAGCAAAACCTGGTTGTGATGGATAGCCCGCCGCTACGCCGGCTGTATCTGCTCAATGGCCTGGGTTACATCGACGTGGAGTATCTCGGGTACAAGGAGCCCTATAAGGAGGAGAACCCCGAGCCGGATCCCTGGCCAGGTACGGGGTGGGCGTTGGGTGGGCCCCGGAGTCTCCAACGGGCTAGGGGCTCTGGCCCGGAGGCCAGAGCCTCGGGATCTCGACGCCAGCGGAGGAGTCGTCCAGCTTTGTCGGCGCCACGGCCGGCTCCTGCTCCACGTGTCCTGTCGGCGCCCCGGCCGGCTCCTGCTCCACGTGTCCTGTCGGCGCCCCGGCCGGCTCCTGCTCCGCGTGTCCTGTCGGCGCCCCGGCCGGCTCCTGCTCCGCGTGTCCTGTCGGCGCCCCGGCCGGCTCCTGCTCCGCGTGTCCTGTCGGCGCCCCGGCCGACCCCTGCTCCGCGTGTCCTGTCGGCGCCCCGGCCGGCTCCTGCTCCGCGTGTCCTGTCGGCGCCCCGGCCGGCTCCTGCTCCGCGTGTCCTGTCGGCGCCCCGGCCGGCTCCTGCTCCGCGTGTCCTGTCGGCGCCCCGGCCGGCTCCTGCTCCGCGTGTCCTGTCGGCGCCCCGGCCGGCTCCTGCTCCGCGTGTCCTGTCGGCGCCCCGGCCGGCTCCTGCTCCGCGTGTCCTGTCGGCGCCCCGGCCGGCTCCTGCTCCGCGTGTCCTGTCGGCGCCCCGGCCGGCTCCTGCTCCGCGTGTCCTGTCGGCGCCCCGGCCGGCTCCTGCTCCGCGTGTCCTGTCGGCGCCCCGGCCGGCTCCTGCTCCGCGTGTCCTGTCGGCGCCCCGGCCGGCTCCTGCTCCGCGTGTCCTGTCGGCGCCCCGTCCGACTCCTGCTCCGCGTGTCCTGTCGGCCCCCCGGCCGACTCTCGCCCCCCGTGTCCTGTCGGCGCCCCGGCCGACTCCAGCCCCTGTCCCGAGTCCTCCGACTGTGCCGCTGTCGGCCCCCGTCCCGAGTCCTCCGACTGTGCCGCTGTCGGCCCCCGTCCCGAGTCCTCCGACTGTGCCGCTGTCGGCCCCCGTCCCGAGTCCTCCGACTGTGCCGCTGTCAGCCCCTGTCCCGAGTCCTCCGACTGTGCCGCTGTCAGCCCCTGTCCCGAGTCCTCCGACTGTGCCGCTGTCAGCCCCTGTCCCGAGTCCTCCGACTGTGCCGCTGTCAGCCCCTGTCCCGAGTCCTCCGACTGTGCCGCTGTCAGCCCCTGTCCCGAGGCCTCCGACTGTGCCGCTGTCAGCCCCTGTCCCAGTTTCTGTCACCGTGCCGCTCCCAGCCCCGGTCCCGTGTCCCGCCTCTGTGCTAGCCTCGACCCCTGTTTTCCCGACCGCACCGCGGATAGTCCCGGCCCGGTCGGCGGCTCTGTCGACCCTAGCTCCCCGAGTCCCGCCGGCAGTCCGGCCCGGCTCTGTCTCACGAGTCCCATCGGCGGTCCGGCCGACACCGGTCCCATCGGTGGTCCGACTGACCCCTGCTCCCCCAGTCCCCTCGGCGGTCCGGCCGACGCCTGTCTCGTCGGCGGTCCGGCCGCCACCCGTTCCCCGAGCCCTGCCGGCAGTCCGGCCCGGCTCGTCTCCTGCGATTCTTGTCGGCGGTCTGGCCGACACTTGCCCCTCGAGTCCCGTCGGCGGTCCGGCTGACATAGGTCCCTTGGGTCCGGTTAGGTCCCGTCCCGAGTTCCGTCCGGTTAGGTCCCGTCCCGAGTTCCGTCCGGTTAGGTCCCGTCCCGAGTTCCGTCCGGTTAGGTCCCGTCCCGAGTTCCGTCCGGTTAAGTCCCGTCCCAAGTTCCGTCCGGTTAAGTCCCGTCCCAAGTTCCGTCCGGTTAAGTCCCGTCCCAAGTTCCGTCCGGTTAGGTCCCGTCCCGAGTTCCGTCCGGTTAAGTACCGTCCCGAGTTCCGTCCGGTTAAGTCCCGTCCCAAGTTCCGTTCGGTCAAGTCCTGTCCCAAGTTTCGTCCCGCTAGGCCCCGTCCCGAGCCCTGTCCGGTCAAGTCCCGTCTCGAGCCAAGTGTAGGTTGGTCCCGTCCTCCGGCCCGTCCTCCTGAGTCTCCGCCTGGTGGCCGTCCTCCGGCCCGTCCTCCTGAGTCTCCGCCTGGGGGCCGTCCTCCGGCCCGTCCTCCCGAGTCTCCGCCTGGGGCCCGTCCTCCGGCTCGTCCCCCTGAGTTTGGTTGTCCAGTGACTTTTTCCTGTGTTCCAGGTCTCTCTCCACGAGCCGGTGGGCGTCAGGAGTGTTTTGGCCCTCCTACCGGGCCCCCCTCCACCCACCCTGGTCCGGTGATACCGCGGACGCCTGGAGGCGTCCGTTAAGGGGGGGGTACTGTGAGGATCCTGGAGGCACCACCACAAGGGGGTGCCACAGTAACCCTGGCGGCAGCCAGAGTGTGTGTCTCTCTCTCTCACTCCCTTACAATCAGGTTGACGCAGGACAGCTGGGAGGGAGATGGCCGCCGCTCGCAGCTGCAGAGCGTTAGAGACAATCACGGCACAGCTTAAAGGTGGCTTCCTCCCGGATGTTCGGGGTCAGGAGATTGCACTTCTTGCATATGATCTGCTCAGCCCAAGACACGAGACTCGAGACGCCGCCGGGGCAGCGGCAGGTTTTCGGGAGACACTTTTGGATTTACGTGCTTGGATGAGTAGTGCTTGCGAGACAGCATATTTATGTTTGTTTTTTGAGAGACATGGGATTTACGTTAGCCGAGTAGTGCCTGCGGGCCTGAGTCTTTAAGTTGTGTTTTTCCTGAGGAACTGTGCATTTATGTTCTTTTGTCGGTGAAGAGACAATAAAATTCCTTTTGTTTATACTTTAACCGTGTTCCGAGGGTTTTTGCTATTGGGTCCAGAACATAACCGTGACACAGATGGCTGACCCTGTACTGACCGATGGGGACAGCGAGGGAGAACAGTGTGTGTGTGGACAGATCACATATCAGTCTCCACTTGATGATGTCTCACGAATCAAAGCAGAGCATTACATCACAACAGTTCAATGTTCTTGGCTTCAGCCTGACGGCAGCCTGCAGCATTCAGCCTGCCAGCATGAATGGTAAAGTTATACGCCTAATTTAGGAGCACTTTATGATATGATGACCCAAACTAATGCCAGTGAAGTGTGTGTGATCATAACCATGTGTTGTAATAATGCTGGTAATGTGTATGATGATGAGCTGCTATTTGATTACAGCTTTCCCATCAGAATGAGAAATGCTGCTGCGTTGTTGCAGTGGGAGAGACTGCTCAGATGATCAGACATCTGGGAGGCGGTGTTAGAGACATACAAAACAAAAAGAAAATACACGTCATCTGTTCTAAATAGGAATATTTCAACATTTTGGGAATATTTGCTCTCAAAATGTTAGTACCTTAAATCTGTTTTGAACATTTTGCAATACTTCTCCAATATGTAATATTCATTGATAATTTTATTAATACTGCTCCTTTATTTATCCGAGAACGAGGCTGGACCAAGGGCTGGGAGAAGGGGTTGAATAAAGAGCTAGTGTGCATGCTCTTTTAGCTTTATAATGCGCTTATAAAGATCCAGATTTATTTTCCTCTGAAAAAAAATGTAAAAAATGTTTTGCTTCATGCGCCTTTGAGCAACTTTTGTTGTAATAAATGGGGCTCCGCCTCCGAAGCTGTATCCAGTTCTGTTTATACATCCATTATTGGGGTTAAACGCGGTAACAACCATCAATATAAACTCTAAAGCAAATTTGAATATGCGTTCCTAACTTCACCTTCAGCCAGTACGTTACCTTTATTTCCTCGTAGGCTTGGTCCACGGCTGTAACCTCGTGGCTGTGATGCTCTCCAGCCACGCAGTCGTCCTCTGACAGCAGACATCCACAGGTGATACAGAACCTGTCCATCCGCTGCAGCTCAGCAGCCAGTCGAGCCTGACTCTCTTCCTCTGCATCAATAATCTCATAGTCGGCCTCTATGACCTCATCATCTGGGGACAGATTGAAGACTTCCTCTTCCTTCTCCTTCTCTTCCTCCCTCTCCTCCTTCTCTTCCTCCCTCCCCTCCCTCTCCATCTCCATCCTCTCATCTTTCTCCTGGCCAGACTCAGGCTTTGGTTCCTCTGCATTTCTCTTTGTTTCAAGTTCCGTCATCTCTTTGGCATCTTGTTTATATATTATCTCATATTCAAGCTCGTCAACAATCACCTCTGGAGCCTCTGCAAGTCCCTCGTCTTGCTCCATCTTTGGTTCTACATCTTCTCTGTGCATATCAATCTCTGAACTTGAATGCTCTGTAACAATGCTAGTTTCTGGGGCATCGTCCACGTTGTAAATCTCTGCCTTTTGTTCTACATTTGCAGCTCCTGACGTAATATCCTCGCTGTGTGGCTCGGACAAATCCTCATGGGGAGTAAAGTTCCTCAGAGAGGAAAAGGCACCCTCATCTTCCTCAAAGTCCCTGTTCATCTTCTGCTCATCTGTGTAGGCCTCCTCCACAGGTGCTGGAGGAGTGTACCTACTGTCTAACTCGTTACCCGGTAGTGAGTCTTCCTTTAGAGCTACATCTGGTTTTACTTCCAGTTGAGGCTCTGCCATTGTTTCTTCATTTGGCGCCTGAAGAGTCTCTGTGCATGTTGTGGGGGTGTTAGGTGCTATGAGACGTCCACATGTGATGTCAGGTTCAGAGAGAGCTACTGTATCACTTGAAGTCTTCTCTGATAATGGGCCGATCTCTATGTCCATCTCTACAGCTTGTCCTTTGGGGACAAGAAGGATTAACTCATCACCCACATTCCCCATCTCCTGAGTAGTGTCCTCTGTGGGCGGTTTATCTTTGGCTTCAGTTATCGCCTCAGTGTCAGTTACTGACTCCTCCTGTTGGTGCTGCTTGGATTCAATAATTATTTTATCTGAATCTTTTTTTACTTCATCTGACATTGCAGGGTCGGTTACCTTACATGAAATCTCTCCTTTAACTTCTGACTTCTGATCACCTTCAGTAATGAATTCAGGCGACTCAACTGCAGTTGCCTCTGTTAAAACGCCAAGTTTTTCTTTTCTTTCAGCTGTTTGAACATCTGTTGTCTCAACACTTATTGCCTCCTGAAGATCAATCTGAACTTGAGTTTGGATCTCTTTTTCATCCACTGCTGTTTGAATCACCTCCACTAAAGCATGTACTGCAGAATCACAGTCGGTGACGACCTCAACAGGTGCAACATCCCGAGGAACAACTTCTGCTGCTTCTTTTTTCTCACACACAGATGTTTCAGCGGGTGTTTTTATTTCAGTAGAGGTGAGCATGTCCTGTCTTTCAGTCTCTTTCACTTCAGCTGAGGCCTCTGCTATGGAATCGGTTAAGTCTTTCTCATTATCAGCCATCATCTTGGTGTCAGCAGCTGCCTCCTCAGACAAACTCATCTCAGTGATGATGTGTGGCGCCTCACTGCTTACAGGTCCTACCACAGCCGTCTCCTCTGCAGCATATACAACCACCTGAGCTGTTTGTTCTACCACTTTTTGTGTCTGACATGGCTGTTCAGTTTCAACAATACTAGTTGTTTCTTCTGGTTCCTCTGTTTTCTCAACTTTACTGTCTACCTGCTGAGTTAGTGGTTTATTAATGCTGCTCTCAGAAGGCCCAGTCTGGTCCCTCTTTACCTCATGTAACATCTGCTGATCCTCTCTCAATTTGGACTCCTGAATTGATTCGTCGGTGGCCTCTCTGACAGCCTGCTCTTCAGTCACCATGGAGACTTGTATTTCTTTCATCTCCTTTTTTGTCTCAGTAATTATTTCTCTTTTCCCTTTAAATGTGGCTGATTGTAAATCTTCATCTCCAACACTACCCTCTTGTGTCTTTGGTTCCTCTGTTTTAGTCTTGTCCTCGTCTTCTTCTCTGACCACTCTTGTTAGACATCCTGTCATGTCAAACTCACTCTGCGACCACATCGTCCTCCCCTCCCTTTTCTCCTCCACTGACTCTGGTTGAACCTCCACTGTGGGAGTTTCATCCTTCAAAATAAACATCTCCAGGTACCCGTCTGCCTCCTCTGAATCTGAGAAACGTCTCCTATAAGTCTTCTCCGATGCCACGCTCTCTGCCTCAGAGTGTTCCTCGTCGCTCTTCCTCCTCTCACCTACAGCATCCTCATAAAGGTCAGAGTACATGAAGGACATGGCAGTCGGCTCATCCAGCAGGATCTGGTCAATGATCTTCGGGGGCCCAGAGGAGATAAAAATAGGCGTAAGGATGGTGTCTTCACCCCCAAACAACACAGAACCATTCTCCTTTAAAGATCTCTGGCTCGCTCGTCTCCTTCTCATCTCTCTCTCCGCCTCATCGTCTTCTCTCTGGAGCAATGCATTAGTAGGAGCTCCTTCGCCGTAGAAGACCTCATCAAGGCGTTCCCCCTCTATCTCCACATCCGTAACAAAGACAAAAGAGTCTTCTGATGCGGAGGGGCCGTCTGTGGCGGCCTCCTTAGCTGGCTTTTGCTCCTCAACTTCGGGCTTCCCCTGTGGCTGTTCTGCTTCCTCCTGCAGCTCTGGAGCTGGTTCTCCAGGAACCACCACATCAACCAAGGTAAACTTCTCAAAGTAGTCTATGTCGCCAGGGCTCTCTTTCTGAGTGTGTTTGTGTCTGAGCTCGGTGTCCGCTGATGGCTGAAGGGAGTCTTCCTTTGAGGGCTGAGGAAAGATTACAATCAGCAAGTCAATCTAGAGGACAATTAAGTGTCTAAAACCACATTTTACTAGACAAATTCATATTTTAGTAATTTCTTGTGGATGGTGGAAAAAAAACACAAATTAATCCAAAACTAGCATTGGAAATGAAATGCCTCATTATTAAAACCACTCAAATTGTATAGATAAATTAATAAATACCTCTTGGTGATCCCATAATTCCCCGTCCTTTGGCAGGGCAGGATTTTGTTGCAGTGTCCAATCTTTTCCGTTTCGGGACCTGATCTTTGGAGTCTGGTCCAAATAAGACAAATTGTCCTGCAACTCTGTGCTCTCTTCCTCATCCACAGTGGGAAGTTTGGAGGGAACTCTGATGTTGAGAATCTCATAACCCTCTGAAATCAAACTAAACAGCTGTTGATCTTTGTTTTTGATTTCCTCCAAGTCTGGCTCTGTTTTGTTTTTTTCCTGTTTAACATTGGGAAGAGAAATCTCCGCCATCTCAGGTCTCTCCACTCCCAGGGCTGAAGCTGATCTTGAACTACCAGGTCGACTCAGCCTGTCCCCCAGCCTGCTGCTCCTTCCAGACCTCGTCCTCCTACGGACAACTTTTTCCTCATCAAAGATGATGGTGATCTTTCCTGCAGCTCCAGAGCCATCCATGCTGTAGGCTTCAGAGATGGAGCTGGTTTCAGAGGCCCAAGGGGTAGAGCAGCGGCTAGAGGCCGTCTCCCAGACAATACCACTGTCCTCGCTCTGAACAGTTACCATGGAGAACGATGGATCCACCATCAGGCACTGGAACTTAGGCTTCACTGACTGGTCCTGGACAGCCTCACGCAGACTGGAAGAGCAAGTAATGGACAGTTAGAAGAAGGAAAGCAGGCAGTTTGTGCACTTCTCGAGAAGAGAGGGCATGACTCAACCGTCTGCAAGATGAGATCCTATTAGCACGTCATGGAAATGCAAGCTGAGAACAAACCAATGAATCAAATCAAAACCTATCTGTGCAAGATGTGCGAGCATGGAAACCACCACCACCAATTCATGTTTTGCACCTGAGGCAACTAAGCAAATCTAAGCTTAAAACACCCGCTGATTTAGTCTCAAGATGATTACTTCAGACATGCAGATCTACGGCATTAGACCAGACCTGGTGCCAGGCTGCCAATGTGAGCAATGAGCTGAAAAGGTAATGATCACATGCACTCTGAGCTGTCCCACCTGCTATCAATACAGCTCAACCCCTGCAGGGTTACAGCAAGGTGACGTCCCAAAGCGTCATTCATGTAATATTAGTAAAGAGATGCCTTGCCTTCCCAGATACGTCCAACATATCGGTGTCTTCTACTATTTATGACATGTCAAGGAAAACAGCACCAAGTATGAAACCTGATAAATGAGATGTAAAATATGGTAAATAATATTGAATATTAGAATAGCCTGCAGTGCCTCTCTGACAATTCCTGACGGATGATCATGTAATATATTTTAAATAAATGTGTCACTTGGATGCACTGGTCCAGTCACGCACTTCAGAGGTAAGACTTCTCTATTCAGTCTTTAAAGCAATATGTATTTTACCAGAAACAAGTAGTTTCTAAGACTCCCTTGAATATATTTCATGGTAAGATCTCCAAGCAGAAAAGACACTGCTTTACACAAAGATAAAAGCGAGCTACATTTGATGTTATTCTGCTTGTAAGATAGCTTGTGTGTGTAAATAACCTGTTTTGCAGTTCCTCCACCTCGTCTTCATCGTCCTGACTGATGGCCTCTGAAGCCTCACTCTGAAACTCCTGAAGCTCCGTCACCTCTGACTCCAGACTCTCACACTCCTCCATCTTGCTTATATCCTCCAGCTCTTCCCTTTGTAGTCGCCGATGTTCTTTGTCTGTGTATTGTAGAGTCCTCTAGAAGTTTTCAGCCACTCTGATTTCGAAAGAGTTGGTGTGCCTGTTTGTGTCATTCTAAGTTGGGAGCGGTCCATCTGACTCAGCCAGGGACAGAAATAGACTGAGTGGGGAATGAAAAGAGGGGAGTAGAGCGAGAGAGAGCAGTGAGAGTAGGTAGGTCTCACTGGGTCGAGGGTTTGCTGTTTGTGCATTTAATCTAAGAAGTTGTTAGATGTTGAACGTTTCAGAAAAAGATTCAAAAGTTATCCTTAAAGTGGTCTGTGCCAGTGGCTACTAGCTGAATGAGCCAGTGTGACTTTAAGATCAAAATCCCCCTTGCAAAGTTAAATATAGGCCATGTGCTGAAACGGTAACCCCTTTGGTCCCCCCTGCTGCCAGTGGCAACACTAAACGGGGCCTCTCACACACACACGTCTTCTAAGGTACCCCTTTGCAGTACTGGCATTATGCAGAAGTCATAAAACTTTTGTTAATAAGGTGTCAAACCACATCACAAAAACTAATCAACACAAGAGTTGCCAAAGGAGGCTGCAGAGAACACTTTAATAAAAGGTAAGTTCATCCAGGAGCAATCTTTAGTTTTATTATCTGCTTTTTAAGGCCTGTCAATCACAAGCACCTATAACGTACTGAATGACGCCAAAGATCCCGATGATGGTTGATGAACAGCATTACCTTGAGAAACCTAAATGACATCTGACATTAAAATATTGGATGGACAAGGTGAATTTGACCAGATCAATGGGATTGTATTTGAGCTTAAGATCAAAGTGTGTACCAGGTTAAGCATAACGTTCCTGTGGATAAACTCTCCAATTGGGATTTTTAACTGCAATATATAATATATTGTGATGGATTAGCCAGTATTTATTAAGTCCTGTTACCCCTGAATAAATGAAAAGGTGCCACCAAAATCAACAAATCTGAAAATGAACAACTGCTGCAATGAGAATTTTGGAACTATTAGAATAGCCAAGAGTTTAGAGGTCTTGGCCTACAGCTAAAAAATATAAAGCGAAAACATTGAACATCTTTAAGAGATTTAATTTTTAAATAAACCTTTAAAAGTCAGTAATGTACAAAAAAAACAAAACAAGTGAATAACATTTTTCTGTCCAAATAAATCAAATAGATACTGAACAAGAAATGCAGCGCTTAGGCCTAACACAACACATCAGAACCAATGATTAAGGAGTGAGCACATTCAGAGACCGACCTCTTCACAGCCCTCAAATAAACACCTTTGAGTCACTTAAATGATGACACTAACGTAAACATCACTTAACCTCAATTTTCAGAAGACCGTAGGAACTTAAATGTGATCATGAAAAAGGAGAGGGCATTTAATGCATCTGTTGAAAAAAAAGAAATAATGGAGAAAAAAAAAAAAAAAAAGAGTATGGCATTTAAACCCACGATAGCTTGACTACTGACCTAGAAAAATAGAAAAAATACTTTGATGTTAAAACTTGGTCCACAGAGCCTGAAGACAGTATACTGTATATACTCTGCATGTGATGCAGAATGCATCTAATTAAGAAATGTGCAGTATGGCTCTAGAAATGTGGATATAACTTAAACTGAGACCAGAGGAGAAAACACTTCCATTTAAGCTAGATATGAGCAGGTTGTAGGTATTATTTTGTCTTTGATAATTTGTCAGTACACTCAGAGCTTACCCCCAATTCCAATTAATGTGTGTTGGAAAAGAGGGACACGTAGCATCAGTGACCATCTGAACACTGACTAATATTTGAATGCTCCAGTGCAGCATGAAATAGAGTGCAGTATTTTCAAAACTGGAAATGCAATATACGAGCAATACAGAGTCCCAGATTCCTTCTGGCTTTGAGGTGCAGAGGCAGCAGGGCTTCTCTCTCAGCACATCCAAAAGGTCTCTCTTTGTTTCTGGGAACAGGTATGTCTTGAGGTAGAAGACTCCTGTCCACTCTTCTAATTAGAAGAGCCCTTATTTCCTGGATACCTCCTTAATAATGACGTCTCTGACTGGGAGGATCGAGTTCAGGTCCTTTCTGTCCTGCAGTATCCGGCATGACTGTGCAGACAGATGAGAAGCAGGAGGATTATGAATAACTCATAGCTGGCCAACAGCAGTTTCGAGGAGGAAAAACAATGTGAAGAGTGCACAGTTATCAGGATTGGTATGTACCTGGACGAACTCGGCTTTAATGGCATCAAACTTGATTTGCTCATGGACTGCCCTGGCAACGTTGTTTCTTTCAAATGGCTCTGAAAGACAAGGCATTACTGTAACTCTGGATATGTAGCATTACCGGGGACATTTCTTAAATTGAGGCGCCTGTTAATTGTTGAGTGGTGGTCGCATTGGCCCGTTATGTCCCCTGAGCAGTTTACCTTCCACGCATATGTATTTGTTTCTCCACTGTGGAGAATTGTTCTTCGGCAAAACTTTGGCCTCTCGAACTGAGATCACCTGTGTATCCCACCTGCAAGACACAGCAAAAACACAAGCAAGGTCATTATTTAGTCCTCAACGACCTTACCATTCAGCTTATCAACTACGGGGAGGGGGATTCTGTACCTTCCAGGCTCAGTTAAATTCAGTGCCGCATCAAACTGACAACTGAAATTGGTTTGGGATGTGAACATATGATACATATATAGTGCAAACTAAATTTCCTTGACAGAGCTGAGTTGACATATTAACCTTAAAACTATTCAATGTCCAAGGTCAAAAAAATGTATGTGCCTTTATGTTTACTGTAGATTTCAGTCAATATTTCAGGTAGATTTGATAGGAGTTGGTTGAAACTAATTTCTGTCAAAAAGGTACAGAAAAAGGTCTAAAGCAACATGTAATTTGTATGTAAAGGACAAGAAGAACACGCAAAAAACTTAACATCTGTGACCCGTTTGATACTGTGAAATCAGTGTGTTTGTATGGCAAGTTTTAGTTCAACCATGCAACTCTAGCGTGGCATGGTAACACACATACTGCAAACACAGGGAGCATGGTATTTCATGTTAGTGCTGTGTAAGGCCAAAGGTCCCACCTGCTCCTTTCTATCACCCAGAAACATGAAACCAGAGACGAGGAAGATAGAGGAAGGAAAGAGGGGATGAGGGACTGGAGAGGGAAGAGAAGTTTGCAAAAGGAGCAGGAGATAAGGAATGGGTGCAGGAAAATGAGCAGGCAAAAGAACAATGGATGCATCTGAAACACTACACTCCATAATGTAATGTCCTTGGGAGATACCTGAAGACTGTAGCATAGTATTTGAGAAAGCCCAGAAGAAGCTCTCCCAGAGAGGATTGGTTTCTTGAGATGTAGGGGGGGATGTGTTTGGATCCCTCTGGAACCATGTCAATGTCCATGGAGGGATGAAAACACTCCTGAAAATCAAGCCACAGGACAAAAAAGGACAAGACAAGGACTTAAGAGTGAGCACCTTTTGCAATTTATTTGTGATGGACAAAGAAATGTCAAAGTGCTGCAGAAATGTCTATTTACGAAGAAAACAATGGAAAGATGTGTTTGTAGGGCAATTTACATTTCATGTATGTTCATATAATTAATTAAACTGACTTTCGTTTGCTTCTCTTGTTATTAACATGCTAAAAGCAAAACTGCAATGGAGACACTTACTGGGTAGTCCATCTGTAGAGAGGGGAGGACAGGCTTCTTGAGAGCTGTAAAGAAGAAAAATGCCAGATGAGTCACAATAATTACAGAATACAAATGGGACTGAAACAACGATTGTCTGTGGGTATGATTGTACTGACTCTGGAGGTAGTGCAGCACCATCAGCACAAGTGTGTAGCTGCTCAACGTTCCTTTGCTGGCATCATTGATTTGATTGTGCCATGCCCATTTCTTGACAACAAGAATCATGGGCCTTATCCTGAGATCAGCTGAGAGGGACAGCACAAACAAAACGAGAAACTTTATGGTCTTCATTTCAAGAATCAAATGCGTTGAAAGGTTTATGCCATAAAAATCAATGTATTGTTGAGTGCCTCACAAACCATAAGCGTAACTCCTCAGAAGGAATGTGTTTCTGATGCCCACTATGTTGTTGATATTCAGATCAAACTCCAGATCGCTAGAAAGGGTCGGCGTTTTAAAAGAGTCATATTAAAACATCTCTCACACTTTGTTGTTAATGTATTGAAAATAAATAAGCTTAAAAACAACTTTTGCGCCTACCTGCCTTTCTCTTTGAACTTGAGGATGGGCACTTTGGCTCTGATCAGCTGAGTCTTCTCTACATATACTACAAAACAAACATGAGTATAATTGTTTGAGTTTCATTTCCTGTAAACCTGAAACCTATTTTTCCACTAGATAAATAGCTCCACCTTGTGGCATCTGAGAAGAGCAAACAATATGTTCACAAAATCTACTAGTTGGTTATGCAGTAACACAAAGTAATAAGTAAGAAAAATGATGCTTTCATGGTTATTAACCTAAGAGGCCTTCATTCACACTTGGCATGCCTTATGTGAGGAGGCTCTGGGTGCCTGGAGGATAAGACACTGGGTGTCCCACGGCAAAGACAACTTTTTTCCTCCTCCAAGATGGAGATGATTATATGTGATTCTGTATGACGTGGGACATGCTGTATAAAGCAGAGTGAATAGACTGCATTATGTATTTTATGTTTTGTGACTGCGTCCATGAATACGAACTGTACAAAGAACTTTTCTGATGTCAAATTTGTGTCGTTATATACTTGTCTGGTGCTCAAAATCCCTCTAACTAGCTACTTGGTGTGTTGATCTATTTGTTTCAAATCTACAAGAAGTTAATAGTGGACAGTACATTATTCACTTAATGATTGTATAAATTCAATAAAAAAAGTTTACTATTACTTACACAGTGACTTGAAAAATCTTTGGAGGACAGATAGTACATGTATAGGATCAGGTTTTTTCTAAAACAGAAAAACATGCAGGTGTTTAAGTGGAAATCAATGATTGTAAATACACCTACACACACTTTGGATGACATATACAGCACAGAGTCAGAGATGCTCACATTCCCCTTGAGGACCAGACACAGGTCAGCATCACTGCTCCGGCAGCCCAATCCATTCATAGAAGATCCAGTTAAGTAGAGCCGTGCCACTGTGAGAAACACATTCAGTGAGTAGAGATTACAAGAAAAACGTCAGAGCAGAACACAACTGTGTATTTCATACACACCTGAATAGATACTCTGTATGTCGTTTTGTAGCCGAGCTCGGCACATTTCCTTCCGGGCCAAATCGGAAGTTTTCTGCTGACATGCATCAAACAGCTCCACCATCTGATTACTTAACTGAGGACACAATCAAATGTACACTGACTAAACGAAGCATACCTGAATGCCCACAGTCAGGCTTGATGTATATCAGCTGCAGGTAAAGACCATTTAAAAATACAGTACCTTGTCCTTAGTGTCAACCTGCAAGATGTTGGAACTTCTTGGGACAGCAGGGACCTGAGGCTGAATATGGACATGTGGGGTGGGATAAGAACTATCAAAACCAGCAATGGATGATAATCTTGATGACCCTGCCACCACTTGGTCAGGACAGTGAAGTGGAGGGGTTAGAAATAAAGGGGGATCAAGGCGTTGGCGCTTCACTACGTGGGGGCTGTATTCATCATTCTGCCTCCTGCAAGAAACACAATGATAAGTGTGGTGGTCATTCTGTAATCAAGACTGCCAAGGGATTTTATTTATTTAGTCTTCAATAGATACCATTTCCAACAGTCTTTAACATCTTTATACTTTCAAAGAGACATATGCCTATTGCTGGAACATGGCGATTGGTTAGAGTTGATAGTGTACATTTCTGATTGAAAATGACATACTAAATTACACAACAGTGGAAGTACCCAAAACAACATTAGTTGATTACCTCTGTTCGCAGGTATATCTACTCATATGTCAATGTTTATTCTGTCAAGGTGAGATCAATTTAACAATGTCTGTGATATCTGTACTTTTATTCTCACAGTATAAAGTGGAACAAAATAATACAACTTGAACTATTCCCTGACACCATTACATGTATGTTTATACTTGTATATTCCCACAATACATAAACATGTGAAAATGTTCATTAATTACAGATTATTCAGTCGTGAATAAAATATAAAATATCTTACTTGCGCCCATTGGTCGTAGTTGTTTTGTGAGTAGGGAGGACTGGAGGAGGACCTGTGGATAGTGGTTGGGGCTTCCCTGCATATGGAGGAAACCTCGCTGGTCCAGGAGCATAGAAGCAACCAAACAAACGCCTATTACTGTACAGGACACAAAAGCAAGTCACCATTTAGTACGATTTAGTGACGCTGGTGATGTATATTACACCAGAGCAAATAGTTTCTTCGTCAGGCTCACTTGTTGACACCAGCCGGCCTTTGGAGGTTGTAATCGTGGGACCCCGGGGTGGGCGGCGGGTGCGGTTCGGCGCGGTAGGGTGCCCGCCGTCTCGGTCCGGCGTTGTGGGGAAACATGCTGCGGTTCTTCACAGAGCTCCAGCATTAACTACTGTTAGTTAACTCCGCTGACTCCCTGAAAGAAAGACAACACAACTGGTAACGTTAGTGTCCGCTAATACAGAAGAACGTATGCTCCCAACAGCAAAGGTGACGTTAATGCCACGAAACCCTTCTGAGGAAACCAAAACTTACCACTGAGATAGCTAGCTTAGCTAACTGTGAAGCACTGAGATAGCTTGCTTAGCTAACTGTGAAGCACTGAGATAGCTTGCTTAGCTAACTGTAAAGCACTGAGCTAGCTTGCTTAGCTAACTGTTAACTAATTGTTAACTCACGGTAACTGTCGTTGACTCACGTTAGCTCAGACGTAGCTCGCTAATTCAACTATCGATCACGATATTATTTTCAAATTCAACTTGCTTCACAGTAGATTTGTATGAAGATTGTGTGTCTATAAATATCTCACTGCATGTTTAAAACGTTTACCTAAAATCTGAAATCTCTGCAAAACTTACCAAATTTCATGGCACATGTAAACAAAACTGAAGGTGCTAGTTGCCTGAGAAGCTACTTCCTCATTGATGACGTCATGGAACGAGACTTAAAGGGGACGTGGCCACGTGAGTTGAAGATAAATCCATACGGGCAAAAGTATTTTGTAAAGCTATAGTTAATAAAGAAACAGATTAGCTCAGTTGGCAGTAAAATCGCCATGGCTGCAGTGAGGTTTTCAATTATCCTTCTGAATCTTCCGAATGTCAGTCTGTCTACTGTCTACTGACTGTCTACTAGGGCTGCTGTGGCTCAGTGGTTAGCAACTCGGTCTATCAATCAGAGGGTCGGTGGTTCGATCCCCGGCTCCTGCAGTCTGTGTCGTTGTGTCCTTGAGCAAGACACTCAACCCTCGTTGCTCACCGTTGCTGTGTCTACGGTCTACTGTATATCATGTAAGTCGCTTTGGATAAAAGCGTCAGCTAAATGAAATGTAATGTAGATTGCCACTGAAGAAATTGTTAAAATCCAAAAATGTAAAGTGATTTTTTTCCAATGTTGTAAATATGACATACATTTATTATATTTTAGTTTCCTGTTTAAAAGTTCACTGTGGATTATATAAGAGTAATGAGAAAACAATAGGACTTATACTGGCACTCAATCACAACTAACAAGAGTCTGACATTGTGAGCTCATAATATAATACAATTTGATATACCTCAGTATACCTCAGGCTGCTACTGTAACTTTGTGATTTATTTGAATCCACTGTGTCCATCATAATTTAATTCCTTATGGAGAGACTCCATACCTGAGCTCCTATATCACGAGTCTTTGAATTCCCTGGTTATTGCCTTGGGTACATATGGCTGACTTTATGATACATGACAATTTGTATATTGACTGCAGCGTTCCCCTCCCATTTCCATGGTTCAGAATAAGATGTGACATCGAAATGACTTTTGACTTAGAACCAATTATGTATTTAGAAAAATATATAATGAAATCACAGAACAGCTCACAGAGACCGGAAAACAGCATATGAAGGATATAAAAGAATACTATGATAAGTAATAACAGTGTACAATATTATAATGTGGTCCTATTCTTTAGCGTGCAATGTTTTAAACCAAAATGCAGATTACATTTGATCCTTTAGGACACATATGTCAAACTCAAGGCCCGCGGGCCAGATCCGGCCCACCACGTCATTTTATGTGGCCCGCCATGGCTTGAAAGGCATGATCACCACCGCGGACCTGTTTCCGGTTCGTCGCGGACCCGTTTTCAGTGGGTTGCTGACCTTTGCATGGGCAAAATAAAAATCTTGTGCTTTTATTTTGAAGGGAATTTTGAATGCAGCAGAGTGCGTCTATTCACACAGTGCTGCGTTCACAACACACTTGCATGAGTTTACACACGCACTATTTGTGATAGTTCACTTCATTCCCGACCTTTTTATTATGTTTGTGCATGAAAGCGCTGCTGAGTCTGTTCAAGGCTGAAGTTATAAAATGATTATGTGTGTTGTATTACTTTGTGTCCTTAAGATGCACTTTGGGGTTTTTAAATTGAGAGTAAAAGGGAATATTTCAAACTAGTTTTTTGTGTTGGCATGTGAGATTCTGTACCATTTCAGGCTCAAACTGCACCATCTTTTCATTAAATCCATTTGAGAAGTTGAGCATGTTCCTTGCTTTGGATCTCGGTTCATTCAGGGGTGATGGTGCAGCCAGACCAGTAGAACCACTGCCCCAGACCACATGCATGTTCTTAGTGGCTAGTTATGTCCTTCTCAACTGTGACAAAAAAAGCTTTGAACAAAGTTAATATAACAACGATTGTTTGATCTTTGTTATTTTCTTCTGTTTTAAGTTTGATCTTTGATAGAATAATGTGGGTTTATATATATATATATATATATATATATATATACACACACACACGTATATAAATGCATGTACAATATTGTTACACTTGAATAAACAATACAAAGACAGTTATTTAACAATATGTTCGGTACTAGTTAAAGGTATACAGTGTTACAGTTACAACCGGCCCTTTGAGGGCGACCATGATGCTGATGTGGCCCGCAATGAAAATGAGTTTGACACCCCTGCTTTAGGAGATTCAGAAATCGTTGGAAGGGGAATTGCAAATAAGCTATTCCAGCCTTGGACTTCCGTTTTCTTTTAGTATTTGGTGAGTAAGCCACATACCAATGAACTTTTTATAAAACAATAAAGCATCAAATGGCATCAGTCCCTTGAGCACGGAGTGACGTCATTGCGGAGGATGGTGTCGTGACGTAGGCAGTTCAATACTGACAGTGATCTGAGTAGGAGGGAAGTGATGCATCAGCCAGATGTGGAGCGGTTTTGGGGGCGGGGTACGCGTATGGTTCTGTGGATAGGCTTAGATCAATAAAGCACGCATACACTACAGCGTAGAAACAGGATGTTTAAATCAAGCAAACGACTTCACATACCAACTTTGATAAGGAGAGAAGGCATGTGTCACGTACATTAGTAGAAAAGGCATGAATGATGTTGCATAAGTACAAGTTGGTTTAGTCCTAGCAGCATCAGAAATCGGCTTTATTATAGAAATGCAGAGATAATGCTGTGTGGTATAGCTGTGAAATAGCTGTAGTCTGGGCTAGAGAGTGGGGGTGTAGACTGTGAGCCTATGGTAATGAGAGAGAGAGAGAGAGAGAACGAGAGAGAGAGAGAGAGAGAGAGAGAGAGAGACGCGGGTGGACAGTATGATTCTTTGCGTTATCAAGTGGCTAAATGAGGGTTGTCTTTCCCAGTGAAGGCAGCCGGGCTTCTCCACCCTTCCAACGAGGATCTGTAATTTACTCGCGACAGCAGGACGCCTGTCGGATCTCCATTTGATTCCGCGCTGGCTCTCCCTCCGCGCTGCTGCTGCTCCATCACCAAACGCTCAACGCCAAAGGAGGAGACAAATTCTGATTTCCGTGCCATGTGCAAAACGACATATGTGTGATTTCATGCGGTGACAGTGGAAGGGTAATGGACCAGTTGTCATCAAATTCCTGCAGACGCACCAACGGTGAAACATTGAAGGCGGTCGTGTAGAGAGAAGACCTTCATACGCAGCAGCCAATCTGATATACGTTTTTATTGCCAGTGAAAAGGATCAGTAATCGCCTCCATGTCGACCATAACAATGGGGTAAGTGTGATCATTATACTAAGGGGTGACTGAATTCCATTACATTTATTTCTGTATTAAGATCAGCTGCGGCTGCTGCAGGTTATGAACTTATCTCCCGTAGAAACAGTGACCCGGGCGTATGCGTAAAAATGAATCTCTCTGTCTTATATGACGTCTAATGAACTTGATGGTGGATAGGTGATAGTCGGCAATCTGTGTGGTTGAGTGCTGATATTCTGACGGTCTTGTGTTGCTCACTAAAACATCACCTTTTTAGACATTACATTAAAATGTTCGTATCTTCTGAATATGCTGTTTGGTAAAATATAAACACTCTTTAGGCCCAACATGCTGACTCACAAATGCTGGTGCAGAAGTGACCCCAAAATCAAACTTTAAGGATCAAGATAGTGAGCTCAGTGGCACTATTTCCCAAAGTGGAAGAATATGGGATTTTGGTTGTTCTCATCCAAATCAAACAACACGTTAATGATCTATTATTGCATTAGAACAATGAGAGAGTGAATTAAAAAAAGGCTGCTCTGTCTGTTCGTTTTTTTCTATCCCCTACATTAAAGACAGTTGTGTATTTCCGAAAGACGGGACATTTAAAAACAGAAATTCTTCTCAAATATTCTCAGAGTTCTGATCTGTGGTCAGCTGTGCATCTTGTTCCGGGTCCTGCTCAAGAAAAGATTTGGGAACAGTATAATGTCATAAGCATGGAAATATCAGTAGCTAAACTTAACAAGGCTCCAGTAACAGAAAGCGGCGTAGCAGCACAGTGGCCGCTACCTTACACCTCCTCAACAACAGGCACCCATAAGATATCTGCCTAGAGTGCAGCACTGCTCATTTGCATTTCCCCTAACCCCAAGCTCAGCGGTCCATTTCCCCCAACCAAGCCTGTCGTTCATTAACAGCTGTCTCCTGCAGTTCATTGTGATTAATTGCACAGCAGGAGGTTAACAATATGGCACAGGCATGGTACGATTTCAAGGCATCAGCCAAAACTCCTGCATTAACTATTTACAATACACTGGAGGCTTCCCAGGCTCCCACTCTGCCCTCCTACAGTGTGGGCAGCACATCATTCAGCAGTCTCCCACTCAGCTTCAGCTCTACACTGGGCTCTGCCATACTGGTGACTAAGTTACTGTTATGCAAGCGACTCAATGACTCAATTGATCCACAGTGGAATATATTGTATACGGCGATTCAAAGGCCTTTGCATACAGTGTGTGTATTGACGCCTGAATATGTGCAGATGAGATGAATGCGCACATATCTGTTATCTAGTTGCCTGTTGAGCGGTAAGAGCCCAGGCATATACAGATTATCCACAGACCTTTGTCCTTGTGGTTCTAATGGTGGTGGCAAAGAAAAGAACATTAGTGTTGAACGAGAACTGGAGATGCCTGTCAAAACTCTCTGGAGCGCTCTCACTTCCTTGGGCTAATACGATTAATGCACAGATGGACTCAGTTTCTTTCCTATAGCTCTCTGTCTTTGCCTTTGCCTTTGTGTGTGTGTGTGTGTGTGTGTGTAGCGTGTGTTAGGTCCATCTCAGGTCATTGAAGCCGCTCTTAGAACAACACAGAGCTCTCTCATTACTGTTCTCTCTCTACATTAAATAAGATCTACTTCCATCCTGTTGAATTACTGAAGAACTCTAGAAACAAAGAAAACTTGTGAGAAAAGTGAGATATCCTGAGATGGACCGTTTATACTTCACACTCACATGTTTCACTGTGAGTGTTTGAAGAAAGAGGGGCATCTGCATGGTTAAAGGGGACACACTGAAGTAGAAAAGAAAATGCCTTTTGTGGTATAAAATGACGTGCACATGTTGTAGCCGTTTGGTTACACTCTGTGACTCAAAGACTAAGTGTTCACATCTGTGCATTAAACCCCTGAGGCACAAGAGGCGCTAAAGGCAACACCAAAAAAACACTATATAGTTGAGATGTGCATCATAGTTCAACATACTTTGAAGGTTCAGTTCATCCTGATAGCAAAAAACAAATAGTGGTATAGACATACAGGAAGCATTTGTTACATATTTCCATCCGTAACACCATTTATTATTTAAACTGTGGTCCACAAAATGCACTAACATTACTTAACAGTTTACTATTTATTTTCTTTCAATGAAAACTCTTAACATTTGGATTTTCAAGACTAATAAGGACATTTTCTTTTCTGCCAAAGATGTTACTGTCAAATTATTTCCAGATGTATTTTTCATTTGCCTTCCTTGTACTGGGGCGGAGACACAAATAAATCAAATACATTGGGCAAATAAATCAAAACTATTATGTCTAATGAGAAGATTTTTTTTTCTTTTTTTTTATTGCAATTGGTGTGTACTCACCAACATACTACCCCAGAGCAAGCAGCCAATCTGTCTCTATATCAGTCCACTTGTCACAGTACTGTTTTCTTTTTTTGAAATTTAAATCTTGTCTTGAAGCAATAACTCATTTGATGTGAAATAAACCTTTAACTGGTATCTACATTTTAAAGGTTTACTGTGAAAAATTAACAATTTCTAATGAATTATTAGACGTGATGTCATCAATTAAAGTAAAGGACCATCTCAAAAACAGCAGCATTTTACTACCACAATGTCAACACGAGCAACAACAATAAGTCAATAGTCAGTTTCCAAAGTTTCCAAATGTAAAAACATTATGTATTATACTTTACCACAACATACTGTATCTGCATAGTACTTTTCTTGATGTGGCTCTTACACCATACATCCATGAGTATTACCCTATGCATGTCAGCAAGCGCACACATGCACTACATGCATTTCCCTGAACAAACTCTTATTAGGTTTCTGGAAGTTCAGATTTGGACCATAGTTCACATAATTGTTGATACCACGCTGTGTAGCAGTTTAGAGCTTCCCACTCCCTTCATCTTGTTTTCAGAGTTTCATCCTCTTCTACACATCACCTCCTCTACGTTCTTCTCATCCCTCCTGCCGGCCGCCTCTCTCTGTTTTAACATTCATGTTTCATCACCTGCCCTTGTGTCACATCGTACACTCTGCATGTTAAACACCTCCTCCTCTTTCTCCTCTGTTTTTCCTTCCTCCTCCACACTTTCTCCTGTAGGCCTACCACTCATTCGCCCACTGAAATTACCCGCTTAGTTTTCCTATCTATTCTCCTCACTCATCATCCGTTTCCTCTGATCATGTTCCCCCTCCTGTATTGGGGTGTGCAGCTTTTGTTTTCACACTCGTGCATGCACAGATAGGCAGCCTCCTAAGGCTTCCATGCTTTTGTTATGTCCCCATTGCTACATCTGTCTAGCTGCCATGCCTCCTAAACGCTACTGCTGGAGTTCATCACTGGAGTGCAAGAGGATCAATGCGTTCTGAATTGACCTCTATGCACTCCCCTAACCGATAAATCTGGCTATTGGCTCAGACCAGAGGCACTGTATAGTGGGAAGCATGTGTGACAAGAGTGATGCTTTTTGCGTTATGGAGATGCCCGTTTTTGAGGAAGAAATATCAACATACAAATTATTATTGGATATATTTTTTGAGAAAGCAGCATTTACTCTAAATCACATTCCATTATTTATTGTGGTGTCTTTTAAAAGTACAATTGTAGGAGTTTTTTTTTTTTTTTACAACTGGTGGGTGTCGTTTTGGAACAAAACTCTTCAAAGCACAAGAACGTTGCTTTGTTTGGTACAAACACCATCAAGCAACAAGAATTTCATCAAATTATGCAATGAAAAACGATGACTATTGCCAAGCCACTATTGCACAGATCATACGGACAGGCCGTGGTGGTGTGAGTGGAAATGACTCACAGCTCCGCCACTTACACTGCTGTCGATGATTATGATAATTCGTGCATAGCACTCCACAAGCAGCTTTGTAAAGCGGCATTCATCATCCCAGATTCACTTTGACTTCCTATACTCTCCACATTCCCCATCATTCTCTTTCTCTGTCTGTCTAACTTCCCTCTCTGTCTCTCCCGGTCTCCATGTTTTTCTTTCTTTCCCAGTCTTGGCTAATCACACACAGGAGGGGTGCTGCTGCTGAATTTTAATATTAATTTATACAGCAAGCCTTTGATGTCCCCCATCACCCCCTCAGTGCAGTGTAAGCACTTCTCTATCTCCTGCTCTGCCAGCATTGCCAGCCCAGAATATCTCCCTCTGCACCCTGCACTTTCAGTGTGTGTGTGTACTGACTGTAGATATTACCCAAGAAGCCCCAACAATGCTGGAATATATGAGGGCATGGTAAGAGCTAAGTGAGGAGTGGGGGATAAATAGACAAAGGTTGAAGGTGGCACATGAGTGACAGGCAAATGCTTGGTAAAAAACAAAGATGCCTATATATAATATAATAATATATTATAATCTCCAATATTAATAGTGGTGAATCCTAACTCTGGGTTGAGTGTCATACAGGGGTCAATAAGGAATTAGAGCCCATCATGGAGTTTTGATCATCTACTGATCTGAGCGACAGAGACACAAATCCACATAAACACTCAGACGTAAATACAGATTTATGATTCTGTGCCATAGTGTGTTTATATATGCACATGTGTTATAGTTTGTCTGTGTGGAAACTGCAGCTCTCTGGTAGTTAACCGTAGCCTACTGTCTATATTTAGCCTTAAACCCTCTCCTTTCCCTTCTGTGCTCCCCTGTGTGACCCTCGCTCTGTGCTGCAGGCATTTCCATATCAGAGCATGGAGAGACGGAGCTGGCTTACGAAGATTGAAAGACAGAGGGAGTTTCTGTTGAAAAGCTGCATGCATTTAGTGTATTGATTTACAAGTTGCGAAGATGTTGGAGAGGAAGTTTAGACTTAAGGTGTATGCGGGAACTCTGTTGTAGTTTGACGTCTCAGTTAGCTTGTTATCCATGTATACAGTACAAGACAACGAGTACATGTAGTCGTCCTTTGACAGCCTCTCTTTCTCTGGTGTAACTATGGAGGATGGCGAGTTGGTAATTCGGTTGCCAGGGCGATCTGACTCCCCCGTGAGCAACGTTCGTTGCGGTGCTGGCGGTGGGTATGGTGAAACGTTGGTGTTGCGGCACAAAGAGGTTCACCACTTCTTCTTCGTCCCCTTCAGTGAGCAGCCCATCTACAGCACGAGGGCCCACGTCTTCCAGATTGACCCCAACACCAAGAAGAACTGGCTGCCCACCAGCAAGCATGCTGTCACAGTCTCCTACTTCTACGACAGCACGCGCAATGTCTATCGCATCATCAGCCTGGATGGCACCAAGGTGAGCAGTTGATTGTTTGATTGTCTGATTGTTACTGTACACCTGACAAACTTTGTCGCACACAAAACACAGATTTCATTATACCTCCCATACTGCATCCATTGTTATTTTAAATTTATGCCAACTGGTTTTATTAAGATGTTACACGGCGCTATGGGAGATTTTAGTGGCACTGTGATCTACTGAGTGTTAATGTTGTTAATAAGCACTGCACTGGAATTTAATGGGAAAACACATCTTAAAAGAGACCAGCATTGAATCCTGTCCAAAGACTGACAGCTCATGTTTCATTATGTTTAGGCATGCGACTGCTGCGTTTATGTGCGCATGTCTGTGTGTCTGTCTGCACTTCATACTCTACATTTTGTCTCAGGATATTCTTATTAGAGAGCCAGGAGGGATATATCTGCTGGGCATGGTGTGATTTATAGGCACCGACCAGTCTTCACCAGTTATGGAGAGAGGAGGGGTCAAGTTAAATGAGCGAAACAGATGACTGAGTGAGAAGAATGTGTGGTAGAATAAAAAACAAGAGCAGCGAAAACATAAAAGTGTAAAGGTAGGGGATCGAAAAGGTCTAACAAATGTAAAGATCACCCAGTGTGTGACCTATTTTTGATGGTTAATTGAACAACCATCTAATATCACACAACACTCAATAGATAGTTGAATTCAACTATCGTGTAACACACACAGTCATAGACTGCTACTACTCCCAAACCCATCATTATGTATTGATGCCAACCAGAATGCCAACCATTACACAACACTGCTAATTGATCAGACATTAATTTGTTCTCCATTAGTGTTATTTAACAAGGGATGTTGGATTATATAAGATCTAGAGATAGCCTTCTGTTTTAGCTCTTGTATATTCATATACATAAATCTTATTTTCAACAAATCTATTGAAGGTCTTTTAAAGCAATATGACAGTTGCCAGTGTAACAGTGTAGCTCACTGGTGTGTGTGTTTTTAATAGTTTTTGGACAACAATACAGATAAATGGCATAGAGGATTAAACTATACTTTGGATTCAAAGACTTGTTGGTAGGATTAATACATTGTCGGTTTGGGTCTTTTCATGGGTGTTGTTGACAATAAAAATATTGCCCGATTTACTCTTTAAAGTCAGTGCTCACCAACTTTCAGATTCTGTTTTTTCCATGACCACCACCTCATTTCCTAGTTTCTCCGATGTTCCTGTGTCTCTCTTCCATCAAGCTGTGTGTGTATACATGTGCATGCTCATGTTGATATATGTCTTGTCTAACTAACCGTGGATCACTGAATCTGTAGCTGAAGGTTTTCAAAGTCAAACTCAGCAGCCCTCTGTTAACTATCCATGCATGGATTTTATTGTGTTGGTGGGTGTGAGCTGCACTGCTGCAGACCGGAAGCTATATACTATTCTCTCAGGCTTCCCCTGTCCCCTGTCTCTCATACACACACACACACACACACACACACACACACTCTACGTGTCCAAGTAGAAACAGCACTATTTGTTCTAATTAAGTATAGGACCGCAACTATCATCAAATGTTATTTTTTTACTAATTGATACGTTATGTAATCTCCCAGTACAGACCAGTCACACACAATACACATTTGTCATAAATATGTAAAAGTAGCCCCATGTGATGCATTACAAGTCCTACATGTTGCTTGATAAATATCTTAAATGATAACTTGATTATCAAAATTGTTGATGACACATTTTCTCTCAATTGGGCAATTGTTTTGGCACCACTGCAATATTGTTTGGAGAGTCTGAAATACACATGATCAAGGCACTTGTACCAAAAGTTCTCAACAATATATTACATGATATTTTTATCTGTAGTCCTGATTTGCGGTGTGAGTAATCTTCATTCAGGCATACAAAAAGCACATACTTGGGGCTAAAAATGGTCCTTGGCTCTTCCCTTGATCCTCTCTCTCTCTAGTACTCACACATACGCTTTATACAGATAACACTGCCGTAATTAAGTTAATTTAATATGTATTAAGTGGGTTCCTTATGCCCTGCAGGCAATAATCAACAGCACCATCAGTCCCAACATGACGTTCACAAAGACCTCACAGAAGTTTGGCCAGTGGGCGGACAGTCGAGCTAACACCGTCTACGGCTTGGGATTCTCCACTGAGCATCATCTAGCAAAGGTACCACCCCCATCCAACCCACACACACACACAAAAATCACGCATCAATCACAGGGAGGCTCCACATGGAGTCCCACCCCAGAGAGAGGATGGTATTTCAACTTTATTTCCACTCTAGTTGCTATAGCTTCTTTCAAGGTGTAGAAGCATCTTAGCGGTTGGCCCTAATGAGGCTTTTTTTCTGTGTGTGTTTATGAAAGTTAAGCATATCTGTGTGTTCACTGTGTGTGTATGTGAGAGTGAGAGTAGGTGGTGATTTCTATCCTCTGCAGTATGAGTAAGCTCTATCGTGAATCAGGGATGCTTAGACCATTCCCACTGTCAGAAGAACACACACACACACAACAAGTAAACTCAATAAACTGATGTCCTGAAATCAGAGTTTAAAGAGGTACATTGGTTTAGTTTAATTTATTTGTCATGTGACCTGTGAACGGTTATATTATGTGAATATAACCCTGATGACGTCACCAGACTCATCCAAGGGTCGGCTTGGTTTTTCGAGCATTACTCCAGTTAATGAGCAAAAGTCAGGGTATTGCAGTTTCTGCTGCTTTGATTTTGACATTTCCTTTTTAAAGATGTGTTTTTGTCCACAAAATGTATGAATGTGCAAGTCTATATTCATGAATTACTCAATTGATGGAGTATCTAATTATGTGACGTTTTAAGGCAGACCATTACTACAGAACAATATCCACACTCGGGTCTTCTTTTCCAGGTAAATAAATAACTATAATGCATAGTAATGGACTCTATGAATCCACCAAGTAAAGTTATTTTCCTATCGTTTAAATGTGTTAATATGTAATATTCTTATAGTGAATCAGATTTTTTTCAACTTTAGACCACATAAAATACTTCTAATTTTTAAAACACCTCAGTTAAGTTACACACCTCAGACATAGTTCCTCTCAACGAATCAGTCAAACCAAACATGCAACATACATTTTTTTAATGGTTTTGTTTTCTCTGATTTGTGACGATGGTGTATGGTTACAGTGTACTTTTATGTTTCTATAAGCTTTATATCTTTACAAAGTCTCATTTAGATTAAGGTATATATGATATATACAAATGTCTTCAAATATCTCAAATGTATACCATGTTTGGTTTGATAGATTCATAGTGGCATTTACCATGTTGAGAGAAACTATGTCAGATTTCTTAACAGCCAGTTAAAAGCATTTAATGTGATCTTTGTTGAAATAATCAGATTCACCTCTCAGATAACTGCAGTGCCAAACAGTCCTGGAGCACTTACACTGAAAACTACTGCATTTAGATCACTGAACCAGAAATATTATATTACACTGAAGGGAAAAGATATAGAGTTACTTATTGGAACTCCACTAATAGCAGACGCAAGACCGGCTTCAGTAGTGTTGTCAATTTGATTTCCTCACCACTCAGCCCTCTGCAGTACTGTATTTACTAAATTACTCTGTAACACTGAGGGAGTAGTGTCGGTGGTGAACCACACCCTAAAGGGGCACAGTGGAAATGTGCCAGGGTGTTTATATTTGCTCAAAGCCCCTCAGCTGAGCTCACCTTACTGGTTCAGGATTGCTGGATGTATCTTTACCATTGACAAAAATAACCCCGGAGATCAACTTCAGCCACCGACAACTTCTGATTAAAGACAAAAACACAACTAGGAAAACACAATGGCTGCCTTGTTCTGTGTGTGTGTGCTTGTATGCGTATATGTCTATGATATAGAGGTTAATAGTGACCTAGTTAGCTCATGTTTCTGCTGATGCATTGTGGGTAAGGACCATCTTTTCTAAGTTCAACTGTGAGCTATTGCACACTGATCTCTCTCTCTCTCTCTATGTGTGTGTGTGTGTGTGTGTGTCCATGCACATAGGGCTTTATTAAACAGATTAAACCATAGTATTGTATGAATTACAGTCTGGCTGTCCTCTGTGTCCAGTTTGCAGAGAAGTTTGCAGAGTATAAAGAAGCAGCACGGCTCGCTAAAGAGAAGAGTCAAGAAAAGATGGACATGGCCACGTCCCCTTCTCAGGTACGTTCAGTTCACACCATCTTAACCCCCTCCCCCCAATTCTTTTTGTCAACCCTATTGACCTCCTGTTACAGGCACGGTGTGTATAATGATCATGCTGGTGAACAGGTCAACCAAACAATATTTGTTTTACTTTGGTGTTGTTTCATTTGATCCATTATCAGAGGAGGTGTAGAGGCCAATTCATGAAACATAAAAATAATTGGATAGAAAATAGATTCAGAAATACCTTTTTAATAAGGAGAAAATGTTTTGAAAAAGCTGATGCTAATAGAGTATTCAGATCCTTTACTTTAGTAAAAGGACTATTACATTAGTGTGAAAATACTCCAGTACAAGTCCTTTATTTAAAAATAATACTTATGTTACAGCACAAAAGTATTATCAAAAGAAAAAAAATATTTAAATAAAATCATCTTAGAAGTTTAAATATCTCTTTAGTGGAACTGCAAAACAACTCATAGACGTTAACCCCAGAACACTAACTTCGGGTGGTTTTCACCCGAGCGATTTTGTTTACGTTATTTTCCTTGTGTAGCTTCATACTGCTCACTGACGTTATTGAAGGTGGGCGTGTCTCTCTGCTCCAATCCCTGTTTTTTTCAACAGGCACGTGTTCGGGTGATTTTCCCCCGACGTTAGTGATAGAGGGTGAAAAAATTCTGGATGGGTTTTAACATTGAAGGGAGACTTTTCCTTCCCAGGAAAAGACTCACATGTCCCAGGAACGGGTGGACCAAAGAACAAGTTCATAGCTTCATTATTTTTTTAATCATGTTTTAGTGACGATTGCCTAATTTGTCACCTGATTTTGAGTCTTTTTTTTAGGGTCCCCCTATGATACCTGTTTTTCATTTTATGAGAAGTTCTATAGGTAAAAATAAAAGAAGAGTACTTCAATTTGCCTTGTATTGTTGTATTTTAATATATTTTGATGAGAATTATATTTTATCATGTACTTTATATCGAGTGAAATATAACCGACGTTAGTTATAGTGTTACTATTTTTAATGTTAGGGTTCTAGGGTTAAAAGTGAAAAAGGGTCCAAACCAGACATCTGCAATAAAGGTTACAAATCATAAATATTTTAATATGTATTGCATTTCATAAATTAATCAAATGTTTTTTTTATATATATATATATATGTACATAACCTCTAAAGCTAAAGAATAACCAATAGATCTATCTGTCAAGTAAATATAGCTGAGTACAATGTTGTCTTCTGAAATGTATAAGGCTGAAATGTACTTACATGCAGTACTTTTTAATTTACAAAGTTACCTTTCACTGCTGCATGAACTCCTGGGAGGGCTTGACACTGAGTTTAAGAATAATATTCCTAACATAATATGGTACATTTTCTATGTATGTATCCACCCTGTACATTATAAGAAAAATACAAAGCTGTATGTGGACTCTCCATAAATTGGGTAGCATAATTAGTCTGTATGTTAGGTTATTTTTGTGTGGGATAGCAATTGAGTGTTTTAGGGCATGTGGAGCTGCATCTGCAAGAAAATGAACTTGTTTCAGAGGTTAATCCCCAGAGAAATCTGTTCTGTAATATAAAAGCTGTTAACAGGCTTGGTGTCCTCGTCTGTTCGTTATGGAGGCCATAGGGAGCATCCCCCCGCTGTATACACTTTATTACTTGTACTACGCTCTATTACTAGTAATAGTAATGCTGCAGCCCACATGAAATGCCACAATACCTTGTGCTTCCCATTGGAGGATGTTTTTAATGGAGCCAAGTGGACAGATTCGCTCTCTAAAGACTGCGGCCTTCTTGCACAAGCCTGTAGTGCTCTACTCAAGTTACTACTCAAGTTACTACTCAAGTTACTTCTCAAGTTACTCAGTGCTCTGTTTCACTACAGAAAATCTCTTTGTCACCCACCTGTTTGCTCTAACCTCCAGACTTCCTTTTCTCCCCCTTATAATACAAGAAACAGAAACTACAAACTAGAAAACATGAGGGAGGAATTTTCCCACTAAAACAAGAGGAGAAAAAACACAGAGCAAACTGGGAACTGATTTTAAATGGTATACTAATCAATGTGGAGCGCCAACTGTTTGCTATAATCTTTCTCTTATCTCCTCCTTCCTTCTTGTCCATTAGAGACATACAGGCAGTGCCATTGTGCTACAGTATTGTGCCCAAGCCCTGAGTCTTAATAGCTTTGTTTTATGTGCGAGCGGCAGCTAAATGATTTGTCTCGTATAATTCTGTGGTTGTATGGGATATAAAGATAAGCATTAATCTGTAATTCTGCAATTTCCCAGTGTTATAAGCTATTTAATGGCCTATAGGCATGTGCAACTGTTCACTAAGACGCTTATAATTTTAACACCACAGCAAGAGCTTTATAAGTGTGAGAGACCTCTCCCGCCCTAAAATACATGAACACACCTCTATCGTTTCTCATTATGGATGATTCAAATTAACGATTTGTCTGTTTATCTTGTTGCCATCTCTGATAATAAGAGGTTTTTAAGCTCACTCAAGTTAATTATATATGCATTTCATAACATAATACAACAAATAAGTTAATTATATTGTAGTTATTCATTCTAAGTACTTTTCTATAAACTGTTTGAAATTATTTGTTAATTCAGAAATTAGTAAAATTATAGAAAATCAATTGTTTAGTAGTTAATGTGATTTATCAAAGGGAAAACATCCAAACTTTCACTGGTTTCTTCTCAAATACGAGTTGCTGCTTTTCTCTGTTTTTTTTGTTTTGAACTGTTGGGCTGACAAAACTAGACATTTAAAGATGTGATCTTGGGCTCTGGTGCTAATATTTTATTGGGTGAAAATGAATCGAATAATTGTAATATATAATTGACAGGTTCATTAGTGATGATACTATAGTTAGTTTCTGCCAAGTGATGGTCTTTCTTAGCTCATGTCCAGTTATTCTCTATTTAAATGACTGTTTCTGTTTTTGGTAATGTTAAACACACCAGTATGCTAAAGGCTGTGTCTTTGGAAAAAGCAGCCAGACACGATTAAGAACTAGAAATGTAGCAGATATAAAAGCATCTTCTGACTTCATTAGGTTTAATAATGACTAGTTATTATTATTGACATTAGAAAGTATCATGCATAAGTTTATTTATGTAGAAATGTCACAAATTTCTAAATTTGACAATTAAATAGTCACTTTTACTGATATTGGATATTGGTCCGAAACTAAATCAAATAGCGGAATCGGGTATCAGTAACAATAGGCCAATCTTATATTGGATACCATTATTTTAATAAATAACAATTAAGTACATTTATATCTATATATTTATTCGTTGCATCTTGTTTTACAAAGTTAGGAAAGCCTTCTGTTGCCTTGAGGATGATTCCAGTCACTTACACACAGTGAAGCATACACTTATTAATTAAATGTACTGGTATCGGATCGGTATCTGCCCATACCTAAAGCCCAGCCCAGGTATTGGTATCGGGACTGAGAAAGTCAGAAAGGTGCATCCCTAGATTTTGTGCCATATCGAATCACAACTTACAATGCGAAAAAAAGAATAAAAGAATCTAAATAATGAAATAGTGCTTTATTGATGTCTTTTGTATGTCTAATTGGCAGTAAACGCTGAACAAATTTGTTCCCCATGTAGGAGTCTCCAGGAGGCGAGCTCTCGTCACCTTTGACCCCTGTGACTCCGCCCATGGAAAACATCAACGGCACGGATGACATCTGTGACACAACTCCCAACTCAGACACCCGTCCAGAGCCGTCTCAGAACGCACTGGCCTTTGCACACAGGTACATCCCGCATGGTGATGTGTTCACTGTCCCGTGTTGTCATGTTTACCACAGTACATGTGTAACAGTCTGACCATATACTCTCATATTTAACATAGATTACACACAAAAAACAGTAAAATACATGAATTATTATGATTTCTTTTCTTTCTGTTTTTCTATCTGAGGCACAAAAGTATTCACCCCTCTTCTTCTATGTCTTTCTGTTCGTCTACGTGCATCAATTTATGTTGCATGTCAGCATGGTGGTGAACTCCTACTATTCACGGCTGCTCTCTCGTGTTTTTCCTCTCTAGGGAGCAGTATAAGACTTGTCGGGTCTGCTCTATCTGATAGGGATGTCATTACAAATCCTGACTACTGCAACATCTACGCAAAATAAAACATGTTCAGGCACAAACTTTCCCCAAAGATAAGAGCCCGAACGCGGGCTAGCAACAGGGAGGGTCTTCTTTACAAAACTTGGTGCACTGCTTGTTAACTAACTGCTAACGAATAAGGTTAAACAGCACACTGTCACTCCAGCAGGAGCAATATTGGTGCAATTCATTATATCATTCCTAATCACATACTGTCACTTCACATGGACCAGCAAAAGAAATTACTTTAAGTGTTTCTCTGGAATGAGGAATTATTTAAGTAATTTTGTCCAATCTGAGCATGCTTGGTAAAAGAAAAAAACACCATTATTTATTATATTATTTATATGTTTGCCTACTGCAATGCAATAATATCTTTTTAAATGCAAATTAAAATCTTTTAACTTTAATGTTGTTTGGTGCATTAAGGAATATGTGACGATGTCACCTCTATGCATGCAGCACTACTGTTCCACTGTATACATTCCTGCTGTTTTTGTGTCCTGTCAGTTGACTGAATATTGAAATGGTTATTTCATATTCCTTTTGATTGTCAATACTAGTATATATACAGTAGATTGTGTAAGATAATGAGGTCAAAGTGACATGTAAATATTTTTTATTTGTATAATGGCTTTCTGAAGTGGTGGTTCACCAAAAAGGTGTTGATGAAGCATTTATGTAAGACTTATATAACATACTAGGGTAGTGGGAGGCAGAGAAAGACCAAGACAGATGGAAACACAGAGTGTGTGTGTTTGTGTGTGTGTGTGTGTGTGTGTGTGTGTGTGTGTGTGTGTGTGTGTCAGAAGCTAGAAAGAGAGAACGACAGAGAGAGAGAGGTGTATTGTATAATGTCTGCACATGAGTCACTGATACCTAAACATCCACCAACTGCACACACACTACAACAAATAAACTGAACAGGAGGGCACGGTTAATGAGTTTGAATCATTTGGGTGAGTGAAGATTTTTTTTCTCAGGAAAGGAAATGTTCCTTTTATCTCCTGTCACCTGTAGTCGACTGTACACAGAGGTATTTTCACTTGTAAAATCTCTGTAATCTCATTTCATTATTTCTCTGGCTGCGATTCTTATTAATTAAAGATATCAATCAATCGCTTAATGTATTATCATTATTTTTTGCTTAACAATGGGTGTCTGAGAGGAGGCTTAAAACCTTTTAAAAATGTTAAACATCATTGTCGAGATCTTTTGCGACAAAGTTATTTTTAATCGTGCTTTGAAGTCTCTAAAGTTGTGACAAGCTCAAGTGCAAATGCTTAGAAATCCCACCGCTACATCATGAACTCAGTAAGGCTACACAGATCTGAGTGTGCAGTGAGAACAGAATGTAGCGAGGACACCCACTGCCTGCTGCAGTCTTTCTGCTGATGTGTCTATTAATGCTGCATGCGTGGGAGACCGGGTTGACTCTCGGCATTCACGATGGCAAGCATGAACGTAACAAGCAAACCTCAGTCTCACATTTTCTCAGAGGCATATGCAGAGAGGGTAGATGCTTGGACCGTTCAAATATTTCACCACATAACCCTCTCTTTTCTGTTCCCTCTATGATTCATTCTTCTTCCATTTAACATCTTACACATGCATCATGTCTATCACCTTATATCGTAGCTCCTTCCACCTTTTATGAGCCTTAATCTGCAGTTAAAATGTATTTTCTGTCAATTTGTTTGGCACTGTATAAGCTTATAGTTTATTTTATAGCTTAAAGAAAAGAATACAAATGTCTGTAGTGTATATTGAACGTGTTTACTTGGGATTAGGCACGAGGGTTCAGACCCACAGTTGTCTTTTTGCATCAGACCTTTATGATCTTGGTTTGTCTCTTTGCAATGTGTCTGGAAAGATGACTTATATGCATAACATACACACCACTCTGCTGCTTAGTGGGGCTGTGTAGGCAGGTTTGTGTGGGTGTATAGGGCAGAGGAAGAGAGGAGGCTGAGATACAGCCGTTTGCAGAACTGTGAGTTTTTTTATATTGCAGGATGTAGGCGTGTTTGGCAGTTCTGCAACGGAGTCATTTTAAATGTTTTTTGGGAATATTGGAAGACCTTTTGTTGGGACTGCCTCGGCTGTATGTGAATGGTCTTCTGGTGTTAAAGGATGCAGGCGTCTGTCGGTGGGTTTATGGTAGGCGTGTGTGAACGGAGTCGGTGCCGATGTCGTACGTCCGGGTGCTACAAGCGCCTCCGTTCCTCTAGTGCTGCCATGGCAACCGCTCTGGCTGCCTGCTTCTTGAGGTGCTCGGTGAGGAGGAAGAACCTACCTGACGACGCACAGCGGTCAGGACACCCGAGGGCTGTTTTGTGTTTTTTATCTTTATTGAGTCTGGGAGGCGAAATATACTTAACATTGTGAAGTAGTAAAACACAAAATAGAGTGTCGATGTTTTATTCAAGAGTCATGGCTTATTTACAGAGTGCACAGGTCCAAACCACAAAATGCAGTCTTAATTCAATTAAAAAAAATAATAATAATTGTAAAACCAGTTTAAACTAAATAAAATACAAAAGTAACTTGAAAACCCACAAAACCTGGTCCTGTGCTGTGTCTTGTCTGTTGTAGCAGAATATTGCTCTCACAAAAAAAAAAAACTGATAATGCTGAATCTGTAAGACGGAAACAATCTTCTCTCTCAGATGTCTGGTTCTCAGATGTCTCAGATTTATGACTGGGATTTACATTTTTTTAATTATAGAATTCAAAAACATTGCAAAACTGCCTAACAATCTTAAGCTGATGAAAGGAAAAGAATTGCCTCAACAGTTTAACATCACAATTGGCTTACATGACGAAGTGGAATTATAACAAATTTACATAATGATCAGCAACTAGAAAATATCATTAGCAAATACAATCCTCATGATAAGGCATTCATATTGTGTTAATAATCACATCATCTTCACAATCAGCAGTTCATTGACACAGTAGCAGCTAACTTACCCACCATGTTCGCACACGCCTTCAGCTCAGCTCTGCTGTCCTCAGCCAGAATTGTGCTCAGGTGGTCCCCTGAGACCTTTCAGCCAGACTCACTTAATGAAGACAAACACCAGTGTCAAAACATCTTGCACTCTTTTCTCTCCTTTGATTCTCCCTCTATCGCTCTCGCTTGCTTTCTCCGTCTGTCTCCATCTTCACATCTTGACGTCTCGCCTGCTCTCCTGCTCTGCGAGCTGGTGTGTGGGGTTTATACATTGGCGGGGCTGTGTGCCTTGGTGACAGCATCGCTCCATGTCTGTATATGTGTGTGTGTGTGTGAGTGGTTGTGTGTCAGTTGATATGTGCATGTGTAGGATGAAGTGTCGTCTCCCTCGTATGCGTCACACACACAGACACACTTGCACTCACAGAGGGGGTGGCTGTTGTGTAAGAACTGAAGGCACCGTGGGAGTCCTGCGTGAATTGGACCTGGGTTTTCTCTCTTTTACACTTTAGAGTAGGTGTTATGGCATCGTGGAGTACTGCTGCAGTGTGAGTGTATGTCAGTGAGGGGGCGGAACAAAACTGAAAACAACGTTATTATGGGTCACACACACAGACCCTCAACATTTCTTGAGCAAGCCAAGCTTGCTTTTGTGTTTTTCTGCCGATCTGTTTCCACCGCTGGGAAGAATTACTGTGAAGTATGTGGGAGTAGGAGCTTATTTTCAAAGGTAGTTGACTCGATGTGGGTACTCTACAACGTTTATGTCTCTCATACAATCTCCCGCCCGAGTCAGACATTATGTGAGAGACGGGGAGTTGGCATTATGGAAATCTTAAATGAATGCCTGCAATGCTCACATTTAACGGGGGAGATGTGCAGCTATAATTTTCCCTCTAGAAAATTGAGTTTGTACATATATCCAATATTTCACTACAACTTCAAACTATCGACTACCCTTAAGATGTGCAAGTATTTTTTTCACCAGCCTCTTTTTCCCACACATGCCTCTCCATCATGTAATTCAATCACTTTTCCCTTATCTGTCATCTCTCATCTCATCTTCTCATCTGTGAGTAGCTGGACCAGATTAGGCTCCAGCCAGTCTGACGATATAATCTCAGATTACAACTCATGTGGCAGGCCGCTGCTTTCACAGCTACAGGCCAGGAAGTGCTGACCTCCAACTTGAGTGCCCACTGCAGCCTTTGTTTGCTTTTAGTGCTGGGGCAAAAGTGGATGCATGGATTTTTAAATGGTACCCAGCAGTACAAGCCCAGTGGCCCGAGTGGTTGTGTGGCCCTGGGCTTCTCCTCTTAAATCTGAATCAAAGACACACAAAGAGACACACACTCAAAACGACCACAAAGGACCACTAAGAAACTTAAAACGTATCTGTGTGAAAGGTCCTGTTGTCTCATTGTCCATTGATGGATGGATGGATGTTTACAAACAATAATGGTTCTAATATGTTGTAGAAATATAAACCTTCACATGAACAACTTAATTTTTGCCGAACCAGACATACTAGCTCATCCATAGCATGAAAACCTGAACACTTATTATCTTATGATGCTTTTGTTAAACTGACAGTATGAACCTCTCTGTGTTCTGCAGCCCTGCCATGACAAAACACTGGGAGGCTGAGCTGGAGGCCCTAAAGGGGAACAATGCCAAGCTAACTGCAGCTCTGCTGGAGTCCACAGCCAACGTCAAACAGTGGAAACAACAACTGGCTGCCTACCAGGAAGAGGCCGAGAGACTACACAAACGGGTGAGGGATGGGGCACAGAAATGCTGGCTTGTTTTTATGTGTGATTAATTAATTCAAATTTAATAGGAGGGGGGGAAAGAGAGGGCAGATGATTGTTGGCATGAGGAAGAGTAAAGAAGAGGTAGTCTGGAAATGAAAAATGGGTTGAGATCACGATTCTGTTGTGACCATCTTTCTCCATGGATCTAAATCTTGACCATCTTGTCCTTTTAGGTGACGGAGCTTGAGTGTCAGAGCAACCAAACACCAGTGATCAAATCCCAGAAGACTGAACTCAACCAAACCATAGAGGAACTAGAGAATACACTAAGGGATAAAGAAGAGGTGTGTTTGCATGCATGTGTGATTGGGGGTCTCATGCGACAACACTCTTCAGCCATTTAATCTGCTTTTTATATCCTTCAGGAAATGGAAAAATTCAAAGAGGAATTGGAAAATATGAATGACCTGATGGAGCAGAAAGACAAACTTACCCAGAAACTTGAGGTGAGCGATACAAACATGCATTAAACATGTTACTGTTTCCCAATCAGCACATCCTACATTTGTATTTACCTCCTGATGACACAAACTTGCCAGCAATGCTGTCTCTCCTTCTCCAGGAGACAGAGCTGCGCAGTCGGGTGCTGGAGGAGCAGCTGTCAGGGGCCGAGCAGCGGCTGGAGGAGAACCAGGAGGAGCAGGAGAATTTCAGGAAGAGCCTGCGGACGCTGCTGGAGCTGTTGGACGGCAAGATCTTTGAGCTGACGGAGCTCAGAGACACCTTGGCTCGGCTGATAGAGGAGGCCAGCTAGAGACGGAGCTGCCTAATCTTCACAGACAGAGCCATATGATAATTAACATTCTGATACCCGCAACTCACACACATTGATTTAACCCAACATGCCCCACCTTCCTCCTACACCCCACACATTAGAACTGAGACACTACACTGCCCCAATTCAGATTTAGCTCAAAAAGGGCAGCTAACTCCCCAATTTACCTTGGAGTTATCGAGCTCCAACCAACCGCAGTCACACCTGTAGTTCAAGACAACACAGGGACTACCTCGTCTTGCATTCTGATTGGCGGGTGTAGGTGTAACCTTGGTTGAATTGATCTCTCCAGAGGTAGAGATGCATGCTGTGGCCCACTGCAACTGTCCCCCAAACCACCCACTCACTCTCAAAGAGTTAACTCGAGATCTGTGCCTCAGTGCCATCTGTTGTTTGTGTGGGGGAGCTGCACTACAGTTTGCAGCATCACAGCATCACACACACACACCCCTTTTCTTCCTCTCTAAACTGCCCCCCCCCCCCCCCCCCTTACCCCTCCCCCGGGGAATGTTGAAAGTCATGTGGAAATAATTGCTGTTAAGACTCAGAGAACTGCGCCAAAGCTGCCAAATCCCCCCAAAATATTGTCCTCTAACTAGCAGATGCTTTGATCCAAAGTGACTTACTGTACAGAGAAGTGCTGAACAGAGAAACAGAGTCCCATGTTTGAGCACGGGCTGCCAGCGGAGTGTCAACAGAAAATTAAAGGCTTGCTCTCAACAAATCAGTCTTACCTGTTGGCCAGGGCACACAGGGCTGCTGGGAAATGAAGTTTGGTTGAATGACTGCTTCCACACCCTATTTACATCTGGCATAATTGATGAGTATTGAATCTTCCAGAGGCATTGTTCATGCCACACTGAAATTTTAGAGGGCATGTGCCCATGTTTGATTCGACTTGAGAATTCCTGTATCCAGACTGCTTCCACCATCACAGACACCTGACCTGTCTTCCTGCCAAACTCAGTGTGGCGTGTGTCCCCAATTAAGGCCTGACCTTCGACATAACGTGTGCCTTCAAAGCACATATGCGTTGACACATGTTTGTATATAATATGTGTGTGTGATTTGTGCTGTGAGAAAAATACCCTGTTTTTGGACATCAAGGCCCACACACACACACACACACACACACACAACACTGAGCAATACCAGACAGGCTCGATACAACACCTCTATATTACTCTATCAGGTACTCTACTCAGTGGACTCATGCAGATAGGTCAGATGCAACTCAGCTGATCCCCCCCTGTCCGACAGAAAGTGAACTACTGTTGACCGCGAACCTGTGTGGCAGCCCTGTCTGGTTGAAGTAGTGCTTAGTGAAGGGCTTATAGAGTGTCATCTACGTGTTAGTAAATCTCCACCCTCAGTGAAACTGGCCACAGATTTTCACTCATCACGGGTGAATATAGAACTGTACTCAGTTTCTATTCTTTTTTTACACAGGATAACACTGATTATATAATTATAGAACTGTATAAGATAATTTTCTACTCATGACATTGTAAATGAATGGATGGATAACTCAAATGCAGTAATGCCCTGCAGTGGCTTATTGTTGTGTATTAACCAATGGAAAAGTATTGCATAGTTATATAGAGTATCTATTCTGTAGGTGAACAATGAAAACCTCTTTAGTATATATTTAAAATGCGTAACAACACAATGTAAACACATAGTGTTAAACGTTCTGTACCAAACATGCACATCTAAAGCAGCTCATGTACAGGTTAAATCCAAAAACTGCATCTTAAAATCTCTTTCTTTCAAAACTTATCATTTCTAAAAAGCGATATCCTCACATGAAATTCTGCTTATTCTACGTTTCAATTGAGCACCCTGTTTGCACTATGTTATTACACTGTTGTAACTATTATATATCAAGAGATTTGCATTTAATACTAGCACAGCATAATTATTTCATTAAAATATTGTAGTTAGTTACACAGGTTAATACACTGGAATAAGACCCATGTAAAGGAAGTTACCCATTGCTTTTCTTTCTGGTTTAACTTTGACAGTCGAATGACAAAGATGGAATACCCTGATATTAATGCTATTGTTAATGAATGCCTTTGTACAGTAGTGGATAAGAAGCTTTTCATTCTCCTGTTTTGTAACTTATGGTATTTAAATGTAGGTATTATTATTGTATTTAGAGGTATGAGAAGACTGGCAATATTTTTGACTATTTAAAGTAATTTTGAACTCATGATATTAAAGAGGTACCTCAGGCATATGATGTTCGTAGATTGGTAAGACTTGTGGTTTACAGGTGAAAGGATTTACCAATTACCGGTGAAAAAACGATCAGGAGACACACCTGTTGGTGCTTCAGCCAAACTACAAATCCTTTGTTGATTTCCAACAAAGATGGCCCTACCAGGCTGAGAACCCACATTTGTGAACTGAGAAATGCTATGTTTTATATTCAAATACAGAGACAGCAGAATTCAGTGTGTGCACATTGCTTTTGTTCTTTGTTTTTTAAGAAACACATTATTAACTAAATTATTCAACAGTGAAACAGACAATCTCAAGATTTGCTTCACAGGGTTTTATTCAAATGCAGGGACAAGGTTGAAAAAAAATAAATGAAAGTGGCAGGACTAAAGGCAAAAAGGTATTCTTGGAACAGTATGTTTATACACTACTGTGTAAAAACAACTGCAGCAATTAATAAGTTAAATGTTTTAGCAATCAATCTGAACTAATTATCACCCATTAACCTGTTTCATCCCTTTTCTTGTACTTCTCTATATTTGATATTACACTTCTCAAGTGTCATACAGTGGGTCATATAGTCTACAGAGGAAATGTTCAGAAGCAAACACATCACAAAAAGGTTTGGCTGGAAATGCTTTGGAAAAAAACAGGATTCAAACAAAGCGGTGGAATGAAATGTAAAATTACAGTTGAGTGAGAATTAGCTGTGTTAAGGTTATTTAGAGATAAAGATCAGTGTAAAACATATGTTTTTCTAAAGTCAGTCAAGTGATAGATAGTCGAGTCATGGCAAAGGTGTCACTTTCTGAACCCAGTTTCCCAAAGTTTTGAGCACTTTGTTGGGTCATTTTTTAGTGAAGCAACATAAACCTTAGCATCTTTTGGGAAACTCTGCTCTGATCAGTTATAGTGACATCAAGTCAGGATTCGAATAAGGTCAGGGTGAGATCTCTGACTCATGCTACATGGTGAGGGCCCCATGGACGAACATAGTGCTGACAGTGACAGGAGACATGTAAAAATGCCTCAGGTTTGGTCTGCCAGGAAAACAATAAACTCTCGTTAGCACTGAGCTATTTTCAAGATGAATTAATGTGACATATACTTCCATTCATGATTAAACCGTAAACGGCTTTTTGAGACCCACAGGTCCTCTCATACTGTCCTTCCATCACACCTCTAGAGGTCCAGTTTCACATGCTCAGTGTTTTTAAACTTATTCATAATCTACAGCAGATATAATGTTTCACCAGTGATAAAAAAAGAAAAGAAAAAGGGTTTTAGTGTGGAGATAAAGTGATTCAGAGTTTGTTCTATGTAACATCAAAGTCCTGAAATAATGTCTAAAAAAGATTAAGAATTATGGGTAGCTGCTGTGGACTCACTTTGCCACTAAAATGTATCTGCACATGTAGGCTGTGAGTTCAATGTGTGAGTCCATGTGTGCATGGACATGTTTTCACTTCCAGCACTGTGAGTAACAGGCCTCCTACTGTGTGCTTCTGCCCACTGAGTGCTGCGAAGGAAATTAGAAAAGATGCAATAGAGGAGAGGAGAGAAAGTGAGTAAGATGGCAGGAGAAACCACATCCATCACAACCGCCTGCTCCTCAGCCCACAGTGACTCCCTACAGCGCTGAGAGAATCTAGCCTCCCACAAACCATCCATCATTCAAACGAGAGTGAACAGTTTCACAGCTCCGCCGTGACTATCCCACATACGAAGTTTGGGAATCACCAACCAAGTCTGCCCACACTTTACCAAGATGACTGACACCAACCATAGCCTCCACCCCGCTAAAGAAACTCTGCATCTCTGCTAATCTAATCCTCTCCCATTCTAGGTGGCCAGTTTCTGCTCCAAGATGTTGTTAGTTTCGGCACCAAATGATAAACCTACTGTGCCTCTCCATATCTCCCACCAGCCTGGCGATATGTTGCGGTCGAACAGATGGGTTGATACATGTTCCGCCACCCGGAGAGATGGTGAGAGAAGGTCGCAAGAAGACAAGAGCGGGGGAGAAGCATAAGTGTGGCGTGACAGACGAAAGGATTTACAGTCTTTGTGCAGTGTCAGATTAGACAAGCAGTTGTCCTGTTGGACACTACACACCCACGTGTGACTGGACAAAACCAGCTGTGCAGCATACAGTAGTGTGGTACTTCAGCAGAGGTGATTGTGTAATGGTTTTAAATCTGGACATTAAATCCAGTTCAAATCGCAGTAGGATCTAATGTTTAATTTTCAATCTCCCATGTGACCCCAAATTATTACGCATACCCATTGCATATTTGGGTTACAGTTAAACTTATGCTTTGGAGCGAGTGGTAAAAAAATCCCATGCCTCACACTCAGCACAAATAGCTTTTTGTATGAGGTTTTCAGTTTCACGAATAACTGTCAGTCGTAAATGTGTTAATTTGTGTTAATAGTCGCAAAATGCCAGATCGGAGCTTTTCAACAACACAATCTGAATACAGGAATAAAACCACAGTAGAACTAAAAACATGAATTATGTCCTTCATGATGGTGAATGCAGTGTAATGGACTGGGCTGTGTGTGCTTGAGTGTGAGTAACTGTGTGTTTGTGTGTGTAAAGTACAACGCAGCACTTACAGTGCATTACAGTACAGTGTGTGCAGTGCCAGACGGTGTAGGCATCTGTGTAAGTATTAGTTGTTGCTTCTAAGAGTTGAGCCCTAGCTTTCCCAGTCATGGGCGGCCAGTCCGTCGTCGTCTGAGTCGGACTCTGGTGAGGCCTCCTTTATGCGGCGCAGCGCCTCGTAGATGCTCCTGGTCAGAGGGTCAGTGGAGGCCGGGAGCTCTCCATTGTCCTTTCTTTCTTTCCTGGGGACACGCCTCAGTTTGACCCCCTTTCGGATCTGAGCCAGGATGCTATTGGGGTCATTGTCATCCGTGGAAGGAGGCAGAGATCGCTGGTCGACCTTCTTCAGGTGGAAGCTCCCTCTCTTCAGGGAAGCTAGCACCTCATCCATGGGCGAGCTCTCTACATACAGGAAGAGAAGAGGGAGATACACTGTGATGGGCTGCTGTAACTTGCTAATCTAAGAGCCTACTATGGTACTAAATAATTCCAGTACCTCTTCTGCTGTGGGAGTCAAACTCTGGAGTCTTCCTTAGTTTTTTCCGGGCACTCAACAGTTGGCTGCTATCAAAGAAGCGAGGGATAAATGGACCAAGTGGGGAGAGGGAGCGTTCTTCTGCTACATTTTTTCCCTCAACCTTCTGCCCATGGGCTGGGCTCCCAGAAGGCAAAAGCTCTTCCGTAATTGGCAGGGGAGGTGGAGGGGGAGGGGCAGGAGGCGGGTGGTATATGGGGGATGCCAGTAGTGAGGAAAGGGAGCAGGGAGAGCAAGAGGAGTCTGCAGGACTGGGCACAGGCAGAGGAGGAAGGGATGCTGTGAGGACTGTGACGGGCTGAGTGGTGAGTGTGGAGCTGGGGTCCGTCTGCACACTGGTACTGAGACACTGCGGGTGGCCCTGCGCCCGGACACAGTCCACATTCTCCTCCCTCTCACTCACACTACTGACTTGCATGCTCCTTCCACGCTCTCTTCTTCTGGTGTGGGCCACGCGTAGTCGAATGGACTTCAGAATCACCTGACCTGGGTACCGCTAGATAAAGACACATCGAGACAGGGAAGTCAATCATGAGGGGGGAAGAAAAAAAAAAGTGTTGAGATATTTTTCCTAGGAGGGCACATACCTGCTTGAAAGTGCGTAGTCTGTCTAGAGTTCTCTGCCTCTCCTGACTAACTCTGGTATTCTTTTTTTCCTCGTCTTCCTCTTCTTCATATTTCAGCTGAAACATGTAGAGGTTTACAGAAGAATGTTACTGACAATACTTTACAGGAGTCATATTATTATAAAAAAGCATCTACATGTAAGACCTGGTGGTATATGGAGTCCTTGTGGATGGTTTGCCGTGTCTGATGTTTCTGAGTATGGCTGGATACACAGATGTCCTGCAGAAAGGTGGGAGGAAAAAAAGCCAACACACTGATTGACACGTACTGACAAATGAAATGCATATTTTTAGCTTTTTCTTGGTGCAACATGTTTTTTGTGATACTGTAGCAGCTAATCAGGACAATGATTCAAAGGTCACTTCTGCTCAGATATGAAGCCCAATCTAACAAAAATATACGCAAATATATACACTCAATAACAGTATGTAGAATAGTGGATACACTTCAGGAATGCAAAAATGTGTGAATGTGAATAAGGTGTACACACCCTTTTGTTCCTCAGATAGGAGCGCTTGGCAGTGATGCGCCCCCTTCTCGCCTCCAGCTGACGAGCGCTGACCTGAAGTCTGCGCAGCTCTTCTCTCTCTGCAGCATTGTCCTCTTTTATATCATCTGCACTTTCAAAGGTGTCATAGTACACCACTTCATCTTGAAATTCTGAAAGACACGTACATAAATATAAAGACTTGTGTGAACACAGGTACAGGCCTATCATGTGTTTGACAGACAACAGCCATAAAGCATTCATTTAGAAAAACTTGTTTATGAAATGTATGTCTTGTCAGGACTCTTGAACATGAAATAATGCATCTCAAGGAGCTTATCCAATAAGCAAAACGTAGCTTGTGAATTCAACCAAAATACCTGACATCTGTCTGCGAAGGCTGTCTAGTTGAGCAGTGAGGAGCAGCTCTTCACACTGCAGTATCTCAGCCTGGATGTCGTACAGTTGGAGCTGGCGCTCATAGTACTGGGTCTCCATGCGGTCTAACAGGGCCATGGCATCTTTACTGCTACACAGACTCTGCATCTGAGGGGACGGGACAAAACACTCATCCCAAGAAACTGTGTGGGTGTGTTCATGTGTTTTGTATGGTGTTGAGTGTTACTGCCACACCTCCTCTCGAAGTGTGCGTTTCCTCTGCTCCAGACTGATCTCCCTGGCTCTCTGGAGCTGCAGTGTTTCCTTGGCGACAGAGTAGCGGAGTCTCTCCATGCGCTCCACCGCCACTGTCCATGAAGATTTACCAAACTTACGCTGGTCCACCTTCATACGCTCATACACCCCTACACACACACACACACACACACACACACACACACACACACACACACAAAAGGCATTGGGCAGGTGACCATGTGAAACTTCCACACAGTTAAAAGTGACGCTTCATTACTGTAATGTAGAGGGAGACATCTATTGGCCACATTTGGCCATTGCAACTTCTTTCACTTGAAATCACTCACTTACCGGATTTTTTATCTAATAAGTGTCAGATCATAAATGGACCAATCAGTAGTGGTGAGCAACTGAGATAAGCAGGGGCACATTGTGGAGTAACCCTGCACAGAGACTATCCGCTGGCAGAGATGTTTGATCAATAGGTTGTCCTTGTTTCTTCCTGTCCCTGTCAAACCATGGCTGTCTGCACTTCCTCATTAATATAAAATCACATTAGCCCTGGCGTTCAAAGCCACACACAGGTCAATAGCAGGCCAATGCTTCCACTGTGTGTGTGCTGTGTGATTCAAAGTAATTCCTCCACTGATGTATTGACTTGACATTGACAGTGACAGTGATGGCATACTGTACCTTTCTGGGCTCTGGCAGTGATCTCAAAGTATTTTATAGTAAACTCCTGGATGTTGAGGACTGCCTCTTGAGCTTTCTTCTGCCAATCAATGTCCTCTTTTTTTAGAGATTCAATCCTCCTTGGGCCCAAGTAGTCATTCTCCATGGAAATCTGTTGAGAGGATGAACATGTTTTTGTCAGCAAAGGGAAGAACTCAGGGAAGGAGTATGAAAAAGATTTACGCTAAAAAATAAAGTTCAAAGAAGTATACACACTAAACATATGTTTAGATATGCATATATTAAAACCTGAATGTGAATGTGAAGATGATGGTATACAATTTACAGTTTTATTTGAGGTGACAGTCAATGCAATCATGCAGTTAGAGGCACATTTATAAAAATCCAGACCCAAGAGATATACCGCGTCATTTGAGATTCAGAGGTGGTCAGAACATATTACTGCCAAATGTGTTGTGGTGGTGTACATGACAGTACAGTCAATCGCCCCATCACATATATAGAAAGCTTGTCTGACATGGCTTCTACGAGGAACAGGATTTTAATGCGTTCACCAGAGAAGGTAGGCCAGGAAAGGGAGCCACACTCCCGTGTATGGAAGCAGACAGGATGCTCTGCATGTGCCTATTCAAACCCTCATACAAAAAACATTTTGTCATACAAACCAATGTTCAACTAACTTGCATAATCATCATTTAAATGGAACATAGGAGATTGTTATTACACATAATTAAAAACTGTAAAAAGCCTTCTGATGTTTTTATTCCTGAGGATCCTGAGATGAAATAATGATTTCACTATTTGTAAACTTAACTATCAAAGGGAAACAAAAGCTACATGTGAAGCACAAATAAAGTAAGCAGCAAAGGTTACAGAGCTGCATCCCTGTCTGACCCTAAGTAACCTCGCTGCACCTCAGCACACCCTGTACTCAGCAGTGCACCAGTATCATTTACCACTGCAATTTCCTGTTGTCAGGTTGCCAGTGGTCATTCCTTTGATTTAACAAAAAATTCTGCATTGCTGTACATAGTGTAATTTTAGACTTGTTAGATTTACGTCTGATGATTTGCATTACTGTTAATCTTAGTACACAAATTCAGAGAATATTAAGACCTGAAGAACTTACAAATTGGCTATATGTGGTTGCTACTCTCTACATGCTACCTCATTTAGAAGTGCTGTCAAAAATGTATTATATATTTATCATATCGTATTTTTTGTCATCTTCTCTATCTCCCTTCCCATATCACGTCATATTTTTTCATTAAAACTATTTATTATACTGATATACGTTGTGTATGTTTTTCAAACATATTGATACAACACAGTTCAGCAAGACAATAAAAATAAATACACAGCATTACACAGCATGAACACAGGGTAATGGACAGAACAATTAGTAGCTGTAAATATAAAAACAGAAACAATCCAAAACAATGCCAAATTTGAGGCACAAAAATGAACTAGACAAATAAATATAAAACCCACAACTATGTTGCTAAATGAATGACTACAGCTAAATGACATGTAATGTATGTGATTTCAGACGGAGAACAGCTACAGAAAGCCATGCTGCACCGGAACGGCACCTCGACTGAAACTGCAGATACTACGCGCTACGGATAGAGGCTCAGATATTTAAACTCTCACGCCCCCTAGCAGTAGTATGCGGTTCTATGGTGTAATGGTTAGCACTCTGGACTCTGAATCCAGCGATCCGAGTTCAAATCTCGGTAGGACCTAACATTTTTTTAACTTTCTCGCATGTGGTTTTCATGTGCCCAAACGTTTGTTACAAACATAAATTAAAATTCATCATTCAATCTATCTTCTGAATACTTTAATAATAATAGCTAACAAATATATGGCATAGAACAATATTCTTAGCTAAGAAATAGAAAATTGTCTTATTACCGTGTCAGAAAAAACACTCAGCAAAATTATAATTTTCCTCAGTGACACAAAATCAAGCTGATATTGAATCACTTTTTGAAAAACCTTCCACTTTCACAAGACATGTAATCAAGGATTGTCTTAAAAAAGTGGTCATTACAAAGTGTTGTAACAAATTATCCTAAATATTACCTTTTTAGGGGGATGGACAATCTGCCTCATCGGCTTTTACTTTAATACTTATTTTTATAAATAAATACAATTATTTCCCTCTTTTGGAACATTTCACTTGTATTAACAAAGGACATAACACCCTGTTTGCACTCATGTATTTAGTGGACAATGTGCCTCACCTTCCAAGAAATGCAGAAATTAAGAACCTTTATTCAGCCCCAGCTCTAACTCTGCCTTCCATATTTCCATTTCTGCTGATCTCAGTGTACTAGCATCATCCTGCACCTGCAGGAAACCTGAAGGACCACACACAACATGACTTATTCATGTCTCTGTGAGACTGTAGGAAACTGGAGCTCAATGGGGCTCCATTCCAGCTCACAGGATGTCACTCAACCCCCAACAGCAACAGCACACAACTGTTTTAGATACTGCGGGTTAAGGCCAACTACAAAGCCCTTGCACACAAACACACACACAATCAGGTCAAGTTAATTTATAACAAATTTCTTAGTTTGTGTCAGAATCAATCAGTAGCTAAATGACAGCTTGCCAGGTTAAAACTAGCTGGCTATGTTAAGCCCTGGATAAGGATACAAATGCGTAAAATGATTAAAAATTAAACAATATCAGTCTCCTTTGAATTACTGCTGACTCCTCCCGCACATGGACGATGTTTACCTTCAGAGATTTACCCCATACATCCCCTTAGAATTAGGCAACAACCCTACTTGATACATGTTGCTGTAAATCACAATACAGTAATAAATGTTGCTGTAAATCACAATACAGTAATACACGTTGCTGTAAATCACAATACAGTATTTTTTAGCGGTTTTTCCTTTTTCAGCAATACAACAAAATCCGTTGCATTATTTTAACACAGATGTTACTTCTTGCTGTCACGCAGACAGAAGGGAAAACGACATTGTTAAACCTCCGTTGCATTACACAAACGTTGACAGTGGACTATGACGTTGTGTGCCGACGGACACTTGATACTCAACATATTTTTGGAGCAAGAGCTACAACATTTCCGACCAGAGTCTACTTCAACTTCATCAACAGCAAGGTAACGAAGCTCATTAATATCCCTTCATATTTCCTTTTTGCCAGGCATTTTGCAACTGTACACTTATTACAGACAACAGTCTTCTCAAGTAAAGTTACCGTGTAGCTATGTGACTTTAAGAGGGAAGTAGGGAGACACTTTCCTGCACTAGTAAGCTAACGTCGGTGTTACTATTATTACCACAATATAGTATTTGCTATTTGAATTGTGATATAAATCATTTGGCTTCATATAGTTGATAAATGGCATGCATTTAGTGTAACTTGTAAATTAATTGGAATTGTTTATGTGACGCCATCGCCGTACGTTTTGCTGCTCGTTAGCTAAGTTTCGCTCCGTTTGGAGATGTTTTGACTCTTTTCTCTCTTGCCAGCTAACGTGCGGCTATGAAGGCCTTACCGAGCACCACTGAAGGTGAAGACCCAACGCCACAAAAGGTGAGACTTACACAGCACAACATGGCGTGTTTTCTGAGCCACACGGCAGGACAGACTGCAACAGCAGGTATAAACTTGGATACATTGTTGCTAACTTAACCCTCCTGTCTAATGTGACCCATTTACAACTTTAATCAATCATAAATGTTGTGTTTTGCATCTGGTTACCTCAATACCTTATGATATCCTCCACACTAGGCATTGGAACATGGAAAATTGCTGATCACTCCTCCTCCCCCCCCCCCTAACTAATGTATCTCTGTCCTTCCACTGCAGGGAAGAGGACTCCTGTCCAGGAAGAATACTCCAGTTCATGGAGAAGATGAACTGGATGCACATTTTATTGTTTGAAATTGCACTTTTTCCAGTTCAAATAGTTTTTGTAGATTTCCCCCTTGACCTAAATATGTTATTGCTTCCAGTGCTTGAATTTTACTGTTTACTGTCAAATTACTTTAAAACCTTTAAATTGTCATAGTAACTTGTAGAAAGAGGAACATTTAAAATGTTGTATGTTCAGGAATACTATTAAAAAGTGTTGTTGTTTACAACACTTTTTATAAAACTAAAAACAAAATGTAAAATTTGTATTTAAAATGTTGAAATATTAAAATAAATGACTTTTGTTGAAAAAAAATGCGTCTTCATTTTACAGTGTGTAATAAATGTACTGTAATTAATTTACAGTATTAAAATGAATACAGTGATGCATGTTACAGTAGTCTAGGATTTGCTGTAAACTGTACACTGTACACAATAATTATTTCGATCTTTCCACCCATCCATTGACCAGCCTCCATCTTCTCTTCGCAATAAGATACATCTCATCACCCTCCCACTGCTTTACTAGCCATTACATCTCATCAGAATATACAAGAGCAGTCATATTTCACAATACATCACAGTCAAACATGTGCATACATACTGATGACATGCTCAGAGCAGACTATTTTTAGAAACATGGGAATTTCCTTTGACGATCCTTTGTGTTTTATGACCATATTGGTGCTTGTAAATAAATACACCACTACATCTAGGCCTGTCTGCATAGTTGCTAGCTTCCTAGAAAACAAAATCCACTCAAATTATAGTGTTGACATTGTAAAAAACCACCACATTTTTTTAGTTATATTCATCATCTTCTCCTTGTTGGATGTCACCAATAGTGTACACCACTTTTACGTAAGCATTGAATGTGCTGTAACTCTGTTATGTTGTTAATTCTGTACACATGACATCTATTGCACTTCTGAAGGTTTATTCCTTTTTTCTCCCCGTTAAATGTTTTTTGGGGGGAGTTTTTCCTGAACCGATATGAGGTGCTGGGACATAAGGTGTCGTATGTGTGCATATTGTAAAACCCTCCAAGGAAAATTTGTAATTTGAGATTTTGGGCAACACAAAACAAATTAAATTGAATTAAATTCTGAAATAAGCTGGAAATCTCTGTGAGAGAACTGTGACTCAAAAAGTTGCTTGGGTGTTTGCCAAAGAGGTTTAGGCAAATTACTGGGTCCACAGATTTGGGTGCACTCTAAAAAAAAAAATTTTAATGATACAAATCACCCAAAATATGAAGAATAGTAAGGATGCCTAACCATTTTTAGCTGTTAGAAAATGTTACCTTGATCTGCTGTCTGCGTAGCATTGCTAGTTCCCTCATGTCTCTGAAGGGCTGCAGCAGGTACTGGTATAGTTGTGTGGAAGCCTCCAGCAGTCCTCCATAGACCTCGTCTTCCTCCTTATAAAGCTCCAACAGCTCCACCATACTGTCCATGGTCTTGTGCTTCTCCAGCAGCTGCATTACATGCACACACAGGAAGTTAATTTTATCATTGTCAATAAACAACTTTCAAAATATCAGAACAGATAAATATGTATAGCCCTGTTTACAATCTCTTGTTAATAAGACACCCATTGTTATCCACATTTATTGTAATGTGAAACATACAAACAAACATTAAGATAGTTGGAAGCTCTTTGATTTTTAATGTGATGTATATTCTTTCAAGTGTCTGTTACATACAAATCAGAGACATTTAGTTGAGCAGAAGGCCAACATCTGTGTGAGAATAGCAGTGACAGAACATTTGTTATCAACCCCTCACAAGTGTACAAAAGCCAGAAAAACATTAATGAATACATCATTTAGTGTCAGTCAGCAGTAAATGTAACCACACAGTGAGAGTAAGAGGGTACTTTGAAACTGTAAATAATAGGAGTATATGAGTGCAGTCTTGATGCACAGATCATGGCTGAGAGAGCAGAGTCCTTGCTGCTGCTGGGAATAAGATCAATACACACACATTTTCGCCGGACTGAACAATCCTGCAGGCTACCAGCAAGCACTGTAATAGCCATTAACTCAAATGGAGAGGGAGGATCAATAGGCCAGTATGTGTGTGTGTGTGTGTGTGTGTGCACAACAATCCTACGACACAACAAACTGTGACTGTGTTTGAATGAGCTTCTGTACAGTACAGTTGCCATGTCAGAGAGCTCAATATGAGTAGCTCTTCAACCATCTTCAGAAAGAATACACCTTCAAACAAACTGAACATCCCATTCAGTGATGTTTTTTTATCTCAGAAAGGGCAGTAAGGCAAAGTTTCCTGCATCTGGTTTTCTGTCTTTTTATTTTGAGTGTGTGTGTGTGTGTGTGTGTGTGTGTGTGTGTGTGTGTCTCTGAACTGTGAGGGAGTTGGTGTGGTACTGACTGGGTGGAATGACGTGGGTTATTTAATTGTGATACTGACGGCCTCGTTTCATTGCCAGAATCAGAACAAAGAGGAAACGCCTTGGCCCGAAACATATCAGTATAGTCTCTTGACTCTTTCTTACTTTTCCAAAGACGGTTCACATACAAGCAGATTTAAAATGCATTTTACTGTGCCCTTGCTGGAGTCATGTATTTAAGCGTAAATAAGGGTTATTTATTTATTATTTTTACTTTACTCAATTTTTTATTGTGATAAATAAATACAAAGTTGATGTACACTCCGCTGTAGTCCAACCTAAATCTATTTACAAAGCAGATGTATAAACTGTTAACCAAAGTGCTGTAGGATCCAAATATAGCTACAACCAAAAAAACATAAATTACATGTTTAAAAGACAAAAGACAATATAGAATGGAAGCAATCATAGTGAGTTAAAAGCCAGAGAATTTAAAATTATTTTAAGACAGGATTTAAAAACAGGTAGTGTAGGGGCTCGCCTAACATGCAGGAGCTACTCCTTCCTAGGTGTGGGGGCTACAGCTGCAAAGGCCCAGTCTTCTCTGTGCTCCAACCTAAAGCTCAAGGAGCAACTGGTCAGTCGACCTGAGTGACCTTGGTCAGCAGTAATTCTGTGATGCCAATAATGCAAACTCTTCCATTAATGTTCTTTCTCACCTGATCTCTCAGAGGACTTCTGGCACTCTCTGGCTCCATAAGTCAAGGCTGCATCAATTTAGCACCATTGATCGGTAGAACAATGCAAGAGCCAGTGAGTATCAATAAAATGTCTGTTTATATTAAGAGCAATTAATCAATCACTAGCCGTTGCAGATGTGTAAAAGGAGCAGGTCTGGAGTGTGTATGGTATGGTGTCTCCACTGTGTCATGTCAAATAAGTGCTATTGTTGGATTATATGTTACACATACATAAGTGTTTCACAGAAATGTTTATTAATATTATAACTTCAAGATGTATTTTATAATAATTCATAAAATGCATGTAGAACTAATATTCACTCCCACGGATTGTTAACAAATGTTACAGTAATAACAAATCTATTTATATCTAGTTAAGACAATTATTTCCTGATACACAGATATGTCGAAAGATTATTGTCCATTTCTGTGACATTAACAGTAAGACAAAGATAAATTGGATATATAACATCTGATATTCAATATCATTAAAAATGTAAATATGGTGTATTACTTTAGTCTTTATATACAAACAACAAAGAAAGGCCCACTAAAATTGATAATGCTCTGAATAATAACGATACTACTACAACGAGATGTTGACAGTAGGTCTTGGTAGCATCCTGCCCTGTTTGGGACTGGCTCATCCTGCTGATATATATGCTTTATCAGAAGTGTTTTAAACAGAATTTGTTTCTCTTGTTGTTTTGCTTATTCCCTGAGCTGTCCCCGGCGCAGTGAATGAGACAGGTTTAGGTATATTGGATGACTTTGCTCATTACATCAACAGGTTACTTCTTAAAGGAAATAAGCGTGTGTGTGTGTGTGTGTGTGTGTGTGTGTGTGTGTGTGTGTGTGTGTGTGTGTGTGTGTGTGTGTGCGTGTGTGTGTGTGTGTGAACTTGACTCAGCTGTGTAAGCAGCAGACAGCAGCCATGCTGAGAGTATAATATTCCTCAGAGAATTTACTTTAGTTACAACCTAATTTGACAGATTATTCCTTCTCTCACTTGCAAGCCAGTTAGATTGATTTTATCACTCTATTCCCAAGATAATGATTTCATAGGAATGAAAAATTAATGGAGACATTATCCCTGTCATCTGTGTCATCTGTGTGCAATTGTTTAAGGTCTTGTCTATATATTTTTGTCTTGAATATGGTTTTTGGTTGAATATTGTATGCCTTGTTGCATATTATAACTTCTGGTGACCTCTTTTTTTCACATACCTCAATTACTTTCCTGTTTGAGGTATAATGAATGTATCCTACATTAGTTAAGGCTATGAAACCTTTATGCAGTTTTCCTGAATGGATTGATTCTTATAATGTTTTATGTTATATGCATTTACTGGATGGTCCACATACAATTTGTGTGAAGAAATAATAGTCAAAGATTATTCATCTTCTTAACATTTTACACAATGGAAATATATATTATTGATTCTTAAAATATAGTTGTTTTTGATTGTGAGATCGTTGACACAGTTTCATAGTTCACCCCTTTTCTGTTTACTGCATTGCTTTGTTTTCAATTGGTTGCATTATATTAAGCATGTCTGTTAAATCTGTACCTCAAATGAATGGTGCATCACACTTCCACAAAACCATTTTGTTACTGCAACGCCTGAAGGAGCCCAGTTGGTCTGGTCAGCACAGCAGAAAGATGTGCAACTGTGATTGTGATAACTCACAATTGTATGATTGTATGATGGTTGTATTTCTTTGTAACTTTACAGAGAAATTCAAACCACAGACTATGTTAATAGGAGATACTGGGGGGGCTGGGGGGGTACTAAAACACACTCACCTCCTGCAGATGTTTTGTTGCACGGCTGAGCGCCTCTTCATACCCGGACTGCCTCAGCTCGCTCAGGCTCTCGTAGTACTCATCTGGGTCGTCGTTTTCCGTGAACAGAACCTGCGAAAGGATCTTCCATCCGCACGTATCGAGCGCGTGGCCAAGGTACAACTGTAAACTGTAACGAAGCTCATCCATTTCGGTCTCCGGCACTTCGGCTGGGCCGAACAGCACCGTCCACATACCGGCTGGTTCCTCCGGAAACACCGGGAGACAAGGCTCCAGGTCCGAGTTCACCGAGCACAGCTGCTGGTGAATTGACCGCAGGTCCTGGAAGGAGAAGAGTCCGGCCCAGCTGCAGTCCTCCCTGCTCAGAGCGTCCAGGTCCTCCAGGTCCAAGCTGTCCAGTGAGGGGTACAAGAGGTCCCCACTTAAGGATGTTAACACCTCATCGGGACTAATGGGAGATGCTGCAGATTTAAAGACAGCTTGCATTTTGACAGGATTTGATTTTGCGGTTGTGGCGGACTTGGTCTCAGGGCTGCAGCCTTTAACCACAGCCTCCTTGGCTCCTTTGCTCGGGCTCTCAGATACTTTATCTCTGACGGGACTTTCGGGCCATTTTGTTTTGTCCCCATCCTGGCCAGTCGCCTGCGCCGGTGGGTCCCTACCAAAGCTTCTCCTCTGCACCGTCCTGTTGTGACACGTGATGGCAAATTTACCCTCCACTTCATTCCAGGCAACGATAAAAACAAATTTATGCTTTTCCCTCTCCTCGAACGCATTTGGCCGGACGGCCACCCATCCCAACTCCACATTATCATCCATTGTAAACGACATGTCTGCAATGGAACAACAACAATAATCTGCTCGTACCGACAAACCCTACTTTGGCACTGTATGCAAGCTGAATGCAGCAAAATGGTATGTGCTACGGTGATAAAAGCGCCTTTCCCAAACCCCTGTCTTCTCCGATATGTTGCCTGAAGGGCTACCCTCCTTCGCTCAAGCGGATGAATTTGGAGCAGTGCGGTGTCATTTTACATCTCTGGCCCACCTGCTTTAAACTCGGATGTCTGCCTATCCCAACCTCCTGCAACCGTTCTCCTTTTTTTCCACCATACACGAATTAACTCTGACACATAACATGCGACCGTTTGTTTACCCCGTCAGCTGTGCTCCGTTATTCTCGGTCGCTCGGCTCCAGACCGCTCTTGTCATCATAAAGCCCCATCCCCAAAACAGCGGCGTGCGTTGTTCAAATACAGAAGACTGAGGCATACGTGTGACAATGAGATTTATCCAATCGCACTGTCTTCTGAAAGGTTAGCATCGTCTCCAAACTCATAACATCACCATGTTTTCTTCATCGTTTGCCCAAGAAGCCCACATTATAGAATTATAACGTTGGCTTCATGTGCTGTAAGAAATATCGGAATTTCTAGATTTCCTAGTGTGAAAGTTTGGTTTACAGTTCTATCAGCCTTCACTATATTGTTGCTATTAGCATAACGCGTTAATTTAACCGTATGGTAAATGGTTACATTACTAGTAAATCATAGTTTAGGTGTAGTCTTGCGAAATACTTTTCAGAGCAGTGTATGTCCGAGGAGCATTGAAGGCAACATTGGTATCTCAACTTGAGTAGGGCACGTAGGGACGTGCTGACGTGAAGCAGTAAGCGATGCTTTGCAGAGTAGCTGCAGCATAGGAATCACAATGCATGCATACAAAGCTTTCAGAAAATAATCCTAAAATAAATAAACACAGTATTATAATATATATGTCAAAGATAATTCTGCATTTCATGTAAAAACAAAAATTGTGAATAACTGATAAAGTATCCAGTGACATTGCAGCATAAGCGATGTGATGGCGCTAGCTCATGTGCATTCTGCTGAATGCCCTGAAGTATATACCACTGTTTTACCAGTCATTATAAATTAAATCTAAACGAAATCTAGTCAAAACACAATTGTTTCCAAAGATAGATGATAACATGATAAACAAAAATAAAGTGATCTTGAAACAAATGTTAAATGCTGCGCAAATGTGGCATTTATATAGTAAAGTATCAACAGAAAGATGTCTCAAGCCAACTGGCATTGTTTCCACATATGGACAATGTCAGCGGTCACAAATGTTAAATAGTATTTCCGTCACAGCCTTGAGACAGATGAAAGTCAATCTCTCACCAGGGTGTATCACTTCTAATGATGCTAAGATAAACACTTAATGGGTTTCAACAGAGTTTGCCTCTGCTTTGACATCTTATAAACACTGACATATTATCATCTGCAAATCAAAGGGGTCAAGACAGAAATGGTGAGGAGTTGAGGCAAAATACAAAGAGCAAACCCCAAACCTAAAGTGCAACAGATGTATCTTCTGAATAAAAAAAGCTTGTGAATATCCTGGTCATGCTTGTTACAACCCCTCACAACGTGCAACCGCCATTTGTCTATGCCTTCCATCTTTAATTTATTCCATTCACACCTGAACCATTTCACAGTAACATAAAACCCACAGTGTCTTTCTACTATGCTACAATACACATCTTCATAATCTTAATTAATATTCCATATTAATTATTATTATTATCCTTCATAAGTATTGTAATTTAAACATAGACATTCGTTATATACATGTGCAAGTTAAAATAAACTATTACAACTCTACAGTACCTACCCATACATTAATTATGTAAAAAGAATGCTCCGCAACAAATGTAGAGTAATTGAAATACATAAATTAACTGGGTTTAAGCTTCCTACATATAAAAAAATGAAGAATGCACAAGTACCAGTGAATAGAAGGTCAATTCTCTCCAAACATGTAATGGGTTTTTCCTTGGTCCATGCTCCATTCTTCCACCAGGTGTCATTAAAAGCAGGCCAGTAGTTTTTTCCCTTAATCTTGCAGACAAACAGATAAACAAATTGACAAACTCAGCCAAAAGGATGACCATGACCTTTGTACTTAACTATCTGAATTCTTTCAATCTCAGTGAACTTGAGGGTGAGGACGTAGTAGTAAATGAACAATCTTTATTATTACTATGTCTGAATCAGGTTAAAGGTCAGATAAGTCTCTCCTCAAATAACCGGACTTGATTCAGTGTTATATAAATCACAGGCTGGTAATGAGTAGTGAATGAAATGAGCAATGTGTGAGGCACAGAGTGAGAGAGAAGAGACTCTGGCCGGTAAAACAAATCAACATTGTTTGAAATATTAGATTTGGACAAATTTAGCAGCACATTTCAGCAATCCAGCAACAGATCTGATATGCTTGTGAGGATGTTTTAAACTAATAAATGCTGTGATTGGTAAAAATACAACCTTTGTTTTTATGTAAAATATATACATTTCAGTAATCAGTCAAGAGGAACACAGAATAGTTGCATTCTACTCAACAGAATATTGCAGTAGAGATGTGCTTGTGTGCTTGTCGTAAAATATGTTTTATTCCTGGTGTTGATGAAACTTATACAGCTGCTGTGGCCATGGAAGGGCATTTGGGACGTCCAGAAGCAGGTAAAAGGTTTTCCCAGTACTCTCGACGAGCCCTAAGACAAATTTAGGTATATCAGTTGGTTGTATATCAGTTTTGTGCAAAGCAGAAACAAACACTTTCCCCAGTTACCCTGTCCCTTATGTATTATATTATGTGTAAATGTCATCTCTGATGACTGTTGACTGTCTTTTGTAAAAACAAAGCCTAATCTAACTAAAAGAGCAGCAACTGTTTTGTTCAGTCCTACCTGGCTCTGACCCAGGGTTTAGTGTGCATCTCCAGAGCAGCTCCCCAGAGTCCGTGCTTCTCTGAAGCTGGCGGGAGGAATCCTCTCTCTGCAGCCACCTCTTCTGCTATAGCTCTGATATGGTAGGGCTCAAATCCACAGCAGCCACCAATGTAACGAATTCCAGCATCATAAGCCTCTCTTGTATATTGATGAACGTCCCAGCGGGTCATTGCTCTGCTCTCCAATGCTGAGAGGAGAGTAAAATATGAGTATTTTTTCAAACTGCATGGGGTGGCAGTAACAGTGCTACACTTACAAACCTTGCTTGTTTATACTTAGAATTAATATTCAATAGGATAGAAAATACTGACCGAATGGGAACTCAGGCAGTGTGAGATATCCAGTGTGGTTGCATTCAGGTGTGTGAAAGCCCAGAGGCTGGATCATGAGATGAGCTTTGAGACCAGCTTTCTCTAATCCTGCTTTCATCAACTTCACTGTACGAATGCATGTTAGAGGGTCCAAGTGGCAATTTACTCCAACAATGTCAGCTCCTACACATGAACAAATAAAACATATTCAGATTGTGGAGCTAAAGCACAAAGTCTGAATGGAAGTACCACATCACAGAAGGGCAGTTTACCGGCTTTGACCAGTCTGACAGCACACTCTCCAGGTGGGACTCCTTGCATGTCTCCTTGAGGGGAGATGCACAGTGTTGCACCCACTGGTTTACTGCTGGTCTTCAGCACCTCCACTGCCCACACTGCCTCTTCCACATGATCAACAAACTACAGAGAAAATGCAATCAATAAAGCTTGGCTTCGAAACACTGAAAATGTAATTGATCAATGAATGTATAATGTTTTGCCACAATGTTTTGCTCAACCTTCTTTACAACCTAGCTGCTGATTTTTGTATATGTCACTGAGGACTTGGCAGGTAGCACATGGGTTTATCAGAGGTTATCAGAACCAAAACAGTGAGATAAAAAAGGGCACAGTTATGTATAGTTGCCTAACTATTATTACATGACCATTATTATTATTACTGTCATTTGATTGATTGTAGAGATCAAGCACATAACAATTGATTGTACAAGTAGTCATTCTCATATTCTCATTGTCTCATAGTCATATTCCTTTTGGTAGTCATACCTCTGCAATAAAGAAATCAATGTCCTTCTAGAGGAAGTCATCCATCTGTTTCTTATAAATGGCCTTAACTTCAGTCTCACTGTGACTCGTCACATAACAGGGAGTCTGAGACACCCCCCCAGCGACCAATGCATCACCCTCATTTGCTACCTCCCTAGCCAGGTCACAAGCTGCTTCATTGATCTGAGCCCCCTGAATCAGACAAAAGCAGAGTGTAGCATCAGACTGATATTTGGGTAATTTTCATCATGTAATGTAAACAGAACAATGTTCTTGTTTGATTAGAAAGACTTTGTACTGACGGTGATGTTGGTGACATTACCACTGATCTCCAGTTTATCCTCACTGCAGTAGAAAGTGAATGTCTGGATCACATTGGCTCCTGCTCTCAGGAACTCCCTGTGCAGCTGCCACACTGGCAAAAAGACAGAGCGACAGAGGTGTCTGTGGAAAAACTCAAAGACATAGACTGCACAAATTCTGATTGCATTGTCTTGCAGAGACAATATAAGTTATTGTTTTAGTTTTTATTGGGATTACATAATCCTATAAGAGTGTTAAGTAAAATGACCACAAACAAACTGACCAAGCGAATGCTTGGGACCTAGTACTGCAGGAATAAATATTGGTCTCTGTGTAGATACAATGTTGGTGCATTTATAATCTGTTGTGTAAAGTTTAACGGAAACTTGGAACAGATTCAGAGTGGGTTAAGAAATGGGGCAGATTGTTTGCCCCTGGGTTAATCCAGCCATGGGAGGTTTATACCTGCTTCAGGATGTTCAACAGCTGCCTCGGGGGTCCAGTGTCCAGCCTTCACATAGCCACGTCGCTCTAGCTGCATCACATAACCTCCATCACCTACAACCACCTCCCCAGCATTTAGTCGCTCCAAGATACCCTGAATGCACACACACACACACACACACACACACACACACACACACACACACACACACACACACACACACACACACACACACACACACACACACACACACACACACAAAAAAAAACAAAAAAAACGCTGAGCTCACTTTAGAGATCAACAGTATCCTGAATTTTAGGCCAACTTCTTCCTTACTGCTTACAAGCCCTTGATATGATATTCCCAGTCCCAGATATTCCCACTATTGTGCCTTACTAAAAATGTACAGACATGTAGCTATACATGGGACACCAGTTCTGCAAATATCTGTTTTGTTGCAATTGTTAAATCAGTATGTTATACGTTTTATTTTGGAAAAAGGAAATGTCTTGTAACTTGTCAGGTGACTTTTTCGGTAGTTTTCAATCTAGTTGAGTCTGCCTGCATCTTATGCCTTTTGATGGCATCGTTGGTATGTATTGATTTGTTTTATTGTTACTTATGATCGCAGATGATTATTTTTGTGACAATGTTTAGTTTGAGAAGTTTTATGCACAAAGTCCAGCGAATCATTATAGTTAATGACTACTCCGCTATGACTGTTGTTAAAGTTCATATGACAGAATAAATACAAGTAAATATGAATAAATAGTTGATGTTAAAATGTTAAAATACAGTGGTTTACAGGAACATATGTAGGTAAATCAGCAGTAAATGCATAAAAAGTAGCAGTTAAAAACAAAGCAATTTATTTTATTGAAGAATCAGTATATTTACATTATGTATATGTGTAAGCATAAAGACAAAGCATTTTATTTGTATTCATTATGCCTTTTGTGTGTTTAGTTTTACTCTTTCTTACGTCATTAAACCTGTGGACAACGGACAACTGTCTTCAGAGTCGTGATGTCAGGAAGGAGTTTGTCTAACTGCCAAGGTGTCACAGCACATATACTGAGGGCAGCATAATCTGAATAGAAGCTGAACAACAAAACAGTATAAAGGTCCTATAAAGTGATAAACATCGTAGCTCCCAGTGTACTTCAAAAATAATAATTTTCCCTGGTCATTTGGACAATTGAGTCCATGTTCACAACCGACGGGACAATTCCTACCTGCTTGTGTGTATACAACCCCGGTTTCGGTGACGTTAACCTAAAATTGGATAATCAAGAGTCGATGCACTCGTCTCCCAGTTTCACTAAATTCCCCGTCTGTCAAATCACGAGATAACTTTTTGTGTTTCTTTCACTCATCCTCTTCTTGCTCTCCATTGTAGACAAAATCCAGGTCCGACCAGCTTGCAAACTTTAATAGCAACTGAGATCAAAACTCGACAACTAGAAACAACAATGACCGGCACGAGTTGCGCAAGACACCTGGTCCCGCAGTGAAACGGGGCGTTGAGGCAGTAGATATTTTCAGGAAGTTAAAGGAATATTGAAACTGTCAATATCCAATTTGTCAGTCAGACACTTGAGATAATATGTTAATTAAAGACATTTTGTTTCTCTCAAAGCAGCGGTTATTGTTGCACATACATGGCAGAAAAAAAAGACAATATAAAATAAAACAGTGACTAAAAGAGACAATCATTTTCACAGACATTTTTCTACAGTAACAATTATAGCATTGCTTTTTTTCAAAAAAGGATTGTTGGAAAAACAAGAGACAGTTTTTTTTAATTTATTTTGTGAAAATATTTCACAGCAGATTAAAACAATTAATCAACAACTGATATATATGAAGGCGTTTTATAACTAATATCTTTAGTAACTAAAAGGCAAACTGTGTATAATGAATCAGGTGAAGGGATAGTATGGAAAAAATAAAGTTGATTAACTAATGACTGAGCCCAAGTAATGAAAGGTGGAGACCACTGGACAGACTAACTAATATAGTGAAATAATGAAAGGGCTATATTACATTTTGAAAAGCTATTCACAAATTTCTGTTAACAACTGGTTGTTAGATCAGATCCTTAACTCTCATTCTTGATATAAAAATGTCTGTCTGATTAGACATTGTGTATATAAGAGATTATGTTGGTTTGTTAGATTCCAGCTGTTTTTCATAATTATCAGCTGCTGTGGCCATGGAAGGGCATTTGGGACGTCCAGAAGCAGGCAAAAGGTTTTCCCAGTACTCTCGACGAGCCCTAAAACAAATGTTGGTAGATTAGTTCGTTGGAAAGTAGCACTTGTGCAAATCCAGAACATGCAATTTCTTTTCACCCTGTAATTTGGTCTCTCACTGTGCCATCGTATGTACATACATACTACTGTTTTCAGTTTTTTGTTGAAAAAAATAGCTCAATGCAGATGTAGCAGCTTCATTTGAATATAGCAGCTGTGATTCTGTTCAGTCCTACCTGGCTCTGACCCAGGGTTTAGTGTGCATCTCCAGAGCAGCTCCCCAGAGTCCGTGCTTCTCTGAAGCTGGCGGGAGGAATCCTCTCTCTGCAGCCACCTCTTCTGCTATAGCTCTGATATGGTAGGGCTCAAATCCACAGCAGCCACCAATGTAACGAATTCCAGCATCATAAGCCTCTCTTGTATATTGATGAACGTCCCAGCGGGTCATTGCTCTGGTCTCCATTGCTGAGAGGAAATGCAATAGTTATGTGTGAGCATTTTGTTATATTTATGCTCTCATCAAACTGCTATTGAGAGTTAAGAAAAGTAGCAACACATGAGCGCTACTCTCACATATCGTACGAGCGTATAATTAAATATACAGAAATACAGTTTGCAAACTAACAATACCCCTAAGTGCTCAAAGAGGGCTTAAAGGATGTGCTGCTCAGCTTTGCATGGTCTTTCAGCACATCTTCAACCTGAGCCTTGGCCTTATGGTCATCACTGTCCTGTGAAAGACATCCTACCTGGTTCCTGTCCCCAAGAAAAAGCAACCAAACACCCTCAGTGACTACGGACCAGTGGCTTTGACTTCACATGTCATGAAGTCACCGGAGCAGTAAGGTCCTGAGATGACTCCACTAATGAACGGTGGTTCATCAGGAAAGCTGGTTCTGAACTGCAGTGGTGGGGGTTTCAGAGAGGAGGCTACTAAGGGAAGTACTCAGTATTCTGGACAATGCCTGTCATCCCCTGCATGCCACACTGAAGTCACTTCAGAGTACCTTCAGCCACAGGACGTCTTTTCTACCTGTGGCCATTAAACTATACAACTCCTCCCCCTTCTGCAGGTGGACAGCTAAGTCATTGGACACTTACAACAATAACCACATTATTTACAATATTACATTTTGATTTAAATCTCATGTGCATAGTTTTCTGTTATTCTTCTGTCGTAATCTTTGATTAGACTCAAATCACAATCACACTAGCACAAGAGTTTCATTCGGAATTAATACAGTTCTATTTTATCTTATCTTAAAGGTTTGGAGTCCATGGTTGGGTTCAGCAGGATTATGTAATTCTAGACCAATAGACCCCGTTTGGCCAACATTGTGACTTGACCTCTTTAAACCTGAGCATACGTGTTGCTATGTTCTGTTCCATCTGCAATTCCATAAGTTTTCTGTTTGGTGCAAAAACAAGATATTACATTAATGTAGTAGAATGATTGAATGCACACAAGTATTATTCAAATACTGACCGAAGGGGTACTCAGGTAGGCTGGTGTATCCACCGAAGTTGCATTCAGGTGTGTGAAAGCCCAGAGGCTGGATCATGAGATGAGCTTTGAGACCAGCTTTCTCTAATCCTGCTTTCATCAACTTCACTGTACGAATGCATGTTAGAGGGTCCAAGTGGCAATTTACTCCAACAATGTCAGCTCCTACACATGAACAAATAAAACATATTCAGATTGTGGAGCTAAAGCACAAAGTCTGAATGGAAGTACCACATCACAGAAGGGCAGTTTACCGGCTTTGACCAGTCTGACAGCACACTCTCCAGGTGGGACTCCTTGCATGTCTCCTTGAGGGGAGATGCACAGTGTTGCACCCACTGGTTTACTGCTGGTCTTCAGCACCTCCACTGCCCACACTGCCTCTTCCACATGATCAACAAACTGCGGGAGTGATAAACACTGAACGTAAGCACATTACCATCTGTTGTACAGTTATTCCTCTTAGTGCGGCCCATACCTCCACAATAAAGAAATCAATGTCCTTCTTGAGGAAGTCGTCCATCTGTTTCTTATAAATGGCCTTAACTTCAGTCTCACTGTGACTCGTCACATAACAGGGAGTCTTGGATACACACCCAGCGACCAATGCATCACCCTCATTGGCTACTTCCCTGGCCAGGTCACAAGCTGCTTCATTGATCTGAGCCCCCTGAATCAGACAAAAGCAGAGTGTAGCATCAGACTGATATTTGGGTAATTTTCATCATGTAATGTAAACAGAACAATGTTCTTGTTTGATTAGAAAGACTTTGTACTGACGGTGATGTTAGTGACATTGCCACTGATCTCCAGTTTATCCTCACTGCAGTAGAAAGTGAATGTCTGGATCACATTGGCTCCTGCTCTCATGAACTCCCTGTGCAGCTGCCGCACTGGCAGACGGACATAGAAAAGGGGTCTTTTATGAAAAACACTGCATGCAAATAAAAGCGAGTCCACTCGTGTCCTGTTAATAATAGTGTACGTAACATGCAGCCTACCTGCTTCAGGATGTTCAACAGCTGCCTCAGGTGTCCAGTGTCCAGCCTTCACATAGCCACGTCGCTCTAACTGCATCACATAACCTCCATCACCTACAACCACCTCCCCAGCATTTAGTCGCTCCAAGATACCCTGAATGCACACACACACACACACTTTATACACTGTGAGCAAGTGATCAAATAGGTATGACATATCTTTGGGTCATGCCACATGCACCCTTCCTAATTGAAATTAGTTTTTGTCAGGCTTCTTGGTTTTATTCTAATCAGTTTCGCCCTAATTAAATTATCTCAGAGTAAACCGTAAAAGTTGTATACATACCCATAGCTGATTAAGCCTAGACTACTCTAGTCTGTTATTAGACACTGTGCATGAGGATGTCCTTATGTATGTTTAATAACAGGTCCGCTTGAATAGAGAAGAACTCGCACACTATTCAGAACCAGCATGTCAGAGTTGCTCGTGAACCAGTCCGTTAAAGTCAGTCCGCGATGTGTGGATTGAATAACGAACTGCTCAAAGGAAAGCGTTATAAAACACGAAGGTCACGAAGTTCAAAATTCATGCGACAGGCAGGTCTGGGTCGTGACTCATACCCTTCTCTTCTTGCTCTCCATCGTCGACAAAGTCTCGGTACAGTCTTCAGGACTTGCGCTCGCCGTTATCAAATATGGTTTCTGGTCACTGAAACGCGTCACTGAAATGATATCTCACGAGATTGAGGCAGCCATGTTTAAGCCATAAACCAATCGCTGCAGCAGTGAGCAGCAATGAACATGCCACTGCCAGTCCGAGAGGCGGATCACAGTACATGATAATTATTATTGGTTAATTGTAGATTGTTGTCTTGTTTGCCTCGCCTGTTAATGATGAGAGTATTTGCATATTAATAGTATAAGAATTAAGAGTTATAAACGTATTAGCATTTTTAATCATCTTTTTTTAAATTGTGTTCAGAAAACCTTATCCAGTATGAAACGATCATAATATGTAATCCTTTCAACGGAAGGTTTGGACACTGGCACTGGCTAGTAAATCTAATCTACCTTTGAAACCTGTTTACTGTGAAAAACAATGACACGTAAGAGTACCTTACTACCTAGAACCTGATTCTAAAAGCAGGTTAGATAATATTGATCAAATAAGGCAAGGAGATCATTTAGGCAAGGAGATCATTTTTCCATGTCAACAAACTTCTCGCCTCCAGGGGGCGCTGCTAGATTTGATGGGACCCGGCAATTTGACGTCACTTCCTGGCGGGATTTTGATCTGTAAAAGGATGTAAACAAAACCAGTGAACGATTTCTACTTAATTCGTAAATTTGTAAAGTTATTGTCAACGTTGTAATCCATATTTTTAGTAACGTACCGTAACTAACACGTGTAACGTTAACCGGCAGAGAGCACGACGTCATGTCTGAATAACGTTAACGTTAGTCGGAGGACCGGAACGTGGTCTTTAATTTAGAGTTACTTGCAACGTTAACTTCAATCAAACAAGGTAAGACATCTTATCCCATTTCGTTAATAAAGCGTTAATATCTCAAAGGTCCTCAATATAACCTCGGTTACGTTACATAGACGTTGTATAATAAACCGAGGTAATTGTAATGTTATTACTTGAGTATTTATTTATATATGTATATGTATATATTTCATACTTTCACTACATCACGGGCAGACTTCTTTAATTTTTTCTATACATTAACATAACTTACTTATAAAAAAGTCCTGCCGGAGAATTCAGTGATTCACTCACTGTTGCCATTCTTATAAACTAGTTAATTCGTTTTTTACTATTACATTTCCACTTGGTGTGGCTGTTTTGGGATTGTTTTCAACTTGGATATTAGCTTATTACATGTAGCACATGAGTAGTAATTCATCCTTTTGGGTCTAAAATACTAAAATGAAAAAGCTCCTTTGACCTGACATATCTGATTTGATTTTTAGGCACCACCACTGTTTTGTGATGGACCCATCTGACAATGTGGGGAACCTCCCCCACATGGTGGAGGCTGTGGCACTGAGTTGTAGTCCGGCTCCTGAAGGCTCCACTGGACAGAAAGATGCCCTGCCTGCAGACATGCTGAGGTTCTATATCCGCATATGCTTAAATACTTATTTTTTTATGGCTGAGTGCTGGTTTATTGATGAATCACACCGTTACACAAGTATTTAAATGTACCATTTACCTGGATCTTGCACCCATGACAGCACATGACCTCTTGCCATAAGACAATGATTAGGAGCTTTTTGAAATTGCTGAAATTACTGTTTTTAGAATAAAACAACAGATGTCCAACCAGTGCTTTGAGATGGCTGTACAGATACAATCAGGTATATAACGAACATTTTTCCATCAAATTGAATTGTCATTACATGCACAAACAAAGCATTAATATTGTTTCCTGAAACAGGAAAAAGTACGAGATCATGCAGCATATCTGAAGCTGAGAGAGAATTGTAAGTATTTAAAATCATGCTATTGATGTTGATTTAAATGTTTCACCACCTGTAAGAGTCCATTTAAAATTGTATACTGTTAACAAATATATATTTTAATAATTGTTGCAGGTCAGATTATATTAATGAATTGGACAGAGTCAAGACAATTCATTTTAACAGCACGTTGACACTACACAGGTAAACCGATGAGTGAGTTTTCCTCCAATAACATGTATATAGAAGTATAATAAAGAAGCAGTAAACTTTGACCAATCATTGATTTAACGGGTGTCTTCCAGAATGCAGATGTGGCACGCTATTGGAGAAAAACTGAAACAGAATGATTCAGAGGCACTGTAAGTCAATTCACAACATATTGACACAACTAAAAAAACGTATTTTGGATTATTTTGATACTTGTGTTTTTCTCAGGGCCCTCAAAGCTGAGAATGATCGCTGCATGGCTCTTTGTTCACAAATAAAACAACTTCAGCAAGTAAGCAGCCTCATTGTCTCTCTATATATATATATATATATATATATATATATATATATATATATATATATATATATATATATATATATAGTTTATATATATAGATATAGGTTCTATATATATTGAGATAATTCATTCTGAAGCGGATTCCTTTTTGTTAACAGGAGTCGAGAGATTTTCAAGATGAAATCACAGAAATACAGAAGAAGAGGCTCGGTAAGTTTTTTGATCTATCACAGAAAAGTACTATTAGATTTTGATTTAGTTTTTCCCCTGGTCCAGTTTGCTGAAATGCTATGTGTATGTAGAGATGAAGCGGCTCACGCATGAGAAAATGAAAGAGATGGATGAGTTGATGTCTAAGGCAGCACACCCAGATACAGAGAAGTACAAAGCTGTGTTGGAGAGAGGCCAGGCGAACCTCGAGAAATACAAGAAGATGACCGTCATGACACAGAACGTCCTCAGGGTAAATATATTGGACAGAAATTTGGTTGAATTAGGTTATTGTATTAAATACAGTATCTGTCGGTACAATGTGTATTAATGTAAGTGTTTATCTTCAGGGCATCCTCTTGGCCTGTAAAGTCAACTGGCTGGATGATCCCAAACTTCGAGACATCGCCATGACGCTGGAAGAATTTCCCATTTCTGACTAGAGAAGGAATCCATTTACTGTTTGTGTGTCTGTATTATATTGGCTAATAAATAATCAATAAATCTGTTAAAACCAGTACTGTTATATGATCAATAAAAAAAAAGCATTTTAGATGACGTCCAGCTGCCAAAAGAAGGCGATACAGGGGGAGATGTTGAACCTACGACACATCTTGTACGAGAAACGAGACACAGCACGTTCTTACTGAGTATAGACGTATATTTTTAATAGCTTTGTTTAAATTTGTATTGTCTTTTTTTGTCACTTACATTTGTATTCGTTTAGAAATATTAATATTAAACAAATATAAAAATGAGGTTTGTCAGACATAAACAAATAAAAAAGGGAGAAATAATAATACCAATATATACACAAAGACAAAAAAAAGAAAAGAAAGAAGGGTAATACATTCAACCCCCTCCCCCGGCACCGCTTTAATTATCTTTTACATGCAAATTTGTATACACCACCCATATACCTGCATTTTCCTGAACACACAAATCCCGCCCACGAGTACTTGACTCCTCTAATTTGTAATAAAAGCCATCAGATTTTTCCATGCTTGGTCAGTTTGGCTTGAACTGTTCTTTACCTGGGCAATCATATTTTCAAATGCTGCCATCTCTGTCATGAGTTTGACCCAGTCTATGAGCGTGGGTGTATGTGGCCTCTTCCAATTTCGCAGGATAAGACTTGCTACCACCATGAAACCTGTTAATGTCAGTCTAACCTCTGCTTTGGTAAGGCCTGGTGGCACTAACGATGAATCCCTTAATTAACACAATTGTGGGCATTCTGGTAAAGGCCGTTTAAGCCACCCTTCTAATGTTTCCAATACTGCCTTCCAAACGTGTGTGGGTCTATTATATTGGCCAATAAATAATCAATAAATATGTTAAAACCAGTACTGTTACATGATGAATAAAAAAAAAAAGTCCAGCTGCCACCAGAGGGCGATACAGGGGGGCAGGAGAGATGTTGAACCTACGACACGTCCTGTCAGAGAAGAAGAACGAGACTCTGCACGTGCTTACTGAGCGCAGACGTATATTTTTAATAGTTTTGTTTAAATTTTGATTTCTGAACCTTCAACCGGACTAAAATCAAGTTAAAATGCCTAAAGTCAAGCCGGAGAGGAGGAGCAGGCAGCACAAAGAGGCCAAAAACCAAGGTATGTTTCTCAAAGAAGAAGTTAGCGTGATAGCAAACATCAGCTGCTTCAGAAAACACCAACATGTCTGCTAATGTTACACAGCGAGCAGTTTACTGTGTTAGCGTCAATGGGCACCACTGGTGTCTCGTCCTGTGTTCACATCACACATTTATTTATGTGAGTTTAACGTTTATTCGTAAAGTATGTGAGATGAGCGACTCCCTATATTGTTTATGATTATTACTGAGTTGATGAGTTTACAGCCGGTCAGTAGTTAGCAGGTCTGACTTTCAATCAGAGGGTCGGTGGTTCAAACCCCGGCTCAGCCAGTCCTTTTTGTTGTGTCCTCGAGCAAGACACTTAACCTTAATTGCTCATCGTTGCTGTGTATACGGTCTACTGTATAGCGTCAGCTAAACAAAATGTAATGTAATGTAACTCATTAACGTCACACAAACTCAGCTCAAAGTGCCCCAATCCCGTCTGTTGCAGGGATCATGTTCAACACTGGCATCGGTCAGCACATCCTGAAGAATCCACTGGTTGTCAATGGGATCATTGAGAAGGTAGCAGTTCACTCTGATACTGAGAAGTCGATATGCAAATAATTTGTGACGCACCTGAACAATGTTTCTAAACCACGGCTGTGGCTATGTTTTCAGGCTGCCCTGAGGCCGACCGACGTTGTTTTGGAGGTGGGACCTGGAACTGGTAACATGACAGTGAAATTGCTGGAAAAAGCCAAGAAGGTGAGAGCGAAGTGCATTCATTCCTGCTTTGGTGCCAACATGTCTTAAACATGTAAATACATCCAAGGTGATTCTGATTCTGTAAGCAGATAATGTATTAACAAGTATATAAAGCTGCAGTTTACATATTACTTGATCAGTATTTACATTCCTCCCCAAATCTTCTGAAATAAGGCATATGGCCGTGTATATTACTGTAAGCAAAGATGGGCGGCACAGAATACGTCATAGTCTCCCTGGTGTTACACATTATGCATTTAATAAATGCCAAGAGGAAGTTGTAATGTTTTACTTCAATGTGATGTTACTTTGCTACATCATGTTGTCCTGTGTTTGACCAAAGCCATTGTGAACCATTTTAAGGCCTTTAAGTGGTAGAGTTATGGCTTTGCTTTGGTCAGAATCTAGCTGTGTTTCCAGAGTTATTAGTGTTTTAACTTCAAGAAAGGATTTCTTTAGTTTGAGAACTTAAGCCACTCAAGTGTAGCTGCTTATTAGCTTTGTATTCAAATGTATTCAAATTCTTAGAAAGTTGAACATGCTTCTAACTGACCTGAATTTTTTCCAGCTCACGTTTCTCATTCACCTTTTCTGTTAATTAAGAGATAAAATCATTGATTGTCGCTGTTCAGTCTTAACAAAAATTGCTGTTTCTGCAGGTGGTGGCTTGTGAGTTGGACGGCAGATTAGTGGCTGAACTTCAAAAAAGAGTACAGTGCACGTGAGTGGAGACGGAAGCACTCTGCCACCACATATATTTGCATAGTATCTGCAATTAAATACAAAGTGAATACATGATCTAATTATAGGACACTGTGTTTTCCAACAGACCCATGCAGACCAAACTTCAAATATTAGTTGGAGATGTGCTAAAGACAGATCTGCCTTTCTTTGACGTGTGTGTGGCTAATTTACCGTACCAGGTAAAGACATGCTTCCTCCACACGGTTGATCCAGCTTCACTCAAAACATTTATCTCAAACTTGACGTTTCTTAATTTGGCAGATTTCGTCACCGTTTGTCTTCAAGCTCCTGCTGCACCGACCTTTCTTCAGGTAAGAATCACCCAGAGGCTCACTGAGAGTCTTAACTGTGTTCTTTCTACGTCCACTTTGAGCATTTAGAAACTATTTTGGGTTTTACTTTTGCTCAGGTGTGCCGTGTTGATGTTCCAAAGAGAGTTTGCGATGCGACTTGTTGCCCAACCTGGAGACAAGCTGTTCTGCAGACTGTCCATCAACACTCAGCTACTGGCCCGAGTCGACCATCTCATGAAGGTCAGTGTTCACTCACGTTTGTCTAACTTGGCAAATACTAGAAAACATCATGACAGTGTTTCTTCAAGCTTGTTCAGGTGTTGCAGCAACTGTGTCTCAGTGTTGATCTTTTCCTCTTGATCAGGTGGGGAAGAATAATTTCCGCCCTCCTCCAAAAGTGGAGTCAAGTGTTGTCAGGATAGAACCAAAAAATCCTCCTCCTCCAGTTAACTTCCAGGTGAGGTTTGACTATTTATAGTTGTTCAAATGCTGTGACAATGCAGTAGTTAAAACATGACGTACATTGTAGATATTAACTGTTTTCTTTTGTCCTGAAAAGGAGTGGGACGGCCTTGTCAGAATAGCTTTTGTAAGGAAAAACAAAACCCTCAATGCAGCTTTCAAGTGAGTATACCTACTTGCTGCACACTCATCCAAGTCTGTTCTGTCAAGAGTGTGTAGGGAAAAAACAGACAATCATATTGATTTTATAATAATAATTCCAGGTCCACTGCAGTAGAACAGCTGCTGGAAAAGAACTACAGAATTCACTGCTCTGTACACAATGTGGTGAGTCAGGGTAGTTTATTTGAGACTGCACTTTGAAGATCAGTCCTCAGTGACTTTGATTCTAAAGATTTGTGCTCTATCTTGACAGGAAGTGCCAGCAGACTTCTGCATCACCAAGAAGGTTGAGAGTGTTTTGAAGGAGGTTGAATTCAGTGAGAAGAGAGCCAGGTCCATGGACATTGATGACTTCATGGTGTAAGTTGAACTGCTACTACTTATTTATTGTAAACCCTTTCCCCCAAATAATCTACTAAAATATATACACACACGAACACTTCTGTTTTTTTTTCTCTGTAGATTCTCTGTTTTTTACCAGTTTAATTGTGCTATTTTTTTCATCCTCAGGCTGCTTCATGCATTCAACTCTGCAGGGATCCACTTTACTTAAATGGCAGAGTGATCGGAGGAGAAGAGTGCTATGACTGTCATACCCTGCCTTTATGATGATGATGGGGAGTCAGATGAGTGTAAAGAAATAGATCATCCGACTGATCTTTTCTCCTCCTCCTTTTGTTGAAATAGTTGGATATGTACAAAGAATATTGTAAGAGACATTTAAAGAGCTCATATTGAGTGTGCTATTTTACCCTGATGAGTATAGATGAAGTGTCCCTGGGCAGCTTTTGGCTGATGAAAGCTGTAAACGCCCTCTTGGTTGTGCCAGTGTGTGTGAGCGATTGTCATTCATTGACAAATTATCTCTTAATGGGTGAATATTTAAAGCTTAAAGTGATCTACAGTTATTGTCTGACCATGTGATAATGGTAGATTTTGTTTTTGTGTGCAGTCTCCTTAAAATAAATTCAGATTGTACAGAAGTCTTTTCTTGTTCCTTGTGAACGCCATCTGACTAAATGGTGCTGCATCTATCGGTCGTCCACTATTGAGCTCCCCATTGACATCAGAACAGCAGAAAGTCTCTACATCTTCCGTCGCAAACTAAAAACACATCTTTTCCGACTATACCTTGAATAAAGGATGTAGCACTTTAGTAGCACTGAAACGGCTCTTACTGATAGCACTTTGTAGTTGAACTTTTGGACGAAATTGTACCTTCGTGATTCTTGTTCTGATTCTTGTAAACGGTAGAATGCAATTATTGTAAGTCGCTTTGGATAAAAGCGTCAGCTAAATGAAATGTAATGTAATGTAATGGAAGATCAGCATGTCTTTGGGCAAGACATTGTTCCTGAAGGCTGTTCCATGGATGTGAGTGTATATTTAGACAATTGTGTGTGTTGTTTTCTTGTAGTGTTTTTAATTAACCTTTTTAAAAAAAGTCAAAACACAAGCCCATCAGTTACCCAAAGATAGATTATTAAAAGTATAAATAAAAGCCCAACAAACTACTTTATTCACTTTGTGAATAAAATGTTCGTCGTATAATATTGACGCTAACATGACAGTTTGAACGCCTGATGTTTCATTACTGGTTTCTGGTGGCTACGGTGTGCAACTACAGCTGTATTTGAAATCCTTATTTTGATAGTCCGTACCGGAAGTGTTTGTAGTTTTCTATTGATTTAGTTTTGACTCTTGGATGTGACGGTTAATTGCTGCCACCCAGCGGCCACAACGTGTAACTACAACGCTCTCCAACGTAATCTTTTTTTGCCTCCAGCCACGGCTGTCCCCGGCGCAGATACAAAGTCATAGTATCGTCATATAAACTCATAGTATAGCATTTCACAAAGAAGTCGTAATATTCATCAACACACATGTAAAGTTTCCTGACTGCATGTTGCACTGTGACGCTATCGCAGTGATACAATCAGTCCAGAAATATAAACATCTGGCCACCTCTAGTTCCACAACAGTGGGTGTCTTCAAGACCATATTTTGTAATGAGGACTCTCACACAGACTCACAAGGTTAAAACTATACCAGTGTCAAGACTCAAGTGGTGAAAGATGGTTTTTGATGAAAGTTATTCAGTCCTTTATAGTTAGATAACTTAGTCACAAAAGCCATTTAAATGAAACACATTAACTTTTATTCTTCATCCAGCATTACATCCGGTGCAAACACTGAAACACAACCGATGATAGATCAGTGGTTTTTACTATACATGTATTAATAGCAGTTTTTTTTTCTAGTATCAGTTTTATAACAAAGTGTTAAACGGGTGGAAAACATTGAAGCACATTGTGGTTAAAGGCTTCTTCCAAACTGGTAAAAGCTCTGAGAAGGAAGGAAAAGCGAGAAGAGACCGCTTATAATAATAATAATGACTTTACAATGCCAACTGAGGACCAAAAGCATAAAAACCAACGACAGTGGCGTACGTACGCTATCACAGAGTGCACATGCAGACATGTCAGCCAGGGCAACCAGAAATCAAAAACTGGTTTTGTAAGTTAAACCATAAAAACATGTTCAATGAAGATCTCTTCTGAAACCAGGTGAAAAATATTCTGTTCAAAGAAAGTACAAACAAGTATAAAAGAAAATAATTTAATAACAGAGGGGAGACTAGACATTCTCCATGAAGGAAATACAACTATTGTCCTTCCTACGTTTTCTAACGAGACAATAGTGAATGAACAGCCAGCTTTGTTAGAGGGATCAAAATGAATGCATTTCCTTGAGCCTGTTGGTACATCAGACTGTCCTTTTATTCCAATTTCACAGCTGCTAGAGACAGCCCGTGTTGTGCTGGACATCGAGTGGTTTTGCTTCTGTATGTGCCACTTTTCACTAAAGAGCACGTGGCCTCTTGGGGTTGATCTGCTTACTTGCTTGCTCCTCCTCCTGGAGTGTAGAGCGGAATGACTTCACTTTATCTGAGAGGAAAAGACATCGTAAAAAAATGGATTAATGTTTGCTGGAGCAGGATGTATTGTCATCAACGGCCCAACGTGTGTTTCAGTCATACCTCTGAGCTCAGTGAGGATTTCTATCTTCTGGTCTAGGATCTGCTCCAGCTGAGTGGCGTACGACTCCACGTCATAATCCACCTCCTCTGTCATCTCCAGAAGTACCTTTTCATCTTCCAGCCATCTGATAGACTCCTGCTCAGAGGACACATACAAGTGCATGTTTTCTTTTATGACACCAAGATAAAATTGTGCCAAAGCACAGAAGAATGGTCTACATTTTTCTTAAATTTGTTCTTAAGAATGTTCCTAAGAAAGGTTCATGTCAGGTTCACGGCATGTTCTGAAACTGCAGAATTGTTGATATCCGTGTTCTTATAATGATTAATCCCCTTGTCCTGAAACAAAGTGTGCCAGTTGACCCTAATAAGGCCCAGTGACCTAATTATTATTGCCTTCACACAGCAGCTACAAATGCACGTGAAGTAAGGCTACACCTTGAAATTCAATGAGTCAAATCATCTGCAGGTGACCCCCTCCAACTTGAAATTCTTAAAATTGATCCGTCTTTTTATTCTGTAAGAAACTAAACTCTATAAAAGGACTTTAAACTCTAAACAATTTAATCATATATAGTTCAAAAATCATTTCTGTTCACTATGAAACTGTGGCGGGACGCATTTAAATTTATGAATATGGTTGAAATCATCACAGAAAGTCATGCCGACAGATTTTTGGATTGCCAGATTAAAAAGTTAGATTTTCTTGAAAACGTGGAAAACTGCTTTTATTCCAAGTTTAGTCAGTATCTCACTGTATTTGTATACCTCCATCAATGTGTATAGAAATTTGAAACGTCCTTATAACTCATAAGGACGTGGCATCATGTGAGCGAGTATTTAAAGAGTTGTGTATGTTTTCTTCAGTATTCTGACCTGGAAAACAGCTCGGTGGTCCTCCAGGACCTGCTCCTCCATCTCCACTAACTGAGACACTGCCTCATGGAAAGTAAAGAGCTGCGGAGACACTTCTTCCTCCTAGGAAACATATTTACAGGTCAAAATGATGACACAGAAGCAGATTTAACTGTTTCAGCAGTTACAGAAAGTGAACTAATCCTTTTCTGAGATCAAAAATCGGCATCTCAATGGACATTCCTGTTCACTTATAACTAATCTTGATTAATCCAAACTTCACACTCATCAGTGCCCTTCTTGGGTCCTCAGCAATAGCCGAGAAAATGGCTAATAAGAAAATATATATATACACGGCGGTTATTCCGCTTTCGAGGTTAGATATACTGCGAGACCTTGTGTACTCACATTCTGCTCACAGAGCAGTTTGAGGTCGTCTCTCTGTGGCGAGATACTCAGCCAGTCATCGTCTAAAAGATCCAGCTGGTTAACAGGATGGATGTTGGGTCGACCCCCCTCCATCGCTTGGTTAGTGTCCACTGTCAGCTCCTTCACCCTGCAGAGAAAATACATTGGACTGGTTGGAACCGTTTCTTTCACAGCACTTAGCCACACTGTGCGTGGCCGCTGTTTGATTTGGGGTATGATGTCAACTGTGGGGTTGAAGCTATTTACAAACAGCAAAGGATGGGAGCACCATGATGACAGATGTGACATCATGCATACGGAAATATGGCTGCGTTGGCTCTGCAAACCCCAATGTCATTCTTTAATTGGATTATTAACCCATAATGGGCATGCTAACTTGATTCACATATCTGGTGTACCTGAACAATATGCCATTCTACACTCCACCCATAGGAATTTAAATTACGGAGTCTGGATGGTCAGAGCTCATGTTTAATGAAGCCTCACAGACCTGATGAGGCATTGCCTTCCTGTACCTGGCCTATATTAATTAGACTTTGCTAAAACAAAGCTCATCCCGGGTGCTTTTACTAAAAACGTTGTGGCCGTTTTAATGTCATTGGCGCAAAACAGCACCTGACACCTTATTAAAGGCACGTTATGAACAGCCATGTATTTATTCATTGTGAGTAATCCCAGCCAGCTTTCACAGTTGGCGTTGTGACACAGAACAAATAAAAAACACCCACATAGACAGACAGATGTATTGGTCATCAGGAGTCAATGAAAAGAAAAGGTAATGTCAACAAGCTTTAATAAAGATAAAAGTAGAAGCAAGGGAAGAGGACGAAAAGTGTTACGTCATGCAGATGATGAACAGAAAGGATACGACGACAGTGGAGCTGATGAAGTGCATGACAACTGCTAAAATGATATCATGGATGTATGTATCATGTTGTGATAAATACCTGGAGGGAGCTCATGCATTGTGTGTTGTGTGTATGCATTGTGTGTTTTGTGTGTATGCTTGTAGTGTTGTGCTTTGGGGAGGGATTGACCTGCTGGGAGAGGTATCAGCAAAGTCATCATACTCAAAGGTATTGGTGGGCGAGTTATCAGAGCGACTCCCCTGACCGCCCTGGGAGAAGGGGATGTCAGACGGACTAATCCCAAACTCCTTCACTCTACACAGCGGCACCAGCCACACCACGGAACAGAAGAGCAGAAGATGGGAGAAGAGGGAAACAAAGCAGGAAAAGAAGTGGGGATACAAGAGAGTCAGACAGAATTACTGAGAGTTGGCAGATAAATGTACAACAACAACATTGGTACAGCTAATTTAAATCTAAAGCCACTGGGGATTATATAGGACATAAAAGAGCTATACATGTATGACATTGTATAAGTTCTAACGGTTCCTGGGGCATTACAGCATTGTCGAAATCACTGTTGGCCAACATATTCCCACCTGTTAGCGTAGCGTAGTGTGTTGAGGGTATTCTCACAGGATGTCATACCAGGAGAGATTGTTGCAATCTGCAGGAAAAAAAAGATCATTAATTAATACCATCTGGAAGATATACAGTATAAAGACATGGACACTGGATATTGAAGGCAATTAACTCACCATGCATGTGCGTGAGTTTTCCCCGATGAAAGAGTCTCTCAGGACCTGAGTCAATTTACTGGCTCTGAATGGAGTGTGAGGCTTGTTACGGCCGAGAGCTCTGATACACTCCTGAAACAAAAGCACACATCAAGACACATCGTATGGTAAAATAAAAAAAAAACACTGAGTATTTCACACGCTTCTTCCATCGTTGTCCACAAACCTTGAGGGCGAGCAGGCTTTTGTTGATCTCAGCTCCCTCCAGACGGGTTTGGCGGTCTGCACTAGATGTATCCGCCCCCCTCTCATTGCCAGCGAGGTCGATGAGGGAGAACTTGCCGTGCATTTTCCCCTTCCGCCGAAGAATTATCTGGAAAACGGCGTGGCTGCGAGATGAGTGGGCGTTGGCTGATGTCTGCCCTGATGTTCTGAGAGTGATAAAGGAGACATAATTAACAAAGCAAACAAGGAAGACGAGAGGAAGAAAACAACAAGGGAGACGATAGGAAGAAGAGAACAACAAGGGAGAGTAGAGGAAGGAAAGTACTGTCGGAGGGAGAAAAGTAAAAAAATGTCTTTGTTATTTGTCATGAACGAGTAATATTACATCATATTCAAGTAAGAGCCACTTAAAAATAAGTGAGTAATTTCATGCAGAACAAAAATAAGTGCTATGATCATAATACATACACTGAATAAATACAAACATTCAAGTATTGCACCACAAACAATAACGTTGATGTTGCTCTACCTGCAGCTGTTGCCCACTTCTATGAGTTTCAAGACGTCCTCCGTGCATTTGACGTCCTTCTCCTGAAGCCCAACCACCTGGACTTGCTGTTTCCCGTCCTCCAGCACCCTCAGCTTAGTTTTACGATTCAGCAGGTCAAACACCTAATTAGACATTCATAGTCAGCATTGCTTAATGCTTTATTTAGGGAAGAAACTAACAAACACACGATAACACATCACTTGCCTTTCCGCTGTAAATTTCGAAGAAGGTTGCGTACACTTGTAGATCTAACTTTTTGTAGTTGGGTTTCTTCAACATGAGAAATACATCCCGAGCTGCATGAAAAGAGAAATTTCACCAGAGCAAACCAAAACCGTAACAGAATAACCAAACCTATGTTATTTGAACACATGTACTCACTATAAGACAATAAATTAGCACAGAAACCGTAGCTCACTTACCAGCTAATGCATAAACTCCTTTAGCACAGTCTTGGTTCTTCCCAGAGAAATCTCCACCCATAGTCTAAAATAAGACAATATGCAAGGGTAATAAAATAGAGCAAAACTCTCAATAGGAACAATTAGGTTTGATCTCAAGTAAGTGATGCGACTCACATGTGTTTTTCCACTGCCTGTCTGCCCATAGGCAAAGCAGGTGGCCATGCCCCTCTCAAAAATTGTCTCCACCAGAGGTCTGGCAGTGAACCTGCAGGAGGAAATAAAAGACACATTTCTTCACCAATATCTGTAAAAGAAAGCTATAACATCTAAACATGTTGTACACAAAACAAGAAATATGTTAATTCAGTTCTGCAAAATGATGCCTTATTCTCATCATAAGGACTAGTCAGGTGTAGCTTCTGCGAACTATTAGAGCAAACACATTAAACAGTTTGGTCCATTGGTTAATGTGTGGTTACAAACCTGTAAACCATCTCATTGGTGGTGCTGTCATCAAAGGCGTAGTCAAAGCGGAAGGTCTGGTTCTCCAGGTAGCGGGTCAGGTCCACTTTTTGTTTTGGTTCATGGACCATCACCACGTCCTTACTGGGGATGGTGATCACATCCAAATCCTTCATGGCCAACTCTGGAACAACGCAGAGGCAAGATTTTCAATCACGTTAATACTTTGGAGGAAAACATTTTAAACACATAATGATGGGCAGACAGAAGACCTTACCCTTCTTGTTGAGTGGACGCTTCCTCACACAAACACATATTCTGTGCTCTTCTTCAATCTGGGCAGTGCAACAAAGACAAATGTTTTATTATATTGTTGCTGAGGTTCAACATCCAACTAGGGCAGCAATGATTATTTTTTTAATGCTTGATCTGATTATTTTTTCTGATTACATTTATTGATTTCCCTTTCCATGAACTGGAGAATCAGTATTTTTACAAACATAACAGCAGCAGTGCAGACTTTTAACATGGGGCGACAAAAAGACATCTAGAAAATCTATTTAAGGGACTTCTAACCGAAACACATTCTGTGTGTTTATAATCCGAATATTTCATGCATGGCTGAGGAGAAACGGTGAACAGGGCGTCGTCTTGACAAAGCGCTCCGGGATACCTTTGGAGGTGTTTGTACAAAGCAGTTGTACTGCTGTGAAAAGACATTTCTAATTTGCAGAGTTTACAGAGGACCACATTTCTGGGTCTCTGTCTAAAATACCTCGAAAATAGTGGCTCATGGGCGAGGATTTAAGCTGCAGCTTGTTCTCCAGGAGAATTGCATAGATAAGCACATCCATTTCTTGGAAATCTGTATATTTATGTAATTGATAACGTTATCTAACAATCAGGAGAGAAAGATAAGTTATCTACTTACCAGATCTGCTGTGGTCAGGGGCCGGTAGTCTAGACTGGCTCGGAAATCTCGGATCATGTACATGATCTCATAGTTAGGGATGGTGGTATCCACCTCCTGAAGGAGGGCGAGAAAAGACGTGCCATCTTATTCACCAATAGGTTAATCATTCGTCTGTATTTCGCTGATCATCTCAATGTCAAGAATGTTAGTGGTTATCAAGATCACATAAATATATTTTAAATATTAGGGAGGAGACTGAATAATCTTGATGTACCTGAGCTCTCTTCTCCCTGAGCTCCTGCTGCTGGATCCGGCGCCTCTCTCTCTTCTCCTGCAGTTTCTCAACCTCCTTCACGCAGTTTGACTTCCTCCTCGCTGCCATAAAGACAAGAGAAACAGTAACTCTACTGCCTTTCACAGGATATGCCAATATCCTTTCTCTGTAAAATGGTCTCTTCCAAAATGTTTATTTTTTTTGACTTCCTTTTTGCTTTCCTTGAACAGTACCTTTCCCTATGTGAATCTTTCCTTTCTCATCGTAGTCTTTCAAACAGAAGGGAGACTTTGGGCTAAATCCAACAAGGCAGAACAGTAATAGAGCTCAAGCACAGACTGCAATGCAGTGGCTGGCACACAGTGCCTCAGTATAAACACTAGCTTCTTTCTCTACATAACCAACAAAAGGCCCTTACAGTATGTTCAAAATCTTCTCTCCTTATTTATTCCTTCCATCTGCATTCTAAAAACACAACTGATCAAGAGACTGCTAAAGCATGTCACTCACACTTAACATATGTGCCTTGTATTACTGCAATTACTCTAAATAAAATTAGGTGTTTTTAAATTAAGTATGATTAAAATCATTACAGAAGCTTATTCCAAATCTCCCAGCACCGCACACCCACAGATTAGTATTGTTCAGGTCAATCACAAACCATAATAAGAGAACACAAGTCACCAAACAAGCATAAATGCACGTCTGGTTGCTAGCACAACAGTTATCTGATTAGCACTAGCTCGCTGCTACAGCCTCGCACTGTAAAGCCCGGCCGAAGCTCTGTAATACAGTCATGACCTGGCGTTGGCTCCAGTCCCTGAAAACAGACTATAAGAGCAGAGGGATTAATAATCTGCTCTAATCTGGGAGGAGAAGATGAGCTGGCTCAGCACCAGGACAAGGCAGTATAAAATAGATTCAGCACCATCCCTAATTGTGGGTCTCACAAGTCGTGAGAGGACAAGACATTCCCGTCCTCTTAGTTCATCAGATGACATTGAGCAGTTAAAAGGAACGGGTGATACGAAAAAGGTTATTGATGTCGTCTGAGCCTTGAGGAGTAACGCACAGTGCCACAGGTTTTTCCATGTGTGTGCCTGCGTGTGACTCAGCAGAAATCAGACAGCAGGGAAAAGACAGCGCAGTCAACCAGCAGCAACATTTTTTCACCCCCCTCTAATACCCAGAGAGCCTGTCTGCTGGATGGATTGTATTTGTGCTACTTCACCACCACACCACAGCTTGGAATAGTATCTGGCAGACAATTTGGATGTACAATCGTTTCATCAGACTAGAGTTTCTATTGGGAACTCTATAAGAATCAAATTGAGGACAGGGGAAACATGCAGGTGATACATACAAAGCTGGGCCGACTCCTTTCTGTATATCGGGTGAAGTGAGGATTCTGTGATAAACATGTGGCCAACAAAAACACATTAATAGTTTTACAGATGGCCTTATCAAATGATCAAAAAAATACTGTAAATGTTAAAAAGCAATGGCAATTAGGGTTATGTTGCTTTGGATAAAAGCGTCAGCTAAATGAAATGTAATGTAACCCAAAGAGATTTATTCAACTTTAGGCCAAAAGCTGTCAACTGGTTCCCTAAAAAAACTGGAAAAAGGTTGCACCTTTAGGTTAATTAACAGCAAACTACGGTTTTAATCACATTACCATTCTGCAGTTGCTGTTGTGTCTGAGCTTGAGTGAGCTGTGTAGGCTGTGAAGGTGGGGGTGGTGGTGCAGGCTCTGGTTGTTGAGGTTGTGGTTGTGGTTGCCTGGCCCGGGTTGGAATCACTGAAAACACACATCCACAAAGATTAAGAAAGACACATTTTGACTTGCATGCTATTAACACACCACTTTTGAGCGTGGTATTAAACATGTACTCACTGATTAATACTTATATATATTTTTTATTAAAATCAATTTTACCCAGAATTTGCGACTCGTGATCTTGGGTGAGATCTCAGCAATGTGATAATACTACTGGAGTGTCTTTAATGTATGGATCATTGCTTTTCTTTTTTGATTCCCAAGTTAATTTTACAGATTAAAGCACAAGACTAATAAGATAATTTAACAGAGAAATGCATGAAACAAACCTCTATTATCCCTGGACGGAGTGTCATTCTTAATAGGGGCTATCGTCCGACGATTCTGCAAGAAACGGAGAAGGCTTAATATATTCTAGGATAACAGATATAGGTTTCAGGGATTCCTAATTTCACTTTTACATATTATCTAGCTGTCGTGGACCTGAAAAACAAAACAATACATTAAGTTTTCACCCTTTTCCGCCTGCCTCTGCATAGACAAATCAGAGGATCAGATTAGTAGAGTACAGAGGCCTCCATGATCATGACTAATGTTTGTGATGACTCCGCCAATGCACACATCTTAAACTATATTTAAACTAAAATGACCTCATTGCGGTTGCGAGCATTGACCAGGAAAGAGGCAGAAAAGGTCACAGATGACCTTCGCAATTATTACAAATTACTAGAGGTTATTGGGTAATACTAGCCCGTGCAAATAGGGATTTAGATATTTGTGTGAAATTGAAATTTAAACATATTCATTATTGAGTTCACAGTGACCTTGACCTTTGATTACCAAATTCTGAGCAGTAAGTCCTTGAGTCAAAGTGGAGGTATGGGCTAAATTCCTGAAAGAATACAAGACTGAGATGGATTTAAGGGCACCATGACCTTGACTTTTGACCACCAAAATCTTCGCAGGTCCTGTGTGCCAGTTACGAAGGTATAAGAAGAAATGAGGGTAGAGTCCAAATCACAAAAGGCTGTAACTCTGTTGTATATTTCTTGTACTGGTTATATTAACGCGACAACACCTCCTTTTACAGTTTTCTCTTCAAATGTTTTATACAATTAAAAATGTTAAGATTATTGTACTGTAACACCAGGTTTCATCACAATTGCAATATAGACCGAAATAATCTCAGTATCAACGTGACAAAATGGAGCAGTCGTAATCTACTGTGCACCACACACAGTGTACTTAACAGGACCAATTAGTTGCTTACCTAGAAGGATCCAGGTTCTATATTAAGGTCCTGCAAACTGCCGCCATATAACTCCACGAGTAAGCACTTTAGCTGCTCGCTCCCACACATGGAGGTAGACAATCCAAAGCAAAATATAGAAGTTGCGTTTTTGTTGAAACGATCCAAATAGTTTTACACCGATTTGTTACAGTTGTTGACAGGGTGGAATATAGGTACTCACCTTGGCAATTTTGTTGACCTTCACAGATGTAGGTGTAGGTGGGGGTGGAGTCTCAGGACTTGGGGCAATTTCCTCATCTGGAGCCACATCTGGGTTAAGTGCAAATATACTCTCCAAGTCGATCTGTCCAAAAACAGAGAAGTATCGATACCAACAGATTACATTGTTGACAATTAACAGATGTTTGGCATTTTAGACTTATACCGAGTTCACAAGAGAAGCGCATTTCACCGAACAAACAAGCTGTTGTGCTCCTCTGTAGGAGGAAGATTTTTTTTATTTTTTTACATTAGTCATTAATAACTGACCATACAATCAAATGTCGGACTAACTTTATGGAGGACTGATGTGTTTGTAAATCTAAGGAGGTCTGCGTCAAGAGAGCAGTGCCGTCCCCGTGTTACCAGAGCCCATCATTGCCTCTTTTCCAAGCTTTTTCTTTTAGCAAAGCAGCGTCTCATGTTTTGTCCTTGAAATACACTGCAGTACAAACTCTGATGTGCATCATTCATTCCTAAGCTATGGGACCATGTACGAGTGATATATATTTGAATTACTGCAAAAATAGTGTGGGTCCGAATGGGTCACAAAAGGTTTGACCAAATCAATTTCCGTTGTTGTTCATGTTTCATGCTCTAATCCGAGGTAAACAAGGTAAAGCTTTCTGTTTGGTTGAGCTTCTTTTTTCACAATTAACTGTGATTGGTACCTCTGTTTCAGATCTCTGAAACCAGCTATGTTGGCCTCTTAAAGAGTATTTAGGTGTGGTGTAATGTCGATAAGAAAAGGGGATAGGAACGATACCACCCAAAATTATTAATAGCCATTTACAGTGTGGGCTAAAACACACAAGAAACCCAATTTTCATTCAAACTTAGTACAATATGCAATACTTAAGAGCAGTGTATATGATGGAATAGTGATATTAGAATGTGCCAGAGGCCAACACATTTAGGCTTCAACAGATGAGCAAAGCTGACGCATCGTCCATCTACTCAATCTTCGTTGTTTTGTAGCTGACCAGGAACCCACAGAGGGTCTTCCAGCTCCACCTTTATATGTGTGACTTGCACGCCAATTCCCTTGTTGTGTCAGCAGCTGCTGTTTACGGCCAACATTTAAGAGTTTTTCCTGTACCGATGTGAGGGTCCAGGAACAGAGGATGTTGTATGTGTTCAGATTGTAAAGGTAAATTTGTGATTTAGGGCTGTACAAAATTAATTAGATTAAATGATGAACTTTGGTTCCATATTATATACACAATCGTTTTGGGGAATAGCATTAAAAATGTTGACAGAAATCTATCTGTAGATGAGCTCTGTCGCCCATGCAACTGACAAATATGTGAAATAAGTAGCCTGCGTAATTTAAAACCACAATCACAAACATCAGTGACACTGCTGTTTCAAACAAATACACACACACATATATATATATGGGGCGACCGTGGCTCAGTGGTTAGCAAATCAGTCTTTCAATCAGAGGGTCGGTGGTTCAAACCCCGGCTCAGCCAGTCCATGTCGTTGTGTCCTTGAGCAAGACACTTAACCCTAATTGCTCACCGTTGCTGTGTCTTCGGTCTACTGTATAGCATGTAAGTCACTTTGGATAAAAGCGTCAGCTAAATGAAATGTAATGTAATATATATATATATATATAATAATAATATAAACATTTTGAAATTTGATTGCTCTGTGCCGCTGCGGTTCCTGTGTGAACAGAGCAGTGCTTCTCCTAAAATCGTGAAACAAAGAACCAGAAAATAAAAGTTTATTTTCTCATTGTTTCATGGCAGTTACGTTCCAAAGCACACCCATACCTCAGCACAACCATCCAGGAGGTGTCACTTTTGCCAGATTTTGAATTACAATACATTTAATTTGGCTGACGCTTTTATCCAAAGCGGCTTACATGCTTTACAGTAGACCGTAGACACAGCAACGGTGAGCAGTTAGGGTTAAGTGTCTTGCTCAAGGACACAACGACATGGACTACCGGAGGCTGGGATCGAACTACCGATCCTGTGATTGAAAGACGAACCTGCTAACCACTATTCCACATGAATACGCCCAAAGGACACCCTTCATCCTGCCCTCTCTGCTGTTGTGTGTGCCTCGGTAAACAGACAGATAGCCACTCTGCAAACATTAGAGGAGGGAGAGAGAGGGAGGAGCTGTGTGCAATGCAACAGCCATTCTCATTTGAAAAATACGGCCGCTTTGTATCCGACATAGCTAAAGTGGGCCTGCTGCCCATGAATGCAATGCTTGTGCCTCGGTATCAGATGCCAAGAGGCATGACAAAGCAACAGTATTTGACAACCTCATAGGACTGCACATCCTGCATGCGGTTATTGAGATACAACCACACTCTGTGCTAATGTCCAGAAACTTCACATACACAGCAAAATAAGATGACAAGAGAAAATACAGGCACAGGGCAGGTTCTCTGTAGAGGCAGACACCACCACACACTTCTAGTGGGTCATGAGTAATGATTGAGAGGGATTCTTTTTGTATCACTCTGAACATTGTTTTCTGCACAAATTACTGCATATTATACCTTCAACAAAAATAAAACAAATCCAATTAAAAATATTCTCAATCCCAGAAGGATTGTTACTTGATTTGCAATTAGGCTAGATTCATTGTAGAGATTAGATTTCACTTTGCTAATGTGTCAAAGAAGCTGAATTACATCCACCATGCAGTGCTGTAAAGGATGGGAAAGTAAGGTTAGAACTATTTGTATAGGTGCAAGTCGTGGTGTAACGGACTGTAGTTAATATTGAATCCAAAGTTACATACATACACATTATTTATATATATATATATATATATATATATATAAGCAAAATACAATGAGGCTGCATTTCTGACAGTGGGATATACACTGTGTGGGACATATGTCGAGAGTTATGGGCTGTGTTCGGTCAGAAAGCGTTCAGAATGGGGATGGCCTAGAATCAGCTTGTAATGCATCATCTTTGTCATAGAACATCTTTGATTTGGTCATGCACATCAGTGTATAGAGGGTGTCGTCTGATGGGAGTGTAGGACATTCAAGCCGGTTGTGTAATCCCCACAGCTCTTGAACATTTTTGAATGCATTATTTATTGCTGCAGCTACAAAGAAGCACATGCTGGTGCTTTACTGGGTAATACATGATAACTTACCTCTTTCCCTTTAGTGTCTCCATTTTCTATCCACTCCACTGTGACACTCTCATTGTCCTCATTCAGTGAGGTCACCATTGCCTGGTGTATTCGTCCTGTAAAAGGTATCATAGAAACACAAACATCCTCATTTAGTAGCAACCATGGTGGAAATACGGTTATTGTTTACAAGTATACTGATAAAGGCCATCCGTGCATGTGCTATTCAACACGTCATGTGTTCGTCATAAAAAAAAAAGAAGAAAAAAGATTAAATATAAATAACCACATGCAAGCCGGATCAGATCTGTGCCTAGATCTGTGAAATTAGAACCAGAAAAACCCAAAAGGGGTTTTGTTTTGAGAATGTAGTAAATTATATTTATTGTTTTCTCAGGACATGCTGAGAAGCTGTGTGCATATCTCAAGCTGCATTGTCACTGAAAATGAGGGCTGGTTGGTAATTCAATATTGTTTAGCAGCTTTCAACTTACTTATTGCATGACTGTATCTGACTGGAAATTCCCAGCATGATCCAGGGAAACACAATGTTCCTGGATCTATTATTTAGAAACACAGGAAGCTAGCGAGCAAAGATGCTTTTAGTGTTAAGTCTTAACTGCTCAACATTTCTTTGATTTACCGTACAATGGTTTTATTTGGTAAAGCGTAAAAAAAAGCCAATAAAAAAACTAAATGTATACAATTAGTAAATTAACTGCAGTTTTGATATGCATTTAATCCATCAACATTGATTGAAGATGACTAGACAATTGTGTTATATTGAACTGTGGTAAAAAGAATGCATTCTACCCAAAATATTACAAGTGACATGATCTGAATGGACATTGCTACACATTTAAATGCAATATCATTTCAATATGCAATATCAATTTGGTAATTTTGCATAAATGATGCATTCAGTGATATATAATACTGCCATACGAATGTAATGAATAATAATAATAATGTTAACTTGACAACCCAGCCCTATCCTCTATCAGAAATGACTGTGGTCCCCATACATTATTATGCTATTGGTTGAGTCCGTGCACATAACAGAGACAATAGATACAAAATAAAAAAGATATTGACAAGCAGGTAGAGTAACTATTTACCTACTACTTAATCGTTCACATCCTTTCATAATTTATTTCACTCCTTATTCTTCGAATGTGGTACATGTTTGACTGCATGCAACTTTTTTGAGTGTACTTCAGAAACTACTATGCCAAAAGGTCTGCAGAGTGGAAAGACAGTCAGACATGATGTATTGCAAACCATTGTTGAACTGTTACCTGACACAGTAGGTTAAAACACAACAACAAGACACGTGTTGCTTAGTTCTACAACGCTACTTAAGGAGTGTTGAGAGCACGCCATGCTGCAGAGACTGCAGCACTCAGAGGATTTACAGTGACAACAGAGGGTCAGTCAAGACCTCCAAATCATTGCTGCTTTCATTGGCTAAAGTCAGTGGTCAAACGTGAGATCAGCCTTCCTATTGGGTTGTGTGACTCTATTCAACAACATGCTGTCTAAGTAACTGCAGAGCAACCACTTCCACTTGAGTGCAAGTCTTGTTACGTAACACAACAGTAAAGCTTAAGGTCATTACAAGACACAACAATTTTGAAATGTGCAATTATAAAAAATTAGTTCCCAATGGAACTAATCCCAATGGAAACAGTACAACGAAATTACAACAGTAAACCAGCTTGAAATAATTAAATGTAACATGAAGTGATCAGTTTCTTTATCTGCTGAATTGGAAAAGATGTTTGGTGTATCAACCAGCACACAGCAACAGCCTTCTTTTATGCTGTGCTGCAACAGTAGCAGCAAGAAAAGTAATATACTGTATATTATAACAAAGAGAAAAATGAAAACTGTAAAGATTAACCTATTTTAAGTCTAATCTTGATAAGTCCGATTTAATGTTGGGCAAAAATCTTTGTTACAATTTGACTTTGCTTCCAAGAGATGGAAGATGAAGGACCAGTCTTATTTTGATGCAATTATTTGAACGTAGCACACCATGTAAGTCAAGGCAGTATTTATATGTGAAAGTGCAACACAAATATGTTGTCCATGAAATCAAAGAATAATTGTATAAATAGTTTTGATCTCAATATTGATCACAAATAATCGTGATTATCCTTTGGCCAAACTCGTGCATGCCTATTGTTGACATAATACAGTGTGTTTTAATACAATGAAGGATTGACAGCAGATGTTAAACCAAAAGCATGAATTAAAATAATATGGTGTTGAAGACATGATACAATCATAATGTATAAGAAAGAGTACTTTCCCATCAAAAGGCCATTTAAGCAAGGTTGTTGCCTTGTAGAAATGTAGTTACCAATAGTGCAAACTTGCATGGAGGCCACAGAAACAGTATCTAACCTGTTGCAGCCAGAAGCTGTGAGAACCAGGGATACAAAAGATCACTTCTTGCCCACACCAGGAGAGCATTTGTTTACGGTAGGAGTAGCTTTGTGCCAGTTGACCAGTGATTTAATAAGTAATCATTTCAGGCAGTGAAAGTAAAAGTGACAACCCTTAAGGTAGGTCAGTCCCGTGACAGACATTTGATTAGTAGTATCAGGACAACACGCGCACGCTCACACACACACGCAGCTAAAGATGGGGTGCTTCAAGCTCTGCCAAGCCTGAAGAACCACCATAGCCTTCAAATCATCAGTTTCACAACAAAACCGAAGGGATTCATTGATGAAACTGTGCCACCATGTCACGGATTGAGAAATATGATGCAGTCCATAATCACTAAGCTGGTAGGTGGCATATGTCTCTCTAGAACTCTGCTTTAAAATACACTGTTTTACACAAAAAGTAATGCTAAGAAACAGGTAATCCATGTACAACATTAAACGGCACACACATTAACTTAATTGTATATACCATAATAGTAGTACAAAAGTATATTCTTTATGAGGTCTCATCAGGGCTGACTGTGACAGGGACAAAAACACAGGCTAGCACAATAAACGTCTGGCCTAATCTAGGGAGCAGGCTATAACAGATGGATGGCCTGAATCTGGCTTGAATTTGAACCAGCCCTGCCACCAACCCCCCAGAGAGAGGGCAATCCCGGCTCTGGAGGCAACACCAACAAGCAGGGAAACGGGACTGCCTCTCTCTCACCTGCTAAGTGATTATTTCACATCACACCCAGGGATGATGGAGTTGAGGACAACTTCTTCAACAACAACCAAAGTGACAGTTAAAAACACACCCTTGCCACTAGCTTGAAACTGTTTAATTCCATTCAAGTGCTTTGTTTAAAACCGAATTAGTTGTTTGAGTGTTTACTGCAAAACTGGGTGTAGCCTAATCCTGGAAGGGCTAGCAGGAATGACAAACTTTTCAGTCACCTATGGCTCCCTCGCCCTGAAGCAATGCTTTACAGTTACACAGGGCAAGCAGAATAAAGCTTACATTCACATAGACAAGAGTCATAAAATAAGCAGCCTCTCTTCTTCCTTGTCGACTACCCTGTCAACCCTTTAAAAAAAGATGAAGCAGAAATGAAACCTGTAATCACAGCTTCTTCCTGGTGGCAGGTTACAATATGCAGTACTTCTGTAAGGAAGTAACGCTAAGCACAGAGCCGTCATAGACGTCTCTCCCACGACTGTATGTTGCACTTCTAACGTTGTAAACATTTAGTTACATTATCAAAAATACGTTTCCTTGTCATGAGAGGTGTTCCTATAACATTTCTAAAGAACAGTTATTTACATAACCAATGCAGTAACTGCAGTCTTGTTATTGCTGCAGTGTTATTATCAATACATAGCATGTAACTTAGTTTGTTTAAAACTCTTGATTCTGGTAAATTAGAGGGTTTCCACAACAACTGGTGTTAGTTTAGTTATCTCAGTAAACAATGAGTAGCTTTAACAAATGCATTATATTATGTATAAGCTAAGAGCCAAAAGGGAAAGCTAACTGGACTCCACGGCAGCATTAACTTACAGCAGTAGTTATCACCGGCACCGTGAGCCGTTTAGCTCCTCGCGTTAGCTTGGTTAGCAATATGCGCTAGCTTAGCTCATATCACATTTCCAGTCCATGGCAGAACAAAACCACTGAGGTAACGTTGTTCAGCGGTACTGTCGTTGGTGTCTTAGCGTCGTTAATTCCCAATTTAAAGCATTTGTTGTTGTCTCACGATATGTATCAAGAGCCAACAACAAATGTATATTGAATCGCAGAGAAGCTTGCTAACAAAAGGGGCGATCTCATTCAAAGGGCCATGTTTTATTACAACTCCGCCCTGACAGCTAACATTCAGGTTTTCCTGCAGCTAACGTGAACGCAACGCTCTGCAGTAACAACGGTTGCTGTATTCAACAGCAGAGAAAGCTACCGCAGCAACAAAGATCCGCTGACAACTTGCACAGTGCGACGGGGAAATATTAGACCGGGTGAAACTTACCATCACTGCGCTTTATCTCCACATAAGTACCAACGACAATCTTCCCAAAACACGACGCCATTCTACATTACTTAAACAGTTAACACACGGGGTTAAAGACTTATTATGTGCCGGGCGAATGCAGCTTCTTGTGTTTGTCAGTCTTTGGTCGCGGAGGAAGATGCAGGCGGTAGAACGAGCTAGTGTTTCCTAGCGTTAGCTAGAAAGAATAGCACATAATTTCCGGTCCGGCATTTTTCAAAATAAAATCTTGCAAAATCTGCTCTTTGTTTCTGCCAGTAAAATATAAAATTAAGATGAAAATGTTGCTGTGATAAAAATTAAAATATATCCCCATGATGAGTCATAATTTGATAAAGCAGAAATGATGAGATACTCATAATTCTGAGATATAATGAGCATAGAAAGCTGAGGTCAGAGCATAGAACCCTGAGATAAGAGAACCCTGAGGTAGAACCCTAAGGTCTGAGCATAGAACCATGAGTTAAAAGAACCCTGAGGTCAGAGCATAGAACCATGAGATCAGAGAACCCTGAGATCAGAGAACCCTGAGATCAGAGAACCATGAGGTCAGAGAATATAAACCTGAGGTCAGAGCAAATAGAACCCTGAGATCAGAGCATAGAACCCTGAGATCATAGAACCCTGAGGTAAGAGCATAAAACCCTGAGGTCAGATCATAGAACCTGAGGTCAGAGTATAGAACCCTGAGGTCAGACAACCCTGAGGTCAGAGCATATAAACCGGAGGTCAGAACATATAGAATTCTGAGATCAGAGCATAGAAATCCTGAGATCAGAGCATAGAACTCTGAGATCATAGAACCCTGAGGTTAGAGCATAGAACCCTGAGGTCAGATCAGAGAACCCTGAGGTCAAAGCATATAAACCTGAGGTCAGAGCATAGAACCCTGAGATCATAGAACCCCAAGGTCAGAGCATAAAACCCTGAGGTCAGAGCATAGAACCCTGAGATCAGAGATCCATGAGGTCAGAGCATATAAACCTGAGGTCAGAGTATAGAACCCTGAGGTCAGAGCATAGAACCCTGAGGTCAGAGCATAGAACCCTTAGATCATAGAACCATGAGGTCAGAGCATAGAACCCTGAGATCAGATCATATAACCTGAGGTCAGAGTATAGAACCTTGAGGTCAGAGTATAGAACCTTGAGGTCAGAGTATATAACCCTGAGATAAGAGAACCTTGAAGTCAGAGCATATAAACCTGAGGTCAGAGCATAGATTCCTGAGATCAGAGAACCATGAGGTCAGAGCATATCAACCTGAGGTCAGAGCATATAGAACCCTGAGGTCAGAGCATATATTCCTGAGATCAGAGAACCATGAGGTCAGAGCATATACACCTGAGGTCAGAGCATATAGAACTCTGAGATCAGAGCATAGAACCCTGAGATCATAGAGCCCTGAGGTCAGAGCATAGAACCCTGATATAAAAAAATAAGATAAACATTTAGCTGTGATAAATATCCTCATGGTAAGTCATTATGAGATAGAAAATTGAAATGATGTGATAGAAAGTCATAATTATGAGATAGAAAGCAGAATTGATGAGATACAAAGTCATAATTATGAGATGTAAAACAGAAATTATGAGATAGAGCATAGAACTCTGAGGTCAGAGCATATATCCTGAGATCAGAGAACCCTGAGATCAGAGCACCCTGAGATTAATTCAATTCAATTCAATTCAGTTTATTTTGTATAGCCCAAAATCACAAATACAAATTTGCCTCTGAGGGCTTTACAATCTGTACACCTACGACATCCCTGTCCCGGGACCTCACATCGGATCAGGAAAAACTCCCCCTAAAAATAGTAGTGAAAACCCTTTCACAGGGAAAAAAACAAGGGGAAGAAACCTGAGGGAGAGCAACAGAGGAGGATCCCTCTTCCTGGATGGACAGAAGCAATAGATGTCATGTGTACAGAATCAACATAACAGAGTTACAGCACATTCAATGGATGTCACAGAAATTATTCATGTAATAAGTAGTAGGTGTAACCAGGTAGATAATTTGAGTCTCTAATATTTCTATTTATTTCTATTTATTTTATTCATTTTCTGGTTGTGATGTAACCAGACTGATAATTTGGGTATTAAATGTCATTCTAGATTAGTGTGTTTCTGAATGTTGAACAGGATGTCAATCAAAGCAGTTTTACTTAAGATGTGCTTGTCATTGGTTATCCCTGGAAATGCAGACTCCCGATTGGAGAAGGGAAAATAAGTCCCGCCCTCCTACCCGGAGGAAAAATAGACGTTACGGTTGAGAAAAGATCTGAGTGTGAGCAAGCTAAAACCGTTATATAAAGTAGTTCAGCCGACCAAATTAAAAGAAGTTAAAACTGGGAGAAAACTGGGAGACTGGGAGAGTCTCACATACGACTAGAGGAAGGTGATTCAGAGAACTGCACCAGGAGTTACAACTTTTGGCAGCGTCTTGGCTAGGTTTTTGAGGTTCCCTGGAAACCTGATATTGGAAAGTGAATTCTCCTTGACGAGGGAGATGGCGAGCCATCATTGACCAGATCATCTCCTTAAACTGAGGATATGGAGTAAAGAGAAAGATAAGAAGACTAAAGATATTCTCTGTTGCTGAGGAGATGGCAACATCTTCTTGATTTCTCATCACCTGAGTGCACCAGTGTGGTAGGACTAAGAAGGCAACAGAGCTCCTGACTGACTAGGAACGAACTTGAACTGGATCTTGAGGAAAGACACTGAGACAATTTAAGTATATGTTTATCATTTCAATAGAATTGTTTGATAATATTCAAAAAGAGCATAGTCATTGTTTTACAGGATTTTACTTGAAAGTATAGATAGATAGATAGATAGATAGATAGATAGATAGATAGATAGATAGATAGATAGATAGATAGATAGATAAGTACTTTATTGATCCCCTAAGGGAAATTCAAGATCCAGGTAGCTCCAGACATCATACAAACATAATATACACATACTGTTAAACTATTAAAAAGGATTATCAAAGTATGTTTTATTTTTTATTTTCACATGAATCAATATAATTTTTGTAATCAAACCATTCAGTGGCTCCATTTCCTTTGTGTGTCGATTCTTACCTTTTAACCTCTCTCAACGAACCTGGACCTTTGCCCAATAATAATTTGAATATCCTGCGGACACCACGCGGGCTACATAGAACTTGGCGAGCCAGCCAGGAGAGGTTAATTGGTCATTAAGATATTAGCATTTTTGTAACAAAACTTTAAGATCGACAAACCTTGAGTGAATGGAGCAACGAATTGTTTAATTACTGTGAAACCTTTTAACATTGTCTAATATTGCAATATAATTCTGGTGATAAAATGGAGGTTGTGAAATCAGAAAATGTTAAAATTCCAAATGCTGTTTTAGTGAGCGGGTTAACTCACGATTCAATAGACAATGAAGTTTTTGACTTCCTGAAACAGTTTGGACGTGTGGAAAGGTTAGTTGAGGTGCCTTCCGCCGGTAAAGATATGAGGGTTATTGTTGAGTTTCGACACGAAGCTACAGTTAAAGAGCTAGAGAGACATCACCTACCACTTGACAGAGCTTGTACTGAAGATCCACAGGTTATTCACCACATTCGAAGTCTAGCGAGTGCATGCAATAGTGAGGCTAGTGCTTCAGCAACAGTAGCTTATTTGACTGAGCTGAGAGATGTAGCGCAGAAAGGTGGCAGATCATTTGAGGATATTTTGAGGGAAGAGTTGGCTAGGATAGGAGAGTCAGTGGGGAACAAAGCCCAAAAAGAGGTTGCTGAAACTCTCTCAGACCCCGAATTAGATGAGCCCCAAGATATACTGCATTCACTACCTTTAAAAACCCATGCTCAGTTAATTTTTCACCTCAGTATAAGGAAACTGCTGAAGAAACTACTCTACATGAAGCGAGAAGACCTAGTTACAGATTGCCAGCTGACCAATGCAGCACACCTGAAGTACAGCGTGTCATTGTGGAGCACATTGTCAGGAACAGTGGAGCAGCATCTCAACCCAATCTGTTTTACAAACTGAAACCATTCTCAGGCAGAGCTCCTCACCCTCCAGTTGAAGTTGACTATGATACATGGCGCAGCAGTGTAGAATTCTATTTGAATGATCCCACAGTTTCAGACCCTCAGGTTGTGAGGAAAATTGTTGAAAGCCTTTCGCCTCCGGCAGTTAACATGGTGAAATCATTGGGCCCAAAGGCTAGTCCCAATGCTTACTTGAAACTGCTGGACTCAGCCTATGCGACTGTTGAAGATGGTGATGAGCTTTTCGCTCGTTTCTTGAACACCAACCAGAATGTGGGCGAGAAAGCTTCCGAATACCTGCAAAGGTTATACACTGCTTTAGGTTCAGTGATAAACAGAGGGGGAATTGCACCGAGAGATGCTGATAAACAACTTCTCAGACAGTTTTGCCGTGGCTGCTGGGACAGTCCATTGATAACTAGTCTTCAGCTTGAACCACGCAAGAATGATCCTCCATCTTTTGCTGAGCTTCTTCTTCTACTGCACACTGAAGAGGATAAACAGGCGAATAAAGCAACAAGAATGAAACAGCACTTAGGAATGACCAAAACAAGAGTCCTTTCACACCTGCAGACCACACACATGCAAGGCATAGATGGTTTTGACCCCCTTTCCAATCCTGATGATGCTCCATCAGTCACCACTAATGATCTCAGAAAGCAGATTGCAGATCTTGCTGCTCAAATAGCACAGCTCAAAGTACACACCCCAGAGACGCCTGTCAAAAGGCCACCCAAAGAAAACAAGAAACAGAAACAAAGAACAACCAATGAACCAGAAACAAATAACAGTAAAGTTGCCTAAACCATGGTACTGTTTTAGATGTGGTGAGAATGGCCACATTGCTTCCAGTTGCAGTAATAACCCAAATCCTGCGCTAGTAGAGGCGAAGAAGAGAGCACTCAAAGAAAAGCAGCGCGTGTGGGAGAGCCATCACAACACCCCTGATCTGTCTGATTTAAACTAGCCTCAGTTTCTGTTGAGGGGCAAACAGAAGCTATAATTGAACAATGTCCCACCGTTACAAAGAATAAGAAAGCTGTAAGCTTAAAGACTGAGGCTCACCACAATCGCAAATTGCCCGGTCGACTTGTCGGTAGCAAGTGCACGGCCAGAGTAGCTGTTGAGGGAGTGGATTGTAGTTGTCTGCTTGACACAGGCTCACAAGTCCCAACCATAGCCATGGCCTTCTACCAAAAACACTTATCTGAACACACCATTAAGCCAATCTCTGATCTTCTTGAAGTTGAAGGAGCAAATGGCCAGACTGTTCCATATATGGGATATGTGGAGACCAGTATAAAGTTCCCCAAAGACTTATTTGGAACTGAGCCTGAAATACCCACATTGGCGCTAATTGTTCCTGATCTCCGTTCAAATGAGGACATTCCACTGCTAATAGGCACCAACACGCTTGACCCCTTATATGAACAGCAGTGTGAGAACCCCTTACCTCACAGAAAAGCTCTTCCACATGGCTACCAGCAAGTTCTGAGAACACTTGAGCTCAGAAAGAAACAAGCTGATAGTGGCAAAGTAGGCCTGGTGAAACTAAAAGGTCGAGTCCAGGAAGTCCTTCCTGCTAACCAGAAAGTGTTGCTTGAGGGTTTTGTGTGTGCCGACCAAGCACAATATGAACAGTGGGCTTTACTTGAACAACCAACTAGTTAATCTTTACCAGGTGGAGTCTTTGTTGATAGTTGTCTTATCACTCTACCAAAGCATGGTCCTTACAAAGTTCCTGTGATACTCAGAAATGAGACAAATAAAGACATTACATTGCCCACCAACTGTTTGATTGCAGAGCTAGTTGTTCCGGATTGTGTCATTCCAACTCCTACGAAGAAAAAAAAGATCAAAGAATCTCTGCTAACTGTTCAACCCAACAACAGACTACAAACTCAAAGCCTGCTTTAAGTTTTGATTTTGGTACGTCACCACTTTCAGAAGAGTGGAAACACAAAATCACTCAAAAGTTGAACAGTTTCTCTGATGTCTTTTCACAACATGACCTCGATTTTGGTCATGCAACTAAGACCCAACATCACATAAAGCTCAAAGATGAGACCCCATTCAAACAGAGATCTCGACCCATTCATCCTCATGATTTTGAAGCGGTTAAAAAACATCTTCAAACTCTTCTAGATGCAGGCATCATCAGAGAGTCAGAGTCTCAATTTTCCTCGCCCATTGTAGTTGTTTGGAAAAAGAACGGGGATGTGAGATTGTGTGTGGATTATCGGAAGTTGAATTTTCAGACCATCCGTGATGCGTATGCTCTACCAAACCTTGAGGAGTCCTTTTCAGCTTTAGCTGGATCACAATGGTTCTCTGTGATGGATCTCAAATCAGGGTACTATCAAATCGAGATGAATGTTGCAGATAAAGCAAAGACAGCCTTTGTGTGTCCCTTTGGGTTCTATGAGTTTAACCGTATGCCCCAGGGAATTACAAATGCCCCAAGCACTTTTCAAAGACTCATGGAGAAGTGCATGAAGGACATACATTTAAAAGAAGTTCTTGTCTTTCTGGATGATTTGATCGTGTTTTCAAGTACACTTGAAGAGCATGAGACAAGGCTCATTCATGTCCTTGAGCGCCTGAGAGAATACGGACTCAAGCTTTCACCTGAGAAGTGCAAGTTTTTTCAAACCTCTGTCCGCTATCTAGGCCACATTGTGTCCAGGGAGTGAGTAAAAACTGATCCTGAGACCTGAAACATTAAAAACCTGGCCAAGACCACAAACCCTGAAAGAACTCCAATCATTCTTTGGATTTACCGGTTATTACCGGAGGTTTGTAAAGGACTATTCACAAATAGTAAAGCCACTCACCTCCCTTACTGCCGGCTACCCGCCAAAGCGAAATGGTGGTAAACCCAGTCTGGATGGTTTTAAGTACCTAAATCCCAAAGAGCCTTTTGGTGAACGCTGTCAGAAAAGCTTTTGAGGGCATAATTGAGAAACTGACCTCTTCACCTGTCCTCGGCTATGCCAATCCAAAGTTGCCATATTTCCTTCATACAGACGCCAGCACCATAGGGGTGGGAGCTGCCTTGTATCAGGAACAGGATGGAAAAACTTGTGTGATTGCACAAGTTTTTCCATCCTGTGAATCCAGATATCCAGATATCCAGCTCATAAACTGGAATTCTTGGCTCTTAAATGGGCCATAACTGACAAATTTCATGACTATTTGTATGGTAATACTTTTACTGTTGTCACAGACAACAATCCTTTGACCTATCTTCTCACCACAGCAAAGCTTGATGCCGCTAGTTATCGCTGGCTAGCAGCACTGTCCACATACGCATTTGACATCAAATACAGAGCTGGTAAACAGAATCTTGATGCTGATGGTCTATCCAGAAGGCCTCATGGAGAGCTGGAAGAAGACATAATTTCACAGGAAGAATACCAGCGCTTTGTGTGTTGATTCTTACCTTTTAACCTCTCTCAACGAACCTGGACCTTTGCCCAATAATAATTTGAATATCCTGCGGACACCACGCGGGCTACATAGGCATGGACCACGACCCAGATGACCACATTCCACGACAGCTGACGGAGGCAGAGAGGAGGGGCATCAGCAGGGCCGCCATGGCAGGGAGCAGGACCGGCTTCAGACAGCCACGATCCATGGAAGCTTGGGGAGAGGAAGCACAGAGGCTCCCGAGAGAAGTAATGAGCATTAAAGAGACATTAATTCATCCAGAAGGATAGAGAGGAGAAAATGAGAGGGAGAAGATGATAGAAAAGCTTGGTGTATCCCTAAGATGTTCCCAGGCAATATAAGTCCATAGGAGCACCCCAGGAGCACTTGAGGAGGGGAAGAGGGGGAGGGGGAGGAGGAGGAGAGAGAGAACAGGAGAGAGGAGCTCATTGTATCCTAAAATGTTCCCCAGCAGTCTAGGCCTATGGCAGCATATCTAGGGGCTGGACCAGGGCCGACCTGAGCCAGCCCTAACTATAAGTACTGTCAAAGAGAAAAGTCTTAATTAAGTCTACTCTTAAATGAGGTGACTGTGTCTGCCCCCCGGACTGAAAGTGGAAGCTGGTTCCACAGAAAAGGAGCTTGATCTTTTTTTTCTTTACCTCCGTCTGCTGCCATGGATCATAGTCATCTGGGCCGTGGCCATGCCTACTACTCATGAATAATTTCTGTGACATCCATTGAATGTGCTGTAACTCTGTTATGCTGATTCTGTACACATGACATCTATTGCTTCTGTCCATCCGGGGAGAGGGATCCTCCTCTGTTGCTCTCCCTCAGGTTTCTTCCCCTTGTTTTCTAGAGGGAGTTTTTCCTGATCCGATGTGAGGTTCCGGGACAGGGATGTCGTATGTGTACAGATTGTGAAGCCCTTAGAGGCAAATTTGTATTTGTGATTTTGGGCTATACAAAATAAACTGAATTGAATTGAATTGAATTGATAACTGAAGGCTCTGGCCCCCATCCTACTCTTTAAGACTCTAGGAACCACAAGTAGCCCCGCATTCATTGAGCACAGCTCTCTGGCGGGACAATATGGTGCTATAAGCTCCCTAAGATATGATGGTGCATCACCAATTAAGGCTTTGCAGGTAAGAAGAAGGACTTTAAATACAAATCTCTGTCTTACAGGAAGCCAGTGGAGATCAGCTAATACAGGAGTAATGTGATCTCTCCTCTTAGCTCTCGTTAGCACACGGGCTGCAGCATTCTGGATCAACTGTAGAGACCTGAGAGACCCAGCAGAGCAGCCTGATAATACAGAGTTACAGTAGTCCAGTCTTGAGGTAATAAATGTGTTGATCAATGTTTCTGCATCCCTTCGAGACAGGATGTGCCTGATCTTTGAAATGTTGCGTAGGTGAAAGAAGGCAGTCCTTGAGATCTGTTTCACGTGGGAACCGAAGGACAAGTCTTGACCAAAGACAACTCCCAGGTTCCTCACGGTGGTGGTTGACGCCAGAGCAATGCCATCAAGAGAAACAATATCATTCGATAATTGATTTCTGAGTTGCTCTGGGCCAAGCAAAATAACCTCAGTCTATTAGATTAGAGCATAGAACCTTGAGATCACAGAACCCTGAGGTCAGATCATAGAACCCTGATGTCAGTAGAACCATGAGAGTAGAGAACCCTGAGGTCAGAGCAGAGAACCCTGAGATCAGAGAACAAATTGGAAAAGCACTTTTGGACAAATGTAAAAGGGAGTGTCTTTTTCTATGCAAATAAAATATAATACACAAATGAGAATTGTTTTGCTTCATTGCTCTTATCCTCATTGCCATATGATTGTGATACAAATAAATACTGTTTCCATAAATTAGCTTGTTTAAAGTTAATAGGTAATCTATGAGCATGAAAGAGGGAAAACCCTGGGAATGTTATAACAAGTCAAAATATCTGACGTGAAAAGGATCAAAGGCAAGTTGTTTATAATAAGATATTTAGTGTTGAGATAAATCAACATACACTATGAATGTCATGCCAGGTATTTAGTCACTGTGATAGCTAATTGTATAATACAATATTAAATCAAACAGGGTAAAAAAAAAGACTTAATTTTGCTTCTTAGTTCTGAAATATATACAGAGAATTAAGTACATTAACATGCTTATGGCATATAGCCATTTTACATTTTTACAAAATTCAAATACATGCATTATAGCTCTCGGCTTCTGTTTTCTTCAACATTCATCCAAACATGTTTTTATACAGTCACTACAGGTACTAGACCATCCTGTGTTGTCATATGCCTCATGGTTAACACTCCAGCAGCTGCCCATCAAGGCAGCATCAGGGAGCGCCTGATTCGTTCACTGAGTGTCCTCATCTTAGTTTTTCAACAGCAAACTCTGGACGACAATGTACCTGCTGGTGCCATCCGACCTTTGCAGCTCATCCAGAATGCTGCAGCTCGACTGGTCTTCAACCTCCCGAAATTCACCCACACTACTCCGCTCCTCCGCGACCTTCACTGGTTACCAGTGGCCGCCCGCATCCGCTTCAAAACAATGGTACTGGCGTACTGTGCTACCAACAGATCTGGTCCAGTCTACATCCAGGACATGGTAAAACCTTACACCCCAACTTGTGCACTCCGCTCGGCTTCTGCCAATCGCCTTGTAGCTCCGTCGCTGCGAACTAAACACTCAACAAAGTCTCGACTGTTCTCTGTCCTGGCTCCTCGATGGTGGAATGAGCTCCCCATTGACATCAGAACAGCAGAAAGTCTCTACATCTTCCGTCGCAAACTAAAAACACATCTTTTCCGACTATACCTTGAATAAAGGATGTAGCACTATAGTAGCACTGAAATGGCTCTTACTGATAGCACTTTGTAGTTGAACTTTTGGACGAAATTGTACCTTCTTGATTCTTGTTGTTCTGATTCTTGTATGTAACCGTAGAATGCACTTATTGTAAGTCGCTTTGGATAAAAGCCTCAGCTAAATGAAATGTAATGTAAAAAAAAGTATTTAAGAAAAAGGATGATGATGATGAACAGAAAATAGTTCCCGGCCGGGGGTGTCTCGCTTTCAAAAGTGGTTGGTCGGGTTCTAAGAAAGGGGTTGGTTCTAAGTTCTAAGCAGGTAAAACAAAATGGTTTACTAGCGTCTTGTGGCACGGGCTCCACCGCGCCTCAAGCCGGCACGGCGACTTCCCGGGTTGGTAACAATCATGATGCGCCTGTTGCCTGTGTGGCGACGTGCTCCAGGGTTGGTAACAATCATGATGCGTCTTTGTGTCATTGTCAAACAAATGGTAACCTAATGGTGCAACAGGTTCAATATCTAACTGTTATCACTGATTATTGCACAGTTAGATAACTCAATCAAATAGAGCATATGTTTTCAACTACAATACAGAGAGGTCAGCACCGTAACGGAAACACCTGAATACAGAATAACCCTGAGATCCGAGCTACGCTGCGAGCTCGCCGGTCTGTGTGACCATCTGACCTATTTCGTCACGTCACTTACCTAGCTAACAAAAAAGCACAATTAAATATACTTTTCTTTATTTGTTTATCAACTCTGGAAACACAGACAAGACAATAAGGGGGCGATCACACCAGACGCGACTTTTAAAAACGCAGCCGCTTCAAAAACATCTCAACAAAAACTCGCCGGGCGTTTGAAAAAAAAAAGAAAAAAAAGAGAGAGTAAGGCGAATACCTATCCGCGAATTGTGTCTGGAAGACGAGTGCTTTCAGTTGTACTTTCGGCTGAGCAGGAGTAAGTTGGAGCGTCTTCTGAGCAGTAGAGTAGTGTTTCGATCTAGAATTGTAAAGCTCTTCGTAATTAAATACCGCTAATATTAGCGCCTCGACGGAGGTTGACATTTTCTTTTGAATTCCCCGCTGTTCATACCACACGAAACCAGCAAGGAATAAAGCCCGCCTCTTGCTTGATCCGATTGGCTGCCTTGGCCGAGTGTGACAGTGATGAGCAGTGCGACTCCGCGCCTTGCGCTTAAAAGTTGAGAATATTTTAACTTTTAAATGCACTGAGAAAACGCTAGAAAAACGCGACGCGCAGCGTTTAAAAGGCGCGCATGAAAGCCGCGTCTGGGCGTCCTGTGTGATCGGCCCCTAAGACCATAGTGTGCATGATCCCATGTAATTGAAATTGGATAAAAAAAATTAAAAAAAACGTTTTCTTTGCCATGCGAGGCCCCCCCCGTGGTGTGGGGGCTGCGGGGTAATCTCTACGGGGCTGAGAGAGGTCCAATTGGAGAGGATTTCCCCAAGCAAAGGGCCGGAACATCACAATAATGTCAAACTCGCGGGATTTAGGCTGACGTGCCGACGTACTCTGGTAAGTACTACGTTAACAGCATTGCCTCACTTTCGGATGCCGGCGTTTCCGCAATCCGATAGCATACCTTCTCAGCTCCAGCTAAACCAAGCTAATTGTTTGATATTCTTCAGTACAAGCAGATTACCTGCACCTGAAAATTAACCCTGACAAGACGGAATTACTTTTCCTTCCAGGAAAAGTCTCCCCCACTCACGACCTGACGATTACTTTCAACAACTCAGTCTTGGCCCCGACCCCGACTGCCAGGAACCTCGGTGTGACCCTGGACAGTCAACTCTCCCTGACTGCCAACATTACCGCAACAACTCGTTCCTGTAGATTCATGCTGCACAACATCAGGAGAATACGTCCACTTCTCACCCAGAAGGCGGTACAGGTTCTGGTCCAGGCTCTGGTCATCTCGCGCCTAGACTACTGTAACTCCCTCCTGGCGGGTCTACCTGCTGGTGCCATCCGACCTTTGCAGCTCATCCAGAATGCTGCAGCTCGACTGGTCTTTAACCTCCCGAAATTCACCCACACTACTCCGCTCCTCCGCGACCTTCACTGGTTACCAGTGGCCGCCCGCATCCGCTTCAAAACAATGGTACTGGCGTACTGTGCTACGAACAGATCTGGTCCAGTCTACATCCAGGACATGGTAAAACCTTACACCCCAACTTGTGCGCTCCGCTCGGCTTCTGCCAATCGCCTTGTAGCTCCGTCGCTGCGAGCTAAACACTCAACAAAGTCTCGACTGTTCTCTGTCCTGGCTCCTCGATTGTGGAATGAGCTCCCCAGTGACATAAGAACAGCAGAAAGTCTCTACATCTTCCGTCGCAAACTAAAAACACATCTTTTCCGACTATACCTTGAATAAAGGATGTAGCACTATAGTAGCACTGAAATGGCTCTTACTGATAGCACTTTGTAGTTGAACTTTTGGACGAAATTGTACCTTCTTGATTCTTGTTGTTCTGATTCTTGTATGTAACCGTAGAATGCACTTATTGTAAGTCGCTTTGGATAAAAGCGTCAGCTAAATGAAATGTAATGTAAAAAAAAGTATTTAAGAAAAAGGATGATGATGATGAACAGAAAATAGTTCCCGGCCGGGGGTGTCTCGCTTTCAAAAGTGGTTGGTCGGGTTCTAAGAAAGGGGTTGGTTCTAAGTTCTAAGCAGGTAAAACAAAATGGTTTACTAGCGTCTTGTGGCACGGGCTCCACCGCGCCTCAAGCCGGCACGGCGACTTCCCGGGTTGGTAACAATCATGATGCGCCTGTTGCCTGTGTGGCGACGTGCTCCAGGGTTGGTAACAATCATGATGCGTCTTTGTGTCATTGTCAAACAAATGGTAACCTAATGGTGCAACAGGTTCAATATCTAACTGTTATCACTGATTATTGCACAGTTAGATAACTCAATCAAATAGAGCATATGTTTTCAACTACAATACAGAGAGGTCAGCACCGTAACGGAAACACCTGAATACAGAATAACCCTGAGATCCGAGCTACGCTGCGAGCTCGCCGGTCTGTGTGACCATCTGACCTATTTCGTCACGTCACTTACCTAGCTAACAAAAAAGCACAATTAAATATACTTTTCTTTATTTGTTTATCAACTCTGGAAACACAGACAAGACAATAAGGGGGCGATCACACCAGACGCGACTTAAAAACGCAGCCGCTTCAAAAACGCCTCAACAAAAACTCGCCGGGCGTTTGAAAAAAAAAAGAGAGAGTAAGGCGAATACCTATCCGCGAATTGTGTCTGGAAGACGAGTGCTTTCAGTTGTACTTTCGGCTGAGCAGGAGTAAGTTGGAGCGTCTTCTGAGCAGTAGAGTAGTGTTTCGATCTAGAATTGTAAAGCTCTTCGTAATTAAATACCGCTAATATTAGCGCCTCGACGGGGGTTGACATTTTCTTTTGAATTCCCCGCTGTTCATACCACACGAAACCAGCAAGGAATAAAGCCCGCCTCTTGCTTGATCCGATTGGCTGCCTTGGCCGAGTGTGACAGTGATGAGCAGTGCGACTCCGCGCCTTGCGCTTAAAAGTTGAGAATATTTTAACTTTTAAATGCGCTGAAAAAACGCTAGAAAAACGCGACTCGCAGCGTTTAAAAGGCGCGCATGAAAGCCGCGTCTGGGCGTCCTGTGTGATCGGCCCCTAAGACCATAGTGTCCATGATCCCATGTAATTGAAATTGGATAAAAAAAATAAAAAAAAACGTTTTCTTTGCCATGCGAGGCCCCCCCCCGTGGTGTGGGGGCTGCGGGGTAATCTCTACGGGCTGAGAGAGGTCCAATTAGAGAGGATTTCCCCAAGCAAAGGGCCGGAACATCACAATAATGTCAAACTCGCGGGATTTAGGCTGACGTGCCGACGTACTCTGGTAAGTACGGTAAGTACTACGTTAACAGCATTGCCTCACTTTCGGATGCCGGCGTGTCCGCAATCTGATAGCATACCTTCTCAGCTCCAGCTAAACCAAGCTAATTGTTTGATATTCTTCAGTACAAGCAGATTACCTGCACCTGAAAATTAACCCTGACAAGACGGAATTACTTTTCCTTCCAGGAAAAGTCTCCCCCACTCACGACCTGACGATTACTTTCAACAACTCAGTCTTGGCCCCGACCCTGACTGCCAGGAACCTCGGTGTGACCCTGGACAGTCAACTCTCCCTGACTGCCAACATTACCGCAACAACTCGTTCCTGCAGATTCATGCTGCACAACATCAGGAGAATACGTCCACTTCTCACCCAGAAGGCGGCACAGGTTCTCGTCCAGGCTCTGGTCATCTCGCGTCTAGACTACTGTAACTCCCTCCTGGCGGGTCTACCTGCTGGTGCCATCCGACCTTTGCAGCTCATCCAGAATGCTGCAGCTCGACTGGTCTTTAACCTCCCGAAATTCACCCACACTACTCCGCTCCTCCGCGACCTTCACTGGTTACCAGTGGCCGCCCGCATCCGCTTCAAAACAATGGTACTGGCGTACTGTGCTACCAACAGATCTGGTCCAGTCTACATCCAGGACATGGTAAAACCTTACACCCCAACTTGTGCGCTCCGCTCGGCTTCTGCCAATCGCCTTGTAGCTCCGTCGCTGCGAGCTAAACACTCAACAAAGTCTCGACTGTTCTCTGTCCTGGCTCCTCGATGGTGGAATGAGCTCCCCAGTGACATAAGAACAGCAGAAAGTCTCTACATCTTCCGTCGCAAACTAAAAACACATCTTTTCCGACTATACCTTGAATAAAGGATGTAGCACTATAGTAGCACTGAAATGGCTCTTACTGATAGCACTTTGTAGTTGAACTTTTGGACGAAATTGTACCTTCTTGATTCTTGTTGTTCTGATTCTTGTATGTAACCGTAGAATGCACTTATTGTAAGTTGCTTTGGATAAAAGCGTCAGCTAAATAAAATGTAATGTAAAAAAAAGTATTTAAGAAAAAGGATGATGATGATGAACAGAAAATAGTTCCCGGCCGGGGGTGTCTCGCTTTCAAAAGTGGTTGGTCGGGTTCTAAGAAAGGGGTTGGTTCTAAGTTCTAAGCAGGTAAAACAAAATGGTTTACTAGCGTCTTGTGGCACGGGCTCCACCGCGCCTCAAGCCGGCACGGCGACTTCCCGGGTTGGTAACAATCATGATGCGCCTGTTGCCTGTGTGGCGACGTGCTCCAGGGTTGGTAACAATCATGATGCGTCTTTGTGTCATTGTCAAACAAATGGTAACCTAATGGTGCAACAGGTTCAATATCTAACTGTTATCACTGATTATTGCACAGTTAGATGACTCAATCAAATAGAGCATATGTTTTCAACTACAATACAGAGAGGTCAGCACCGTAACGGAAACACCTGAATACAGAATAACCCTGAGATCCGAGCTACGCTGCGGGCTCGCCGGTCTGTGTGACCATCTGACCTATTTCGTCACGTCACTTACCTAGCTAACAAAAAAGCACAATTAAATATACTTTTCTTTATTTGTTTATCAACTCTGGAAACACAGACAAGACAATAAGGGGGCGATCACACCAGACGCGACTTAAAAACGCAGCCGCTTCAAAAACGCCTCAACAAAAACTCGCCGGGCGTTTGAAAAAAAAAAGAAAAAAAAGAGAGAGTAAGGCGAATACCTATCCGCGAATTGTGTCTGGAAGACGAGTGCTTTCAGTTGTACTTTCGGCTGAGCAGGAGTAAGTTGGAGCGTCTTCTGAGCAGTAGAGTAGTGTTTCGATCTAGAATTGTAAAGCTCTTCGTAATTAAATACCGCTAATATTAGCGCCTCGACGGAGGTTGACATTTTCTTTTGAATTCCCCGCTGTTCATACCACACGAAACCAGCAAGGAATAAAGCCCGCCTCTTGCTTGATCCGATTGGCGGCCTTGGCCGAGTGTGACAGTGATGAGCAGTGCGACTCCGCGCCTTGCGCTTAAAAGTTGAGAATATTTTAACTTTTAAATGCGCTGAAAAAACGCTAGAAAAACGCGACGCGCAGCGTTTAAAAGGCGCGCATGAAAGCCGCATCTGGGCGTCCTGTGTGATCGGCCCCTAAGACCATAGTGTGCATGATCCCATGTAATTGAAATTGGATAAAAAAAATTAAAAAAAACGTTTTCTTTGCCATGCGAGGCCCCCCCCCGTGGTGTGGGGGCTGCGGGGTAATCTCTACGGGGCTGAGAGAGGTCCAATTAGAGAGGATTTCCCCAAGCAAAGGGCCGGAACATCACAATAATGTCAAACTCGCGGGATTTAGGCTGACGTGCCGACGTACTCTGGTAAGTACGGTAAGTACTACGTTAACAGCATTGCCTCACTTTCGGATGCCGGCGTGTCCGCAATCCGATAGCATACCTTCTCAGCTCCAGCTAAACCAAGCTAATTGTTTGATATTCTTCAGTACAAGCAGATTACCTGCACCTGAAAATTAACCCTGACAAGACGGAATTACTTTTCCTTCCAGGAAAAGTCTCCCCCACTCACGACCTGACGATTACTTTCAACAACTCAGTCTTGGCCCCGACCCTGACTGCCAGGAACCTCGGTGTGACCCTGGACAGTCAACTCTCCCTGACTGCCAACATTACCGCAACAACTCGCTCCTGTAGATTCATGCTGCACAACATCAGGAGAATACGTCCACTTCTCACCCAGAAGGCGGCACAGGTTCTTGTCCAGGCTCTGGTCATCTTGCGCCTAGACTACTGTAACTCCCTCCTGGCGGGTCTACCTGCTGGTGCCATTCGACCTTTGCAGCTCATCCAGAATGCTGCAGCTCGACTGGTCTTTAACCTCCCGAAATTCACCCACACTACTCCGCTCCTCCGCGACCTTCACTGGTTACCAGTGGCCGCCCGCATCCGCTTCAAAACAATGGTACCGGCGTACTGTGTTACGAACAGATCTGGTCCAGTCTACATCCAGGACATGGTAAAACCTTACACCCCAGCTCGGGCGCTCCGCTCGGCTTCTGCCAATCGCCTTGTAGCTCCGTCACTGCGAGCTAAACACTCAACAAAGTCTCGACTGTTCTCTGTCCTGGCTCCTCGATGGTGGAATGAGCTCCCCAGTGACATCAGAACAGCAGAAAGTCTCTACATCTTCCGTCGCAAACTAAAAACACATCTTTTCCGACTATACCTTGAATAAAGGATGTAGCACTATAGTAGCACTGAAATGGCTCTTACTGATAGCACTTTGTAGTTGAACTTTTGGACGAAATTGTACCTTCTTGATTCTTGTTGTTCTGATTCTTGTATGTAACCGTAGAATGCACTTATTGTAAGTCGCTTTGGATAAAAGCGTCAGCTAAATGAAATGTAATGTAAAAAAAAGTATTTAAGAAAATGGATGATGATGATGAACAGAAAATAGTTCCCGGCCGGGGGTGTCTCGCTTTCAAAAGTGGTTGGTCGGGTTCTAAGAAAGGGGTTGGTTCTAAGTTCTAAGCAGGTAAAACAAAATGGTTTACTAGCGTCTTGTGGCACGGGCTCCACCGCGCCTCAAGCCGGCACGGCGACTTCCCGGGTTGGTAACAATCATGATGCGCCTGTTGCCTGTGTGGCGACGTGCTCCAGGGTTGGTAACAATCATGATGCGTCTTTGTGTCATTGTCAAACAAATGTTAACCTAATGGTGCAACAGGTTCAATATCTAACTGTTATCACTGATTATTGCACAGTTAGATGACTCAATCAAATAGAGCATATGTTTTCAACTACAATACAGAGAGGTCAGCACCGTAACGGAAACACCTGAATACAGAATAACCCTGAGATCCGAGCTACGCTGCGGGCTCGCCGGTCTGTGTGACCATCTGACCTATTTCGTCACGTCACTTACCTAGCTAACAAAAAAGCACAATTAAATATACTTTTCTTTATTTGTTTATCAACTCTGGAAACACAGACAAGACAATAAGGGGGCGATCACACCAGACGCGACTTAAAAACGCAGCCGCTTCAAAAACGCCTCAACAAAAACTCGCCGGGCGTTTGAAAAAAAAAAGAAAAAAAAGAGAGAGTAAGGCGAATACCTATCCGCGAATTGTGTCTGGAAGACGAGTGCTTTCAGTTGTACTTTCGGCTGAGCAGGAGTAAGTTGGAGCGTCTTCTGAGCAGTAGAGTAGTGTTTCGATCTAGAATTGTAAAGCTCTTCGTAATTAAATACCGCTAATATTAGCGCCTCGACGGAGGTTGACATTTTCTTTTGAATTCCCCGCTGTTCATACCACACGAAACCAGCAAGGAATAAAGCCCGCCTCTTGCTTGATCCGATTGGCGGCCTTGGCCGAGTGTGACAGTGATGAGCAGTGCGACTCCGCGCCTTGCGCTTAAAAGTTGAGAATATTTTAACTTTTAAATGCGCTGAAAAAACGCTAGAAAAACGCGACGCGCAGCGTTTAAAAGGCGCGCATGAAAGCCGCATCTGGGCGTCCTGTGTGATCGGCCCCTAAGACCATAGTGTGCATGATCCCATGTAATTGAAATTGGATAAAAAAAATTAAAAAAAACGTTTTCTTTGCCATGCGAGGCCCCCCCCCGTGGTGTGGGGGCTGCGGGGTAATCTCTACGGGGCTGAGAGAGGTCCAATTAGAGAGGATTTCCCCAAGCAAAGGGCCGGAACATCACAATAATGTCAAACTCGCGGGATTTAGGCTGACGTGCCGACGTACTCTGGTAAGTACGGTAAGTACTACGTTAACAGCATTGCCTCACTTTCGGATGCCGGCGTGTCCGCAATCCGATAGCATACCTTCTCAGCTCCAGCTAAACCAAGCTAATTGTTTGATATTCTTCAGTACAAGCAGATTACCTGCACCTGAAAATTAACCCTGACAAGACGGAATTACTTTTCCTTCCAGGAAAAGTCTCCCCCACTCACGACCTGACGATTACTTTCAACAACTCAGTCTTGGCCCCGACCCTGACTGCCAGGAACCTCGGTGTGACCCTGGACAGTCAACTCTCCCTGACTGCCAACATTACCGCAACAACTCGCTCCTGTAGATTCATGCTGCACAACATCAGGAGAATACGTCCACTTCTCACCCAGAAGGCGGCACAGGTTCTTGTCCAGGCTCTGGTCATCTTGCGCCTAGACTACTGTAACTCCCTCCTGGCGGGTCTACCTGCTGGTGCCATTCGACCTTTGCAGCTCATCCAGAATGCTGCAGCTCGACTGGTCTTTAACCTCCCGAAATTCACCCACACTACTCCGCTCCTCCGCGACCTTCACTGGTTACCAGTGGCCGCCCGCATCCGCTTCAAAACAATGGTACCGGCGTACTGTGTTACGAACAGATCTGGTCCAGTCTACATCCAGGACATGGTAAAACCTTACACCCCAGCTCGGGCGCTCCGCTCGGCTTCTGCCAATCGCCTTGTAGCTCCGTCACTGCGAGCTAAACACTCAACAAAGTCTCGACTGTTCTCTGTCCTGGCTCCTCGATGGTGGAATGAGCTCCCCAGTGACATCAGAACAGCAGAAAGTCTCTACATCTTCCGTCGCAAACTAAAAACACATCTTTTCCGACTATACCTTGAATAAAGGATGTAGCACTATAGTAGCACTGAAATGGCTCTTACTGATAGCACTTTGTAGTTGAACTTTTGGACGAAATTGTCCCTTCTTGATTCTTGTTGTTCTGATTCTTGTATGTAACCGTAGAATGCACTTATTGTAAGTCGCTTTGGATAAAAGCGTCAGCTAAATGAAATGTAATGTAAAAAAAAGTATTTAAGAAAAAGGATGATGATGATGAACAGAAAATAGTTCCCGGCCGGGGGTGTCTCGCTTTCAAAAGTGGTTGGTCGGGTTCTAAGAAAGGGGTTGGTTCTAAGTTCTAAGCAGGTAAAACAAAATGGTTTACTAGCGTCTTGTGGCACGGGCTCCACCGCGCCTCAAGCCGGCACGGCGACTTCCCGGGTTGGTAACAATCATGATGCGCCTGTTGCCTGTGTGGCGACGTGCTCCAGGGTTGGTAACAATCATGATGCGTCTTTGTGTCATTGTCAAACAAATGGTAACCTAATGCTGCAACAGGTTCAATATCTAACTGTTATCACTGATTATTGCACAGTTAGATAACTCAATCAAATAGAGCATATGTTTTCAACTACAATACAGAGAGGTCAGCACCGTAACGGAAACACCTGAATACAGAATAACCCTGAGATCCGAGCTACGCTGCGGGCTCGCCGGTTTGTGTGACCATCTGACCTATTTCGTCACGTCACTTACCTAGCTAACAAAAAAGCACAATTAAATATACTTTTCTTTATTTGTTTATCAACTCTGGAAACACAGACAAGACAATAAGGGGGCGATCACACCAGACGCGACTTAAAAACGCAGCCGCTTCAAAAACGCCTCAACAAAAACTCGCCGGGCGTTTGAAAAAAAAAAGAAAAAAAAGAGAGAGTAAGGCGAATACCTATCCGCGAATTGTGTCTGGAAGACGAGTGCTTTCAGTTGTACTTTCGGCTGAGCAGGAGTAAGTTGGAGTGTCTTCTGAGCAGTAGAGTAGTGTTTCGATCTAGAATTGTAAAGCTCTTCGTAATTAAATACCGCTAATATTAGCGCCTCGACGGAGGTTGACATTTTCTTTTGAATTCCCCGCTGTTCATACCACACGAAACCAGAAAGGAATAAAGCCCGCCTCTTGCTTGATCCGATTGGCTGCCTTGGCCGAGTGTGACAGTGATGAGCAGTGCGACTCCGCGCCTTGCGCTTAAAAGTTGAGAATATTTCAACTTTTAAATGCGCTGAGAAAACGCTAGAAAAACGCGACGCGCAGCGTTTAAAAGGCGCGCATGAAAGCCGCGTCTGGGCGTCCTGTGTGATCGGCCCCTAAGACCATAGTGTGCATGATCCCATGTAATTGAAATTGGATAAAAAAAATAAAAAAAAACGTTTTCTTTGCCATGCGAGGCCCCCCCCCGTGGTGTGGGGGCTGCGGGGTAATCTCTACGGGGCTGAGAGAGGTCCAATTAGAGAGGATTTCCCCAAGCAAAGGGCCGGAACATCACAATAATGTCAAACTCGCGGGATTTAGGCTGACGTGCCGACGTACTCTGGTAAGTACGGTAAGTACTACGTTAACAGCATTGCCTCACTTTCGGATGCCGGCGTGTCCGCAATCTGATAGCATACCTTCTCAGCTCCAGCTAAACCAAGCTAATTGTTTGATATTCTTCAGTACAAGCAGATTACCTGCACCTGAAAATTAACCCTGACAAGACGGAATTACTTTTCCTTCCAGGAAAAGTCTCCCCCACTCACGACCTGACGATTACTTTCAACAACTCAGTCTTGGCCCCGACCCCGACTGCCAGGAACCTCGGTGTGACCCTGGACAGTCAACTCTCCCTGACTGCCAACATTACCGCAACAACTCGTTCCTGTAGGTTCATGCTGCACAACATCAGGAGAATACGTCCACTTCTCACCCAGAAGGCGGCACAGGTTCTCGTCCAGGCTCTGGTCATCTTGCGCCTAGACTACTGTAACTCCCTCCTGGCGGGTCTACCTGCTGGTGCCATCCGACCTTTGCAGCTCATCCAGAATGCTGCAGCTCGACTGGTCTTTAACCTCCCGAAATTCACACACACTACTCCGCTCCTCCGCGACCTTCACTGGTTACCAGTGGCCGCCCGCATCCGCTTCAAAACAATGGTACTGGCGTACTGTGCTACGAACAGATCTGGTCCAGTCTACATCCAGGACATGGTAAAACCTTACACCCCAACTTGTGCGCTCCGCTCGGCTTCTGCCAATCGCCTTGTAGCTCCGTCGCTGCGAGCTAAACACTCAACAAAGTCTCGACTGTTCTCTGTCCTGGCTCCTCGATAGTGGAATGAGCTCCCCAGTGACATAAGAACAGCAGAAAGTCTCTACATCTTCCGTCGCAAACTAAAAACACATCTTTTCCGACTATACCTTGAATAAAGGATGTAGCACTATAGTAGCACTGAAATGGCTCTTACTGATAGCACTTTGTAGTTGAACTTTTGGACGAAATTGTACCTTCTTGATTCTTGTTGTTCTGATTCTTGTATGTAACCGTAGAATGCACTTATTGTAAGTCGCTTTGGATAAAAGCGTCAGCTAAATGAAATGTAATGTAAAAAAAAGTATTTAAGAAAATGGATGATGATGATGAACAGAAAATAGTTCCCGGCCGGGGGTGTCTCGCTTTCAAAAGTGGTTGGTCGGGTTCTAAGAAAGGGGTTGGTTCTAAGTTCTAAGCAGGTAAAACAAAATGGTTTACTAGCGTCTTGTGGCACGGGCTCCACCGCGCCTCAAGCCGGCACGGCGACTTCCCGGGTTGGTAACAATCATGATGCGCCTGTTGCCTGTGTGGCGACGTGCTCCAGGGTTGGTAACAATCATGATGCGTCTTTGTGTCATTGTCAAACAAATGGTAACCTAATGGTGCAACAGGTTCAATATCTAACTGTTATCACTGATTATTGCACAGTTAGATGACTCAATCAAATAGAGCATATGTTTTCAACTACAATACAGAGAGGTCAGCACCGTAACGGAAACACCTGAATACAGAATAACCCTGAGATCCGAGCTACGCTGCGGGCTCGCCGGTCTGTGTGACCATCTGACCTATTTCGTCACGTCACTTACCTAGCTAACAAAAAAGCACAATTAAATATACTTTTCTTTATTTGTTTATCAACTCTGGAAACACAGACAAGACAATAAGGGGGCGATCACACCAGACGCGACTTAAAAACGCAGCCGCTTCAAAAACGCCTCAACAAAAACTCGCCGGGCGTTTGAAAAAAAAAAGAAAAAAAAGAGAGAGTAAGGCGAATACCTATCCGCGAATTGTGTCTGGAAGACGAGTGCTTTCAGTTGTACTTTCGGCTGAGCAGGAGTAAGTTGGAGCGTCTTCTGAGCAGTAGAGTAGTGTTTCGATCTAGAATTGTAAAGCTCTTCGTAATTAAATACCGCTAATATTAGCGCCTCGACGGAGGTTGACATTTTCTTTTGAATTCCCCGCTGTTCATACCACACGAAACCATTAAGGAATAAAGCCCGCCTCTTGCTTGATCCGATTGGCTGCCTTGGCCGAGTGTGACAGTGATGAGCAGTGCGACTCCGCGCCTTGCGCTTAAAAGTTGAGAATATTTTAACTTTTAAATGCGCTGAGAAAACGCTAGAAAAACGCGACGCGCAGCGTTTAAAAGGCGCGCATGAAAGCCGCGTCTGGGCGTCCTGTGTGATCGGCCCCTAAGACCATAGTGTGCATGATCCCATGTAATTGAAATTGGATAAAAAAAATAAAAAAAAACGTTTTCTTTGACATGCGAGGCCCCCCCCCGTGGTGTGGGGGCTGCGGGGTAATCTCTACGGGGCTGAGAGAGGTCCAATTAGAGAGGATTTCCCCAAGCAAAGGGCCGGAACATCACAATAATGTCAAACTCGCGGGATTTAGGCTGACGTGCCGACGTACTCTGGTAAGTACGGTAAGTACTACGTTAACAGCATTGCCTCACTTTCGGATGCCGGCGTGTCCGCAATCCGATAGCATACCTTCTCAGCTCCAGCTAAACCAAGCTAATTGTTTGATATTCTTCAGTACAAGCAGATTACCTGCACCTGAAAATTAACCCTGACAAGACGGAATTACTTTTCCTTCCAGGAAAAGTCTCCCCCACTCACGACCTGACGATTACTTTCAACAACTCAGTCTTGGCCCCGACCCTGACTGCCAGGAACCTCGGTGTGACCCTGGACAGTCAACTCTCCCTGACTGCCAACATTACCGCAACAACTCGCTCCTGTAGATTCATGCTGCACAACATCAGGAGAATACGTCCACTTCTCACCCAGAAGGCGGCACAGGTTCTCGTCCAGGCTCTGGTCATCTTGCGCCTAGACTACTGTAACTCCCTCCTGGCGGGTCTACCTGCTGGTGCCATCCGACCTTTGCAGCTCATCCAGAATGCTGCAGCTCGACTGGTCTTTAACCTCCCGAAATTCACACACACTACTCCGCTCCTCCGCGACCTTCACTGGTTACCAGTGGCCGCCCGCATCCGCTTCAAAACAATGGTACTGGCGTACTGTGCTACGAACAGATCTGGTCCAGTCTACATCCAGGACATGGTAAAACCTTACACCCCAACTTGTGCGCTCCGCTCGGCTTCTGCCAATCGCCTTGTAGCTCCGTCGCTGCGAGCTAAACACTCAACAAAGTCTCGACTGTTCTCTGTCCTGGCTCCTCGATAGTGGAATGAGCTCCCCAGTGACATAAGAACAGCAGAAAGTCTCTACATCTTCCGTCGCAAACTAAAAACACATCTTTTCCGACTATACCTTGAATAAAGGATGTAGCACTATAGTAGCACTGAAATGGCTCTTACTGATAGCACTTTGTAGTTGAACTTTTGGACGAAATTGTACCTTCTTGATTCTTGTTGTTCTGATTCTTGTATGTAACCGTAGAATGCACTTATTGTAAGTCGCTTTGGATAAAAGCGTCAGCTAAATGAAATGTAATGTAAAAAAAAGTATTTAAGAAAAAGGATGATGATGATGAACAGAAAATAGTTCCCGGCCGGGGGTGTCTCGCTTTCAAAAGTGGTTGGTCGGGTTCTAAGAAAGGGGTTGGTTCTAAGTTCTAAGCAGGTAAAACAAAATGGTTTACTAGCGTCTTGTGGCACGGGCTCCACCGCGCCTCAAGCCGGCACGGCGACTTCCCGGGTTGGTAACAATCATGATGCGCCTGTTGCCTGTGTGGCGACGTGCTCCAGGGTTGGTAACAATCATGATGCGTCTTTGTGTCATTGTCAAACAAATGGTAACCTAATGGTGCAACAGGTTCAATATCTAACTGTTATCACTGATTATTGCACAGTTAGATGACTCAATCAAATAGAGCATATGTTTTCAACTACAATACAGAGAGGTCAGCACCGTAACGGAAACACCTGAATACAGAATAACCCTGAGATCCGAGCTACGCTGCGGGCTCGCCGGTCTGTGTGACCATCTGACCTATTTCGTCACGTCACTTACCTAGCTAACAAAAAAGCACAATTAAATATACTTTTCTTTATTTGTTTATCAACTCTGGAAACACAGACAAGACAATAAGGGGGCGATCACACCAGACGCGACTTAAAAACGCAGCCGCTTCAAAAACGCCTCAACAAAAACTCGCCGGGCGTTTGAAAAAAAAAAGAAAAAAAAGAGAGAGTAAGGCGAATACCTATCCGCGAATTGTGTCTGGAAGACGAGTGCTTTCAGTTGTACTTTCGGCTGAGCAGGAGTAAGTTGGAGCGTCTTCTGAGCAGTAGAGTAGTGTTTCGATCTAGAATTGTAAAGCTCTTCGTAATTAAATACCGCTAATATTAGCGCCTCGACGGAGGTTGACATTTTCTTTTGAATTCCCCGCTGTTCATACCACACGAAACCAGCAAGGAATAAAGCCCGCCTCTTGCTTGATCCGATTGGCTGCCTTGGCCGAGTGTGACAGTGATGAGCAGTGCGACTCCGCGCCTTGCGCTTAAAAGTTGAGAATATTTTAACTTTTAAATGCGCTGAAAAAACGCTAGAAAAACGCGACGCGCAGCGTTTAAAAGGCGCGCATGAAAGCCGCATCTGGGCGTCCTGTGTGATCGGCCCCTAAGACCATAGTGTGCATGATCCCATGTAATTGAAATTGGATAAAAAAAATTAAAAAAAACTTTTTCTTTGCCATGCGAGGCCCCCCCCCGTGGTGTGGGGGCTGCGGGGTAATCTCTACGGGGCTGAGAGAGGTCCAATTAGAGAGGATTTCCCCAAGCAAAGGGCCGGAACATCACAATAATGTCAAACTCGCGGGATTTAGGCTGACGTGCCGACGTACTCTGGTAAGTACGGTAAGTACTACGTTAACAGCATTGCCTCACTTTCGGATGCCGGCGTGTCCGCAATCCGATAGCATACCTTCTCAGCTCCAGCTAAACCAAGCTAATTGTTTGATATTCTTCAGTACAAGCAGATTACCTGCACCTGAAAATTAACCCTGACAAGACGGAATTACTTTTCCTTCCAGGAAAAGTCTCCCCCACTCACGACCTGACGATTACTTTCAACAACTCAGTCTTGGCCCCGACCCTGACTGCCAGGAACCTCGGTGTGACCCTGGACAGTCAACTCTCCCTGACTGCCAACATTACCGCAACAACTCGCTCCTGTAGATTCATGCTGCACAACATCAGGAGAATACGTCCACTTCTCACCCAGAAGGCGGCACAGGTTCTTGTCCAGGCTCTGGTCATCTTGCGCCTAGACTACTGTAACTCCCTCCTGGCGGGTCTACCTGCTGGTGCCATTCGACCTTTGCAGCTCATCCAGAATGCTGCAGCTCGACTGGTCTTTAACCTCCCGAAATTCACCCACACTACTCCGCTCCTCCGCGACCTTCACTGGTTACCAGTGGCCGCCCGCATCCGCTTCAAAACATTGGTACTGGCGTACTGTGCTACCAACAGATCTGGTCCAGTCTACATCCAGGACATGGTAAAACCTTACACCCCAACTCGTGCGCTCCGCTCGGCTTCTGCCAATCGCCTTGTAGCTCCGTCGCTGCGAGCTAAACACTCAACAAAGTCTCGACTGTTCTCTGTCCTGGCTCCTCGATGGTGGAATGAGCTCCCCAGTGACATAAGAACAGCAGAAAGTCTCTACATCTTCCGTCGCAAACTAAAAACACATCTTTTCCGACTATACCTTGAATAAAGGATGTAGCACTATAGTAGCACTGAAATGGCTCTTACTGATAGCACTTTGTAGTTGAACTTTTGGACGAAATTGTCCCTTCTTGATTCTTGTTGTTCTGATTCTTGTATGTAACCGTAGAATGCACTTATTGTAAGTCGCTTTGGATAAAAGCGTCAGCTAAATGAAATGTAATGTAAAAAAAAGTATTTAAGAAAAAGGATGATGATGATGAACAGAAAATAGTTCCCGGCCGGGGGTGTCTCGCTTTCAAAAGTGGTTGGTCGGGTTCTAAGAAAGGGGTTGGTTCTAAGTTCTAAGCAGGTAAAACAAAATGGTTTACTAGCGTCTTGTGGCACGGGCTCCACCGCGCCTCAAGCCGGCACGGCGACTTCCCGGGTTGGTAACAATCATGATGCGCCTGTTGCCTGTGTGGCGACGTGCTCCAGGGTTGGTAACAATCATGATGCGTCTTTGTGTCATTGTCAAACAAATGGTAACCTAATGGTGCAACAGGTTCAATATCTAACTGTTATCACTGATTATTGCACAGTTAGATAACTCAATCAAATAGAGCATATGTTTTCAACTACAATACAGAGAGGTCAGCACCGTAACGGAAACACCTGAATACAGAATAACCCTGAGATCCGAGCTACGCTGCGGGCTCGCCGGTTTGTGTGACCATCTGACCTATTTCGTCACGTCACTTACCTAGCTAACAAAAAAGCACAATTAAATATACTTTTCTTTATTTGTTTATCAACTCTGGAAACACAGACAAGACAATAAGGGGGCGATCACACCAGACGCGACTTAAAAACGCAGCCGCTTCAAAAACGCCTCAACAAAAACTCGCCGGGCGTTTGAAAAAAAAAAGAAAAAAAAGAGAGAGTAAGGCGAATACCTATCCGCGAATTGTGTCTGGAAGACGAGTGCTTTCAGTAGTACTTTCGGCTGAGCAGGAGTAAGTTGGAGCGTCTTCTGAGCAGTAGAGTAGTGTTTCGATCTAGAATTGTAAAGCTCTTCGTAATTAAATACCGCTAATATTAGCGCCTCGACGGAGGTTGACATTTTCTTTTGAATTCCCCGCTGTTCATACCACACGAAACCATTAAGGAATAAAGCCCGCCTCTTGCTTGATCCGATTGGCTGCCTTGGCCGAGTGTGACAGTGATGAGCAGTGCGACTCCGCGCCTTGCGCTTAAAAGTTGAGAATATTTTAACTTTTAAATGCGCTGAGAAAACGCTAGAAAAACGCGACGCGCAGCGTTTAAAAGGCGCGCATGAAAGCCGCGTCTGGGCGTCCTGTGTGATCGGCCCCTAAGACCATAGTGTGCATGATCCCATGTAATTGAAATTGGATAAAAAAAATAAAAAAAAACGTTTTCTTTGACATGCGAGGCCCCCCCCCGTGGTGTGGGGGCTGCGGGGTAATCTCTACGGGGCTGAGAGAGGTCCAATTAGAGAGGATTTCCCCAAGCAAAGGGCCGGAACATCACAATAATGTCAAACTCGCGGGATTTAGGCTGACGTGCCGACGTACTCTGGTAAGTACGGTAAGTACTACGTTAACAGCATTGCCTCACTTTCGGATGCCGGCGTGTCCGCAATCCGATAGCATACCTTCTCAGCTCCAGCTAAACCAAGCTAATTGTTTGATATTCTTCAGTACAAGCAGATTACCTGCACCTGAAAATTAACCCTGACAAGACGGAATTACTTTTCCTTCCAGGAAAAGTCTCCCCCACTCACGACCTGACGATTACTTTCAACAACTCAGTCTTGGCCCCGACCCTGACTGCCAGGAACCTCGGTGTGACCCTGGACAGTCAACTCTCCCTGACTGCCAACATTACCGCAACAACTCGCTCCTGTAGATTCATGCTGCACAACATCAGGAGAATACGTCCACTTCTCACCCAGAAGGCGGCACAGGTTCTCGTCCAGGCTCTGGTCATCTTGCGCCTAGACTACTGTAACTCCCTCCTGGCGGGTCTACCTGCTGGTGCCATCCGACCTTTGCAGCTCATCCAGAATGCTGCAGCTCGACTGGTCTTTAACCTCCCGAAATTCACACACACTACTCCGCTCCTCCGCGACCTTCACTGGTTACCAGTGGCCGCCCGCATCCGCTTCAAAACAATGGTACTGGCGTACTGTGCTACGAACAGATCTGGTCCAGTCTACATCCAGGACATGGTAAAACCTTACACCCCAACTTGTGCGCTCCGCTCGGCTTCTGCCAATCGCCTTGTAGCTCCGTCGCTGCGAGCTAAACACTCAACAAAGTCTCGACTGTTCTCTGTCCTGGCTCCTCGATAGTGGAATGAGCTCCCCAGTGACATAAGAACAGCAGAAAGTCTCTACATCTTCCGTCGCAAACTAAAAACACATCTTTTCCGACTATACCTTGAATAAAGGATGTAGCACTATAGTAGCACTGAAATGGCTCTTACTGATAGCACTTTGTAGTTGAACTTTTGGACGAAATTGTACCTTCTTGATTCTTGTTGTTCTGATTCTTGTATGTAACCGTAGAATGCACTTATTGTAAGTCGCTTTGGATAAAAGCGTCAGCTAAATGAAATGTAATGTAAAAAAAAGTATTTAAGAAAAAGGATGATGATGATGAACAGAAAATAGTTCCCGGCCGGGGGTGTCTCGCTTTCAAAAGTGGTTGGTCGGGTTCTAAGAAAGGGGTTGGTTCTAAGTTCTAAGCAGGTAAAACAAAATGGTTTACTAGCGTCTTGTGGCACGGGCTCCACCGCGCCTCAAGCCGGCACGGCGACTTCCCGGGTTGGTAACAATCATGATGCGCCTGTTGCCTGTGTGGCGACGTGCTCCAGGGTTGGTAACAATCATGATGCGTCTTTGTGTCATTGTCAAACAAATGGTAACCTAATGGTGCAACAGGTTCAATATCTAACTGTTATGCACAGTTAGATGAGACAATCAAATAGAGCATATGTTTTCAACTACAATACAGAGAGGTCAGCACCGTAACGGAAACACCTGAATACAGAATAACCCTGAGATCCGAGCTACGCTGCGGGCTCGCCGGTCTGTGTGACCATCTGACCTATTTCGTCACGTCACTTACCTAGCTAACAAAAAAGCACAATTAAATATACTTTTCTTTATTTGTTTATCAACTCTGGAAACACAGACAAGACAATAAGGGGGCGATCACACCAGACGCGACTTAAAAACGCAGCCGCTTCAAAAACGCCTCAACAAAAACTCGCCGGGCGTTTGAAAAAAAAAAGAAAAAAAAGAGAGAGTAAGGCGAATACCTATCCGCGAATTGTGTCTGGAAGACGAGTGCTTTCAGTTGTACTTTCGGCTGAGCAGGAGTAAGTTGGAGTGTCTTCTGAGCAGTAGAGTAGTGTTTCGATCTAGAATTGTAAAGCTCTTCGTAATTAAATACCGCTAATATTAGCGCCTCGACGGGGGTTGACATTTTCTTTTGAATTCCCCGCTGTTCATACCACACGAAACCAGCAAGGAATAAAGCCCGCCTCTTGCTTGATCCGATTGGCTGCCTTGGCCGAGTGTGACATTGATGAGCAGTGCGACTCCGCGCCTTGCGCTTAAAAGTTGAGAATATTTTAACTTTTAAATGCGCTGAGAAAACGCTAGAAAAACGCGACGCGCAGCGTTTAAAAGGCGCGCATGAAAGCCGCGTCTGGGCGTCCTGTGTGATCGGCCCCTAAGACCATAGTGTGCATGATCCCATGTAATTGAAATTGGATAAAAAAAATTAAAAAAAACGTTTTCTTTGCCATGCGAGGCCCCCCCCCGTGGTGTGGGGGCTGCGGGGTAATCTCTACGGGGCTGAGAGAGGTCCAATTAGAGAGGATTTCCCCAAGCAAAGGGCCGGAACATCACAATAATGTCAAACTCGCGGGATTTAGGCTGACGTGCCGACGTACTCTGGTAAGTACGGTAAGTACTACGTTAACAGCATTGCCTCACTTTCGGATGCCGGCGTGTCCGCAATCTGATAGCATACCTTCTCAGCTCCAGCTAAACCAAGCTAATTGTTTGATATTCTTCAGTACAAGCAGATTACCTGCACCTGAAAATTAACCCTGACAAGACGGAATTACTTTTCCTTCCAGGAAAAGTCTCCCCCACTCACGACCTGACGATTACTTTCAACAACTCAGTCTTGGCCCCGACCCTGACTGCCAGGAACCTCGGTGTGACCCTGGACAGTCAACTCTCCCTGACTGCCAACATTACCGCAACAACTCGCTCCTGTAGATTCATGCTGCACAACATCAGGAGAATACGTCCACTTCTCACCCAGAAGGCGGCACAGGTTCTGGTCCAGGCTCTGGTCATCTCGCGCCTAGACTACTGTAACTCCCTCCTGGCGGGTCTACCTGCTGGTGCCATTCGACCTTTGCAGCTCATCCAGAATGCAGCAGCTCGACTGGTCTTTAACCTCCCGAAATTCACCCACACTACTCCGCTCCTCCGCGACCTTCACTGGTTACCAGTGGCCGCCCGCATCCGCTTCAAAACATTGGTACTGGCGTACTGTGCTACCAACAGATCTGGTCCAGTCTACATCCAGGACATGGTAAAACCTTACACCCCAACTTGTGCGCTCCGCTCGGCTTCTGCCAATCGCCTTGTAGCTCCGTCGCTGCGAGCTAAACACTCAACAAAGTCTCGACTGTTCTCTGTCCTGGCTCCTCGATAGTGGAATGAGCTCCCCAGTGACATCAGAACAGCAGAAAGTCTCTACATCTTCCGTCGCAAACTAAAAACACATCTTTTCCGACTATACCTTGAATAAAGGATGTAGCACTATAGTAGCACTGAAATGGCTCTTACTGATAGCACTTTGTAGTTGAACTTTTGGACGAAATTGTACCTTCTTGATTCTTGTTGTTCTGATTCTTGTATGTAACCGTAGAATGCACTTATTGTAAGTCGCTTTGGATAAAAGCGTCAGCTAAATGAAATGTAATGTAAAAAAAAGTATTTAAGAAAAAGGATGATGATGATGAACAGAAAATAGTTCCCGGCCGGGGGTGTCTCGCTTTCAAAAGTGGTTGGTCGGGTTCTAAGAAAGGGGTTGGTTCTAAGTTCTAAGCAGGTAAAACAAAATGGTTTACTAGCGTCTTGTGGCACGGGCTCCACCGCGCCTCAAGCCGGCACGGCGACTTCCCGGGTTGGTAACAATCATGATGCGCCTGTTGCCTGTGTGGCGACGTGCTCCAGGGTTGGTAACAATCATGATGCGTCTTTGTGTCATTGTCAAACAAATGGTAACCTAATGGTGCAACAGGTTCAATATCTAACTGTTATCACTGATTATTGCACAGTTAGATGACTCAATCAAATAGAGCATATGTTTTCAACTACAATACAGAGAGGTCAGCACCGTAACGGAAACACCTGAATACAGAATAACCCTGAGATCCGAGCTACGCTGCGGGCTCGCCGGTCTGTGTGACCATCTGACCTATTTCGTCACGTCACTTACCTAGCTAACAAAAAAGCACAATTAAATATACTTTTCTTTATTTGTTTATCAACTCTGGAAACACAGACAAGACAATAAGGGGGCGATCACACCAGACGCGACTTAAAAACGCAGCCGCTTCAAAAACGCCTCAACAAAAACTCGCCGGGCGTTTGAAAAAAAAAAGAAAAAAAAGAGAGAGTAAGGCGAATACCTATCCGCGAATTGTGTCTGGAAGACGAGTGCTTTCAGTTGTACTTTCGGCTGAGCAGGAGTAAGTTGGAGTGTCTTCTGAGCAGTAGAGTAGTGTTTCGATCTAGAATTGTAAAGCTCTTCGTAATTAAATACCGCTAATATTAGCGCCTCGACGGGGGTTGACATTTTCTTTTGAATTCCCCGCTGTTCATACCACACGAAACCAGCAAGGAATAAAGCCCGCCTCTTGCTTGATCCGATTGGCTGCCTTGGCCGAGTGTGACATTGATGAGCAGTGCGACTCCGCGCCTTGCGCTTAAAAGTTGAGAATATTTTAACTTTTAAATGCGCTGAGAAAACGCTAGAAAAACGCGACGCGCAGCGTTTAAAAGGCGCGCATGAAAGCCGCGTCTGGGCGTCCTGTGTGATCGGCCCCTAAGACCATAGTGTGCATGATCCCATGTAATTGAAATTGGATAAAAAAAATAAAAAAAAACGTTTTCTTTGCCATGCGAGGCCCCCCCGTGGTGTGGGGGCTGCGGGGTAATCTCTACGGGGCTGAGAGAGGTCCAATTAGAGAGGATTTCCCCAAGCAAAGGGCCGGAACATCACAATAATGTCAAACTTGCGGGATTTAGGCTGACGTGCCGACGTACTCTGGTAAGTACGGTAAGTACTACGTTAACAGCATTGCCTCACTTTCGGATGCCGGCGTGTCCGCAATCTGATAGCATACCTTCTCAGCTCCAGCTAAACCAAGCTAATTGTTTGATATTCTTCAGTACAAGCAGATTACCTGCACCTGAAAATTAACCCTGACAAGACGGAATTACTTTTCCTTCCAGGAAAAGTCTCCCCCACTCACGACCTGACGATTACTTTCAACAACTCAGTCTTGGCCCCGACCCCGACTGCCAGGAACCTCGGTGTGACCCTGGACAGTCAACTCTCCCTGACTGCCAACATTACCGCAACAACTCGCTCCTGTAGATTCATGCTGCACAACATCAGGAGAATACGTCCACTTCTCACCCAGAAGGCGGCACAGGTTCTTGTCCAGGCTCTGGTCATCTCGCGCCTAGACTACTGTAACTCCCTCCTGGCGGGTCTACCTGCTGGTGCCATCCGACCTTTGCAGCTCATCCAGAATGCTGCAGCTCGACTGGTCTTTAACCTCCCGAAATTCACCCACACTACTCCGCTCCTCCGCGACCTTCACTGGTTACCGGTGGCCGCCCGCATCCGCTTCAAAACAATGGTACTGGCGTACTGTGCTACCAACAGATCTGGTCCAGTCTACATCCAGGACATGGTAAAACCTTACACCCCAACTTGTGCGCTCCGCTCGGCTTCTGCCAATCGCCTTGTAGCTCCGTCGCTGCGAGCTAAACACTCAACAAAGTCTCGACTGTTCTCTGTCCTGGCTCCTCGATGGTGGAATGAGCTCCCCAGTGACATAAGAACAGCAGAAAGTCTCTACATCTTCCGTCGCAAACTAAAAACACATCTTTTCCGACTATACCTTGAATAAAGGCTGTAGCACTATAGTAGCACTGAAATGGCTCTTACTGATAGCACTTTGTAGTTGAACTTTTGGACGAAATTGTACCTTCTTGATTCTTGTTGTTCTGATTCTTGTATGTAACCGTAGAATGCACTTATTGTAAGTCGCTTTGGATAAAAGCGTCAGCTAAATGAAATGTAATGTAAAAAAAAGTATTTAAGAAAAAGGATGATGATGATGAACAGAAAATAGTTCCCGGCCGGGGGTGTCTCGCTTTCAAAAGTGGTTGGTCGGGTTCTAAGAAAGGGGTTGGTTCTAAGTTCTAAGCAGGTAAAACAAAATGGTTTACTAGCGTCTTGTGGCACGGGCTCCACCGCGCCTCAAGCCGGCACGGCGACTTCCCGGGTTGGTAACAATCATGATGCGCCTGTTGCCTGTGTGGCGACGGGCTCCAGGGTTGGTAACAATCATGATGCGTCTTTGTGTCATTGTCAAACAAATGGTAACCTAATGGTGCAACAGGTTCAATATCTAACTGTTATCACTGATTATTGCACAGTTAGATAACTCAATCAAATAGAGCATATGTTTTCAACTACAATACAGAGAGGTCAGCACCGTAACGGAAACACATGAGACCCCCTGCAGAATAACCCTGAGAAGCCCCCACCTAACTGTGCGTTTCGTTTTTTAGAGAGAATTTCCCCAAGCAAAGGGCCGGAACATCACAATAATGTCAAACTCGCGGGATTTAGGCTTCATTGCTCTTATCCTCATTGCCATATGATTGTGATACAAATAAATACTGTTTCCATAAATGAGCTTGTTTAAAGTTAATAGGTAATCTATGAGCATGAAACAGGGAAAACCCTGGGAATGTTATAACAAGTCAAAATATCTGACATGAAAAGGATCAACGGCAAGTTGTTTATAATAAGATATTTAGTGTTGAGATAAATCAACATACACTATGAATGTCATGCCAGGTCTTTAGTCACTGTGATAGCTAATTGTACAATACAATATTAAATCAAACAGGGTAAAAAAAAGACTTAATTTTGCTTCTTAGCTCTGAAATACATGCATTGTAGCTCTCGGCTTCTGTTTTCTTCAACATTCACCCAAACATGTTTTTAAACAGTCACTACAGGTACTAGACCATCCTGTGTTGTCATATGCCTCATGGATAACACTCTAGCAGTTTCCCGCGGCATCAGGGAGCGCCTGTTTCGTTCACTGAAAAGTGTCCTCATCTTAGTTTTTCAACAGCAAACTCTGGACGACGAAGGGCTCCAGACCATTTTCAGTGAGGTTGAGGCAATACTAAATGATAGACCCATCACAAAAGTCTCAGATGACCCTGATGACCTTGAAGCTCTCACACCAAAGCATTAGGAGTTCCTTTGTTCTTTTGTTTGTTTTGTTTCGATAAAAACAAAATCTTGTATGGAAAATGCATTCTTTTGCCTGCGTAAACCACAAACCCATGGTGCGTCAGTGGTCCTTTGATTTATGTTTGTTTTTGATTTATCTGACAGATGGCCACTACACTACCGAAGAGTATGGAAAAGTTATCTTTAGCTTGACCAACTGCATAATACAAATTCTGCTTACTAATTAACACACAATAATTAATGCCATGATGAGATATGGCTTAATACAATTATACTGTAATACCAATATCAATTATCCTGCAAAACCTGTAATTCTATTTTGAATGCTAAAGTACAATTTGCTGATAACACTTTTACTTGAGTAACAGTTTTAATGCAAGACTTTTAGTTCAAGATTGTGTTTATATTGTGGCATTGCAGTGTTTACTAAAGTAAATAATCAGAATTGTTATTGGATCACTTTGGCAAACAGAAAACTAACTAATTCAACTTTGTGTACAATTGTTACTTTCACTCTAGTGGATAGATCCTGTCACCTGGTGGCCCCATTGAATAGTCCAAATATACCGCCCAAGTAAAGAAACCTGACCTCAGGGTTTTATACTCTGACCTCTCCTTTCCTCCTCCAATACATATTCAATGGACAGATTGTACCCGCTGTGCAAGTAACCATTTCTTTCCATTGACAGAGTGCTCAATCCTATTAATACTATATATGTGTGTTGTGTGTGTCTGTGTGTGTGATGTTGTTATTACCAGATGTGACATATGACATTAACACAATATGCTTCATATTTACTCTGGGAATGGTCTTTACTGCTCTAATAAGAATTGGGTATCAAAGAAAGGTTCCAAATGGCTTGTACTTTCCCACATTGTCCCCATCCCAACTCATGGCTCATACCTTCATGTTAAGAGTGTAGTAAGGAGAATAAGTGAAAAGAAGAAGAAAAAAACTTTTGGAGATATCCCAAATTATTCCACTGAGGACTAATGCACATCATATTTGAATTTCACCCATATATATTATCTGAAGCCAGGAATATGACTCTGGCAATGCTTTTCTGATACTGTAAAATAGCCAAAGACACAGTAGCAAAGTAGGGGCTCACTACAGTTTTTTTCAATCGCTAACAAGTGCTTACCCATACTTCAGATACTTTTTCTAAACTCTTAACACAGACTCACACCTACAAACCACAATTGGCCAAATGGATAATTTTCTTCTCAAAAACACATTTTGTTAAATATATACTAACTCTTCATTTCAAAACAGAACACATCTTTCTCTGCACACACTAACTTTACCAAAACACTGGAAATCTGACTCAAAATGAATTTATTCTGTCAAAGAATAACTCTTGTTTTCACTTCACAAGGTCCTTCCAGTCAATCAAAGTACACCAGGTTTCAAAATACTGGCTATTGCTGACATTACAAAAACTGCATAGACTTTTATGTTTCAGTTTTACAGGTATTTGCTTGCAAAACATGCAATCCACTGTTTTTACACTACATTTATTGGTTGGGAACTGTATGTCCACATGTAATGTTCACATTAAAAAGCATTCCAGTAAAAACCAAATCAGTTTTTTTTCCCTTTACTGTTTACTACAGGAGGTACAGTATAAATACTGTTTACAGTATGATAGAACAGAAAAAGTTTTACAGTATTGCTTACAGTGAACAAAATATCCATGAAACACACAAGAGCATTCTGAAAAAAAAAACAACGGCAAAAAGCCCAGATAAAAAGGGGGGGAACATCACTCCTCAAAGTCCTCCTTTTACTGTATAAGTAATGCCACTGAGTCTAAGCCAGACTGGAATCAGCTGTGGTTTGCCCAATTTACCCAACATAAATCAGCTGTGTGTCAATTATTCAATTGTTTGTTTATTATCAGCTGAGATATATTGTTTTAGAACTGATATCATTGCAGAAGAGGTTTTTAGACTGTATCTAAGGTTTGGAATATTGTTTTTGCCATTGTGGGATGTTGTGTGTTAACATTCGTAAATAATACAAAAACAATCCATAATTTTGTTGGGAGGGATAGCTTGTCTGTTAAGAAAATGTAAGCATTGTGGAAATGTGTTCACTGACTGCATATTGTTTGAAAACAACATGAAATGTGTGAATGGTATGGCCACAAAAGACCGATGCTGTGCTAATTGTGTTCAGAGTTTTGAAAATGTGACCACTGATTGGACAAACGCTTGGTAGCGCCTGAAAAAAACTGTAAGACCCAGTGGGAAAAGGCACTTTCAGGAGCAAATTTAAAAAACAAAACTTATACAGTACAATTGTTACCCGTGTCAAAAGTAAAACTACTCAACTGAGATTACACCCTGCCATAACTCTTCATTGGGTTATATTCTAATCAATTATTGTTCTAATGTATACATTTATGTCTGCATGCTTATTCCATTTTGATCACTATGGGATGTCCCTGCATGCACTGGGCACAAGGCAGACAAACATCCTAAGCATCACTAGTTCCCCACATATCAGTTTATTTACTTGTATTATTTACTATTTCAGACACAAACAACAACAAGAAAATGCCTAACCCCAACTCATGGGGTCGAGATCATTCTTTTTCTAGAAGCTACTAGGTTCCTCTATGGTCCTGGTCCTGCAGCTGTCCACCCCCAACCCCCTGTCTCCACACACTTGTCTTTTAAACCCCCCTCACTTTGGGCTGGTCAGTTCTCAGCTGTCTGGGCCCTAAATAGACCTTATCAGGAGCAGACCATATTTGAGGTAGTTACTCTGACAGACATCCTTGAATGGAAAGGACATTTTATTCATAAAGCTTTGGATAATTCCAAGACATTGAAAGGATATTGTTTTAAATACAATAAATAATGGTCTATAATGACCTCTGGTACAACGTTGCCTATTGGGGGTTTAGTGTGCTTGCAGTGAACCCCTACGTGTGATGGATGGTACACCTCAGTTCGGTCCCACCTCATTGAGATCCACTATAAATATCAACAAGTTGGTGGGGGGAGGTTTCACGAGATAGAAAAAGTTTGTAACACATTTTAGCGACTAGAGGTCCGGACCATCTACGCAGAGCAAGAGAGACAACACACAATTATAGGAAGGTACTGTACAACTTTCACAGATGTGTTTTTTTATTTATTTGAGTGACATTCAGGTATGCAGAGGGTACTTAGGAGGTAGAGGAATAGACTGTGCCTTATCTGTTCATTGGGAAAGTGGCATTTGTTGTAAGGCTCCAACTGGTGTACGAGATCATGCCCAAATAAGGCCTGACGGGAGGCCATTTAAAGTTAGAGATAGCATGTGCATGGCCATTTGTTAAGAGAGACCCGGGTCAGTAGGACACTGATTACAAACAATGGTAAGAATATAAATATTTCTAATGTTACAGTGGTTAAAACAAATATTAGCTTGCTGACCGATGATTTCTAGTAAACCTACAAATACAAGTACATGCCATAAATATACACTTTGAACTGCTTTTATATTTCTATTCTTATAAACTTTTTTATCCTTGAACTAACAAAAAAGTGTAAAACCATTCTTCAGATTTGTTTTTATGTTTGCTTAATTTAAATATTTGTATGTATGTGTTAGATCTTTTGATGAATGATTTTGGAATGAAACTTTGTAAAAAAATATTGCATTTACATTTGATTGACTGATGGCGCTGACATTGTTCTGATGAAATATTAAGTGAACATGAAAACCCCCAAGTTAATGGATCTGTCGATTGTATTTCATAACTCACACCATATTTCTTTTACCAGATGGGAGACTCGATCCAGTTAAAAGATGAGGGAAACCAACACTTCCAGTCAGGAGATACTGACAAAGCTATTGAGTGCTACAGTAAAGCCATAAAGGCTTGCAAGGACAAAAAAGTACTTGCTATCATTTACAGGAACAGATCTGCATGCTACCTAAAAAAGGTAAGTAGTTTTGTAAAGCATATATCACCAAAACAAGCCAATATCAATTATAGCATATTTGCATTTTCTTTGGCAAATTTACACTTTTTTTGGAATGTTCCTGTGTTTCTGTTTTTCTTTAGGAAAACTTTGCCAATGCAGCATCTGATGCATCCAAAGGTAGAGTAATAAATACAAAATTAAACCACTAATATCAGCAATGGCACCAAAAACATATATATTATAATCTTTCTTCCTCCTACATAGCAATTGATGTCGATGCAGCAGATATTAAAGCTTTGTACCGTCGCTGCCAGGCTCTTGAGAAACTAGGAAAACTGGATCTGGCTTTCAAAGATGTGCAAAGATGTGCTACCATTGAACCAAAGAATAAAACCTTCCTGGAGACACTCCGCAGGCTGAGAGCAGACATCCAGGCCAAGGTCAGCATTAAAAAGAACAATACAGCCACACAGACGTTAATCTACAGACTACACTCATTACTTTGCTTAAATGCATGAAGCATTTCAACATCTAATCAACAATATTCTTCTTGCTTAAACATCTGATTCGATAGCTTTGGCTGTGGCATTATATATAAATGTTTTTTGAAGTTCAGGAAATTTGAAAGATGGCCTTAGCTGAAGCACAAACAAAATTAATGTGTATGATTTGGTCATGTCAGCATCAGGAAATTATTCAACGTTTAATTTTGATTCTCCACAGCTTAAGTCTACATTCTCCACAGATTCGAGGGTACAGAACATGTTTGACATTCTCCTTGATGACGAAATGGAAAAGGACAAGAGGGAAAAAGTGGGTATTTTCTTCTTGTGTGAATTAAAAACACTTAAAAAAAAAGGACTTTTCTCTTGTATTGTTTGGTAGCATGTTTGTGTAGTTGTGCTTTAACTTCTGCAACATATTATAGGCTGCCAACAACCTGATTGTGCTGTCAAGAGAGGATGCCGGAGCAGAGCGAATATTTGAGAATAACGGAGTGCCTCTGCTGCTCAACATGATAGAAACAGGCAAACCAGAGATGATCCTGGCTGCTGTTCGCACTTTGTCAGGAATGTGCACAGGACACAAATCTCGGGTGAGCATGCTCAGAGAAAATTAGTCAAGACTAAAGCAAGTGAAAGTGAAAAAGAAAATCAAAGAGTTGGAAAGACAGCGAGACAACTGTTTAGCTTACCAAATACAACCAAACTTTAAAAGTACAACTTCTACCTATGCCATTAGAAGTCAAGTAATATTTTTTTCCCCACAAAATGTACTCTTTTCACTACCCCTACAGGCCATGGCCATTATTCACATGGTGGGCGTTGATAAGATGTGCAGCCTCATGGCTGTTGACAATGAGGAGATTGCACTGGCAACCTGCAACCTCTTCCAGTGCATCAACGACTCCCTCACTGGTGGAGATAAAAGAGAATATGGGAAAGAAGAGGCGTTGGTTTTAGGTAAGACAGAATACAAATTACCTGCATCTTGAGACTTATTCAAAGCTTAATTTGTAATCTTCAACTAAAGCCCATAAATTCAAAGATGCCTGTGGCTGTGCTGCTTTAAGTATTTTTGCACAGTACTGCTGACTGAGAAATACAATTTTTTACCTGTTTCCCTGTCCATCTGCAGATACATCTAAAGACCTGAAAACCATTCTCCTCTCTCTGGTGGAGATGGTTGCAAGTAAGAAGGTGTCTGGCCATGGCAGAGACCAGGCTCTGAATCTGCTGACCAAGAATGTACCGCGCAAAAACATGAAAGACAATGACAACTCCAAGACCCTCTTCACTATTGACCACGGTGAGCCAGACAGCTGCATCGGGTCATTAATTTGGTTTGAGCAAAAGTCTATTTCTGCATCCCAGACTCCCTGACAAAGTGCATTTGCCAGACCACATCTATATACGCATATGTATGTGTTGGTTCTCCAGGTCTCAAGAAGATCCTCAAAGTGTGTGGTCAGGTTCCCGAACTGCCAGACCAGCTTCCCATGACAGAAAACACACAGCTGATTGCCAGTGTGCTACTCACCAAGCTCTATGACGACCTCTCATGTGACCCAGAGAGAAACAACTTCAGGGACATTTGTGATGAATATATCAAGTACGTCCATAAAATACAGATTCACCATTTACCAGTGTTGTAGCCAAGAGTTTCTAAATTTAGACCAAGCCAACATAACTCATGCCATCTTATATGCTTTTTTTCCTTGTCATTCTTTTCCACAGATCCAAAATTGACCCCAATGACATGGACAGGACCATTCATGCTATCAACACCATCTCAGGGCTGCTTCAGGGTCCCTTCGATGTTGGTAACGCCCTTGTCGGACGGCAAGGCATAATGGAGATGATGGTAGCACTGTGTGGCTCCGAACGTGAGGTGGACCAGATGGTTGCTATAGAGGCGCTGATCCATTCCTCCTCTAAGATGAGTCGCGCCTCATTTATCATCACCAACGGTGTTTCACTCCTAAAGGAAGTCTACAAAAAGACCACTAATGAGAAGATTAAAATACGTTCGTTGGTGGTGAGTGTGCCAAGGAAATAATTGAATAGAACTTTATGATTTTTTTGCCATAGAGAATAACAATACAACACATGATGAAAACATCACAGTGAACATTATGAACATTATTAGACAGTGAATTGGAGTACACAACTTCAAGATTTTGTGTGGGTATTGGAATGCATACTCATGTCCATGTCATCTCCAGGGTCTCTGTAAACTGGGTTCAGCTGGAGGTGATGATTATGGTTTAAGGCAGTTTGCTGAGGGATCCACAGAGAAGCTGGCCAAGCAGTGCAGAAAGTGAGTATTCACACACAAAGTGAGTGAATCAAGCAGGTGATAATCCATGATGATAGGAAAAAAATGGTAGTATGTGTAGAACATTTGTGAAAAAACTGCTACTTGCATCAGTATATTTTGAATACATGTTCAATACTGAATTTGTTGGTTCACACCATTGGTTTCCTTTGCTACTCTTTTAGGTGGCTCTGTAATCCCAAAATTGATACAAAAACAAGGAAGTGGGCTATTGAGGGTCTAGCTTATCTGACTAATGATGCTGACGTGAAAGATGACTTTGTTGAGGACGAGGCTGCCCTGAAAGCTATGTTTGAACTGGCCAAGGTATGAAAATAACAGAAAAGAAGAAACACAGAGTAAATCTGATTATATGTTAGAAATAATCTCTCTTCTTTCTGTGTTTTAGTCTAAGGATAAGACAATCATATATGCTGTAGCTTGCACCTTGGTTAACTGTGCCAACTGCTATGAAAAGAAGGAAGTCATCCCTGAGCTGGTTCAACTAGCCAAATTTTCAAAGCAACATGTACCCGAGCAACACCCTAAGGTAAAAGAGAAAGAACAGGAATCTAATCCAGACAGGCGAGCACAATCTTAATTGACATACGTAAGTAGAGCAGGTTATGTTATTCATATGTATACTTTCTTTTTTAGGACAAGAAGGACTTTATCGAGAAGAGAGTGAAAAGGCTGCTGAAGGCTGGAATCGTTTCAGCTCTTGCTGTCATGGTCAAAGCAGACAGCTCCATTCTGACCAACCATACCAAAGAGATGCTGTCAAGGTGGGAGGGAACCACACTTGTTGTATAACTGACTGGAATCTACAATGACTCACCACAACATATCATGAATCATATCATGATAACGTGACTGCAGCGAAGCTGATGCCAACAAATCGCTATTGTCTGCAGTCACAACTCACAGAGGGACTTCCATTTATTTCTAAATGTTCCATGACAGAGATTAAGGAGTGTCAGCTACAGTACAAATGTATACATCCAATTATTTGCTTAGAAATATATGAATCTCAAACCAATTTTCTATTTTTCACCTTTAGAGTTTTCTTGGCATTGTCATTGGATTCCAAAGACCGTGGTACTATTGTAGCCCAGGGTGGGGGGAAGGTGAGTGAAAGGTTTGGAAAGTAATGTACAAGTGAATCTAAAACACTTCCCAAAGTCTTTTCAAGTCTTCCCCAAACGAATCCCAGAGGAACTGAATAAACATAAGAGTTACTTCAAGGAACCTTTGTGTTGATTCTGGTGGTCCCTGTGGTAGAAACAGGTGGAGTTTCCAAACACCAGAAATGCTTATGAGCATTTTACTGCAGTGAGGTCTGACAGCCTGCCCACTCAGTCCTGGTTCTCCTGTGCCCCCTCTCCCTCCAGCAGGCTCAGCAATATGAACTGAGCCTCCAGCAACGTGGTGTCGGTGCTCCAGCCCCTGCATAATTTCATGTGAAGTCGCGCAAAATCTGACCCGGTGGCACCGATGTCAAGCCTTTACAATAACTATTCAAAATTAGCCAATCTTGTCACTGATGGTCTTCTCTACTTATGTAGGTCATTTAGAGGCATCAATATATGATTGGGTCTGTTTCATAACTAGTTTAATGTTCCTAACAGTAGTTGTCACTGAATAAGCTGGTTGTTGCAAAATAACCCCACTATTGTTCACTTCTTGCTCTGCTTTCAGGCTTTAATACCACTTGCACTGGAGGGGACAGATGCTGGGAAGACGAAAGCCAGCCACGCCATTGCCAAGATTGCAGCTATTTCCAACCCAGAAATCGCCTTCCCCGGTGAGAGGGTAAGACATACAATAGTAGTGGGTTTGTTTATTTCTGTGCCTTGGTGGAAGAGGAATGGAAATTTACTGAGGTACCACAATCTACTTCCCTTTACTACACACTTATTTAGCTATTGCCTCCCTTTGCCTATGTTTTTTTGTTTCTCTATATCCTGGTAGATGATGGGCCATTTATTCTGTTGTGTTTCGGTTTGTCAGTTTATATCAATACTGATGACTGTTGTTTGTTACTCACTTTCTAAATCAGAATGTTTCTGAATTAAGTATGTATATTTGTCTTTCTTTCTTTGACAGGTGTACGAGGTGGTGAGACCGTTAGTTAGCCTCCTTCAAACAGACAAAGATGGATTACAGAACTTTGAAGCTCTGAGAGGCCTCACTAACTTGGCTGGTTACAGTGACAAACTACGGTATATTGTTTCACTATATATTATGGTCACTGTGATGCCTAATTTCCTACAAGTGACTTGCATTGCAATTTACAGATTTTGTCTTATTATGAGTTCTCACCATCATCTGTTTTGTAGAGTAAAGATTGTGAAAGAGAAAGCTCTGCCAGAGATTGAAAACTACATGTTTGAAGATCATGACCAGATCAGACAGGCTGCCACTGAATGCATGTGCAACCTTGTTTCATGTAAAGAGGTGAGAAGAGACCAACAGCTAGAAACCACACCTAATAATGGAGGACACATAGTCAATGTGAGAAACATGTGTCCAACAGGTGAGAGTGCGTTGAAAATATCAACTCTTTGTGTATTAGGTCCAAGATCGTTATCTGGAAGATGGCAATGATAAGCTGAAGCTGATGGTACTGCTATGTGGGGAGGACGACGAAGATCTTCAGGTAGCCGCAGCTGGAGCTCTTGCCATGCTCACTTCTGCTCAGAAGAAGCTCTGCCACAAACTGACCCTAGTGGTATGTACAACAGCATACAGTACTCCTTTTAATGTTGAATATAAATTATAGTGTCGCATCAGAGTCTGTTTTGAAAGCATGTTTGCCGCATTATAAAAAAAATACTCAGAAATCTCCTAAATAGCTTTCCTTTAGGAACTGATGCTGAATCCACAGCAGACAATACTCTAATAATAATTTAAATGAACCTTTATGATAGTTGGGAGCATTGTCATGCACTTTTGTGGGGCCTAATATTTGTAGCTCATTTTAACTCAGGCCTATTTTACGGTTGGTTAAGTTTGGTTTTCCAATTGCATTACATTACCATTACAGCTGCAATTATTTAATTTTAAAACTTCTATGACCTTGTGAGAGGGGACTTGTGAGAGATATATTAAGAAAAAGGTCCAAATATAGTCCAAATGGAAAAATCAATAGTTGCAGTGTCCTGACTCTGAGCACCTATTGGTCAACCTCCAAAAACAATGGCTCCTACACTTAATAACACAACTCAATCACAGTTGTACACACACTAATTTACTCATTGATTCCACTGTTTGGAATTACAGCTGCTCAAAAATAAGTTTGAAAAGCAGCTTCTAGCATTTTTGATCATTCACACATTTTACTAACTAATCACTCCCAACAGACAACCCAATGGCTTGAGATCCTGCAGAGGTTGTGTCTCCAAACCAACCCTTCTATACAGCATCGTGGCATTGTGATTGTCTACAACATGCTCAACTCAGACAACAGTGAGCTGGCCAAGAAGTTGATGGAGAGTGAGCTGCTGGAAATCCTCTCAGTGATTGGCAAGGCGGAGGACAATCCCAAGAGACAGGATGTCATTGATGCTGCACGTACATGCCTGGTCAAAGCTATGGATCTGGGTCTCATCAAACCATTTGCTAGCCTTTCTTAAAATGTTGGCAACAAGACAAAAAACAACTGTGGACAATCTTTCCTTAAAATACAAAACTTTTTTACAAATGTTTTTTCCCACATCAAATATATGAAAGGATGGTAACTCACCTAGTAGAGCAAGTGCACTTGTAGGCTGAGTCCTATTGCATGGGTTCACATCTGACCAATGGCCCTTTGCTGAATGCCCCCCCACCCCTTCTATCTTTGGCTGTACTGTAATAAAGACACAAAGATGATATAAAAATAATAAAACAATATGATATGAAAGGATTCTCCAACCTGCTCCAATACACAAAGGATTATCCCAAACATCGATATAAGAGAGATGTTTATTTGGGGCTTGGGCAGTACAATAGGCAAATGGGGGATTTCCTATCAGGATGCAAAAAAAGAAATTCCATTTTGTGGTGAGCTGTCACTGTGAATAAACGTTTTTAGACTAACCAGTTTGTCCCACTGTTTGGCATTTGTGTGTGGTTAGATGACAAAATATACCCTTTAAATAAAACCTAAATGTTTCAATGTCAATTGAAAGCACATACATGCATAGGTCTTCTGTTTGATTAGTTGGGTACATTTGGCCGCTTCTCTAATATTAAGTTAAGTTTTATTCTGCAAGATTTTAATGATTGTTCTATTTTTTAGAAATATATTTAGACAAAGTTCATGTTTTTTTCAGGAGTTTTAATGCAATGTGACCAAGTGATGCAAATACCAAAATGTATAACTACTCTGGAAATAGAATAAGAAGAACTTAAATCCAATATGATGAGGTGTGTTGATTTGGAGTCACTGGGACACAGAACATGGAATCTTAAATAAAACAACATTATGCGTAAGATCAAATCATGCTCCTCCCGGTACGCCCTGTTGTGACAGGTCGGTCTTCCTTTCCAGAAATTTGAGCTTGGATCTGTAGCTGTTCCGGTTGTGACTCACTGCACTTTGGAGAAATGACAAAATGAAAGGCCACTGTAGCATTTTGTAAGCTACAACCAAATGCAAAACATACACAGACTTAGCCTCGACATAAGTAAAGAAATACATTAATTACACCTAATAACAATATAAACATTTTACTGTAGCCTAATAGGGCTACACAGTTTGACTTACACACACTTGCTTTTCCCTTTGAAAACATTGTTAGTTGCACCCAATTTTGTAGACCAACCAACTGTAAATAGCAGACATACAGATTGTGATAAAAAGGCTAGAAAACCATTTCATATACATACATACATATACACTTTACATGGATATACATGTAACTCAAAAGTCAATGCTGGGACCTCAGGTATAATTTTAAATACATTTTTCTTTTTCTATAACTGATGGGAACATGTGACCTCTGACATTTCCTGTTGGAGCACACATAACCATCTGCATCTTAACACCACAGTGTTATAATTCCGTACATTGGTAAACAAGACATTTGCTGAAAAGCCATAAAAATGAAAGGTTCCTTACAATATTTTACCTCAGTCAGAGATGTCCTGAACACATCTGTATCAGTAATTTCCTGGAATTCTGAGGAAAAGTAAAATTGCAGAGTCTCAAACATTAAAGAAATGACCAATTTCTCTTAAAATGTAGGACCTTTACTTTGAAATATCTCCTGATTGGAACAGTACAAATGTTCTATTTCCAGTATAGGGGAAGTCAGAGATGTCCTGAACACATCTGCATTAGTCCTTTTCTGGAACTCTTGGGAAAAGTATATTTACAGCACCTCAAATAATCAGAAATAAGCTTCATGAACATACAAAAGTAGTACTTTTATTTTTTATAAACTCTTACAATGTAATACAGTACATGTCTTAGAATTTTTGCATAATTTTAGCAAAATGTTGAAAATGATCTATTTGTATATCTGTAAAGATACAAAATCTGTTCAGTTTTTACTTTTATATGTTAGTAGTAACAGTAGTGTGGAGATCTTATTTTGGAAACCGGATGTTGTGTCGCGTACATTTTTCCGCTACCTTCATTAAAACCCTCGCTCTCTCCCGATCTGCGCCTTCCGTGAATGTCAGTATATAGGTGCACTGAAATTTCAGTGTCGGCTGAGTTGACCGCAGTCAGAAGTTTCGTGGATGACAGCTCAGGTCTCCAGTGGCGATTCTAGAAAATTTTACATGGGGTGGCAGAAGGGTGGCAAGTTGAAATGCAAGGGTGGCATGTTGAAATCCAAGGGTGGCATATCACACACACACACATGCCTGGTGTCTATATATATTTATTTATACAAATCCAGATAGTGAAAACAGACAAGAGCAATGGAATAGCTTAACAGTTAAGTTACATACGTAATGAAAATAAAAACTGAGAAAAAACTGCTATAACATTTTCTGTCAGTCCACCTTACTGTACTAAAGACGTTAGTAAGACGGTTAGCTAAGCTAACAGTGGTAACTTCAAGGCTAGCTAGCACAAGCAAGCTGTATAGCGAGCTAGCTACTGTATGCTACCGACTTTTGCAAGCTAGCAATTAAATAAACGATTGAAATTACAACGGAACTGTCTATCACATATGACCACCCATCACATTTTCTTGATTCACGATTCAGCAGTACTGTACCTTCTTTCATCACTGGAAGCCTACCGTAGGCTTGTCTCCAGTTAGTTGCGGGAGATGGGCAACCACGGTGACGAGAGCAAAGCGGACTCTTGGACTCAACCATTTTACGGGGGGGGGGGGGGGGACTTAAATATTTTAGAACAAGTTACCAAAGAGATCAACAGCTTAAGTAGCAAAAATATAATACCGTTATATAAATGTATAGTATATTATAGGAGACACTTCTGACAACCTGGGTGGCAAGTGGGGTGGCAAGCAATTTTTTTAGGGTGGCAGCTGCCACCCCTTGCCACCCCGGTGGTTTCGCCACTGGGTCTTACGTAGGAGGCTATCAGACCAGTCGCCTCCTGTCACTGCCGAGGGAAACGTGAACGGGATAGCTCTGTCGTGGATCTGCTCAGGTACGTTTATTCAAAGATAAGCCTCCTGGGTGCTTTATCGTTATTATTTTTAAATACATCTAATAACCTGTTTACAAACACGCACCAGGGAGGCAGACACTGCTACTTAAAGTTAACGTTAGCACCCACGGACTTACGGGGGTAAGAGGGGAGGATATCTGCATGTTAGCTTCTCATACAGTTATTATCACTGACTGATGCCCTACCCAATGGTCCAAATGAAGAGGAGACAAATAAAGGAGTATCATCCAGAAAACTTTTAGTACTCAGTACTGATCTCAAATATGAATGGTAAGTTTCTGGCAATTTACTAAATGTAAACTATATCAAGTGTAAACCATTAGAGCCTTCAGTTTAATTTCTATTTTTGTCTTGACAGAGTTGTGCTTCATCCTTTTGCCGCTTCTGGCTGCTGATCGCTCCGTGCTTTCCAGTCACAGTAAGTCAAGGTGTTTGCACCGCTCATGATTTAAAAAAAACAAGTTTATGTGAGATAACTTATAGAAATACCATATGTTACAGGTGGAAACAGATCTGCACAGTTGTTTTTCTGCAAGATTCCAGGGTGTGCCGATAATGTGACGAGCGTATTTTGCAACGACGTGCAGCTCTTTAAGGCCAGTGGCATCGCAGATTGTACAGGCCCTCCACCCCCCAATACTGTCTGCCAGAAAGATGGTCGGGCATTTGTTTCCATTGATAGTGGTGACTGCGAATTTGAAGGGAAATACAATTATATTGGGACCGAAAAATGTACAGGTACTTACATTTACTTTCTAAAGCCCGTAATATACATTATGTGGATCGTTCAATCATTCTCTCCGTTGTCAATTTGAATTAGTTTTCAACGATTGAGTGCGTTTACATGCACATTTGTATCCCTGTTTTTATGTATAAGCCTCAAATATTGGTTTCATATATTTTTTTAAACCCTGATGTTTATTTGGATAAACCTGAATATGTTATACCTGTGTACTTGAGATGGATATTAATGCATCTGCAACTAATTCTCTGGTTCATTAGAAGTGATACGAAAGTAGCATGATGCCAAATTACACTTTTTCTGCTGTCGTCCCATCTGTTGCTGCCTCTACTTATGCATGTCAGGACTCAAGCCAGCAGAGGTTTTTTTTGTTACAAATTTAAAAGGGACATTTTCTGACCAATAACTGATGTTATTCTGTCTAATAACACATGGTAAATATTGTTGTCTCAACTAGATCACAGCGACATCTGTGCTTTTATCAGTGGTAAGTCTTTCCTGCAGATACATTTTACATCATGTTGCTCACTGTTTTGATTAACCAATGACTGGAGTTTTTTTCTCTTTCCTCTAGCTAACACTTCATCAGGAATCACCACAAGGGACCATACAACAGGATACATTGTTGTTGGAGTTTGTACGTTCTGAACTCTAATTATGATTATGCTTAGGCCATGTTTATTTTGCTTTTGAACAAGAAACTGCCAGCAGTAAATCTTTCTTCTCTCAACATTCATGCTTGCCATGCTAAGTTATTTGTTGAATTCAAGAAAATAATGCTTTTTGCTATTAATTCAACTTGCTTTTGCCCTCTTATCCTCTGTCTTCTTGCTTTCGCTTAGGGTTGAAATGTTTCTCTTTCAAATGTTAACAATAAGGTGAGATCAACATTGTATGGTGTGTTGCATTTCTACATTTGTTTTGCAATTATCTTAAATATCCATTTCTTGATTCTACAGGTGGTTCAGCACTACTAATACTAATATTAGTAGTGGTTTCTCGTATAGGCATAAGTCAGTTTGCACATTTGTGTAAAAAGAGACAAAGCAGAGAGCTAAATCCACAGCAAGGTAGTTGGACATATATTATTGTTATTCACTATGCTCCTTTATTCATATGTGTATCTGTTGTGAAATAATATTACTAACACGTCGTCATGTTTAATATGAATTTGTCTCAGTGACCCTGGTGTGACTGAACCGCTAAGCAAGAAACCATTGAGAGGTTAGTGCACTCATAGGCTGCATGTTATAGAATGTGTAAATGTAGATTTAAATATACTTATTCCTACTATTTACATTTTTAGTGATACTCCTGGATTGGATGATGGCAGCTCTATTTCTCACTGTGACCGGGGAGCTCCAACTACTGCAGTCTAATCTTTTCCTGATGTTTTTGCTTCATTGATATACAGTTTACCCTTGTCATCTACCAAATATCTCAGGAAGGCCTTGGGTTAATTTCTTCAAATGTGGCACAATGGTCTAATTGACGAATCCAATTTTGTTGGTCAAATGTCACAGTCATTGTGACAGCCCCATGTCAGCTCCATCCTCGCAACTGCAATATCTCATCACCTTCAGGGATTTTCTTCAAATTTGGCACATACGTCTGGACTGAAGGATGAACTCAAATGATTTTGGTGGTGAAAGGGTCACTGTGTTTGGCCACAAGTCAATCATTTAATTACATTTTGGACAGATATGGATGTGAACTGAAACTTGACAGGTTGACAAAGGCGTACCCACAGTAAGTTTATGTGGTAATTCTAGTTTTTATTATTTTCTTTATGTACATGTTAAGTTGGAAACAAGCAATTATGGTCAAGTATCTTGCTCAAGGACACAACGACGTGGACTAGCGGAGCCGGGGATCGAACCACCGATCCACTGATTGTAAGACTGACCTGCTAACTATTGAGCCATAGTTGCCCCCCATTCTTCTCATGAACTAGCATTAAGGATCAATACACACCTCTAGGATGTGCATTCATATGTAACTACTATTTGGAAGGTAAACAGATATATTATTGATTTACAGTTGTAACTTGAAATTAAATAAATATTCTTGAACAAACTTAAGACTTGGATGTAGTTTTCTACTCCTGTTTAGGCCTGCAGGGGGCATGTTGGAGTCGCTTTACATGTTTGTATCCAGTGGTGCACTGAATGGCATGGTTGTATGTAGACAGGCAGGGGCAGGAACACAGAGACACGCAGGTCTGCTCGCGGAGTGACTCTTCAGTTCACAGTCTGCTTGTGGTGGAAACACATCACATTCAGCTCATATTTTTTCTGAACTGCATTTATTTATCAGTTGGGGATCAAGTGCTTGAGGAAGGAGCTTTCTGTGGGGACTGCAGCAGCCACCGAGACACTGAGGGAACATATTATTTCTACACGGCTACGCAGAAGAAGACGGTGAGGTTTCTCTGAGTTTGATATCTAGATATCTGGTTACGATTTGAAGTGAACTACGCTGACATACCATTACCCAACGTAGCCTACATTACGTTTCGTGTTTTTACGTGCCCAGGTGTACATGGTACATACGTCCTCAAGTGTTACGACAAGTGAGACACTGCAGGTGCACTTCAACTGTTTCTGGTCGGATATTTAAGTGTTATTCTCTTTAAGCAATACATCATACTTTAACATATAGACTGAATTTATCCAACTCGCCTTATTCCCTGACCAGAATATGCTTTGTATTATTGTTTAAAGGTCACGAAGTGAGTGAGATCATGTTTTCATATTTACCATAATTTAAACTACAAAATGTAAGTGAAGACGTAGAATTGAATGTGTGGTTTAAGGCGGTCGCAAATTTGAATATAATAAGTAAACTCTAGATTTATTAAATTCTTCATACTGTTATTGTTTAGATAAAGTATTTCGCACAACCAGTGTAGCTGATTCACAGTCACTAGTGTGTGTTGTGTGCTGTATCAACATTTACCTTTTGCTGTTGTAATAATGAGACAACCGTCTTCAACTCTTACTCTATAAAATAAAAACTGGAAGTCTGTCCAGGAAATGAGGAAAGTATGTTGGAGGTTGTGTAACACATTAGGGGGCAGAAGAAGAAAGCAACATGTTCAAAACACAAAAGTAATGGAAATTTGAAAAACTAAAACCCTGATGTGTATCAGCGTAGAATAAAGCGAATGCCTTAAAGCCTCAGATCAACATTTTGAAAGCCAAGTTAATGATATACAGTGGGGCAAAAAAGTATTTAGTCAACCACCAATTGTGCAAGTTCTCCCACTTAAAAAGATGAGAGACCTGTAATTTTCATCATATGTATACCTCAACTATGAGAGACAAAATGAGAAAAAGAAATCCAGAAAATCACATTGTCTGATTTTTAAAGAATTTATTTGCAAATTATGGTGGAAAATAAGTATTTGGTCAATAACAAAAGTGCATCTCAATACTTTGTTATATACCCTTTGTTGGCAATGACAGAGGTCAAACGTTTTCTGTAAGTCTTCACACACTGTTGCTGGTATTTTGGCCCATTCCTCCATGCAGATCTCCTCTAGAGCAGTGATGTTTTGGGGCTGTCGATGGGCAACACGGACTTTCAACTCCCTCCAAAGATTTTCTATGGGGTTGAGATCTGGAGACTGGCTAGGCCACTCCAGGACCTTGAAATGCTTCTTACGAAGCCACTCCTTCATTGCCTGGGCGGTGTGTTTGGGATCATTGTCATGCTGAAAGACCCAGCCACGTTTCATCTTCAATGCCCTTGCTGATGGAAGGAGGTTTTCACTCAAAATCTCACGATACATGGCCCCATTCATTCTTTCCTTTACACGGATCAGTCGTCCTGGTCCCTTTGCAGAAAAACAGCCCCAAAGCATGATGTTTCCACCCCCGTGCTTCACAGTAGGTATGGTGTTCTTTGGATGCAACTCAGCATTCTTTCTCCTCCAAACACGACTAGTTGAGTTTCTACCAAAAAGTTATATTTTGGTTTCATCTGACCATATGACATTCTCCCAGTCCTCTTCTGGAACATCCAAATGCTCTCTAGCAAACTTCAGACAGGCCTGGACATGTACTGGCTTAAGCAGGGGGACACGTCTGGCACTGCAGGATTTGAGTCCCTGGCGGCATAGTGTGTTACTGATGGTAGCCTTTGTTACTTTGGTCCCAGCTCTCTGCAGGTCATTCACTAGGTCCCCCCCATGGGGTTCTGGGATTTTTGCTCACCGTTCTTGTGATCATTTTGACCCCACGGGGTGAGATCTTGCGTGGAGCCCCAGATCGAGGGAGATTATCAGTGGTTTTGTATGTCTTCCATTTTCTAATAATTGCGGAGTTGATTTCTTCACACCAAGCTGCTTACCTATTGCAGATTCAGTCTTCCCAGCTTGGTGCAGGTCTACAATTTTGTTTCTGGTGTCCTTTGACAGCTCTTTGGTCTTGGCCATAGTGGAGTTTGGAGTGTGACTGTTTGAGGTTGTGGACAGGTGTCTTTTATCCTGATAACGAGTTCAAACAGGTACCATTAATACAGGTAAGAAGTGGAGGACAGAGGAGCCTCTTAAAAAAGAAGTTACAGGTCTGTGAAAGCCAGAAATCTTGCTTGTTTGTAGGTGACCAAATACTTATTTGACCGAGGAATTTACCAATTAATTCATAAAAAATCCTACAATGTGATTTCCTGGATTCTTTCCCCCCATTCTGTCTCTCATAGTTGAAGTGTACTTATGATGAAAATTACAGGTCTCTCTCATCTTTTTAAGTGGGAGAACTTGCACAATTGGTGGCTGACTAAATACTTTTTTGCCCCACTGTATACTGCATGTGTGCAGAGTCTGCAGACATACAGCTGCTAAATCCTTTCGACACAATATGTGCTGTATCGGCCAGGTGTTTGTATTAGATGTTGCATTGGGCCAGCCTTTCATTTACTGGCCTGAGCCTCAGTACCTACATCATTATCACTGCTCTTTACAGGGAAGTGCTACATTTCTCCCCCTGGTAGTTGGCAGTCAGGCTGCAACTGTGAAATAGCTTTGCCAGTCCAAAGAGAAAAAGTGTAAACAGTTTTCTTTTACACTATGCTGGTAGTTTTGAGAGCTGCCCAGAAAGCAGGTAAGCTGCTTTAGCACACTCAACAGTGTACAGCAAATGTTATCATTCAACTGAGCTTGTGTGTATTTATGTAATTTACAAAATACATCATTTTAATAGACACAATTCTGGATGTATATCTGAGGGTCAGAGGGGATTGCTTTGTAACAAATGGAAGTTTTGACACATTAGGATGTGGTTTTCTCTCGGTTTAGAAAGGCATGCAGTTACAATGTATCATCTGACCACAACTTGTATAATACATGTTTTTCATAGTACGTTTTTTTCTGATGAAGCTTTTTCTTCAGTTTAACCTAATTTTAGATAATATCAGCTTTAAACATCTGGGCATCCTGGTGGTTTAGCATCTGAAAAGTGAATTGTATCTGCTATGTCCTGGGTCTGACTTTGCCCCATGACCCTTTTCATGTAATAGTCCTGTGTCTCTGCATTGCAAAGCGGCAAAAAATAATAATATTTAAAACATATTTTTGCTTTGTACTTTGAAATATTTGTAGACACCAGTCAATAATTTGGATCAAAGTGGGAGATAATAATAATTGGAGAAAAATATATCAATCATGCAAATCTTTCTGGTGTGCTTTAAGGTTTTACACAGGATTATGAGCGTGTGGTTTGCTTTAGGAACTTCCTATTTATTCCTTATTTGACTGGGAGTCAGTGAAATTAGTCAAGCTTGGAACAGGATGTTCAGCTCGCCACAGAGGATCTTTGAAAGGGAAAACAGCACATGCAAATCCCCTGCTCTCTCTCCTTGAAACCAACACCTGAACTCCTGTGCTGTGCTGCCTGCAGCCCTGGCACTGATATGTTATATATGTTATTATATGTCATCTGCATCTGTACATTATATTATATTTTACCTCTGAATCGTGGCAGAAGCGCCACAGCCCTTTCGAGCCAAAACCTTGTCAACGCAAATTATATTTTTTCTGTGACTTTCAGCTCTTGTTGGGCTCTTGCTGCAGTGGATCAGACTTTCTTAAATAGGTGATTATATAAATTGAACACTAAATTGGAATATTACTGGAAGTAATCAATAGCACTGATTAAAAAGCAGAGTGAGACTTTTTGTGAGACTCATTAAAGAACCTGTTACATAAGTCAATGCCCTGAACAGTAGCTCTCAGCTCTCTTTCCCCCACTCCTGATTATGGTCTGACTGACCGGTGTGCCTGGTGTCCACACACGGGTGTGTCCTTGTCTTGTTACATTTGAGATGTTCTGATAAAAAAAAATGCTTCACTGTGTTGTGAAAATGAAATCCGGCACTTCATAATGTTTGTATCTGTTTAGTTTGACCTCTCTTCCCACAACACCCTCTCTGATTCTACAGTCCGGTCTACAGTGTCGTACTCTGGGTCATAGTGCTAATGTGATTTGTCCCAGTTGCAATGCAATGAAAGCATGACAGAAGTGTTTGTTTTCTTTCCAGAGCTTGTCATATCAGCTTATTCAGCACCATGCCATTCATTTCTTGTTGCTTGTCTCAGCTCCCTCGTGGCAACCTTTAATCAGATCACTTTAGCGAGGGACAGTGTATTTCATTAAAAGATGAGATATGGGATTATTTGCAGGTGGTTTCCGTACAGACAATATAACACATTATTCCATTCCATTATCCAAACCGCTTATCCTATTCAGAGCTGCGGGGGCGCTGGGGCCGATCCCAGCTGACATTGGGTGAAGGCGGGGTTCACCCTGGACAGGTCGCCTGTTTATCGCAGGGCACATATAGAGACAGACAACCATTCACGCTCACATTCACACCTACAAAATGTGGGGTCCAACTTTGGAGGACTTAGTTTTAATTCCTGTAGTGGACATTATTTTGAGTTATTGAATTTCAGTTTTCTGTGATTTAGCTTGTAGCACTTATGAGTTGTCCAACTATAAACCAGATTGTTTTGCAGTTCCTGGTTAATGTTGTGTGTTCTGCTGTTTTGCGATTTCACCAGTGACTCAGTACCAGGCCTTTAACGGTTGATTAATTATTTATTTTCTTATTGGTTAATATACAGTACTGTGCAAAAGTTTTAGGCAGGTGTGAAAAAATGCTGTAAACTAAGAATGCTTTCAATAATAGAAGTGCTAACAGTTTATTTTCATCAATTAACAAAATGCAAAGTGAGCGAACAAAAGAAAAATCTAAATCAATTGATGAAATTAAACTGTTAGCACTTTTTGAAAGCATTCTCAGTTTACAGCATTTGTTCACACCTGCCAAAAACTTTTGCACAGTACTGTATACTTTATTGATTACTAAATTGGTAATTTAGCCTTTGAAATGTAAAACCAGCAATTCATACTAATTAAATTCAAATGTAAGGATTTCTTTTTTTTTCTATGTCTATGATGATTTTGGTGGCAGCTATTATTTGGGAATCAAACAAATCTGATATATTGGATATTTTTTAACCTAAACACTCAACACACGAACATGTATGTTGAAAAATCAATGGGGACACTGCTTCTAAAGAAAATCACAGGAATTGTATTTTTGATGTTTCTGAAATGCAACGTCTTGTTTGTTTCAAAGATTTCTTTTTGGGGCATGTAATGAGTTTATTTGACAGCAATAGGGGAAAGAATGGTCAGGACACTCTTAAATTAAACCAGGGACACAATGTTCAGGATATTTTCACTGATGAGGTATGCACCCTAGCCCACCGTGTCAATCAACCTGACACAATGTCTTGTTACTTGACCGACACATATACAGTGATATTGATACATCTGTGTTAAGTTAATTTAGCCCAATGTATTATCCATATCATCGACCAGGACCTAGATTTGTGAAGCATTAACTAATTAATTAAATTATCAGACCTTAAAATTTTACTTTATTGTCAAGCAGTGCTGAATAACAAGGTGCTGTGTAACATAATACCTCGACAGGTCAGTGACCAGTTGACCCACAAACGCTATTGAGTGGAGGAGGTTTAGCCTCCATACCTCTCTTTAGTTGTGTTGCTCCACTACCTAAGCACAACATGGGTTTCTCTTTCTCTGTTATCTTTTTTATTGTCCTTTCCTTTCATTGTCCAGGCTTTACTCATGTCAGCACATGCCACATACCAGGCAACATCAAATCTATTAGAAAATTAAAATGTCCCCACGTTATTGTCCATAACAATAGGAAGTACATAAACTACACCAGTTTATAGAATAATAGGATAACAATATAGGAAAACTCCTTCGCGAATCGCCACCTTAACGCGGTGAAGGAGTTTGAGTGGCTCAATGATCCTGGGAGCTATGTTGTCCGGGGCATCTGCCCCTGGTAGGGTCTCCCAAGGCAAACAGGTCTCGGGGGAGAGCCCAGACTAAACTAAACCCTGATGATAAGCAGCCCTAGGACTGAAGTTACCTCGCCCGGACCAGGGAAACCGGGGCACCCTCCCGGAGCCAGACCCGGGAGGCGAGCTCGTCGGCGAGCGTCTGGTGGCCGGGCTTTCGCCCATGGGGCCCGGTCGGGCTCAGCCCGAAGAAACACCATGGTGCAGCCACCCTGTGGACCCACCACCCGCAGGGACAGACATCGGGGTCGGGTGCTATGTAGACCGGGCGGCGGGCCGGGCAGGGGGCCTGGGCGAGCCGATCGCCGGCGACATAGACTAGCTCTAGGGACGTGGAACGTCACCTCGCTAGCGGGGAAGGAGCTGGAGCTGGTGAGGGAGGTGGAGCGGTACCAGCTAGATATAGTTGGGCTCACCTCCACGCACAGCGCTGGCTCTGGAACCAAACTCCTGGAGAAGGGTTGGACTTTGTTCTTTTCTGGAGTCGCCCAGGGTGAGAGGCACCGGGCGGGAGTGGGGATACTCACGAGTCCCCGGCTGAGCGCCGCCGTGTTGGAGTTTTCCCCGGAGAACGAGAGGGTCGCCTCCCTGCGCCTACGGGTTGCGGGGAGTAAGGCTCTGACTGTTGTTTGTGCTTATGCACTAAACAGCATTTCGGAGTATCCGGCCTTCTTGGAGTTGGTGGGAGGGGTCCTGGAAAGGGCGCCGCCTGCCGACTCCATAGTTCTCCTGGGAGACTTCAACGCTCACGTGGGCGACGACAGAGAAACCTGGCGGGGAGTGATTGGGAGGAACGGCTTGCCTGATCTGAACCCGAGCGGTGTTTCGTTGTTGGACTTCTGTGCTAGCCACAGTTTGTCCATAACAAACACCATGTTTGAACATAAGGTGGCTCATAAGTGTACCTGGTACCAGAACACCTTAGGCCGGAGATCAATGATCGACTTCGTAATCGTATCATCTGATCTGCGGCCGTATGTTTTGGACACTCGGGTGAAGAGAGGAGCAGAGCTGTCAACTGATCACCACCTGGTGGTGAGTTGGATCAGATGGCGGGGGAGTCGGCCAGAAAGACCTGGCAAGCCCAAACGTGTAGTGAGGGTGAACTGGGAACGTCTGGCGGAGGATCCTGTCCGGGAGGTCTTCAACTCCCACCTCCGGAAGGACTTCTCACACATCCAGAGGGAGGTTGGGGACATGGAATCCGAGTGGATCACGTTCAAAGCCTCTATTGTGGACGCGGCCGCTAGGAGCTGTGGTCGGAAGGTCATCGGTGCCTGTCGTGGCGGCAACCCGAGAACCCGGTGGTGGACACCGGGGGTGAGGGAAGCCGTCAAGCTGAAGAAGGAGGCCTTTCGGGCTTGGTTGGCCCAGGGGTCTCCTGAAGCAGCTGACAGGTACAGGCAGGCCAGAAGGACTGCAGCTGCGGTGGTCACGGATGCTAAAACTCGGGCATGGGAGGAGTTCGGGGAGGCCATGGAGAAGGACTTTCGGTTGGCCTCAAGGAGGTTCTGGCAAACCATCCGACGACTCAGGAAGGGAAAGCAGGGCCTTCCCCAGGCTGTTATCAGCGGGGGAGGGTTGCTGCTGACCCAGACAGAGGATATCGTCGGGCGGTGGAAGGAGCACTTTGAGGAACTCCTAAACCCGGTCAACATGTCCCCTGAACAGGGGGCAGCGCCTGAAGACTTGGGGTTGGATGAACCCATATCCCTGGCAGAGGCCACTAAGGTAGTCAAAAAGCTCCTTGGTGGCAAGGCGCCGGGGGTGGATGAAATCCGTCTTGAGATGCTGAAGGTGCTGGACGTTGTTGGGCTGTCTTGGCTGACACGCCTCTTCAATGTCACATGGGGGTCGGGCAAAGTGCCCATGGACTGGCAGACCGGGGTGGTGGTTCCCATCTTCATGAAGGGGGAACGGAGAGTGTGCTCGAATTATCGGGGTATCACACTACTCAGCCTCCCGGGAAAAGCTTATGCCAGGGTGCTGGAACGGAGGCTCCGACCGTTTGTCGAACCTCGGATTCAAGAAGAACAGTGCGGGTTTCGTCCTGGTCGTGGAACAGTGGACCAGCTCTTTACCCTTGCAAGGATACTGGAGGGGTCCTGGGAGTTTGCCCAACCAGTCTACATGTGCTTTGTGGACTTGGAGAAGGCTTTCGACCGGGTCCCTCGGGGCTTTTTGTGGGGGGTGCTGCGGGAGTATGGTGTGCCGGACCCGTTGCAACGGGCCATCCGGTCTCTGTACGCCTGCAGTAGGAGCTGTGTTCGTATCCTCGGCAGTAAGTCAGATACGTTCCCGGTGGGTGTTGGCCTCCGCCAGGGCTGCCCATTATCACCGGTCCTGTTCGTGACTTTCATGGACAGGATATCTAGGCGCAGCCGTGGGGCGGAGAATGTCAGGTTTGGGGATCTCAGGATAGCCTCTCTGCTGTTTGCAGATGATGTGGTCCTATTTGCCTCCTCGGACCATGACCTCCAGCATTCACTGGGGCGTTTTGCAGCCGAGTGTGAAGCGGCGGGGATGAGAGTCAGCACCACGAAATCTGAGGCCATGGTGCTCTGCCGGAAACCGGTGGATTGCTCCCTCCGGGTGGGGACAGAGTGCCTACCACAAGCGAAGGAGTTCAAGTATCTCGGGGTCTTGTTCACGAGTGAGGGTAAAATGGAGCGGGAGATCGACAGGCGTATCGGTGCGGCTGCAGCAGTAAAACAGGCGTTGCACCGGGCCGTCTTGGTGAAGAAGGAGCTGAGCCGAAAGGCAAAGCTCTCAATTTACTGGTCGGTCTATGTCCCAACCCTCACCTATGGTCACGAGCTTTGGATCGGTAGGCCCCGGGGAAGACCCAGGACACGCTGGAGGGATTATATCTCCCAGCTGGCCTGGGAACGCCTCGGGATCCCCCAGAATGAGCTGGTAGATGTTGTGGGTGAGAGAGAAGTCTGGGTCAGCCTGCTTGACCTGCTGCCTCCGCGACCCGACCCCGGATAAGCGGTGGAAAATGGATGGATGGATGGATGGAATATAGGAAATGATCTCCTTAATTTAAAGTCACCCCTTTGTGCTATGTGTTTAAATGATTTAGAAGAACAGGCATTATGCAATTCTGTAACTGTGTCATTGGAGTAATTTCAAGTTAGTAATAGCTATTCACAAATTATATTATAAGCTATGAAGTTTATGAAAGTGGAAATAAAAAAACGTGAAGAATTAAAGGACCACTCCATCGATTTTACATGTGAATCTCAGTTTTCTAGTCATGGAGACTAATGAGTAATACGTTTGTGTAATGTCTTCTATGGCTTTCTATCTTAAAAAGATATCTTGGGGTGGGCTTTAAGACTACAGCTTTATAACAAAACCTGCATTATGAACTGGGAGTGGGATGTTCAAAATACCTGGGCATTTACCAGGCAGGGAGATCTTGTGGATCTCTGGAAAGTCTCTGGAAAGTCCTCCAATTATACAAAATCAGTTGAATGCACCTTTTAAGAGTGAAATTGTCAGAACAATCCTCATCTTTTGTAATTCTTGATGATGTGATCTGGCACGTTAGTCAATCAAAGCCATGTTTCTGCTACACTGGCTTTCCTAAATTCATGTTTGTTACATGAATTACACATATATATTACTCTTGGGAAGACTGTCAACATATTCCAGTGTCAAGGTCTGTTAAAAATGCCCTTCATTTGCTGTACTTTACAGCAGGTGAATCTGGATGTAGAGTTTTACAGCGTTATCGCTGTGATCTTAATGACCTCCAAAGGGGAGTTCCACCCCGACTTGGCCCCGTAACATAACAGCACGAGTTTTTGAGAGGGTGAAAAAATGTCCCAAAGAAGGCCTGCAGCGGTAATTGGTTGATAATTGTGTTGGAGGGTAGCAGGCGGAGCAATAGGTTGGCAGCCCTGCAGGAATTCAAATTATTTGGAGGTTGTGGTGTTTGTTGTTGTTGTTGTTGTTTTGGCCCTGCTGAGCCTCCATGCTACCCCTCCCCCTTCCCTGCCCTGGTAAAGACATGGCTTGCAGAGGCCCACTTAGGGGACCCAAGGGTGCTAGAGTGAGAGAATGTGAAAGACAGATGACTATTAAAAGGGTCAGACAGCAAGACATAGCGGGGCGGATGAAAACAAACAAGTGGGAGAAAAACAAGACTTAAAGAATGTGGATATTTGACAACAATGAAATTCCACGTCTTTTTCTTGTGTCTCCGATCAATAAAGGCAGGATGATTCCATTTTACCCTCACGATTGATCACTTCTGGGAATAAGAAACACACTCAGTTGTCACCAAAGCAATATGGTAATAAATCATAGTCTGTGACTGTTGTGGCTTGAAGTAGAAGAAGAGGACCTTTGGACTTTAAAGCAGGCCTGTGTAAACGAAGCTGGGTCTGGCTTCGTGGGCAAGTCTCTCTTCTTTTCTTCATGTCATGTGATCATGTTTTCCAGCGGCTGTGAGGCTAGGAGCTGAAGCTAGCTTGCATAGATATCACCAGTGGTTGAATATAATAAGCCTGCTGTAATAAGTCCATGTCTCACTCTCGGAGAGTGTCAGGCTGTAGTGTATCGCTCCATCAGAGCTCTCCCGTCCTCTGCGTCTTAAGAGAACATTGTCTCTGTTTTCCCTCCATATACTTATCTCACACTCCTCCATTCCCTCAGCTGAATCACATGACTCTCTGGACACAGTGGGTGACCTCCTCCTCACTGATTTTCATGCGGAGTGGAACTCCGCATGAAAATCGCTCTCTGAATTACAAATACACAGGCCGAGTCCTCTCCTCGGGTTTTTTGTATTCAGGCTGTCTGAGGAAACACAATATATACATTTTCTTGCTCTTCATCATGTGATTATGTACTTGCGTTTACAGTGATACAGTACTTTTTTCTGTTCTGCTTAGAAAACTGCATGCTTGGAATAAAACATGACTTGGTCGTGTTGCACGTCATTATCAAAAGCATTTAAAAACCATCACACCTTTTGTTCTTTATCTCTCTTTCTCGCTCCCATTGTCTTCTCTATCTTTTTCATTTCCTCTTCCTGTCAAGCTTATTTTTGCTTTCACGTCACATCTGAAAGGTCATAGCGCACTGTAGGTGCACTCACTTTCCCTCCCACCTATCTTTATTTACTGTTGCTAAAAGGTCAAATACCACCAATAGTTGGAATGTACATTTAGTTGGTATACACTACACTATACTACATTCAAATAAGTACTTAGATTTATTTTGTGCTCAGTACCCACTGCACACTCTGCTGTGTGTGATGATGTATGAGGGAAATCAGTGGTCATTCCTTGCAGTTATGTTCAGCTTCACCTGCAGCATCATGTTCCTATGCAGCTATGCAGCTAATACGTATGAACAAGTGCCAAAATACTGTAGCATGCTAATAGGATTATGACACACTAGATGTTACATGTTATGCATCAGGATAAATCCTTTTGATTTTGGAAAAATCATAGCTTTTCATTTGGTGCTGCGCTTAGGCAAACTTACATTTTTGCCCCTCTCGTAGTAACAGCAATATTAGTTATCTCCACATTGTTCATCCAACCAATCAAAAAGCTGCATGGGCTGCCAGTGTGTCTGTACTGTTTGTCTTATTTATATACATATAGTCTCCACACACACTCACAGCAGCTCTGCAGTGCTGCATAGTTCCTGGTGCAGACAGACAGACACTACTCTGCAGCACAGCTTGTCTCTCTCAGAGGGATGATGAAAACAAACACAACCCCAGAGGATATGCTGAAATATGGAACAGAACACACCAAAAACAGTCCCAAATATACCTGCCTGCAGTTTTACTGCCTCATTTGCTGCAGGACTCACCAGGGAGATACAAAAGTGCATACAGTATACAAGGCACATGTACACTTTGAAACTGTGTGCATTTTATGTTTGTTTTGCTTTGTGTGTATTTGTGTTTTTTGATTGTCTGTTTTAATTTAGGTGGGTTTTATATATTTTACATTACATTACATTACATTTCATTTAGCTGACGCTTTTATCCAAAGCGACTTACAATAAGTGCATTCTACGGTTACAAACAAGAATCAGAACAACAAGAATCAAGAAGGTACAATTTCGTCCAAAAGTTCAACTACAAAGTGCTATCAGTAAGAGCCATTCCAGTGCTACTATAGTGCTACATCCTTTATTCAAGGTATAGTCGGAAAAGATGTGTTTTTAGTTTGCGACGGAAGATGTATTTGTCCTTAATGGGCAGATATTTCTGCTTCACTGAACATTTCACAATGAAAGTGTTGACCAACACCAAACATTTTTCACCCCTCTACCTGCTTGTCTGAGAGCAAAACCCAGTCATTGTTAAAATATCTACGCCAGGGGACACATCTGAATGTTTTTAAGGTGGTAAAGGTCTACAAATTGTTTATTTTATTTCACTGATCATTTTTGCTTGGCTGGTGGAGGAGAGTCCATACATTAGGTGTTTGTATCCGAGCCCCTTGATTTATCGAAGAACACAACACATTTCACAAAAGCAACTATTTTACACGGTTGAGGTCACTAAGCCAATTATGTAATCACACTGACACAGTGTGATTACATAATTGATTTACAAAAACTGAACGATAATCACTACTGCTCCACACGATTAAGCCTTGGCATATACTGTACTCTTTTGGAAAATTGGTATTTATTCATGAATTATACTTCATCACCTTTTCATCGATCATTTATATTTCCTCTGCTAGTTTTTGCATCATGTTGACCGAGGTCCTGGAATCCAAACAACAATGCAGTTGAACAGGTTTTCTGAGTTTTCTGAGCTTGGATGGAGTTTCTGTGAGCTGTAGTCAAGGATCAGAGCAGTTAAGTCGATGAAGCCGATCCCCTGCAGGCCGAGCTAAGCTGACTCCCCATGCATCTTCTTGATTGTATCCATACAAATCCAGAGATCTGTGCTTATCTAACATCTCACAGTCGGGGATTGTGAAGGTCATGGAAGCCCAGCAGACCAGTCCTCAGTGCCCTGGATTGCTGGTCTGCTATTGATTCTCCATTATGTCTCCAATCAGCTGCAGTAATCCAATAGTATCTGGGGACTGAAGCAAAGCAGAGAAAAAAGAGAAACCGATATGTAATATCTGTGTCCTGGTGAAAGAAACTGTGGAAGCCTCCTTGACCGAATGATTACCTCTCAGCCCTGGTGTCGCGATCAGAAGGTTTGAAAATGATTGTGCTCTATTGTGGAAATTGCTGTTCCACTTTTGTCACTTATTGCAAAGGACCAGGTTTCCCTATAAGAGATCAATATGCTCATGTATACAACACATTTGTGGCATGGTTGATTGAGCCTGATAACTGTCATTACCATGCCTCCTTACCACAGTAGATGCATTGGATCTGCATTTTTATCATATCGGACGATCTATGCCTGCTCTCAGCAACATATTTCCCAGGACTGCTTGGCTACAGTGTGGCTATTTGACTTACACAGAGGCACCCTTGGCAATATCCCTGAAACCATGGAGGAGATATGGCATGAGAGCCAGTGTTTGATCTGCACTCAAGTGTGTTTGTTTGAAGGGTGGTAGAGTTTCTGACAGAGTGTGGAGAGCGGGAAGAGAGTTGTTTAGGAACAGAGAGACTGACGGAGAGAAGAGAGACGTTTATTTCTACAGCACCTTTTAAGAGCAGAAGTCACACAGTGCTTTACAAGGAAAGATGAAGTGATTGAAAAGCGTTGACCAAGTCTGGGTTTTCACACAGTCACAGGAAGAGCTGCGGTGAGTTTGGCAAGAACTTTTGCAATTGCAACAGTTTTTTATGTTTAAAAAAAGAAGACGTTTTTACTGGACAGTTGCTTCTTCTGTGTACAGTATTTGTTTGTGTTTCTATTTTTGTGTGAAATAGAAATGTAAATATTTGTTCTCGTTCAATACATTTTTTTCTTCTTCTGGTCTACATTGTGTAGTCTTGCTATACTTTCACAAAGGCGCATAATCAACCCACAACTCAACCCCTCTACACAAGCCAAGTCTAAATGGTTTTTATTCAGATTTATACTTTCAAGTACAGAGTTTCCTTTTTTATTGATCAGTTGTATAATTATACATTTTTGGTCCACATCCTGACCACAATTTGACAATGAGGCAATGATTTCACATTGACAAAAATGCATTTTTGTAGCTCACAATAATGTAATTGTGACTCACAACACAGCATATTTTTACATATATGCAACATTGTGTACATGTACTCCCTTTTTTCCTTGTTGTCCTGTATGCCAGAAGGGTTTGTGACAGTGATAAAACACGGCATATTTTTGGGATCATCCATGCATCCATTTTCATGTCCAACCAACTGCCTGCCTCTCTTTTGTTGTGAGGGGAACAACAGACCTGCTGTTGCTCACTGCAGCTGCAGGCCCATCATTGAATTTTCTAGAAACTGTCTGTTGGAGCACCGGCTGGGTTGTGAGGTCAGGTGAGAGAGGGAGGGAGAGAGAGAGAGAGAGAGAGAGAGGGCGAGTTCCAAACAATCCCCTTTGCTGACACTCAGGCTAGGACCGAGCAGAGAGCCAGAGGCTGGGAGGCTCATTAACATTCCTCAGGTTCAGAGCACACAGCCAGTCTGACAGTATGATGGCTCAGGTGGGTCAACACTTCTTGGCTCAGTGGGGAAGATAACTATTCTGCTTCATTTCTAATGACACAGCCAAAGCTCGATAACAGGATTTTCCAATTCCAGTCACATGCAACAAAAATAATATCTTATGTTTTGTGTGACCATTTGTGCCTTCCGACCTTCTAAAGGTGGTCACCCAAACTATTAAATATTATTTTAAAGGAGATAGAGATGGTTTAAATTTTGCATAAACCCCAACAAAAACAAATATCAGTAGTTATTGGAGTTGTGTTTCCAGCTAAAATTCATCAGCGTTGGTGTTGTCTCTTGTTTATAGCAACAGAAGAGCTGGTACACAGATTAGGACTCAGTCTGGAGATAAGAGTTTAGTGTCTGCTACATTCTTTTTTATATCTGAATCAGTGTGTGTTTGTGTGTGTCCAAGTTGTATCTAAAGACACCCTTCTGCTTTTGAAGACTATTTTTAAACTTATTTGGTATTTGTTTTTGTGTTACACCCTGCAGCATTGTAAATTTGTTATAATACTGTAGCTACCTGGTAGTAAGACTTTCCATATACAAGTGTCATAGAGTGTGCATATTTTCAGTGCAATCTGATTTGATGGGGATGTGATCGCTGGTCACAGAGCAGGTGCCTGAAGGTTATGGCTGCATTTATAAGGGAGTGACAGGAAATGGTACAATACAATTCATGGAGAACATATGAGCAAGTGAATGTTTTTTGTGGCTCAGTAAGGACTTGGTTCTGTGAGTTGGGCAGCACCACCAGATACGTTCAGCCCCCATGGCTACTATTCATTTATACACACTCTGCAGCTGAGAAGAAGGTGCCAGTAAATTACAGTGTGCTTTCTACGTCTGCACAGTATGATTTGTGAAGCGACAGACAAACTGTCAGGATTGTATTGTTCTCCAGAGCAAGGAAGTGTTGGGATGGTTAAAACACACACACACACACACACACACACACACACACACACACACACACACACACACACACACACACACACACACACACACATAGAGACATTTCATAAGTAACTGTCAAAGCAGGGATCTCATGCTGGAGGCTAGTTCAACAGTGAAAGTTTAGAAATAGACTGAATTAGCTATCAGGCAGAGATTAACAGGAGAGTGATTGAATTAAAGTGGCGTCAAACTTATCACAGTTAATCAAGGTATCTTTGCTGGTGGACATGCTCCATCCCATCCTCAGTCACATCTTAACTTGGATCAGCTTCTCTTAATGCAGAGGCTGTGAGCGTTTTTGTGCCCTGTTTTCTTTCATTATGTAAAACTAGCTTGTGTGTTCTCTTGCAGAGGGGGACATATCCAAACCTCCTGATGTTGGCTGAGAATCAAAAGATGTTGCCCTGATTGCTGTTTTATTGGGCACAGCTTTACACTAGGCAAGGTAAGTTTATGCTTTTGACTTTCTCAGTAATTTATTATGGAAATAGTCATTTTTAAGTTGTCAAATTAGCACCAGTAATTTTACTGTATCATGTTTTGTTTACCTACTTTGTCCATTTCAGATGTCTACCACAACAGAAAATGGGATGGGAGGGCCTTGGAGCGCAAGCAGAGAGAAAACATACAAAAAGGTAAATAGCTATGACTATGACTGTGTATGGTTTTATTTTCCTCTTAAGATGAATGTCAACCTGCTTCCACAACATTTCATTTGTAATGCTGCTGTTTAGAGCCAACAAGACCAAAAGGTCTTTACTTCTGAGCTCATGAGTCACATGAGTCCTTATAGTTGTCCTTCTCCAGGACATAATGTCCTGACCCCTGCCAGGGCCGGCTGCCAGAGATCAGTCAAGTGCTGGTTACGCTTGTTTCCTTTCCTTTAAAAAATACAACTTTAGACGTCACTGGTTATGGCAGCATTCCTTAAGATGTCACCATTAAAAGGCTGCCCACAACAGCTGCTACTGTTTCAGGTCTTTTTGTGTGTTTATAAGCCAGCCCTCTCAGGGTTTTAATGAGTTATTGTGAAATACATACTACATAATTGTACTATACAGCAGCACACTTTCATTGCTTGTACAGAATATTAGCCAGCATCCCATTAAATAGGAATGTACCTTGATTTGACGAGCTAATTTAGGAGGTCGGCAAATTAATGGATTATGTCTGCTAATAATATATATAATTATGCTTATTTCTTGTTTCTATCTGCATATGCCATGTTACAAATAGCCTAAACAAAGAACCCCTAATTTTCCATTGTATTCCCATTATCTAACATTAATTCCTATGAAAAGTTTCCATCTTAAATATTCCCAGAATTTTGCAACCCTAGTTATCACTCTCGGGCTTCACCCTAATTAGTGTATTCAGTGAGGATAACAGTGACAGTATGATATAACAGCCTGACTAATCGGTTGATTTCTCTTCTATGTTCCCATCTAGACCACGTCATCGGCCTTGAAGGGGGCCATTCAACTTGGTATTGGCTATACAGTGGGCAACCTCACCTCCAAGCCTGACAGAGACGTGCTTATGCAAGACTTCTATGTGGTGGAGAGTGTCTTTCTGCCCAGGTCAGTGCTATGTAGTGTCAACCCACACAGACGTATGTTTATACTTGAGCACACTGCTTCTATACACAGGAAGACATCTTCTATCATATGTACATTATCTGAAAGCAATCACTCAACGTGTTAGTTAATTGATTTTCTCATTATCATTCAAAATAACAGCCAGAATAAGCTCAAGTTTATTTGGTCTACAAGAACCAGTGAATCAGAGGACATAAAAAAAAGATTATGTGTAGGCAGTAACTGGCTGCTCTTTGACTGCGACAATTTACTGACACAGCAAAGTGAATGAATGGAAAGCAACTAAAGACTAAGCTTTTTGTCTGTCTGACCACTGAAATTATATGTCTTGATCTTGCATTAAAGACATTTAAAACTATTAATAATCTTGCTCAGTGGAAACTGCAAGCGCTGTAAATCCAGTCCAAAGAAATTATGCTGCTACCACAAACTGCAACCGTCATCATTTATCAACAAAGTGAATTTTGGTAGTCTAAATCGTGACGCAGGGATAAAACTATTCTGGAGGATTATCCTGCCAAGAACTGTGAAATCAGCTTACTGTGTGCCTCTTACTGCCACAGAGCACATGTCAGTGTGTGGTCATCTCAGGCTGTATTCACAATCGCATCATCACCGCATAGAGACATTTGACATCATTTAAAACAGACCCAGGATTTATTTTAAATTTTGACTCATGTATTCACACATACATTAGTGCATGGTTGATGCTCAGACACTTATGCCCCGTCACTTACCAGCACCAGTTTTACAGTAGAATATACAGTCAGTTTTGGGGACATTATAATTTTATGTTAGCTGAATGGATTCATTATTTGTATTTAAAAACTTGCTTTGTATGTTTTATCCTGGAAAATATGCAATGATTCTTACAAAAATAAATAGGTAAGAATCAAGCAAAATGGGTTAATTGGTTGTTTTTGTAGCCAAATAAATGGATCATCACAGACAAGGAAAATGATTGGAGTCCAACTAGGAAATACTTTACTGGCAGATGCTGAACCAGGATATGTAAACTTATTATGGTTTATGCAAAACTGGTCCTGGCACTCAGCAACCACACCCAAACATTGTTCTTAGTTTCTGTGTTTGCCGTACTGTGAGTGTTTAAAAACATCTGTTGCCTGACTGAGAAGTGAAGATAAGTTTAAAAAATAAATAAATATCAATAGTTCAAAGCTTGCCTGTTATATCATCCTCAATCTGCACCCAATATCGAGCCTTTTCACATAACGGTGAAATAAAACTGAAGTTGTAGTTATCTTCAGGGCCAGCTATTCACAAAAAAAACAACTGAAAATTACACAAGACACAACATCTTACAACTTGCATCTTATATAACTGTTTCCCTCTTAGTTCTCTTTACTTTCTCTAAGTGTTTCTGAAATGTAAAAGCACACAAACACGAACCCCTCTCTTTCTTGGCACTACAATAATGTGGCTGAGACGTCACTCTCTCTCTCTAACCCTGCGCTTTTGCTTCTCACCACTTTTCTCCCTCTCTTCTTATCATTCTTGTTGCTCCTCTCTGGAGGTTTTTCCACTGTTGTCCTGTCAGTCTAGTTTTGGGTGGCTGGAGATGCCGCAGATCAAATCCCTTTGACAGACGCACGCACACACAGATGGCTCTCCGATTAAATTGAATGAAACATTTCCAAGTGAAGTGTGTTGTGAAATGGTTTCCATGTGAGCCGTATGTTACCGTCATGGACTGATTGATGATAGATAAGTGTTGTTTCCTCCACACACTAAACAGAGTAGTCAGATTTCATTCTAGAGTAATCACAATTATCGTGTTATACAGCAGAGCCTGACTGTTCCCTGTATCCCATTACTGAATATAGCACCAGCATAAAACAACAAGTCGGTTGCCTCTTTACCCAGAAACCCATTCAAGTCCTCTGAATATTAAACCAGATTTAGAGGTGCCTTGGAAAATACAACTTATTAACCTACTTCTTTTAGATTTGAGGTCAGTGTGGTTGCTTTACGTGATGAGAGACTTGAAGGCTGACTCATTCTAACCTTATCAGACGTGCTTAATAAGTATCGTTGTGTTCCCCTGGGACACATGTCTTTGTCAAAGCCCGTTACAGAATGTCAGGTTTTAAGGTCCAGTCAAATCAACAAAGTAATGTAGGTTATTTTGTGTGTTTGTAGCTCTCTATTTTCACCTTTTCCCTTTCTCCCCCTCAGAGTCGAGGTTCATGTGTTGTGTGGTATTGTTTGCATCCAGTAATCAGAGCTACCATCAGTCCAGGCGAAGAACTCTAGACAGGCAAGAAAGTCACCACAATACTGGTGAATCTGGGTTCCCAGGGATGACTTCACTGAAGGCTGTTCATTCATGGGTGGAGCACATTAGAGGGGCTCACTGATACACTTACTGGGAGTCAATTGCCCGGTCACAAAGATTAGGTGTTAGGGTTCACTTTCCCGCCTGGTGCTGCTTGCATGTGATCCTTGGTTAGAGAATGATAGTGCGTGTTATGACATTGTTCACTTATATAATGTTAAAGGTTTTCTTAACCCCACCTTATTTGAATTAGTGTTGGAATAATGTATCTAATGAACTAATGTATGTTCTTGTTTCCTGCCATGGTTGGTTATTCATTACACATCATAGTGAGGGAAGCAACTTGACCCCAGCACATCACTATCCTGACTTTCGCTTCAAGACCTATGCCCCGCTGGCCTTCCGCTACTTCAGGGATCTGTTCGGCATCAAACCAGACGACTACCTGGTAAGACTGGTTATTGTTTATTCCACCTTCACCAAAAGATCCAGTCATAAACTCCTAATCCAGTCCTCATGTCCTAAATCAAGCATTCACATCCTATAACTGAAGTAAGACACTATAAAAGATCATATTAAATTAACACATTATCAGTTTTACCAAGACGGCTCAAAGCAATAGTTTAATGTTTTGGGAAATAGGCATATTCACAGTGACTTCTCCACCGGTTGTCTGGCCAGGAAATCACTGGAATGGTTCTGCACATAACCCCGCGTAAAACCAAACAAATTAACCCCACGTACAAATTATAGTTTTTCCTACTTCTGTTTTTGTATGGGTTAAACAAAACAAATATGTCTTAGAGACAGTGCGCTTTTGAGGAGCTGGTATCTGGATTGCTGGTATAGTTTCCAGTCATAATGCAAGCTAAGCTAACTGCCAGCTTACTGTAGCTTCATATTTAGTGGATATGGGAGAGGTATCAATCTTATCTCTGGACAAGAAAGTGAATATGCGCATTTCCCTCCCTACTGCTTAGAGTAGTTATATCTATCACTGTGCCAAAAACCACACATTTAACATTGTTAAAAATACTGAACCACACAGTATTCCTGCTCAGACGTTATTTGTCCACCTAAACAGTTAATCTCTTAAATGTTGTTCCATTGTTTCTATGTGTGCATGTAAGTACATATAAATAGTAAAACCACCATTGCACCCATACACCTCAGTGCGTACTTAATAGTCATCAAATTTGCTGTGTATTTTATTGAGTACTAGGTGGGTAATGCCGCACACCATCTGTCCAGAGGAAAGACAAGAAGGGAGGATAAAATCAGGGCAAAACATTGGGGTGGTGGAGATATTGAAGGTAATGACTGAGCTAACGGAGCGCGTCCTCATTACGAAAGCTTGATCCAGCTCCCAGAGCTGAATGAAATTAGCAGTTGATTCTGTGATTTCCCAGCACAATCCAAGACACAAACACAGGCCGAGAAATATCAAGAGAGAAAGAGAGAGCAATGTTTTTATAGATGTTCCCTGTCAAGGCCTTTTCGTGTGTGCTCTACATGCCATCACCAAATTACGCTAACATAAATGATGGCATATAGCATCCTTTATGTTAACGTAATTTGCTGCTCATCAAAGAGTATACCTTGTTACCTATTCATCCATACAAAACAAACAAAATTGGATTTTCTGTCATCTCTTTTGGGCTTTATCATTTCATTTTGCCATTTTCCTTTTATAAGCCTTTCAAAACCCCACACACTACATTCTTGTTTTTCAATGCCACATGCATTTGTGCATAAGTGAAAGACAAAGGCCTCTGGAAGAGACCTAGGCAAAAAGTAACTTAAAGGCAGCAGAGTGAGGACAGTATGAGGCACAGCAGCTTAGAGGATGTACTCATGATTGATGTCCTTGAGGTGATGATGAATCCATTCAAACAGAAGCTACAGCAGAGTCTAATTAAAATAGAGAACACACACACACACACACACACACACACACACACACACACGCACACACACACACACACACACACACACACACACACACACACACACACACAGTATCCTGAATGCAAATGCAAGAAACCACGGAAGTGCTTGTGCTTGTAACTCAACGTGACTGCAAACGGCCATCAGTGGAGGAGTCTCTGGAGAAGGAAGCGGATGCCTCCAGTGTTGCTCCCTGAACTCGCTCCCATGACGCACTGATTAACATCTAACATTGCTCTTTAGTTGGCTGCGATCACAGTCTCTCCCTCGCAAGTTGATTGCCACAGTTGGATGAAGGCTCTCGATCTGTTTTGGTGTTTTATTGATAAGCAGCACAAGCAGTAACTCCTCCTTATTGCCCTTGGCTGAGGAGCTTCTGTTCATGTCCATGTTAGTAGACAGTGTGCCTGTTTGTTAGCAGCAACAGTCAAATGTCAGTAGATCTTCTTAACATTTGGCAGACTGATTTGTCTTCCAGATGTGATAGAGATCTGGTCATTCTGCAGTTCTCATTGCAACTCATTAGTTTGTTTGCACAATAAAACAATGTTGACAGAGACCCACTTTCATTGACATACTGGACATTATGCAGCAAACGTATGTGGACAATCATGCATTTCTTTATGGATTTGCTCTGGGGCTGTTTTTATGAGCACAAGATATTTTTTAATCACATTTGATCATTTCTTCTGCATTATAGTGTGTTGAGAGTTGTTTATGTCTGGATATGTTCCATGTGGAGCTGTTTTGTCTATTGTTTATTGTGAAATATTAAACGGTTTTGTGTGTGTTTTTCCTTCCTCAGTACTCCCTTGTAAATGAGCCTCTGATTGAGCTGACCAACCCGGGGGCCAGCGGCTCTCTCTTCTACCTAACCAGCGATGATGAGTTCATCATTAAAACCGTCCAGCACAAAGAGGCCAAGTTTCTCCAAAGATTACTGCCTGGATACTATATGGTGAGTCACTTATAGTTGATTCATAAGGTCTCCAGCACTTAGTCAGGTAGCAAAACTACACGTCTGAATGTTGAATGGGAGTCTAAACAATGGTGTGTTGAATTTGAGTAGATGGTACAAATCAGATACAGTTAACGTTCTCATTAGCTCCAGCTGTCGGGCACCATCAATTTGAAAAGCATCTTAGTCAAGGAGATGAAGGACCAGTCAGCCATTTGATCAGTTTGCTCACTTCATATCTGTTACTTAAATAAATGTGAAGACCCCTAGCACTCATATTGGCAATCACTTCCCAATTCGTTAGGCTGTAGAATAGAAATGATCCAAGAAGCATCAGTAAAACATGACTGTAACAAAAGTAAAGCTGTCTTTTACGTCACATCACAGAATCTGAACCAGAATCCACGCACACTGCTGCCCAAATTCTACGGCCTGTACTGCATCCAGTCTGGAGGCATCAACATCCGACTGGTGGTTATGAACAACGTGTTGCCCCGCTCCGTCAAAATGCACTACAAATACGACCTGAAGGGATCCACCTACAAGAGACGAGCGTCCAGGAAAGAGAGAGAAAAGACCTGTCCAACCCACAAAGACCTGGACTTCCAGGACATGCATGAAGATGGGCTTTACTTTGATGCAGAGACGTACAACAACCTAATGAAGACCCTGCAGAGAGACTGTCGGGTAGGTGGTTTTAGCAGTGTGTGGAGCTAGTGATTTAGTGGATGCATGCTAATTCTTGTCTCTCTCTCTGATCATTTGACTTTTTTTTCATTGGACTGCAAAAGGAAGGTCACTATTATTCCATAAATGTAAGCTCTACAACAAAAAAGGAAGTCTAGTATGTTTTATAATCAGATTATTTCACCCCAAATGGCCATTTCTGTTGAATTCTCATGTCTCTCTTTCGTTTGCTAAAACATTTTGACCTGTGACAGTCCCACATGGACATTGTTTCTTGTGCCATATCAGAGCTTTGAGCAGATTGCTTTAAACCTGTGAATCACTGGAGTAAAGGGACATAGCTGTTGAAAGGATGTCATTGACCTCTCATTCTTGTGACTTCTTATGGAAGCTTAAACACTCTATGAGTAATTGCATTGTGTTCTAGTTTGGGACATTGTGTGCACTTCTTAGATGGGACAAAGTGAAATGTTAAATTTTCCATGTGTTTGTCAGTAGGACTGCAGTGTGTTTCCACTGTGTGTTCAGTCTAAGCTCTCAGTTTGCCCTGGGCTCTGTTATACCATCTCTGCGCTGCAATGTTTCAGTACATGACAGCTCTCCAAACACTGAATGTGATTAAGACATGAGAGACTCTGAGCTCTAGCCAAAGATAGTCCTCCGGTCTAAAGGCTCGCATGCTTCTCTATTTTCACGCAGAGGCCAAGAAACCTGTCTGCTGGAGGGGGATATTTGGAGTTTAATAGGAGACATAATGTGTATGCTCCGGTGATCCACCAGTACTTCCCTGCTTTTAGAAGTATGAATATAAACAACATTCAAAATCAAATATCTGAAACTATTCCAGACTTCATTTCATATCTGTTTTTGTCTTTCTACATTGCATCAGTGTCAGAGTTTTTTTTGTGAAAACAGCTGAACAGTGGAGGCTAAAGGACCATGCACAATACATTTTCAGATTTTGACGTTTTTGTGGACCACAATTGCAGGCAAGGAATAAGCCTCAAAGCAAAGGAACCAAAACAAAAGAGCTGAATTACAGATTGGGTCGTGCATTCATTCTTTTGGGCTGGTTTCTCAGCAGACTCAATACATGTTTGTGCAGTGACATTCTTACTCTGTCTTTGTTAGTGTAAACAAGGAGGATGACCTCTTGGGATAGCTTCATGGCTGATGCCAATGTGACTTCCAGACACTGATTTAATGTGTTTAAAGCCCTTTGTGTTGTAATCCCATTTGTTCTGCTTGATAATACAGTAATTGCCCACACACACACGCACACACACACATGCATGCACACTCACAAAGTTTCTCCATGGGGTCCACGCTCTGATATTCAACCTAGCATCTGACCAATATTGTACAGATGAGGCCTAGAGACGATTTCCTGCTGGGCCCGACCAACCTGACATGGTTGGTCAGGCCAGACATGTCAGGCAACCCTGCATGGCATCATTCAGCTAACAATTAAACCAGCCTTAGGTTAAATGTTTAAATTATTAGTGTGTTGAAATAGAAGAACCGTGTTGGTTTTATCCCAAAGCGTGATTGATTGGGTATGGAACAGAGTTAACAGTAATGAATAGTGTGGTGCTTTAAGTATACTTAGATTAGCCTGTTAGGCATCAGAGCTCTCGTCTCTTCTGTTTTCAGCTCTCCTCTCCTTTGTGTGTTATAGGAAAAGAAAATATAACTCAACATGAAATTACTTTTACCGTAAATCTTCTGGTTCTACCACACTTGTTTGTGGTTTAGTGCTTCTCTTCGGGTAAAGTAGAGTATCCTTCCAGAAAGGTGTTAACAACTGTTGCTTTCCCAGCCCTTTAACAGTATCTCAATCACAAACATGGGTCTTGTGATGTTGGGTTAGAGAATGATTACCAGAAATAGAAAGCATGATCTCCTCAGGTTATGGCCCTCTCTCATCATTATTAACCAATATGCTGACTTTATCGATGTCCTCTATTTTCTTTTTAATGTTTTCTGACACAGTTTGCAGTCAAAATGACATCCTCTTCTCTCGCTAAGTCAGTATTTCTATAAGCTAACATCACACTTCCATTTACACTGGCCAAACATACCCCGGACGTGAACCCACTAAGGCCACATATTACATATTGTGCCACATATTGCATGTATAAAGTATATGGTATGGCGTGTATGTCTGCATGTTTGTAAGTGAGGCTGTTAAGCAGCTGCTGTGTTGTACAGTTTGTTATTGTCATGGCTTCCTGCTTTTGACTCCTGAGCGGGAAGGAAAGTGCCCTCTAAGCAGAATCGCTGTCCATTTCCATGAGTAAGCAGCTAACCCTGTCACCCCAGTTGAGGCTGCGGACCAAAACACAGGAGGGCGGTGGCAGAAGCGAAGTAACAGGGGTGTGAAGGGCATGGGGGAATGAGGAAGTGGACTGTTGTTCAATAAGATATATATGGTGAGGCCTCTGAAATTTTTCTTTTGCTAATTTTCCAGCATTGAGATTTCTGTTTCTTAGGAGTGTGAGAGGTCAGAGTTGAGTTGAGCAGAAGGCGATGAGACGAAGAGGAGGATGAGCAATGTGTTTGAGGGAATCAGATATTGTTTTTATGTGGGACACTGCTCAGAAAACACAGGGCACACTTTCTTCCCTTTTAAGTCTACTCTCTCCATTACTCTGCAGCTCCCCTGATACTTCCCAAATGCCAAAACAACACATGACATTAATAATTCATGTTGGACTCTACTGTACAGAGAGAGTGAGACAGAGAGGTTTTGTTGTTGAGTGAGCGTGTGTTTGTACCGTTCTGCTGCGTGTGTGTTTGACGAGACGGACCGGAGGGTGATATTGATGCTGATGCTGATGTCAAGCGGCTGAGACACTGATGTTCACAGTACATTTGGCAATTGAGACCTCGTCCTGTTTGGAAAGTCCCAGGCCAAATTACATCTACGTACCGTCATAACTCTGTTTAAGAATGTATGAAACAGGAGTCCTTTAATTGCATGCACAAAAAAGTCCAGAAATAATCGTTCAGACAATGAAGGCATGCATTCTTTCTACAATACCAGTGTAGCCAATCATAAACAACCATGTACTGTATGGCTCCCCCTCCTGAAACAACAATGGCTTCTCTCAATCTCTACAGCAGAAACCCAAGGCCCTGGCCTTGGGGTCAGGAGTGAGTAAAGCTCCAACAGGATCCTTAACCACATTCATAAATATGACTGTTAATTACACAGGTCTTCAACTAATAATCTTTTTCATTTTTTGATTAATCTACTGATTATTTTCTATTCGACGAATTACTTGTTCTATAAAATGCTATCAAAAAGTGAAAAACTGTCATGTTAAAAAGTACAAGTAAAAGATATTAAGCTAACTATCAAAGAAAAAAAAAGCTGATAAAATTGTTGCCTATTAGCTTTTTGTCGATTGATTAATACATACAAGGGACACAAAAGCCATATGTCCCTAATTGAATATGTTGTGTGATGGGTAGCAACAACATCTATAATTAATGATTACAACATTCATTCATTATAGATGCATACTTTAGCAGAGACATTCCTGTGATTGTAACTGGACTTATACATGGGGGAGTGATCCAGCAGGCCCACAAAAGAAGTATAAGAAGCTGTGTTCTTCTCTGCAGACAGTCCCAGATTTAAGAAAGCTTGCTGTGTATTGGTGTCACTGCAAAGTGGGGCATGCTAGTGAACACAAAGGGGAGCTCTGCTTCCCTAATGGCACAGAGATAGGCAGGTGGAGGACTGCTTCAGAGTGGAATACACTGAGAAACATCAGAGATTTGTTGAAGATCAGGGGATGGTGTGACAAAGCTCAATCCCTGATGTGTGTGATGATTAGCCTTTGCCATTCACTGTGAGAAAATTGAGCAGTGAGAGCACAACCACTTGGCTGCCATGCCTCTAAGAATCAGTAGTATTCCGCTCCACTAACTGATTATTGACTATTTTTCTTTGTCTGTACAAATAAACAGTATTTTTCTGAATCCACAGAGAATTTCTTGCACACACAATCACAGAAATGCAGCTGTTTTCTTTCTGCTGTGATGGTTTGATTGTTTGCCTGGGCAAGCTGGGGCCAGGATGCACAGTAATAGCCTTCTGTAGGCAGTCTGGTGTTTCAAAATGGCTGTAGTTTGAATAGGCTGGGGGAGTTTGACTGAAGGGATGCAAATTGTTGATATGAGAAAGACAAAGCTCAGACAAAAGCCCCAGTGTTTGAGTCAGACATTAACTCTATTTTGTGTGTTTGTGTGTGTGAATGTATGACTGTGACTTTATACATCAGCCGTTTCTATTACAGAAGCAGACTGGATCAACGACTAATAATGATAATATCTTCTATGACCATGTATAAGTGGAAGTTGTAATTTTTACAAACATTGGTCTCGCATTCTTCCCTAAAACAGGCCAGTGTTCTCTGGATTCTGGGTCAAGGCACTCTTTGATTATATCCCAAGTTTTTTTTATTCCCTCCAATACTATTTGGTTTAGGTTGTGTTATTTATGCAGATGTAAGTGAGAATGCCCAAGAAAATAATGATGAACTTTAATGAGTCTTAGTGTAATGTGTTTCTTCTCAAGCCTAGTTTTCCCATTCCTCTCAACTTCCTCTTTGTAGCTCTTCGTCAACTGACACACACATTGAAGCAGTTGATACAGAGATATACAAAGAGTTGTATGATTTTTAATCTTGTTCTCTTTGACTAAAGGGATTTAATGGAAAGTAAGTTATTTGCAAAAATACATAGCTTTTACCTCTCTATTTATGATGAATCATGATCTCTTACTTTCTCTGCCACACCCTTATATTCACGTCAGGATTTATAAACCAGTACAGTAATTTCCAGTCTCTCTCTCTCTCTCTCTTTCTCTCTCTCTCTCTTTCTCTCTCTCTCTCTTTCTCTCTCTCTCTCTTTCTCTCTCTCTCTCTTTCTCTCTCTCTCTCTCTCTCTCTCTCTCTCTCTCTCTCTCTTTACTCTTGACTGGCCATGACTTCTTTACTGTAGCAAACATTAAGTCTCAGAGTCTATGGGAAACTGGGTAAAAGACTTCTGAAGGTCAATGTGTAACACTTGGCTCACTGTTGAGAAACACCTTGTTTATTTAGCTCAAAACTGGTTTGAACAGGAGATTTCCTTTTAATATCTCACAGCCTTTGAGGCTTTACTGCCACAAATGCTGGGAAAGTGTTTTGGGAGCAAAATAAATTGCTTTTCAAAACATTTCAAAACAGGTAACTATACTTACCGCCTAAGAGCTGAAGATGTAGCATCCAGTCCAGGAAAGTAATCTCTTCAGGGTTCACAAAGGTCATAGAAAATGTGAAATATCCTATTCTTTCAATCCGACTTGTGGCATTCATTATCAAAGCCATGGATTATTCTTGTAACAACTGTATGTCTTGTAATTTGCTATAGGTGCTGGAGAGTTTTAAGATCATGGACTACAGCTTGCTGCTGGGTGTGCATGTCCTGGACCAGAGCCAGAGAGAGGGGAGTGAGCTGGGCCAGGCAGGGGGGGACGGGAGGAGACCTGTGGGTCAGAGGGTGCTTTACTCCACTGCCATGGAGTCCATCCAGGGAGACGGCAAGGCTGCAGAAGCCCTCACCACAGACGACACGTGAGTCATGTGCACATATTATGCACACATATTTGGGCATACACTCTCTGCCTGTTTGTTTCTTATCCTGCACCTTTTTCTCAGACACAGTTATACGACTGCACTTATACCTCGCACAGAACACTCAGACAGTGTACACACAGTCAGGCTCTCATATAACCATAGCTACACAAACACAAACACATCCACCTTATTAACAGCGTTACACATGAATGTAAATACTGTAAGTGCCTCTTTTATAAACATTTGCACAGTGTTTCAAGCATTGCTGAAGAGGAATTCTCTGACTGCTGGATTGTTTTTACTATGTTATAGGATGGGTGGCATCCCTGCCAAAACACACAAAGAAGAAAAGCTGTTCATCTTCCTTGGTATCATTGATATCCTACAGTCATACAGGTACTGATATTTATGGATTATATGAACCTGTAATCATTTTGTTTCTAATACGGTGGCTTTCTTATAATCATCGATAGGATCTGTTGACCTTCGGGACCATGAAACCCATTTCAATCTGATTGTTTGATCTGCAGAAATGTTTGTCTAAGTGTCTGAGAAGTAAAATGCCTCATCAATGGACAATAAAGATGTGACAATTAATAGAAAATATGCATGAATAGTTGAGGACTGACCAACAATTGATGCGTGCCCTATGGCAAGACCTCTTAATGTTGAATTATCACCCTGCATTGATGGGAATCCACTTTACCTCAAGCCTAAAATGACCTTTTCTCTATCCAACATGATTTAAATGGACACAGTCTTCTATATTTACAAATTTATTTTTGCCTTTCCCTGAGAGCACAAGTGTCGAGTGATTGGGTAAGCGGATATATTTGTGACAAGGCTTCTTCTTGTTTTGTTTCTCTTCAGGTTCATCAAAAAGTTGGAACACTCGTGGAAAGCCCTGGTTTATGATGGCGTGAGTTAATAGCCTGCTCAAATCTGACACTGCTGCTTTTATGAATGAGCCTTTTATTTGGTCACACACTCTCACATCAACTAGTGGCTCTCTAATAAAAGCGCTGCGTTTTCTCTGCCTGTCCTCAGGACTCTGTCTCGGTGCATCGGCCGGGGTTTTATGCCAGCCGCTTCCTCAAGTTCATGAGCACACGGGTCTTCAGAAAGACTCAGCGTAAGTCTGCAGGTTGATCGTCGTCGCACATGGGAGGGAAAGCCCACATGCAAAAACGTTTTTTATTGCTGGTCATTCGTGTGCACATGGCTAGGTCATTCAAAACAAAGTTTGTTGTTTGCACATTCAGAAACAAAAGTATGCAGTTATAAACTGCTGATCTGGTAAAGAGCCGGGTTGTAGTTAAAGCCAGGAAGCAGTTTGGGAATTTCACTTCAACATCAAATATAGTAACAATGTTATGCAACCACGCGGGACCCCCCCTCTGGAAATGAACATGGCGGAAGCAAAGATTTGGGGATTTAGCCATGCTATTAACTGTCACCAAGTCCAGTCAGGGGGAGATGACAGGAACGGATTTAATTTCATGCCCTGCTTGGGAGGCGGAGTAAGGATGGTTTAGGGGACACTTGTGTAACCTTCATTGTGCATTTTAACATTTTTATGACTTTACTGCTGAATTTGGAGGCAGAGCATTAGAGTTTCATTGTGTATGAACATTGTTTTCATCAGGATAATTGTCTCTTTTCTGTCTTTTCTCTTCTACTATCTCCTCTAATGATCTGCTCCTCGTGCTCTTTCTGCCTCTGCTTCCCTGCATTTGTATCACTCTCTTTTCCTATTATTTCCCTCAATTGCTCCTTTTTGCTCTGCAGCACTGCGATTCTCCCCTTCAAAGAGGACTCGTACGTCCATCCCGGCTCTGAAGTCGTCCTCACAGGAGATCCTTTCACTGCAGGCAGATGAAAGGAACCGGGAGGACAGGAGGGACAGGCTGGGAGGAGCCTGCAGCCTGGCCAGTCTGGACGGACAAGGTACACAAAACAAAAACACTCTCACTCTGACCGGGTCAGTTCCATATCCATATCTTGGATATTTTACAACATTCAGGGATGTTCATAGAAGTATCTGAATTCTTAAGGAAGTTGTTTGTATCTCAAAACTTGAACAAATCTAGTAAATGCACTTGCCATTTTATCATCATCCTCAACATGGCTCTCTCAAAACTGCCTCCTCGTCTAGGATGACCTTAATCATTTCCTAGTTTTTATGGTTTTATTAGAGCTTTTTTAGAGCCCATAAACAGCCACTTTCCTTCAGCCGTAAAAATGTTGTCCTCTGGTCCCCGGGAGCTAGCTGTCACTGGTTGATACAATGTTTGGCCTTGATGGAAAGAAAACAGAGGCCACCTTGTTTTTAGTAGCCCATCAATTACAGCCTATGCATGTGTGTGTCCATAGGGCATGTGTAAAAGAAGAGTCGTGTAGTTTAAGCTGTCATCCACATCCTTTTCACTCTCTCTGTCTCTCATACTCATAATCACCAGAAAGAAGGCATATGAATCAGCGGTTTAAGACGGGGTCAAAGAAAGTGTCTGCAATGATGAACATGATCAGCAACAGCGTCTGACCTTTGTGTTTGATATGATGAAGGAGTGTTAGCTAACGCCACGCTGGAAGAGACAAGGGTGTGGAGCAGGCAGAGAAGTCATGGGGTCATGTGTCCTCTTTACAACCAAGCACTCTCCCACCAGTGTTTCCAGCTGTGGCGCAACATACTATAAAGCAACTTGGATCGTTACACTTCCTGACTCTCTCTTTACGGTTACTGAATCAGTCTCAAAGCGGGCAGAGAAAATCTGATTTTCTTTGAAGCATGAGGTTGGTACTAGGAAATATGTCAGTTTTATTGGAACCATTTAATCAATTAACTTAAATCAAATCCAAATGCCTTGCCTTGTCTCAGTCATTATGCTTGTTTAAACAGAAAGCACATAGAAATAATAAGAATAATTCTTTCTCCTTTCTACTGGTGGACAATCCACAGCTATACGCTGTATTGAACATATTGATTGACTAATGAGGTATTTTTGGTTTTCCATGCAATTATGGCGGTGGATGTCAGTGTGTGTCTTCTCAACAAAAGGAAAACTCCACAGATGATACAAATAAAGTTCACTCAGCCTGTTCAGAAGATGTTTAATGACTGTGTGGCTCTGTATGAGCTTTCAAAAATCTGACATGGGAGACTACAAATTTAGAAAAAAGCAACCTGCGGTCCAAACTGTGCACATGGAGTTGTAAAAGTTTTGCCGTTTACCAGACAGCAAAGATCAGACAGAAATATAGGTAATGGGAAATTGGGAAAGTGTGCACTTGTTTTCCTTTGCTGGCATCACATGCATGTGCATGTTTTCTCCTCAGCTGTGTTTGGCTCATACCTGCGTCCAGATCTGGTTCCTGCCAACTCGTCCTTCTTCGAGGGATCCTCCATGGGAACCATCTCCAACTCCTCCATCTTTGTCAATGTGGACAACCAAACACAGGAGAGGTACGGTGTCTACTAGTTTTCCTTTTTCTACTATTTCTGGTTGCTTTCATTAAATCATGACAGTAACGTGTAGTGTTTCATCTTAAACCCATGATGAAAGGTTACTGTACACATTACGACCTGCAGGACAAGAAGGAAGGCATGTGAATTAGCCACGCCCATAACAAACACACGTACACATACGCCCACGTTTTTGTCACCAGAACTCTTCCAACATGGTCTTATTGGTGACGTGTGTCATGGAGCAGCTGACTCAGCAACATGCATCAAATACACATCCTACACAACATACAGATACTAAAGTCAAAAGTGGTGTGATACTGTTTATGGTTCGTTTCTTTCATTTACAAGAAAGGGAAGAAAAAATATTCCAGAAGGACAGAAATCTTTTCATGAAATTGAATATCTGTTTTTACTTTGTTGGCTTGACTTTATTGCATTATCCAACTCTTGCAGCAACATTTATAATTTTATGGCACAGTATTGACTAATATTGGAAGACCTTTATACTGTATATTACGTCATATCATATTGCTAATCTGAAATGTAACTGTACACTGAGAAATAATAATCAGCGTATTCAAAAAACAGGCTCTATTACACCTACAGCACACACTTATTTTACTCCCCTATATCATCTGGGTGTAAAGGACAGTTTCATTTTGTCTCTCGCTAGAAGCTCCTGCACACTTTGTCCTCTGCCCTCTACGTGTTTCCCATCTTTCACCTCTCCTTCTGCAGCAGTGTCGGGTTCAGCTTGCTCTCTGAGGCTTCATTGTGTGACTTGCCCGGTCCTGTCTCTTCATCGGTCACCTGCTGTTGCGCTGACATTGTTCTGTCAACTGTTTTCATAAATATTTAAACAGCGGCTTTGACATGGCTTCACTCTGTGCCATTATGCTGCAGAAAGACTGTGACAAAAGAGGACAAGCGCCGCAGTGACGACTGTATAGCCACCAACAATAATCCCTGTCTGACAGCTGGTCTGCCTGTTACAGTGATAACACCTTGTGTTGTGTCAGGTTAGCGTTGTTTTACAACAAAGCTGTTGTTGACATGCATCTCTTTATCCATCCATATTTCTCCTCAATTGTACTCCTCAGCGATCTGGCTTTCATTTTGACTTTGAACACAAAAAGTAGTTATGTCATAAAAAGGAAAAAAAACAAACAACATATTGCTGAATTTATCAGGGAGTCACCTGACGTACAAACAAGGAAACCCGCTCTTAAGCTGCCCCCTGGTGGCTGAAAAGGGAGGCTGAACAATATTGCACTCACGATGGTCAAGCTACATTCATGTGATGGCTCTGTATTTCCTACTTGAAGTACTTGTATTTGCATGTTACAAGTTGCATGCTGCTTATTTAGTTTAAATCAAATTACCTCCAGGTTTTTAAGAGAAGTTAAGTTCATTTGAATTGGCTTTACTGTCATACAAATGTGACATATTATTTTAATGCAAACGTGACACTCCCTACCCATCATTTTGAACACATTTTCTGCTCCATAAGCTGAAAAAGAAATACATTAATTTAACTTGTGAATTTTTCTAGAATAATCACATTTGTATCTCTTATGCAACATGTGCCCATTTGTGGTAAATATACTGTCTTAGCAACGGTCTCATTTTGATGAATCTTGAGGGGATTTTGTTCATTTCCTGTGAGACATTTCTGAGACCCAGTTGCGGCTGCCACTGGCACAGCAACAGACAGGTTTCCCGTCCTGTTCGCAGTCGGTTCATCTCTTTGTCTCTTTGATGTCAGAGTCTGTGCAATAGTGTGTGATTTGTTTCTGGAGAGTATGCCAATTTCCAAGCACTGTTTAGACACCTGCTTTACTTTAACTGCCTTTGACCCAGACAATATACCCCCGGGGCCGTCTTTTACAGGTTAATATGAGAATATTTGTTTCTGTTTCAGAGAGGACGTTGCATCCAGCTCCACGTTTACCCTGGAAGACAGTGCTATCTGCCTCACTTCAGAGCAGAGCACCATGGATGTGGACATAGACCGTGACGACGGATCTGTTCTCGATGTCTACTTGGTGAGTTGTTTCTCCGTTTGTTATTTCAGGTCCCATTGGGATCATTCTCATAAGGAGTTCAGATATTGGTTAGCCACACTTGGTTAGCTTAGCTTGTTCACATTTAGGCTTAAGCCACGATGATAATCACCTTTTTCGCTCTTCTCTCTGACAGTGAAAAGAGCAGCTTTACAACCTTCTTTTTTTCCTGCCAATTCAAGACAATCGCCACACTCCATTGGACCGGCCAGCCTGGCCCTTGACTCCACTTCCAGTGCTGCTCAAGCCATGTCGCCACTTGTATTGCCAACACATGAACATTCTCAGATTCTCCACTGGTTGATGGACTAAAAGACACCGACAGAGTCACAGTGATGGACAGCTGCAGGAACCATGTGACATCATGAAATGTGATGAACATCAGGCTGAACCGATTGTTGCTTTTTAGAGCATGCATCAACGCAGTGCCAATAAGTTTTATATATGTATACCGTTTTCATGGCCTACACAAAGATCTACATATGTACTATATTGCATATGAGGGAGGGGGTAGATACATTTATTTAAATGTTTTTTTTCTTCTGATGACCAGAATGAAATGAAAGAGCATTTCAAAATTTGCAACTGCACATGTTGTGGATCAAAGAGAAATGTTTACAGTGAATTTATGATGGCATCTTTGTCCCCTGATTCACAAGAGACAGAGGCCAGCTCACAACCAACACAGATGAGATAAGACTCACATAAACAGACCTGATGGATCCTGAAACTGCTGAGGCCAAACCCAGACTGTGACGCGTTAAAGAACCCACCTTATCTGAACTGGGCTGCTATTTGTGCTGCATCGACAGGAATCTGAAGCCCTGGCGAAGGTCTGCTGTAAAGTGAAGTGAGAAAGGACAAATACTAGATCTTGGGTGAAGCACAAAGCAGAGGGACGGTAATCTTGCTCTTTATCAAAAGGCACTTTTAGAAATTGGTTATGATTACTGTAAGAAATATGTTTCCCCTGAAGATGTTGCTTAATTAAGCAGGTGGGCTACCTGATACAAGCACAGATTTAGATATGTGATAGCACTTTTTTTCTCTTTTTACTCTACAAATGCACACCTCTGTAAGTCCTTGATACTACATAGAACACTGAAGGAACATTGTAGATTATTTTTGATGTGGAGCTCAAAGTTTTGTGGTTTTTTTTTGTCATGACTGACTGAAGATGCTTTCACTCAGGATATCCTTTGATACTGAATAAGTGTGTCCTCTTCAAGAAGTAAGGAGACATGCCTCAGCTGTCGATACCTCTTCATCAAGACCATATCCAACTATAAATGTTGAATTCTATGATCACGCGTTGGTTGAGACCATAATTTGTGTAAATCTCAATATTTGCTGAAAAAATAGTTTATTCGCTGAATGTAAAGACAATGCATATTTATATATAGAGAGACGCCTATAAATAAACTGCAAAGATTTTAGTGTCTACTGTTTTGCTACTTTAGTTTCTAAAGGCTTCTCTAATCCCAAAATTTAAGAGCTTCATATATTTATAATAGTGTCTGCGCACACACACATTCTCCCCCTTCAGCATGATTCTCTCCAGGTTCTTTGGCTCCCTGCCACAGTCCAAAGACATGCAGCTTAGGTTAATTTATTACTCTAAATTTCCTGTCGGTGGGAATGCGAGCGTGAATGGTTGTCCTTGTATCAACCTGTCCATGGTGAACCCTGACCCCCACGACCCCTGAACTGGATAAGCCACTAAAACAGTACTTGTTGTATAACAATTTTAATTTACAGAACATTGTCATTTAGTGCAAATAATAACACTTCTGATGTACAACTTAGAAATATACAAAGTGTGTAGATTACTGACAAAATATCAAAATTAAAAACACTGGAGGCATTCTTAAGCTGACATTGCTCATAGATCTCTTGTAATCATCAGAAAAACAATCATCCAGATCCTTTCTAACCTCTGACCTCTTGGACCAAAAATCTGATGGTGTATTTTCAACCATGCAGATCTACTGATTGCAAAACTCCCAACCTATGATGGCATCAAACATTGATGTAAATGTACATCTTGAGGTAAGATGATGTGAAATGCTGACCCTTCCCCCTTCCCCACTTCATTTTAATAATGATAAATGCACATCTGGTGGCTGTACAGTAAAGATAACCAGGAATTTTAGTATACGTCCTGGTGTCTAAGGCTTTCTTGGAGTATCAGTCAAAGGGCGCTGTAGTGTGGCATGTGAAATGTAATGTTAGAATATGACTAAGAGTCTTGGGTATAGATACTATCCAACATTTTTCCATTTTACCGTATCCTTACAATAGCAGCGGAACTAATTTACAAACCTTTAATTTGTTCTACCTCATCAGCGGCCTCAAAGTGCTGAAAAAACAATTATGGGATACAAAATGTATCCACTCGTCTCTCAATGAAAGAGAGGAATCTGTACATCAGACACTATGGCTGGCCATCAGCAATTATCAGAAACCGTGTTCTGCAGAGATTACATGCAGATACTCACTTAAAATAGGCTGCAACTTAGCATCTATAGACGGCAGTCAACTCCATTGTTGACAGAATTTTTGATTATCACTATCAACCGTGTCTAAAATATGCTCCAACATGACTTTAGACTTAGCGAATGCTCTTTAGATCCTACTCCAGGTTTCCTTAGCCCATTACTGTCACCAAATTCAAGCATTGAACAGTCAATTCACATTTCTCACATTGGTAAACTAACTGAAAACGTATTCGGTTTTCTCTGTACAATACATCGTGTCCCTGGTGCTCCCCGAAGGCTACTTTATAACAATCTAGAAATATAAAGATTTCAAAGCTTTAGGCTCTGGCCCCCCATCAAACTGCAAAGAGAGTCATCACTAGATGGACAGGAGAAGGCAAAAAAGAGGAGTTAATGTACCACACCTGATCATTGCTTTTCCTGTTTCTTCTCTCATAGTAGTAACTTTAGCAGCAGCAAAACAAGTAGCTGTAATACTAGTGATTAAAGCGAACCCAAAAAGTATGTAATCATAAGAAATGTACAAAACAATTTACAAAGAAAAACCAAATAATTCAATTCAATTCAAAAAACACTTAGGAAACTCTTAAATTTACATACAAATGTACCAATGACCAACAGATTGTGTTCAGCCATGTTAATGTGGCTGGGATGTCAACTACTGATGGATTAAAGCTGTAAAACCAGTCTCTTCTACAAGCAGTGTCCTGAAGTAGTTGGACAAGACATTCTAATTGACAGGTGAAAGAGTCATGTAGTCATTGAGCGCTGATTCAACGATGAACAATGTAGTCTCTCCAGTGGACCCTTCCCAGGCCTGAAACAAAAAGGGAGATGAAACATCTACCGTATATCCCAGAAATGAACAAAACTGAAATAGATTCTGTACATCGGTGTGCATTTCTTTATAGATTAAGGACCACTCAAGAGATATTCGCGATAGTTTAGTTGCTCTTCTAGTTATAAAAGAAGGTGTGTTTGGGTTACTGGTTACCTCTTTGTGTTCAGAAGAGGATGGGCTTTCCAGCTGTTTTCTCCTGGACGTAGGAGGTGAAGCGTTTGAGGAACTTTGGATACTCTCTCTTGGCCACGGCTCTGAGGACTGAGGCTGGAGCCCAACCTCCTGGGTTTACTGCAGACACACAGAGGGGAATGCTCAGGAAACCGTATACGTTTAACTTATGACAAAACTATTAGTCATAAGTAGTCATACCCTCACAGTGTAACAGTGTGCACATGGGTGAAGGTTGCCTATAGGGCTTTCTGCCAGAAAAGGTTTATTTTAACTCCAACCATGGACCTTTATTAAACCTAAAAAAGTACGTTTGTTACCTAAACCTAAAGAGATTTGCCCTGAAGTCACACTTCTCCCATGTGCTAACAGCACACATATGCAGTACATAATCAGAGGTCTAGGGTGCCCTCTAGTGGTATTATATTGATTCCCATGACCTGCCCAGAGTCTAAGGAAACTGGCAGAGGATTCCTATTGCAGTGCTGCTTCATGTCCCAATAAACTTACAGGAAGTGCAGGTCTGGACTGACATTTCAAAGACACAAGCACACAGTCTAACAATACAAGGTTATTCTGAATTATTTGAGAAAAACAATTTAATACAACCAATACCAAGTCAGCAGTATCATAATAAGATATTTCTACAATGGTTCCATATACACTGGATAGACTCAATCCACCCGTATGTGACTTGCAGCTATTATCTTGATGGTGGAAAAAGCTGTTCACATCTCAGTAAGTCAACAAAACCATACACCAACACATTTTTACAAGTGACAACTCAAGTAAACATTCAAGCCATATTTATTTAGGCTGTTGTGACAGTTGAGCGGCTTGAGGACTTTTCTACTGCGGCTCTCAGGCCAACACACACACACACACACACACACACACACACACACACACACACACACACACACACACACACACACACACACACACACACACACACACACACACACACACACACACACACACACACACACACACACACACACACACACACACACACACACACACACACACACACACACACACACACACACACACACACACACACACACACACACACACACACACACACACACTTACTTTAATTTCTTCTCTGGAGGCTGGAGAGGTACTTACCATTGGCCACATATGTGATCTTACAAAGGATGTTGTCTCTGCTGATCTCTTTATCCCCCTCTGGTGGGCTGACCAAGGTTTGGCAGATCATAGCGACATCGATTTTGGCACGAACGCACCGGTTTGTGGGCTGGAAGTAAAATAAAATGTAAATAAAAACAAACTCTAAGCTGCTACAAATCACATCAGCTAATTTGACTGGGGTTAAGGGGTCTAAAACTATTCTTTCTACCAATTACAGATGAAGAAAAGGCTCTATAACAATGTCTTGTTTTACACTATATTTGACATTATATTCTGACATGAATCACAAATATTTGTATCTCATATTGGATGCCTGATTCACCACACTCCATCTATAGCATGATAGTGACAGGAGTAATGTAGTAATCTTACAAGGGCATCGTCGTGGTCCACAGAGAAGTTGCAGACCAGCCATGTGTCGGGATCGTTTTCATTTGTTGCCAAGATCTTCCTGATGGCCGACAGATAGAGCACATCTCTCTGAGAGGCAGGCCACACTCTCTGAAACACAACCAGATGCATTCAGCTGGCAATCCAATAGACTGCAGAGTGTTACTGATCAAACGTGTTTCAGCAACATCTAAAACCACATAGAAGTGGATTCACCTTGTGCGTCTGGTACACAATGACGGCGTTATCAGAGATCGTCTCCACAACGTTGAAATGTTCAATGGTGGCTGAGGAAGGGAGAGTTCAGTCAGGTCACATCATCAAAACAGAGCAAGTCAAATATGATAGTGACTCCTGAAGTAGTGAACTTACTTTCCCAGTCCATTCGGACGGCCGTGTCCCAGAAGTAGTGGCAGACCTCGTGTCCTGTCACCCCCTTCACAGAATGTGTCGCTTTGAGAGGATCCAGCACGATACCGTTCTCCTCTACTTCTCTCCTGTACACCTGTTTCACAAGCGGAAAGTCATATTATCACTATTAACATATTCACAACCTCACTATATAACAAATCTTGAAGGATCCTCTTGATTCCACCGACTGATAACTTAAGCAGGTTTTTTTCATTCAAATAGTACTGATAACTTATTTTATGGATTTAATGGATTATTTTTTACATTACGGCTTGAATTAATTTGAGTATTTGTGTAGCTCTTCCCCCTCCACTAGCTGAGACATTCATCACATTGCTTCTCCTGTAACTAGAGTACCTTTTAAAAAGTGAAAGAGACCTAAATATTTAGCTGGGAATTAAGGGAAATTATTCATAACACGCTTCTTTCCTCTCTACTCACCTTCATCTCTCCTTCTTCTATTACAAGCTGCCAGTTGGCATCTCCGCCTACATCCTGAAGAGAGTAGGTCATATGATTCTGCACCATCTCCTCCACCTATAAGATGGACAGGTGATGATTAAATTCATATTTTAGTATGTTAGTGAGTGTTATACTAGCCTTTACCTGTGTATCTGAGGCTTTAAAAGAGAACACAGTTTGGGGAGAAGGAGAATGCAAATTGCTCAAGTTTAATGTTAATGTCTTGAGCAATTAACACTCCTAGCTCCAGTGAAGGTATTATATTTTAGGTTTTGATAACATTGGCGGGGGCAAACAGTAACACTATCTCCCTTTCAAAATAGGAATTATTTAAACAAATACATTAACCACTGAGCTGTAAGCAAATATATACACATGACTTGATCCTGCTTTGGGTGTTATTCAACATCCTAACAAAGCATTAGTGTACAGTCAGTCTGGACTCATGCCTGCTGATGCTGTGGAAGCCAGAGTGATGTGAAGAAAGGAGGAGGTGGAAATGAAGAGCTTTCAAAAGATTCCATGCAGCAACACATTAACATGTTTCTTTCAATGGTGTGACGATGGAGACAACCTGTCAGTCCCTTCAGGAATTTACATTTTGTTCAGTTGTTTTTTATGTTCTTAGTGCACCATAAAATACTTTAAAGACATTGGTGCACAGGAAATGTTTGCGTAATCTTGGAGAGACTTGTTAGTAGACCTTCTCATGCATCCCCCTGTAGACACAGGTGTTCGCTGTTGACCAAATACAGTACCTTAGCGCTGAATCTGTGAATGTCATCTGAAGCACTGACTAGCTCAACAGAAGACAGGGAAGAAGAATGGCTATGGGGCTGTGCAGCAGAGAGGAAGAATGAAAGAGAAAGGAATAAGGAACAAAATAGAAAGAGGCACCCTGCAGCAGTCCAAAGGATGTAATCACATCCTGCTCAAGTAGTAGTATTGCATATACAGGTCACACTGGTTGTAAGAGGACTAAGCTTCAGACAGAAAAGATGAGGCATTTCAAACAGCAGCACCCACTAGTTATAAATTAGAACAAAGCAGAATGGAAATAAGATGTACATTAAAGAGAAATATGACATTTGATAAGCACCTTGATGGCAAATCGGTGTGTACCGATGGTGGAGTAGGCATCTCCCGGAGGAACTGGAGTTAGTCGTGGTATCCTGACCTTCTCTGATTGGCACTGAGGAACAGAGAGAAGGAAAATGGGTGAGCGATGATAAAGAAGATGCAATAGAGAAAGGCCACATGTGTAATGTGTGTAACTGAGCTTCAGTTTATTTGCTTTGTTTAAAAGAGAGATAGGGGAGGAAGGGAGGGCAAGGAGATCTCCAATATGTCTTCCAAACTAAATGTGTAATTGTTTTATACATCTTCCATCAGACCTGCTCCTGTATCTTGTCCTGTCTGTCCAGTGCAGCTTCTACTGCATCGAAGAACTCATCCTCATTGATCAGACTGTTGGGCCCCTCCTGTGAAAAACAAATGTCAGCAATATAAGAACCCTGTGAGGACAGCTGTGGAAAATGTGCAGAAAAATAGGAATGTACATGGTAAGAGACATGGGACAAAGTCAAGAAAATCTTTCTAATGTGTGTCTAGCATTTTCAAATCCATTCATCTCATCTTGCCTCGTAGTCTGGACCTCCGTAGTGTGACTTTTTCTTCAGTTCATTCATAGCAGACTTGTAGGCATCTTCTACCCGCCTCCTCTTCTCTAGCTCCTGAACACAGAGAGAGCAGTAGTAGAAAGTCTTAGTCGACTAGCACATGATTTTGTCAACTAATCAATAAGTTAATTTAATAGACAGATCAGTAAAATCACACAAAAATTCAAATTTTGTGTTTACAGGTTTCATGGAAATGAGTCACTCAGTATGAAAAAACACAAAAAAAGGACTAATTGACTAAAGAAGTCTTAGTCGACTTTTAGCCCTAGTACTGTTGTTGGTGCAACTGTACTAAACAATAAATAACCGGGTCGCATGTAAATTCTATATGCCAAGTAAAACATCTGTTCTGAATTTAAAAGAGATCCGTTAATCCTTTAATTTAGACAACAAACAGGAATTCAGTTTTATAGAGTCAAAAAACATCTCAGCCACAGTGACAATGCTCCTTTTATCAGATCTCAGTTAATAAAGAGTTGGAAAGAAAGAAAGGTCTGCCGCTCACAAACAATTAGGCAAACTAACCACTTCATTCAGTTGTGTGCTCTCAAACAGGTTTTACCTAATGTCTCAGAGATGAATAAACACACTTCACCCAAGTGAACTAGAAACAACATGCCACTGCTATGCAATGAAGAACTGACAAGATTGGGTTATCTCCTGTTTTCTCACCATCTATTACTTAAATGTATTTGGTCTCTCTGTGATAGCAAGTTTATCAAAATACAATGTAATGTATTATGTAGACTGAAACCACTCATCTCTGCCAAATAAACTGTTCATATTCCAGACACATTTCATCTACACTGCAATAAGAGATAGCAAGTAAACTAAAGTAATTAGGATTACACGTATAATGAAAACAGAAGTGCTCTCTCAAAAGTACTTTAATTGGAGGGAAACCAGACAAAGTGTACTGAAAGTTGTGGACATATAACACCTGCCACAAACTAAACCGGAGGTGATCCAGCAGCACGAGACACTACACAGACAGACAGAGACCTACTTTAAAGAAGAGGCTGCAAGTCTGTAGTGGAATCCATCTCTGTTTCTGGTATTTGAGCTGCTCTGTCCTCCTTTGTAGCGAAGGCTTCCACAAACTGCACCATGAATACTTGGAAGTCATTTTTGTTACTCCCCTCTCCGTACGAGTGAGCGACACAGGCGTGTCTTGTTCCTTTGAGACCGTATTGTGAACTATTTAGATTTCCCTACTCCACATCGGCAGCTAAACTTCACACATTTAACTAAACGCAGATAAGATTGAGGTAGTTTCACCCGAGCAGTCCAACTAACTGAATGCACTTCCCTGCTTTTGTAAGTTTTAGGGTTGGGCAGCATGTCTTCACACACAGAAAACTGGTTTGACAACATCAGCTGAGCTGATCAGGATGTGAGTATCATGTGCTCTACAAAGCATACCTCGACAGACACCGCTGGCTTTCTAGATGAAATAAAAATCAATGAATGGAAAAGTGTTGTGGGAACTTTTACATTACATTACATTACATATCTTGCTAAAGGAACTTCAACCGCAACCAAAAACAACATGTTCAAAAAACAAAATAATTAAAGTGTATTATGGGCAACAGGTGCATTTGTGGTTCTGGTAAGCAAGTCTGGCTATTTTGAAATATAACAATTAATGTTACAATTGATTTAGCTGGTTTTCAGTAACTACCTGTAAACGCGTAGTATCCAATTATAAAAATTGCAGTTTGCAGTATGCTGAACTGTGTAATTTGAGGACACTAACAGTTTTCCCACAGGTTTTGAATGCTGACTAATCACTTTTTTATTTGAAGTTAAAAATTAAGTTAAGTTTAAGTTTCCAGTTGAAAAGGGAGCTTAATTGAGAAATATCTTGCTAAAGGAACCTTCTATTAAAGCAGTTTACATTTCCCACAAAAGATAATTGATAAAGCATTTAAACACAAACAGATTTACGAACAAATTTATTTTGTTTTATGAACAAATTAACTTAAACACATATCCATATAAAATATTCTATAACCAGGAAAGATATATAACAAAGACTAATATTAGCATATCTGAACTACATCCAAAGGAATCAAGGCTCTTCTAACCTGTTCATTCATATGTATTAAATACAGCTAATGGATTATATAGAAATCCATATCAGAGCCAACTCCATTAAATCACCTTCTAGCCTTTCCAAAAAGACTACTTTTTGTATTGTAACTTTTTTCATCAAGCTCACCATCCCCATTAATAGTTGACTGTTCTAACATTCTACAATCATTGTTAGATGTGAGGACAGCAGATAACAATAGCTCCTCAGTTTACATCACTTGACACACATGACTGCTGACACACCTACTACTCAGGACACTGCGCATTAGTCACATGCCATTTAACACACTGTGAGTGACATTCATTTGAATCACCACGTGTAGAGAACAAGACTGCACCTTGTCGACTCTCTTCTGCCAGCTGTCTTCTCGTTTGACCATCAGTTCGATGCAGTGGGACAAAGTAGAGAGGATGCCTGCTGTGGTGGCCTTGAAGGTGATGGCCTCACCCTTGAAGTCTATTCCATTCATACCTTTGGGACTGGCAGGGGAAAACACTGGCACAGACAAAAACAAAAAAACAACTCAGTGTGACAGCAGCCTTTTCACTTGATTAGCTTTTCACATTAAAGTGAATCAGTCATTTCAAGGCCACACATTTCACAGATATTCTCAAATAAAGCAGTGATCTGAAAGTAAACTCACATTTCTCCTTGCTGCCATTGTTGTTGTGATTGTGTTCACCCTCGGGTCTTGCAGTTGTAGGAAAGTCTTCTTCGTCCTCCTCTACTACAGGTAAGAAAGCAACAACGTTTAGGATGTATCTACATCTATCTGTCCAGTTAACCAAACTATAACATTGCATAAATACCTCAACTTCTATATAGCTGATTAGGTATAGTTCAATTTTGTCAAGTTACTACTCTTTCTTAATTGTACAATTGTTGAAGGAACAATAGGACATTTCTAGCAAAAGCTTAATCTTGATTAAACTCCATGTTTGTTTAACCTGCCCAAGAGAAAATGTTCAATATGAAAGTGATTTTGAAATCTACAGACATGCCTCCGACTCAGAGATTAAACAACCCACAGAGTGCCCTGGAAGAAGTGTATTGATTTTGTTTCCTTTCTCAATGAGTCTTTCCAACCACTCTCCTTCAACTCTCATACTCCATGAGCCGAGTACAGCTCCATCTAGGAAATATTTCCTTGCACAGTAAACATCAAGACTAATTCCTTTTTTCCATGACCACACTGCTCTAAATATCTGATTTTCTTTAGGTAAAACTGAACTATACAAGCTTCATAAACACTGGCTGCCGGCCAAACAGCTGACTACACATTTAAGTCCAGCCAACTACTTTGTTCAAATAATCTTGATTCTAGTAAAATAATCTTAATAAAACAAAAATCTGATTCGCTATGCGTGAACATATTTGCAGTTCAAAACAATGCACATATGATGATAGAGAAAAGTGCCTGTTTATATCAGTCCCCATGGTCTAATTGTGTGTTTTACAGTTTGAAATGTCCTAGAATGTTTTTTTTGTGCCATTGACCAATCATGCAAACTAATATCAGATACCCCAAATTGTGTTTTAATAAGTAAAACATGGTGCAATTTCCTTCAGAAATATATATGGTCATATTTTGGGTATCCTGTCAGTAAACCGCCCATTGGTGTGGAAGTATATAAATATAAAAGAAAAGGGAGAGGAAAAATGTCACCAACAATTATTAATAACTTTCTCCAGAAGTGTGGGCTAAAATGTTTTTTAAAATGTTTAAAATATTTATGCCACAGGTTACCTCTGTCCCTATGAAATTCATCTTTGGAGACCACATCCGCACAGGAGTCAAAGTATTTCTGCAGGGTGTCCACTTGTCTGCACAGAATGTCCCGGAAGGTTTCCATTTCTGCTAGTTTCTCACGCAACCTGTGTCCCTTCTGAGCAGAGAGAAAGAAGTAAAGAGGCGTAGTTCTCTTGTTTTAACCACAAGGCAAGAGCATCATAACACACATTTGATAACTGATCAAATGAATAACAACAGATCTAGTGGCTTATCTTTAGGTATTTTCAGAAGGGGATTTTGTAAATATAGCTAAAGTTGAAATGTGTATTGACGGAAATACTTCAGCGAGAGACAGAGAATTTGACATGATCAGACAGTGCCAAACATCTTCAGACTCATGTTTTTTACCTTGAAGGAGGATGTGGATGTGGCAGACAAGGCACTGGCTGCTGAGGTAAGAGACAACATGGAGCCATGACGTCTGAGACTGGTTTCTGAACCATAACCAGACTCAGCCTGAAATCCAGAGGAGGGATTGAGAAAAGAAAAGGGAGAGCATTAAGGAAGGAGAGAGTATGATGTGGATGATAAGAAAGGAGAAGGAAAACAGAGGGAACAGATGATAAGTATGTGCACAAAACACATTAAACAATCGGCAAATTTATAAAAAAACATCTGCTTCTAATAAAAGAACAAGACAGAGACCGAGAAAAGGGGACGATCAATAGTAGTAGTCAGAAGCATGGAGTGATCCCGACCAAAGCGGGGACTAAACTTACACAGATAAACAAACAGTCAAATAGACACATGCATCAACCCAGCCAGTAGACCTGCTGGTTGAGGAACAGTGAAAATAAATTACACCAAGAGTGGCCACATCTCGGGTGGATTGCGACTTTCTGGCAAGAAAATACTGTTGACCTATTTGGACATACAGTGCAGCGTCTCATATGACCTGGCATTATGGAGGGAGGGCGTGGCAGTGACTGCATTTGTTCCATTAATCAGACAATTTATGACCGGGCAATCCCAGTGACCGCAAACTCAGCAAAGTGTCAGAATTGTATTATTCATAGTGCACGCACACCCAGCCAATCCAACAAAAGACAAATATTATTGTGTATCCTACATTAGCTATAGTTAGCTATTATCCACTACATTAGAGCGAGGCAGCAAATTCATATTAGTCCCGTACTAAAATGCATACATTTACTCAACCGATAGAAACAGTACTGAGGAGCGAGTGCAACAAGCCAAAGTCTGAAATTCTTTTATGTACGAGTCAGGATCTTAACATGCTTGTGGTATGCTTTTATGAGCCTACATTTATATTTGCTGAGGTTTAGTCATGGCCTTTGTGTGTAAGGACTGTGCGCTATTCATGTTTACTAATAGGCATGCAGACGCATTTCTTGACAACAGTGAGCAAACTAGAAAGAGAGCACACCCCTATATTCCTCTGCTAGAGGAGCTTTTATATTAACATTTAAAACATATACAATAGTCTGCAGAGAGATCTTACACTGAATACTGGTAAAGAGAGAGAGAGAGAGAGAGAGAGAGAGAGAGAGAGAGAGAGCGAGAGAGGCAGACTGTTGAGGACCAGCCCAACAGATAAAGTAAATATTAGCTGTGAAAGGTTATGTTTACATTATTACAATCCCATAATTGCTCTGATATTAAGAGTAATAATAATTTGAATCCTACTAGATATTTCTTTGATCCACCACCCATCCTACCAGTCACTGGCTGTGTCTTTCTTATTGCTCATAAATTTAACCATTTACATAATTCAAACTAACAAATACAAAACACACAAAGGGGAGAGGACATTTACCATTAATATTGTAAATTAAAATTCAATAATATAACAAGAAAACTCTAGAAATACCTGACCCAATCTAAAAAATACAACATTATTAAAGATTATTATTAAAGATACACACAATTAAAAACTGTCTGTAGAGCTGCTCAACCTGGTGAATCATTATTGTGAAAGAAAGACTGGCCATACGTGTAGAAAGTCTTAAGTCAAAGTGTTCAACTGTCTTCTCTTTTTTCTTTTTAAACATACTGGTTTCTGTCAGGCTGGACTGTGACTTGCTGGTCACATTGTGTCATTGCAGAAGAAAACAAGTAAAGCTACTAGTAATTAGCAGAGCTGCCCTCCAGGATGTATTTCTCCAAAAGAAAGTCAATGAGTGTTGACAGTTTGACTTGTGCCTGCAATGCAATAGATATATTGTTTTCTTAATTCACTTCTACAATAGTCTGATTTATTCTCATTATCAGTATTACTATAATCTGTCATGCCATTACATGTCAATTCCTAAAACAAACAGAGCATTTCTATTGCGAGAATAACATATACTTTACACAGGTAAATTAACATTGGACTAAAAGTTGGCCTTTCAACAATCGGACCAATCTGTGACAACTCTAGAGACTTGTGCACCTTCTAAGCGGCAAACATCATATCAAACACCCACGAATGAAATGGCATCTTGTACCCACAGCTTTGTGATGGTAATGAGATGAGTGTACAGTAACCTGTGGGGACCATAGCAACCACTGAGAACTTCTTCACATCTGGGCTTACTGCGGTTTGGTATATATTAACCTGACATTAAAAAAGATGGTAACCCAGCACATAGCTGTGCATCAATTTCTAAAAATACAAGTAGTGACTGATCTCTTTCAATGACTGACATGCAATTTACTACAATTAATAAGCTAGCCCATCAGTTCGTCTAATGTATGAAACTGCACACATGCAAATAAAACATTTAAAGTGATGCCATGTATGAAGGAAAGCTAAAGGTTGGCCATGTTTATCATTTATATCACAAAACTGGCATACTAACTAAAGACTTCAGTGATGAGCGACAGTATGCAAGCCATGCCAACATGCTATAAGCCCACCATTCGATCATTCCAACACCCAAAGCAGAGCAGGACACTGCTGCAGTCCCGACGGCTTGCCGGCCCCAACATGGCCCAGACGCTCCCTCAACACTCCCACTGGTCTGACAATTCAGAGGCTTAAATCCAGTATTCCGGTTTCTCGGGACACACCTCACTGAGGAACAAAAGGGAAGAGGAGGAGCTGGGGAGGAAAAGCCACACAGGCGCAACTTAGCTCATCAAGTAAAAGAAAGCAGCTGTGAGAGCGAGAGAGGAAAACGTAATTTTCTCCGTGGCAGTCAGAGGAGTGGCAGACACTCGCTGCTCCATGAAGCAGAAGAGACAGACCGAGGCAAAAGGATGAGTCTTGAAAATCGTCAGCAGAGCGCAGCAGGTCTTCCGCAGGAACGCGCATGGACTCAAAGACACACACGGACATGCTCTCCACTCTGGCTGTGTGCACATATCAACAGACCACACACCAGGATATGTGAAACCTTTCCATTGTGTCCATCTTTATGTCCCGCATCCATCACTGAGCAAACAAACAGGACTGAGTGTGTTTGCATGTAGGAGACGCGAGAGAGGGATAAAAATAAAGGCTGCATGCATATATGTATTAGAGAGAGAGAGAGAGACGAGGGCTATCCAGGGCTGGCTGTGTGATAAACCACCAATGAACCAAATGGGTGGGTGAGTGAAGCAGCCTCTTGTGCACTATGACAGAGCGAGAGAGTGGGAGGAAGGGAAGAACATTTGTCTGGATGGTCTGCATAATTTCCATCTACCTGACTCTCCTTTCATCTTTTCTGATTTATTGATACATCATGGTGAAGTCTGATCTAGGTCAATACTCTTCAGACTGGGCCAACAACCAGCCTGAAGAAGTGGTGGAACAAGTACAAATAAATGCAGGCTTTTCCCCCCATTTCACCCCTCTGAATCTGACAGAATGGAACAGTCTTCTCAGTATGATTGAGAGTTTAATGTGTCCCTCTTGATTTGTGTTGCTGTGAGAACGGGCGATAGAAAAATGCATTATTCATCACGAGCTGCACTTAACGTCCCTAGACTTAGCAAAACTTTTTCCACCACCAACACAAAAACACCCACACATAAAAACACAAATACAAAAACACAAAAGTGGCTTAAACAACACATTCAAAAGCTGAAATAAGTACCTCTTCTAACCATGTTAAAGTTATAGTTATTAGATACTGACAACCTAAGCTTGAGTTTATAAAAATCACACAAAGAAATGTAACCCTTAAAAAGTAGTTAATTGTTGTGCTTTACTAATAGATACCAACATGACGCTAAATGCCTAATCGTTCAGGCAGGAAGTTTTGTATTTAATCACTAGTGGAAACAACCATGGATTCAAATTTGAAAACAAGACCTTTAAAACCGATGCAACAAAAAGGGCTTAGTGTGTGTAAGTGTGCTCTACGTTTTTCATTGGTCATTTTTGGAGCATTGGGAATAGAAAATACTACAAATAAAATGTAAATATTTGCAGATCAAGATGTTACTTTGTTTAAAACAAGTCACAGAAAAATGAGTTTATCCAATAGGTAGGCTACACAATTCCCTTTCAGTGGAATCTCTTGGATGACACATACAGCAAGAGATATATCAATACTATAAGTGTTGCACCTCATTCTTCTCTTTCAGAAGAGACGTTATAGACCTAACATTTTGTTTCATGCCATCTTAACAAAGGCTAAAACCAGAAAATGGTTGCAGTGGTGGACCCTGAATGCAACTTCTTCCTTGTCCAGCTGGGAGCAGTGCAGACACACTCACCTACAACAATGCTGCAGGTAGAGCTGCATTACGCTGACTGAGGTTACTGTAGGTCACAATCCAGACATAACCCTGAAATACTCTCACAGTGTCGTTAATGGGCTGGATACCGTTGGTTACTCACACTCAGTTGCCATCACCCAGTAGCACTAACAATAACATCCACAGCACCATTGTAGTGGAGAAGCTGGCTTGATGAGAATTCACAGGATGCAGATTATATATTTTTTTAAGGGTGGTACATTTACGGGGGTTTCTCAACTACAGTGTTTGTATGTGGCAAATGCACTGGTAATATGCATTTATCTCTTACTCTCTCAGACACATTTTACCAGATAATACAGATAACAGACAAAAAAGAACTGGACTTCACCAAAGGTCACAGTACAAACATACTGATTGATATTACCCAAGTTGATCTACTGTCTGTAGAGTAGAACACTATATGAGCAACACAATGAAAACAACAAAACTAAAGAAATGAATAACTAGTTTATTTTTAGAGCATACTTACACAAACTTAACTAGTATCAGCTAGTTTTGAACAGATCACAGCATTATGTGAATTGATCAAATTCACAGCGCACATACAGTATCTAGTGTGCTTTACACACTTTCCTTAAGTTTATGGCAACTTGATGTCAGTGCAGAGCGAGCAGCTGCCTGGTATTTGATAACAGGGGATACCCCCACTACTACACCTCACCACAGATTCTTCACATTCCCAGGGTGAAGGGTTGTTTGTGTGCATGCATGTGTGTGTGTGTGTGTGTGTGTGTGTGTGTGTGTGTGTGTGTGTGTGTGTGTGTGTGTGTGTGTGTGTCCCTCCGAATCCCTGTGCTGCCACACCCAGCTCACTGAACAAAACAGATAACTCCCTGTCTGTTCTGGAAAAAAAAAACCTGACATCAAATTGAACCTAAATACTTGAATAACACAATGTTGTTAGCGGATGAATTGCTAAGCCAAAACATTATCCAGTAATCATTAAGAAACTGACACAAGATGGAATGAGACATTTGTTTGTATTCTTTACAAATACCAACATGTTTTTTTTTAAATCCTTAAGAACAACAGGGACTGGATTTAGGCAAACTGAGTATATGTAGTGTACATTATTATATCAGGTTAATGCAGCTGAATTGCTTGCAGCTAGGCAAAATCCCCAATAATAGCTTTATCACGAGACTGAATGACAAACAAACCAAGGTGTAAAAGGAAGCCAGCGAGAAAGATCCAAAACATCTATGAAGAAAGAGAAACCCATTCCACTCACCTTGTGCAGCTCTATTGACTCAATCCACTGGAGTCTGTGCTCAGGATCTTCAGCTCTGAGGTACCAAACACTGTCGTTCACACTGATGTCAAAACGACACTCGTCAAACTCATGAGGCTGTAAAGAGAGAGGAGAGGGCTCATGAACTAGGCAGAGCATGGATTATGTCAGAAAACACTATCACCAAAACCAAATATCTATATTTCAATCCCAAATTACAAAAACTAAATGCAACTGTTTCCCCTAGTTCAATAAAATGACAAAAGAATTAGAGCAAAAATCCCACTATAATGCTTGTGCAGTCTGTTTATGACACTGGCTGACTAGTGATGACACATTCTAGACACACATGGATTCCATCAGTCACCGAAAAGCCTCAGCCTCACAATAAATGGGAATTTTAATTAGGAACTGATGTCTGCAGGCGCAACCCTAAACGACCGCAGCAGAACTGTGCAAAAACAGATAGTCTTTCAGCATGCTTCTGCCTGAACCTGGGTCATCATAACTTTTCCTGCTACTATTAGGCCAAATCTTTCAACTTTTACACTCCCCCATCCTACACTGCACCCAACCCTGCCTCAAACTATTGACCGCCTTAGGCACCCAAACAAAACACGTGCAACGAAGAATTCCTGTTTCCTCTGAGATTGGAATTTGACCACTGCCCTCAGCTGAGGAGATATCTGCTCTACGAAGGTTCCTAATAAGAAATAAGACAGTCGACTTGAATCTCTTTCCCGTATTTCCCCTTCGTAGAACCAAGACTACAGCCGCTCTGTCAGCTGACATAACCTCATGTTGTCCAAGTTTAATTAGATTTGCTGAATGACGCTCATGTGCTGGTTTAATCGAACAGCAGCAACATGTACTCTGAACACGGCCTGCATAACTTTATGCAACATTGTCTTTACACTTTACTCATAGACAACGTCAGAGCAAAAGTTTTCCCTTAGAGACAGGTGTAACATGAAATGCCCTCCAGTTTCTACATTTCACGAAAAGGAGGGTTGTGCAATTGCAAGCTCAAGTGCATCCAGCCCGGATGCCATTACTGGTTAGAAAAATCCAGTCTATCTTACTGTGCTGTATCACAGCCCATAAACCTCTGCTTTACAACCCTGTTTATACCTCTGCCTTGAACAATCTCCTTCCTCTTGCATAAGCACTGCTGAATATCCCTGCTGCACTGTCTTTTTCCCCTGTAAAGGAGGACTGTGGCATCTTCAGTGTTAGGAAAGAGGAGGTTATCAGTCAAACACTGATAACCTCCTCCCAAAAAGGACATCTAAGACTCAAGCTTGTTCTTCTATGAGCTGTCTTTAAGCTGGTGTGTGTGCAAACCTGCATGTAATACATACAATTAATATAATTATTTAGATGCGTTTAGTCTGTATAACGACATGTAACTGACAGAATCACACCAACTTATTGACAAGAGGTTGAACTGATGTGAGTTTTATGTTTTGGCATTTTCATTTCCTGCACCTTTTGATTCTGTATGAGGACAGTCTGGTCTGTCTGCTGCTACACAATGTGTAACAGACTGATATTAGGCAAGTAGAGAAGCAGAGGCTTGTCTCTGCATTCCTGAGTGCTCATACCACAGTCTCCATAGACAGCACTGGCTTTATTTGGCAAGAAGGAAAAGGCAGTAAGAGGTCACTGTGTGGGTCATACTACCCTAATTATAAGTGATCATGTGTAATTCAATTGTATACACTCTTAGTTAGCCTTCTATAAACACAATTACAAATCACTATGAATGTCTTGTGGAGTTCCATTCAGGTCTGCACAAACAAGAATTGGTAGTATGCGCACTCAAGTGAGTAGAGGAAACTAACTGTACGCTTTCATGATGTGATTTTAATCCCTTTTTGAGTCTTATAATCCTATTGCACAAATCACAGTAAAACCATTTGTTTGGCCTCTGTACTTGGTGACGGTATGCTGCAGTGAATATTTAACCAGGGTGTGGGATTTCTACTTATCTCACCAACAGGATGCCTGCACCAGGACCGCACAGGTCTGATATCTACAGTATGTGGTCAAAGCTTACATTTGAACCATCGGGAACACCAATGTTATAACTGCCATGGTGGATTCATTTAACCAATTTACCCTTGCAGGATTAATAAAGTATCTATCTATTCATCTATCTATCTGTCTCTCTATCTCCCTATCTATGTATGACTGCAGGCGCAAGAATGCTTTGGTTTGCTAAAATACAGGTCCCTACCAATGTGATCTTAATAGCAGCCTAATTACTAGTTAATGTTTACCTCTATCTTTGAGGAACAAGGATCGAAGGAATTAAAGTTCAACTCCATGGTAATGACAGGGACAGACAGGATCAAAACATTGAGACATTCAAGAGAGGCAACCCGACTCCAAGAGCACTGTTGCAGATTCCCTGACTTTTTGGACAGGTGCTAAACTCACTTGCTTTCGATCTGTGCAAAACACAGCAGCATTATATACCATGGCATGTACTTACTGTGATAACAGCCTTGCTGAGGCACAGGGACCCCCTGCAGCCGTATTCCCGTTCATCCTCTGACTTGTAGTAGCTCAAAGTGTTGTTTTTCAACACAACCCATCGGTCCTGCCATCCGTGTATGTAATTTGTCCACTGTAAACACCCAGGAGTTAAGTTACAAGACAAACAGCAAGCGGAACTATGGAGTCAATAGATGTGGAGGATGTGTGCGCAGGGATTAATGCAGCTTAATAGTAATGTTCACTATGCTTTCATGCTGGTTGCGTGTGATTAAGATAACTGGACTAGAAGTTGTTTTGTAGCATTTAACATTCAAATTGGTTCACCTAACGTTACCTTGCTCAAAACGCCACCGAGCTCCACATGCTGCCCGGATTCCGGGTCCACATCCTCATCCGAACCGGACGATGAACTCTTCTCGGACATTTAAATCCCAAAAGAAAACGTGAACCTGATCGTAATGACAGAACCACGTCCCTGGACGTTTACGTGAGCAGCGGGTTAGTTTTAAATTCAAACGCCTCGCAGCCAGACCTGCCCACAGCGTCTTTAGAGTAAGCTTAACGACAGTTAAATTCCGTTATCCAGGCATTAACCGAGTGCATCAAACATCACATGAACGGCGGAATTTATCTTCGATCGGTGGACGGACTTGTCCCTCGCAGGCTTGTTTCGTTGCAAGCTGCTCTGGATGTGACAGCTGTGCCTCAACTTCTCCGTTTTGCGGGCTTTGTTTTGAAACTGACTAAGAATACAAATGTGACTAGCTGGTTAGCGTTAGCTGTCAAACGACGCAACTAGCTTAGCTTACGTTAACTGAACTAGCACGTTGTGGCGGTTCCCGTTAGCTTCCTTAGCTGCAGTCGATAAGCTCCTCAAAAGAGTGATCGATAAGGAAGACCTCCGTGTGAACGCAGTGCCTCAACTTCAAGCTACAATTGACGAGCAACGGTCTGTGTCGCTGCAGTAGATCCGTAGTTTAGTTAGCAATAGCGGAGGACTGACTAGCTGGTTGGGGGAGGAGCTGCAGCCACGCTTTACTGTGTACCTTACAGAGCGGGGTCAAGTTAGAGGGTGGCACCGGAAGCTGCACACATTCAAATTCAAATAATTAAAAGCATGGGTTTTGTCAGGGATTTCAGTGCAACATAAACTATACCAAAATGTTTTGGACAGGGAAGGAAATATTATTTTCATTAATAATGGATCCCTCTAATATACTGTACATTCCTCCGTGAGTACACTATGCCATGAAACGTGGAACTGCACGCTCGTTTAAGGGGTTTACTTTAAAAAACGGAAATACAAGTTTTATTTTGGCGAACTTGGAATTTGCCATATGTTTTCTTTTCATTTGATAGTTTGTAAGTGAATTGATCAGCAAGAAAACATTTGCGATTTTGTTTCGTACATGTATTATCATTATTTTTAAATAACATTTGTAACATAAATTGAACTTTGTCATAACAATGTGACTCTTTCCCGACCACATCGAAGACTATGTGGAGCCATTTTATGTTAACGTAGTAGTAAAGGGTGACTTCGTAAAGGTTCTCATAGAGTCTGTGGTTCTCATAACGCCATGTGATCGATCGATCGATCCATCCATCCATCCATCCATCCATCCATCCATCCATCCATCCATCCATCCATCCATCCATCCATCCATCCATCCATCCATCCATTATCCGAACCGCTTATCCTCTTTAGGGTCGCGGGGCGCGGGGCCATGTGATCTCCTTACTGAATTTATTTATTTAGAATAAGTCCCGCCCATTCCGGTGATGACGCGTGTACGCGGAAGTTCCGCCAAAACTGTTGTCGTTTTCAAAACATGTAACGCTACAAGTATGAACGTCAAACAGCGGAGTGGTTTTGAGTCAGTGTGATTGTTTTGAGTGAAAAGGTTAGTATCCGAATTAATGTTGCTATTCTGAATTAGCTAAGAAAAGACACACTCATAATGGGATACAATGCTACGATATCTTCAGAATCAGAATCAGCTTTATTGGCCATGTGTGTTTACACTCACATGGAATTTGACTCCGGTTACACATAGCTGTCATTGTACATATATACACATTTACAATAAGCAAGATAAATATAAAAAAGACATTAGAAAGAAAAAGTAGTCCAATTAGTGCAGATGGGGGAGTCTGATTAATTGTTCATCAGGGTGACGGCCAGTGGAAAGAAGCTGTTCCTGTGTCTGGTAGTTTTGGCATATCATCTAACTTTAGAACAGATTTGAGGTCGTTATATATTGGAACATGCTGCCAAATAAAACGACTGTTTTATAGTGATATTTCCCTATTAAGGATCCATTCTTCAGGATGGAGAATGGGGAGGCACCCACCAAAGGAGAGGGCTTCCTCTCCAGGATGGCCCTCAATGACAACAAGGCTGGTATGGAAGGTCTTGACAGGGACAAGATCAACAAAATCATCATGGAGTCATCCAAGGTATAAACTAACAACTCAAATAGATTTGTTCTGGTAGTCCTGTATGGCATACCAAGAATCTCCCATACATAGGAATACAAAGATAGCTGATGTGTGAGAAAAGACAAGGCTCTATAGCGTGCCATGGACAAGATGAAATGTGAGGTCCAGTTTTACTGGCTGTGTCCAGCCTTGTGTGAAAGTCCCATATCCCCTGTGTAATCACATACACTCCTAAAATAGATATTGCTAGCTCTTTATGATAGATGTGCTACAGAATCTGTAACTCTTGATTGTCCTTGTCGTTTCCTGCCAGGGATCGAGGTTTTATGAGAGTGAGCTGAAGAAAGAGCAGCAGGTGAACCACCGCATCGAGAAAATGATGCTCCAAAAGGCACAGATCACAGAACAACAGCTAAAGAAAGCACAAGCTCAGGTAAGACATGGCTGTGTGGTTTGGCATCAGGTCATTCAAAAACACATGTGCAGTAAGATTTCTAAACAATCTAAGTATCAAACTACTTAAGTGTTCTTAATACATTGCTTTATAGGTGGAGAGGATGGCAACCGAGCTTGAAAGGAGTCGTGATCTCAGTCGTGTGATTGTACACGTGGACATGGATGCTTTCTACGCTGCTGTGGAGATGAGAGACTGTCCGGAGCTCAAGGACAAGCCCATGGCTGTAGGATCCATGAGCATGCTGGTGGGTTATAACATGGGAACATTTACACAATTTGGCAGTCATTTCTCATTATCATTAAACGTTAATAGTGAGGTGCACTTTAAACCAAGAAATGTGTATTTTGTACATTACTAAATACTTAAAATTATAAATTAATTGAACTCAACTGTAATATTAGAAATCATGGCTATTTAAACCAGTGGAAATGTTTTCTGAATTCCTTCAAGATAAATTTATCTTGTTTAATTTAGATCTCACCCTTTCTCTTGCAGTCAACATCTAACTACCATGCCAGGAAGTACGGGGTTCGAGCTGCCATGCCTGGGTTCATTGCAAAGAAACTCTGCCCCAACTTAGTTATTGTTCCAACTAACTTTGCCCAATACAGAGCTGTGAGTAATGAGGTAAGATTGATGGCAACAAGCACAGACACAAAGAGATGAATACGTCCTGATACTTGCATGAAAACAAATGCTATGTGACTGTTTTGTGGCCCTTTGCTTAAACCAACAGGTGCTCATGAATTTGTATCCCTCTGTTAGATCCGGGAGGTTTTTGCCGACTATGACCCTCACTTCCAGCCGATGAGCCTGGATGAAGCTTATCTGGATTTTACAGACCACCTGGAGCAAAGACAGAGCTGGCCAGAATCCTCTCGTACACATCGTTTCCGCACCAGCAACGCCACTACAGGCAGGACATAATTATGCAGAAATGTAGAATGATTATGTGCTGTGATGGGTAGCTTTTTTGTAACTGCAACTTTTGGCACATTTATTGTATACATAATATGATAGGGAACACTGTTCCGTGATCAACGTTTCATAAACTAGAATCCATCAGGTTATTGTTATTTCCTGTGAAGGTGAAGAGCAGATTGAGCTTCCCCGGGTGCCAGAGGAAGAAGACCTCTCTCCAGTCCTGTTTGAGGACAGCCCGAACACCTCTCTCTGCTTGTTGGACTCTGAAGGAGTCGCTGCTGCTGGTAGTGCGTTCGAGGTGTTTGGCACGTCTATTGAGGAGGCCGTGAGAGAGATGCGCTTCCGCATTGAGCAGAAGACCATGCTGACTGCCAGTGCAGGTAAGCAAAAAAGCTATTCTGATGTGATTAATAAAACACTATCCATTTTCGTCAGAGTCTTGCGATCGTAAAACATTTGGCGTTTAAGTTTCACAGGAGAATTTCAACGAAAGTTATGTGTTGTCTTCCCTCTCTCTCTTTCCCATTTTATGAATAAAACCAGAGGCTCTATAATTATTCAAAGGTATATTGCATTCTTTGAAAAAAAAAAAAAAAAACTGCTCAACAATAATAAAAAAAGTCCATTTACTCTTCTAGGAATTGCTCCAAACACGATGCTTGCCAAGGTGTGCAGTGACAAGAACAAGCCCAACGGACAATACAGACTCCCCTCCACTAGAGAGGCGGTCATGGATTTTGTCCAGAATCTCCCAGTTCGCAAAGTACGGCACACATTACTCAAACTAAACCACATACAGAGAGTCTTGGAGTGGATTTGGTGAATAATTATGAAAAGATGTAATCATTTGTTTTTGTAATATTAAAGGCTGACAGATGGGATGTAAAGGGACTAATTGTGTACTGCATAAAGGGGAAAGATAGATGAATGAAAGAAAATCATGAATATTTAAAGAGTGTAAAACATGTTTGTGTATCCTTTCCAGGTGTCTGGTATCGGAAAAGTGAGTGAGAAGATGCTGAACGCTCTTGGCATCAGTAGCTGTTCTCATCTTGGCCAACAGATGGCGATGCTGTCATTGTTGTTCTCGGAGACGGCCTGGCATCATCTCATGCAGGTTTCTTTGGGTCTGGGCTCCACATCTATACCTAGGTACTTCACTGTCTGTTTAATAAAACGCAACACATCTGATTAAGAAAGAAAACAATCCAGCTAATATTCACTGTCTTTGCTTTTATACAGACATGAAGAAAGGAAAAGCATAAGCACAGAAAGGTATGGTTTTCATGAGGCATAAGTTGACAATGACACAGCTGAATTCTTTTTTTTTTGTGTCCCTCCTCTCATTTCCTCTTTGTCCCACCTCATTTTTACAGGACATTCAAAGAACTGAGTAATGTTGAGGAGCAGTTGTCTTTTTGCAGGGAGCTCTGTGAAGACTTAGCAGAAGACATAAAGAAAGAAGGTCTAAAGGTAGTTGCTCTGAGCATATCTTATCAACAAGTGGGTCGTCTTGGTCACATATTTGGCTACCTGTCCTGGTTACATCAACCATACATGGGGTTACACTGTATACTGTTGAGACATTGCTTGGGTGGATCTTGCCGTAACACTGTGATTGTCTCAGACTGAGGAAATAGAAGTAAAATAAAACAAGCACTGGGGATATTTGCACAAAAACAGACACCACAAAAATGGGTCGAGAGAAAAGGGTAATATTCGAAAAAATAACAACTCAAAAAAATATTGTCTTATTCTCGGGCTCACTAGAATCCCCCTTACTCCAGACAGAATCTCATACAATTACCTCAACCTGTTCATTCCTTTGCGAATCGATAGAGAAAAGTCTGGTTGGCTTGGCACAACCATCACCCCCTGCCTGGGCCCTGATGTGGCCTTGATAGCTGGAGGAAATGGAGGGCCATTAAGGAGACAGGGGTACTATCAGCCTTGGAAATGTCTCCCTGGTTGATGATCACATTACTATGGAAGCGCTTTGTGGCGTTTTACTCACAAAATGCATTCTGATCTGACGGTATACACATGTCTATTTCTCGTGTATGTCTTTCCACAGGTTCATTGATTATGCTTTTAATTAAGAGGTTGTTTGACAGCAGACAGTAATGACCGTAACTGAGTTCCCTAATATGAATTCAACTGTATTTTCTTCATTTTCAGGGTAAAACGGTAACACTGAAGCTTAAGAACGTGAACTTTGAGGTAAAAACCAGGGCGCTGACGCTGCTGTATGCTGTTGCTACAGTCGATGAGATTTTTGCTGTTGCTAAGGACCTACTGAAAACGGAAATCGACAATGAAAGCCCCCAGCCACTCAGATTGAGACTCATGGGTAATTAGATATAGCAATATAACTTGCATATCAATTATTATAACTATCTTGAAATAAATCTAAATGATCCGTAACAGACAGCATTTGGAAATAAAAACACAGTTGGCATTCATTTTGAAGTTTTCTCTCTCAATGATTTGTTTTCCTTCTCGTAGGTGTTAGAATCTCTGCCTTCGTCAGTTTGGATGATAAACAGCCCCTTCAGAGGAGCATCGTGGGCTTTCTACAGCCAGGCAAGACAGACTCCAGTGGCTCTTCCCAAGGAACGAATCAAAAGCTTGAGAAAAAGTATCTCTCCAATCACTCCTTCCAAACTGGGCCGCTTGCTTGTCCTCCCCTTGCGCAGAAGGGCCAAAGACAAGAGGAAGTACCCCGGGGGAGGAAGCAGAGTGGGTTTGAGGGGGGTCAGGCGAGTGAGGAACCCAAACAGTCTTTCTTCCAAAGGGCTCATGCCAAACGACTGCAACTCCAGGCAGCAAATGCAAGCACACAAAAGGAAGTGCATGGGGAGAATGGTTTTGTGACGACTTCCACAGGCACGTGTGCTGAAAAGGGTGTTGAGTTGTCAACAGAAGCACACAAGAGTGACTCTACAGCCTCAGATCCCTCAGAAAAGGCCTTTGTTTCCCATGTAGAAGCCCAGGCATCCACATCGGGCTGTGTTGGCAGAGTGTCGGAGAGCCTCACCTGTCCAGTGTGTTTCAGGCAGGTGGAGACCACTGATTTGAATGTCTTCAACACACATATAGACCAGTGTCTCAGTGACGCCTCTAGAAATCCAAGCCAATGCACAGTTTCTGACACAGAGTCGGACATGGACCTAGAGAAGAGCCAGAAAGAATGTCAAGAGTTTGAGTCGAACAGAGTTGATCCTCAAGAAGACCAACACAAGTTGGAAAACGATTCTCTCCAAACGATTTTGTTGATCAATGCTTACAATACAACGCCTCCCTTACTTATCTGCCCAGTATGTCAGCTGACCCAGGATAGTGATGACCTTACTATCTTCAACCACCACGTTGACCTCTGCCTGAACCAGGAGGTCCTACATGAGCTGGGGGGGCAGACGTCCTCTCCCATAAATCCACCTTCAGTCATAAATAGCAAGGCCATAGGTGAGTGTGTGTACTACCTTTTGTTTGGCCCCTTGGGGGCAGCAGAAATGAATTGTGAGCACAACGGTACCGTATCAGCACCGTTGCTTATTCAAACATCCAGCTACAACACGAGCCTTCAATTGGAGTGTGATGACTCACTCTAGCTCTGTTTTTGTTTTTGACCAACTCCTGAGACAAATATGTCTTTAGCCGCTAAACGCTCCACACCAGCTAGTCGCTAACTGTCTCTCTGCTGTCCGGTGCTGAGCAGGTAGTGGACTGTCAGTTGAGTTCCTCTTGCTGAAAACCACTGCATGCTGAAAGCAAAAAAGAGCTGCAGATTCAGTTGATAATTCTTTAAAGATTAAAGTTATTTTTATTATAAAATAATAAACTATAATGTTTTAATAAAAAATATTGATCATAGCCACTTTGATGACCCATTTTGTTCCTTGTGTACTTCAGGGTTGCAGGTATGGTCAGGTCAGTGTTTCCTATGTGGATCCAATCTGTGCTGATGACGGATACAACCCTGTTAGTAACGCCTATAAACTGTGGCTGTATGACATATTTGGAGTTAACAGAAGAAATATCTATTTGGGAGGATGTCAGTGTTATCTATTGACAGTGACATTGTGTGAGAAGTTTGTATCGATTCCCATTGAGAAAAGACATCTAATTTCGGCCAGTGGGGCTTCCTTTGCCTTGGGCTTGGAAATAGCTAAATCACTTTCTCACCTTTTTTTATTTTCCACAATGAACTGCACCCCGGTTTCCTCTTAAACAAGCCTGACTCAGAAATTGCATTCTCTAGATCCCTGAAGAGGTGCTACAATTGTGTACCTCCTTGGTGGATGTCATTTTGGTTGTCAGTGTTTTTTTCATGAGTGTCTATTTCTGTTCACAGACAGAAGCCGTCTCCTGCCAATGCAAGCAAGTAAAGGCAAAACCAAAAGGTGAGACTGCTTGATTACAGACTGTTGCTGCTTGTTGTCTCTTAATATTCCATGTAATGTACTGTCGGTAAAGTAGTACGTTTTTTGAATGACTTTCAGACGGGACTCGCCTTCCTCTCCTCCTTCTAAAAAGGCTAAATGCCTCGCTTCTCACAACACCATTGACAAGTTCTTCAGGTCATGCACGAAGAACTGAGAACATTTTCTTCAGGAAATGGAAAACACCACACCCCTTCTGCTCCACTGAGCAGTTTTTTATTGCACACAAAGCCATATAAAATGTTCTCCTCAGAAATCTGTAATTGATATAGTATTTGCACTATGCATGTCTTGTTGTTTTTTTTAAGGCAGACAGATGGGTAATTAAAGATGACAAAAGACAAACTCTGTTTTAATTCTGGCAAACTAATGGAAATATGTATGCCAGTTTTAATTCCTGTTTCTGTTACTAAAGATAAGCATAATGTTTTTATTTCACTGTATGTGTAATGGATCATAAGGGTATTTATGTATTAGACACTGAGGTGCCTGTGAGATTTTTTTAATTTATCTTCATTTATTTTATTCAGATATGTTCAGTAAGTTACAGTTGTATTTATTATGTTTCCAATGATAAAATTGTACGTTGAATAATGAAGATAAGAGAATCATTCTATCGTGTAAAGTTATAAGCAATAAATAAATTACTTGTCTGCTTAAATTTCACTTTGGGTGGTGGCATTTCCATAGTTCATTATAATTATTAATCTCAATTTTATCAACAATGTTGGCGTACTGAAGAAATGGTTTACAGTAGTATAGTGTTGCTGCTTTAAAAACTGAAAAAACATGCTGCACAGTGACAAGCAGGAAAGACTAATGCCTCAGGTGTGAATGTCAAATATTGCTCCTGAAGATCCCGGGTATAGTCAAACATCCTTCTACAAACAAGTTCAACTTCTATTAGAGCCTGATGTTAATCTTGTGTAAACATTGCACAACATTCTCAAAGCATAACATAAATGAACCCACAGTCATGCCACATACTAGTCATGGAACACTGGCGAAGTGTGACTTGTTAAACAGTCTCTGTTGATATCGGCAGTCTCTCCAGGGTGTGCTCTGGTAAAGTAAAGACGGATCAGCCTGAGGCTTTGAGAGAATAGCAGGACTAGACTTCCACCTCAAGGCTGGCTGTTGTTTAGACAGGAGGGTTTTAACATCTTCTGTGGGATCTGTGTCCTCAGGTATCTGGTTTAGAATACGTTCAGTGTTATTTACAACACCAAAACCACCTCGGGCACACAAAGAGGTAATTTAAGCAGCTTCCCAATGGAGAAACAAGCTTTGGCTTTGAAGGAGATGATCAAGAAGCATCATCCCAAAACAGAAAACTTGGACCCTCGGAAGTGGATGAAAGAGGAGACTATTAGGGGTTTTACTGACTTCGTATTGAACAAGCACTCCGAAAAAGATATGGATAACAGCTTCAACAACAAAGAGATGTGTGAGTATGCAAATACAACAAATGGAATATATAAAAATAATTATGATTACGGAGAAATATTTCAAAAAAAGGTTTCTTTTGTTCAGGACTGAGCCTTAAAGCTGGAGTTAATGATTAGTTATACATTGTGGACTGACTGTATGCTCTATTTCTTTACAAGAAACAGACTATTTGCGTAAGGCTGAAACCAACGCAATCTCCACCACAGCACACAAAACACTCATCTCCGTTGACCTAGTATGCTCCGGCTAAGGGTTTCTACTCGGATGCCATTATATATTCCTCACACATCATCTGGTCGTGTATCAAGCCTAAACATGCTGTTATGTATATTACATATAAAAAGTCATATACAAAGCCTTCCTGCCTGCTGTGTTGTGCAGTGCTTGATGAAGAGAAGCAGTTTATGGAAGCAGCGAAGAGAAATGATGTGGTGACCATGAAGACGCTTGCAAGAGGGCTGAATGCCAATGCGAGGAATGTGGTGGGTCTAAATAGACAAACACTCGAGCTGCATCTCAGTATACTGCATTGTATAATACCACACAAACAGATTTAAACCCATATTTAATGGAAAATATACTGAAGACGTTGTTTGACTCAGGATAACAGGACTGCCCTTCACTATGCAGTAGCTGGCAAAAACAAGGAAGCTGTGCAGCTTCTTCTACTGCGGAGGGTCAAGGTGGACCAAAGGGACAAGGTGAGAGGGTTTTAACTGCCTGCATCTGAAAACTCGAGCCACCGACAATGTGAAACTGTAATGTAATCACAACTTTCCATTTTGTTATTGTGTTGCGTCTGGCAGCACGGTGTGGCACCCATTCATTTGGCTGCCTGGTTTGGCAGTTTGGACATCCTGAAATTATTAGTGCAGGCCGGGGCTGAACAAAAGGTTGAGAACGAGGTAAAGAAGCTGGAGGATTTTTAGCGGAAAATATTCATAAATTGGGGCATTTGTTTTCTATTTTGATAATTAAAGAAAATGCCCCCCCCTAAGGCAATTCATTTCCATTATAATAAATTATAAACATAACATTTGTAAGCTTGTCTCAGCCCAGATGCTCTTGTCCATCATGTTATACATCCCTCTGTTTCCTATTGCTTTTTTCCACCTAAGGAAGGACTGAATATCCTGCACTGCGCCGCTATCAACAACCACACTGAAATTGTAGAGTATATAATTAATGACCTGCAGATGAAAGAACTAGATAAAGATGACCAGGTATGTAATTGACACCCATTTTACACAAATCAATATAATTCACAAATGATATGTTATTTAGGACAACCAACGTATATGAAGTAAATATTGTTTGTACATCAATTCTTTTTTTTTCCAGTCAGGACAACGGACATTTGCATTGGCGGCAGAGCATGGATGTATTGAAATGATGAATCTACTGATTGTGCCGTACGACATGGGCACCATGAAGGCCAACAAGGTGTGTGTGGACCTGGTTTGAGCGCTATTTGTGCTCACATGTGTCTGAATGCACATTTGTGTGTTGCAAGTAAGCTCAATACTCTTTGATGCCAGTTGTTTCCCTCCCTCCCATCTGCCAGAGCGGGGACACGCCCCTGCACTTGGCTGCCAAAAATGGCCACTCAGATGGCGTACAATCGCTGCTGCAGAGCTTCGATACACGGGATGAAGTCAATATGGTACACCATCAATGTAAACATCATCTCTATCACAGTTTGGTTTGTGACAGTGTGTGCTCAGTGGCTAATCCACTGCTGGGTGGTGGCTCCACTTTGGATTAATTAAGATGTATCAAACATGTACTGGTCTGGTTACTATTATTTAACAAAGAAAACTGTGTTCTGGCTTGAACCTCAGTTCTGACTGGTAAATTATACTTCGTAACATTTACTTGGTGTTTCTGGATTCGTCCAACTGGGGGTGGAGTTTAATGATGGATATCATCTGAATAACAGTGACTGAGTTAATAGTTATTAATTTATATATATATGTTGGGCTATGAAGTTACAGATGCCTGTTTATTATCCAAGGGTGGTTCATCTCTGATTTGTAATTAGTTACAGGCCTGAAAACATGGCATAGTAAGACATGTGCTGTGTCTGTGTGTTTGTATTGCAGAACGGTGAGACAGCTGTGTACCAGGCAGCAGAAAAAGGCCATGAAGAATGTGTCCTGATCCTGCTGGAGGCCGGCTGTGACCCCAATGTCCTTACAACGGTACAATAGGCCACTTTTCTGCCTTTAACTGGTACATCAAATATTCCTTTAATATTGTACATACATAACTATATGCAACCCAACCTAGACTGATCCCTATTGCTAACCTGATTTTGGCATTGTAAATATATATATATATATATATATATATACATACACACAAAAACACACCATTTTTGTTGTATTTACACCTAATTGTTGTCTTTGACTTTTATCATATTTACAGTATTTTGTATTTCAACTGCTGCACCGCAATTTCCCTAAGGATAAATAAAGTTGTATCTTAATATTAAAAGCTCTGACTTGGTGCCCTGTCGTTAATTATTTAATTTGTTTAATCCTAAGAACAATCAAAGTGTATGTGGTAAATAATGTTTTTGTACTTGCCAACAGCTAAATCTTCCTCTCCTTTCTCTCTTGAAGGCCAAATGCAGCGCTCTCCATCCAGTTTCAGAAAGAGGAGACACGCCTCTTGTTCAACTCCTCTTGGATTACAAAGCCCATACGGACTTTCAGAATCAGGTAAGCAAACACAAGCTAGGTGGCAGTTGTACTCTCTCTCAGTAAAGTTTTTTGGTCACACAAATGATACACACTTAATGATACACACATTCAGCCTGGATGCATATCATTGTGATTTTACATCTTTCCTAAGCTAACAGTTTACTTTTTGGGCTCATGTTGTGAAACAGAATATTTTTCCTCTCAGCACCTAGAGGCTCCTATCCACCTTGCAGTGAAGAACAGTCACATCCCCGTCATCCATTCTCTACTGACGGCTGGCTGCAACATTAATGTCGCTGATAAGGTGTGCTTGAGTCAAATAATTCAAACTATGTATGAGAAAAATAAATAGAGAAAGTAATTGCTGCATTGTGTTTTCCTGTTCCTGATGCTATGAACTGTTAGAGGTCCCAGACTGCCATGCACATTGCTGCAGAGTTGGCCAGAATAGAAGTCGTGGAAATGCTTCTTAAAGCCAGGCTGGATCTGACCCTCCAGGACAGGGTAATAATTCTCACAAACACTATTTCTGGAGGGAACAAAGGGGAGTTGCCATATATGTTAACTTATGTTCTTGTACTTCTGTACATATTCATGACCAAATCAGCCAAATGGCAACATAAATACATTGTTAATTTAAGACATAACTGCAGCATGATGCATTATAACTGTAAGAACATTTGAATTATAAATCTGATACCTTACAGTTGTGATTTAAGTTTTTGTATTTTGTTGTACATGGATTTGGAGTAGCAGGGTAAAACGGCTCTGGGTGTGGCAGTCAGAGCAGACGAGGTGATTGTTGTGGACATGATCATCAAAGCAGAACGATACTACACCTGGAGGAAGGTGAGAAATGGTGACATAATTTGAAACTTGTACTGTTGTGTACTTGTAATGTGTCCCATAATTCAATTTTGAGGCCTTGAAATCAATAATTACATTAATCACAAATGATTCATTTCTTCAACGTCAAAATCTAGATTGGTTAAATCCCCTCTAATACTATTAAAGCATCCAAAGTAAAAAAAAAAAAAATAAAAAGGACTTGCAACTTAGAATAATTTGACAGGCAATTTATCAATAATTTCATTAAGAGCATGTCTGAATCCTTTCCTTTCCCGTTCTGTTATTGTTATTAAAAACATGTCTAACTCTGGCATTCATATTGCTAATCATGTATGTCTTTCCAATAATCTGTCCACATACCTCTGTGCTCGCTGACTGAGGCTTGTGGCCTTTACATAATTCAATTGCCCTTTCAGGCAAACCCAGAACTTAATGAGAGCATTCACAGCGAGAATCCGCTCACGTTTAAACTGGACCACCGCTGCGAGACCAAGCAGCTCCGTTCCACGGCCTGGCGCCTGGCGTACAAGCTTCTGAGGGCAGGAGACTGGAAAAGACTTGCAGAACACTGGGGCTTCACCAAGGAGCAAGTGTCGGCCATCGAGGAGCAGTGGACAGGTGACATAACTCACACTGCCTGGACAGGCCTTTGACTGTGCATTTGGCAACTCTGAACATTTGAACCATAAGCGTCTTGTAGCCAAAATGTTAGGGATTAAAATTCCTGAATTAATGAGGAACATTTTGCAATGAAAGGAATATCCTTGGATAGCTTAATTCTTTCAATCAGATTGGCCTATTTATTTTTTTCTCTTTTATCTTCCAATGCACAGAAGCAGGTTCTTAGGTTAGTTTTACTAGTTGAATTATTTTGCAGGCTGTACAGTTGTGTGTGTGTTTGTCCACAGGTCAGCAGAGCTACCAAGAGCATGGTAACAGGATGCTGCTGATCTGGCTCCACGGGGAGGAGTTGGCTCAGAAGAGCACCGCTAGAGAACTCTACCAGGGCCTCACCCTTATAGGGAACAGGAAAGCTGCAGGTACATTCAGAAAAATAGTTTTTCCAGACAAAAATACTGAGGAATGTATAAACATAAAGGTGTGCTGGCTGGGGATATGTGCCAAAATGTTATTGTGGAAATTGTTAATTTGTTTTACAGATATGATTCGGATGGAGGCAGATAATTCCAACAGCAAGAGATGCAGCATTTCATGAGGATGAACACAGCAACATATGGACTGACAAAACCTTTACATCTTTTTCAACTACTGGAAAATTTAAATAATTTATTTTGATCAATAACATATGGCTTTGGTGTATTAAAACAATCAACCTGTGGTTTTGGACGGTCGGTCTCAATAGAGAAAAATACAATTAAAATAAATACATGCAATTTTAAATCATGCACAAACTATTCTGTTCAGTCATTTTTTTCATAGAAATAAATGTCCATTTTGTAACTCTAAACTCTGTCCAGCTGGTAATTATCAAAAACATTTACACGTACGTTTCCTGTGTCTATGAATCACTTTCCTGAGAAAAATCCTATTGCTCAAGACAGTATGCACATTCATGATAGAAGGCTGAAAAAAAAATCTAATGTTCACTTCAAATGCAAAGAGCGAGGGAAAGTTCACTCCAAGATCTACAAATAAAATGGAGTTGAAACTAATGCCACAGTAACTATTTCTAGGATAGTAGCATATAATAAAATATGGACTTGTTGAGCAACACCTTCTAAGAGACATAAGTGTGTGGTCAGTCAACTACTTTGATAGAGTGTACATGGCACGTGCTGGTGTGTGTTCTGGAGGAGCTTCTGTCTCTGGTGGTGCTTTGGCCCTGTTGGGAGGAGCGAGGAAACTTAGAAGCTGTGGCCTGACCAATAGTGAGCTGAAAGAACGAAAAGAGAAACAAAAGAAAATGTTCATCCAGATTTTCAGCTCCATATAACTAAGGTTACACATAATAACGCATAGATAGTAATACAGTAGTGATGCACTCTGTCCAATACCTGTGTAACAGGATGATGGCGTTCAACAATCACAGAGCTCATGGGTGGAGCCACACTCATCACCTGGAGGCTGCTGCGTGCAGCCTTACCACCGTCAGTGCGTGCAGTGATGCGAGCCGTTACAGTCTTTGAGGGTTTTTGTTGACTGGCTGTGATGACACGACCGCTCACCTGAAACAGCAAATATTATTGTGTCATGTATGAATGTCATAACTGTAGTAGAGACTTCTTTTGTACTAAACTTGAGTTATTCTGTCTTAATAACAATGTAATCAATGATATAATTATAGCCATAGTTGCACATGGCTGTTGTGAAGGTGAACATTATCATTACTTGTAATGACTTGTGCCATAGTCAACCGATCAGTACGTATAATGCCAACCTGTTTGTGGGAGCTTGCAGTGCCCCCGAGTGGGAGGGAGCTGTGCACTACTGTAGTGGGAGGGATCACATCTGTCCTCGACACAGGGGCACCAGAGCCCATCTGAGGAACAAGGAAATACAAACACTTTTGTAACACCACTACTGAATATGAATCTTTCCGTTTTAGTGGAATCTACAACAAAAATTGAGCGGGAAGCCAGACTTTGCAGGGATTTAAAGTAATAACAACAACAAAATCTAAATTAAAGAAAAAGAAAAAATAATGATGTGAAAGACTGGTGGGTTGATTGATCTAATCCAATATTTGAGATGTAATTAAACAATAGTATAGAAGAACTATGGTGTGTAAATATATGGTTTCATGAGAAATTGTCCTCTCACCATATCCTCTACTTGGCTGTGGGAAGGGTCCGGGCGGTCAAAGTGGACTGGACTAAACTGTGTGGAAGAGATGGGATATGGATGAGGTTGAGCCAATGTAGACTCATCCTGGGGAGGCAGAATATCTACAGAAAGAAAAAAATACATACATTATTACAATATAACACAATATTTTCATGATAAAAGTTTGTTATTATTGCAGAAAATCACAAATTACATTACATTACATACAGATCTTAGTGATAAACGTTTGACTGGAGTTTTACAAATATGATGAATCTTAAAAAGGCTAAATAGCACTTCATATCAATGTATTGTGTTAGTTTGGTTGTGTTAGAGTAGGACACAAATATTCAATTAGCAGCCCAGCCTCAGTTTGACAGCCACATAATTTAACACATTTCAGGTTGCAACTCATTAAACCTGAAAGCAGATGGATGAGCATAAGACCATGTTAGGGTTCATTTGCACAAACTAAAAGCAATGAGATCCAGCTTCAGTATCCATGTGCTCACCAAAAATAGCACAGAGAACAACAGAATAGACTGTAGAATAGATCCTGACAACATGCTGATGGCAGGGTGTGAATTTGGTGTTAACAACATAAAACCAATAAGAATGTGTCCTGATAATTGTGTAATGCTATGAGTCTTTAGGGCAAATACTAGGCTGATTAGTGCTATTGGCCTTTTATTTTAGTTGTATACTTAAATATCCTGTATTGGTTTTAGCTCCTAACCCACCTTTCGTAGTGCTAACATACGTCTAAATAACAGTAATTACACGATTTAATACTTTTCCAGCCACATTTTTCAGTTCCATATCAAGGTTATAACCCGTGCAAAGTATGCCTCAGTTAGCACATCCACTGACTCATCACTCCATTAGATGAGCCCGTGAATGACTTCCAGAAGAACAAAGACCACCCTCCACTCCACACAATTGTCAATAGCACACGTCTGCACTCTATGGAGAAACGGTGTTTCTTTCTTTTGCCTGTTGGTTTCTGTCATGATTAACGTGTTGAATCGATCCAGCAGCGAGCAAGGCCAGCAATGCTTTTATGCTTTGTTGTAGAAGAGGGCGTCTATTTATGTAGTTGTATGGCTTGTGATAAGGATAACAGTGCACTTTTAAAAGTTTTCTAATAATAGCTTTGTGTGGTTATTATATTACAGACCATGCTGATCATGAACTGAAGGTTGCCCTGGTCGTCCCTCGGTAGTGTGAAACATGCCGAGAGCCTCCATGTTGAGAGCACACACGCCCCTCATGAAGGCTTTCTTCATGGATTCTTCATAGTGCTCTCTCTCTAGTCGCAGTCTCTGAATCTCGACCTGGGCCTTCTCTATAGCCACACAGTGCTGTGGAGACAGGATGCAAAAGGTAGAAACAATTCATTTATCAGTTTTTATGACACTGACAAAAACCCATAATGTTTATTTCCTTGCTTTCATTCGTATGCCTTTGTGTTGCACTCTTTATATATTTGTTGCACCAACAACAACCATTTTCCTAACCAATGTTCTAATTGTATATATTTATTACATTTAACTTAAGAAACAATTGAAATATATGTATATTGCTGACTACAGAGTGCTGTAATTCCTACTGTAAAACACCTCAATGAGGTAAAGTCAAGTATGAATTTAGCAATGCAGCATCACCACACACACACACACACACACACACACACACACACACACACACACACACACACACACACACACACACACACACACACACACACACACACACACACACACACACACACACACACACACACACACACACACACACACACACACACACACACACACACACACACAGTGTTTATGTGCAGGGCCTTCACTTGCTTGTATACCTCTGCCAGCTTGGCCTCATAGTCTGCAGACAGACGGGTGCAGACCTCTTCAGCCCTTGCACGGCAAGCCCGTTCCACCTGGACCTTCCAGTGTTTCTGGATCAGAGACTGCCAGCCTAACCACACCTTCTTCTTCAGCTGCAAGTTGTAGTGCTGCTGTGCTACCTGAGCAGCGCGTGCCTAACAGGGAACCACAAGACCACATTTTTAATTTCCCTGTGAAAATATTCACATGGAAATAATTACGCCCTTGATCCTTCTTGTGCATTAAAAATGTTCCTCTTCTAGTGCGCTCTCTTTTTCAGGCTTTGGACAATAATATGAGTCATCCACTATATTTTCCATTTTAAACAAATGGCACAACTATTTTGTAAATATATTTAAAAAATGCCCTTGCTAATTTGATAAGCATTATGGTATGAAAAGATCAACAGTGCACTGACAACATTTCACACATGTACATTCAGTAAAATATGGCATATAATGCATGTTCAGTGTGCAGTGACATTGGGATGTATGAGTCGGTTGTGATTATTTGCATAAACCATTAAACTGCACTGAAAGTAATCCAGCAATGTTAAGATACATTCACAACCAGTAATTTCACATCCATTTCCTAAAATTCTAATTCATGAAAATCCAAAACCAACTAAAATTACACTAAATTATACTATGTGATTGACAAACAGACTAAATCAAAAGGCGGACTGATGATTCAAAGATGATAATAAGATGTTCATAAATTATATAATTTCATGTGATGCTCTTATTATGTTCATCTCAACAACACACATTACTTTAAGAAGACACCACAATGCCATCAGTTTACCTCCTCTTTGGCCTCAGTGTGCTGGATTCTCCAGTGGGTGAAGACCCTCATTTTTTCATGCTTTTCTTTTTGTCTGTCCAACACCTGGCTCAGGTTCCCAATCACCTGGGGGAGGACATGTCACACAATAAGCTTGCCAGTCGAAAAAGCAGACAAAGGCGTTTGTTCTAAATATAATAATGAGGGTCAGAATGAGCAAATGAGCATTAGATAGAGATATAGTTTAGACATGGATTAAGCAAATGTTACAATAATGGAAATGACTCAAAATTAAATCTAAGTCTGGTATTTGATTAATTTCCAACATAACAGCACATTATGTAGAGGAGAAAGCAAATAAATACACATGTTATCACCTCATCTTTTCTCTGGTTGGAGGTCTCATAGGTGTGTAGAAGCCCCTTCAGGCCGTCTAGCTCTGACCTCAGGTCAGCTGTTTGGGCTGCAAACCTCTCCCTTTCTTTCCTCATCTCCAGCTTGTGTTGCTCCCTGAAGGCCAGCTTCCACTTTTTGAGCTCAGTCAGCACATTTGACTAATTAACAAATAGAGGGCAAGACAGTCACAATGTGTTAATTACACTGCTTTTGTAAATATCAACATATGTACACATATTTTCAGTCAAGAGTCTCAACACTGCTTAATAGCAGGTGGTTGGTTGTCATCTGCCCTTCAGGAATTAGGTATACAATCTAAGAGTAAAAGAGCAGGAAGGTAGCCATGTCCCACCTCCTCCAGATTTATTCCACTGGAAGACATAATAAAAAGGTCATTGGTTCTATGAAGAGAAGAGCTGTCATCCTATTCTCACCATTGCCTATGTACGTTGTCCAAAGTATTTCCTCTATTTAATCCATCTTAGTCTAACTGTTTAATTGCAAGACAATGTGAAATGTCAAAATAAACCTACTATGCAGATTTCAGTTGCTTGTGCTAATTATATGTGTATATATATATAAAATATTATATTATATTACCTGAAACTTACACATTTTAGTATTTTCCACCATTTAAGGTTTTGGAAATGATGTGCAGTAAGAAACAGCAGTGTTAGAAATAATTTGCCTTCTAGATTGCTCTTCAAAGGTTTTAGTAATTCTGGTGACATTGTAGCACAGATTTGTATACTTATGTAAAATTATCTTTCATTGTCATTTCAATTTATGGAGAATAAACCTGCCAGCTGGCTTCTATTTTGCCGGTAACAGCTGAAACACACCGCTCCTATTATTGTATTTCCGCTATGTCAGAGTCCTATATATAGCCCTACAACATTATCTATGGTCAGCTCTTATCAGGCACTCAAAAACAGTCATTAAATTGATTGATTGTGAATGGACAGTTCTACAGTATAAGGAAGCAGACTAACCTTCAGGTTGTTGCTCCACGTGTCCAGAATGTTCTCCATCTTGCTTATGTTTTCCTCTGAGATAAATATCTCTGTCTCATCGGACTCGGGTGGGTGCGGGCTGCTTGGCCTAGACCTCTGAGACACTGTCTGTAACCTGTCTGAGACAGTGTTTGAGAGCATTGACACCCTGCTAGATGACCGACCTGCCATCTCCTCAGCTAGAAGGTAAAGAAAAAAGGAACACGGACGGACAGAATATCACTAGAAAATAAGACTGCTGGGTGGTCTCTGTATTGCTAATACAGAGAAATACAAAATGCACTTAGATATCAGACCAACCTAATCATTTTGTTTCTTTGTATTTTTAATTAAATTTACCATGAGAGGCTCTTAAACATATGGAGGGCTCAACAATCAAGGGGGAGACCTGTGATGATCTCACACTCCTGCTGGAATGCCTCCCATCTTTAGCTTCAGTGGCAGTATCTGACAGAAGACAGGGAATTCAGAGAGAGATGACACAATGATAAATAGATCTTAAAAGGAAGTGTTTTGCTTAAATACATTTTTATCTGGAATAAGTGAATCAAATTAAAAAGGTAAAAGTTGAAACAAAAGACAGTTTAAGAACAGAAAAGGTGATGGCGAGAATGCTGAATAAGACAGGCGTGGCTCATCGTCAAAGAATGCATTTAAGTCAATATCTTAATTAAATCCTGCAGGGGGATGAGAAAGCCTTTGCTCTAAAGAGCAGTACGGGCAGAGAGCCAGGAGATCATTACCAATCGGCCGTCTGCTTTCCACATCCTTGTGCACTACTCCATGACAGTTAAAGCATTAAACCCTCCAGTGGCAGCTGCGTGAGCGTGTGTGTGTGTGTGTGTGGACTGTTTAAGATGTGGGTATCATAGGGGAAAGAGATAGGGAATACAATCTGACAGACTCGTATCATATGCATCTCGACTAGACTGGTTTACAAGCTGAAAATATGAGGCTGATAAACACACTATATTTTTCCATGTTGTGACGTCAAATCTCTTTTGACAGCTGATCATTTGATGAGGGCAGTCTCTGGAAGGGCTCAAGTTGTGTTTCTGTCAAGGATTATCGTGAAAGGTGTGTAATATTGTTGTTGGGAGCGTGTTTTAATAAATAATAATTAATTAATATCAAAATATGTAAAGATTATTAATAGAAACATTATGAATCATGAACTCATATTCAGCTTCCATGATACGACACCATTGGCTTAACTAACAGAACTTAACATAAGATCATATTTAGGATGCCACCCAATTCGGGAAAAATGGGTGGCGATTAAATTGATTGTGTCCTGTCCTTGTGTCCTGTGTGAGAGACAAGAGAGGGAGGGGGGTGAATAGCTTCTCCCCTCCCTCCCCCCTCCTCCTTTGACAGACAAGCTGGTGGCCTGTGTTCTGGTTAAAGTTGCAGGCAGAACAATCAACATCCAGTTCATATGGCAGGAAACACAAATAATTGTAAACAAAGTTGGCTATCATATACATGAAAAATATACACTATACATAACTTGTATAAACTCAGATGTTTTAAATTGAGAGATTTGGTCAACTTTGACCTACATAATTAATTAATTAATATACAGTACTGTGCAAAAGTTTTAGGCAGGTGTGAAAAAATGCTGTAAACTAAGAATGCTTTCAAAAATAGAAGTGCTAACAGTTTATTTTCATCAATTAACAAAATGCAAAGTGAGCAAACAAAAGAAAAATCTAAATCAATTGATGAAATTAAACTGTTAGCACTTCTATTTTTGAAAGCATTCTTAGTTTACAGCATTTTTTCACACCTGCCTAAAACTTTTGCACAGTACTGTATATAAGTTTATTATTATAAGTTTATTAGTTCCAATTATGTCATTGACCTTTCAGTTTGTTTATCTCTCTGTGGATATACGCTACATGTGTGTCTGAATGTTTCTTGCATACAATAATAGAGATTAGATACCTGCTGGGCGCAGTGATTTTGTGTCTTCCTTTTTCTGGGAAGTCTGACCCTCTTCAGACGGATGTGAGGTGGTCCACCGCTGCAAGTGAGCACTGGTGAGTCTGTCAAGCTTAGGGGTGACAACAGCATAGCGGAGGAGCTCCTCATACTCATCCTGTTGATCCATTAACAACAAAAAAACTGTCAGCTCGAGTGTATTTTAACAATAGTATCCAAATAACTCACTGGGAAGTGTAAACTACGGTGAATGTTAAAGTTAGTACTCAAACTGCCTGTTGCAAACATCCATTAAATTTGTCAGAGCTACCTGAGTAAACATTTCGTCTTACAATGTAAAGGGCAGATCAAATGTTGTTTACACTTCCAAATAAGTGGTTTAAACTATTGATTGAAACTAGGAAACTAGGCCTGTTTAAAACCTGTCTGCACTTTAAGTGCATAAAGGCAAATAGGTTGTGAATGTGTTCTTCTTTAATTACCTGAAGATCAGAGGAGACGGAGCTGCCCGGATCAGAATCCTTGGGCAGAACAGGACTGGTTGGTTCCTCTTCGTCTGAGGACATCTAGACAAAATAAACAAATGATAACTACATTTTACAACATATATGACAGTGGTTTCATAGGCAACATTGATATTCTCACAAGTAACGTTTGCTACACACAATCTTTAATCAGCCTACAAAACAGGAGACTAAAACAGGACGATAATATAAGTTAGTGTAACTTTCAGTTAACGTACGCTGTTTACGGCAAACATACGCATAAACGAATATCTAGCAAACTTAAGTTAGCATAACAAATTACAAATGAGAGACACACGCTTCCTTTTGGCTGCACAGCTAAAACATATGGCTACACAACTCATTCGAGAAAGTGACGTTCGTACTGTTTTACAGTTTCTAGGACGAACATATTAGTATAAAATATCGTCCCTAACCTTACGCCCACTGCATGTGCAGTAGGCTTAATGGTGCGGACATATTTACCTGTTTTAAATGTTTAAGCAGGCTTACACACTCTCGTATCCCAAGTTATTCCGTCAGTTAGAAAATGCTTGCTTTGCCGTTTCAAACCGATTGACTGTTAAACAACAGACTCTCTGATTGGCTACTGTTTCCTCAGCCCCTTGCTAAATTGTCTCTGATTGGCTACTGTTTCTTCAGCCACTTGTTAAATTGTCTCTGATTGGGTACCATGTTTCCGTGGTAACAGTAAGCGGAAGCACGTTGAGATCAGCTCACTAGCGGCGCTACTGGTGTGGCGTGACTTCAGTAAATTACAAACAATACGCTTTTATTATTATTTATTAATAAGGTTTTTGTGTGACATTTTGAGAATAGTTAGCCCACAAGTATTCTGACTGCCAGTGGAAGCACCAGTTATCAAATATGTGTCAAGCTCTGGGAGTCATATTAGGAGATATATTTAGTTATTTACCTGCTACTGTCCACTATATTCTCTCAACTTCACATATTAATTGTGGTAAATTGTCATAGTTTAGTCATAGTCTTATGAACATTTTAAAATAAAGGACATATGAAACAAATCATTTCATGCAAATTTTTATTTGTAAGTGAGCAAACATGGTTCACAAACTGTGCTTCATGAATATTATTACATTACATTACATTTCATTTAGCTGACGCTTTTATCCAAAGCGACTTACATGATATACAGTAGACCGTAGACACGGTGAGCAATTAGGGTTAAGTGTCTTGCTCAAGGACACAACGACGCAGACTGCCGGAGCCGGGGATCGAACCACCGACCTTCTGATTGAAAGACCGACTTGCTAACCACTGAGCCACAGTCGCAATAGGTTGGCATTCTGCATAGAGATTAACGGATTACAATTTTCACAAGAGGCACCTAAAGAAGGTGCAGTCCTTGGGGAATACTGCCACCCTGTGAACCTACCTGGGGCCATTTCTCTGTTGTTCACTTGGACAAACACAGAGGAGACAATGGTTCACAAACTGATTTACAGCAATGTCTCAACCCCCTGAAGACCATTAACAGTATTAAGACACATATGTGGGATATAGGCCTAACGGCTTGGCAGTGCTGTGCTGGGACAGACTCTAGAGAGAAGAGACATATGGTCCCTCTCAACCGTGGCTGAGCTGCCAGCAGCACTGTTGGACTGGATCCTCCTGGCCACCTGCCTGAGTGCTGAGAGTACTTCACTGTCAGCATTGTCATAAGACCTGCAGGCTGACTTTGAAAATGAGGAATGCATGGTTATGACATTGTTGACAGATCAGTAATATCCCCCAAAACAGCAATTTGACAGCTGGTCAGATAATCACAAAGTATAGAGATCTGAAGGATTAATTTAATTGCATATGAAATATAATATAAATAAACATGATGATCATTTAGTGCAAGCAAGGCTTGGCACAGACACCCCTCAGTGCACACACCTTTTATAATACATGTCTTGACAGTTGACGGAGGCTGTGAATTTGAACCAGAATTGTGAGGCACAGAGGATAATCCTTGCTGCTCTGTGGGGAGTGGAGGTTTCCTGTTGAATGACAGGAAGCCATAGCTCCCACAGATTACTTATTTCCATTTCAGAGCAGATGATTCACATGTTTTGAAAGGTTTTGGTGATGTGTTCATCACAGTTTCTGTAGATTTCCTATGCTTGTCTGCTTTTATTAAGTTATTGTAACAATAACTGATTAGGCACAGACCACTGCAGGGTTTGACTATGCTTTATAAGAGCACTTTAATAGCACGATACATAATAGCAAACTTTTCATCTTGTATAAACCCATAGATGAAGTAATAAACAAAAGCTTCGAACTGAGTTTAAGATACAGACAGACGAGACATATCTGTATTCTGTACCCACTCTGTATAATGTTTTCTTTTTTTGCAGACAAATGTAATAAGCTACTGTTGATAGTGGTTAGATTAAAGCCAGTATTGCTGCCTCTAACCCTTCTTTAGATCCCTTTTGTAAATCTCACCTTCCTTTCAGCAAAATAAATGCACCTGAGCTTGTGTGTTGAAATGGGATTCAGCTCACATTCTTCTCTCATAGCCTGTTCAATCTGTTCCAGGACAATAATCACAATCCATTTGACTTTCTTCCCCCTGGTATTTTAGCTCAGGTACGTTAGACTGTTCAGGACCTTGCAATGGTAGACAGACCAGAAATTGGGAAATAATGTTTGTTAAGGAACTTTTTTGTACAGTACTTTTACATTTTCTACACTGTATTTTGATTTGAACAGAATCCAAAATAAAGATAAAGATACCCCGTTGTATCTGTCATTTCATCTTGTGCATCAGAATCAGAATCAGAATCAGAATCAGAATCAGAACCATTTATTGCCATGTATGCTTACACATACAAGGAATTTGTCCTGGCGGGAAGGTGCATACATTTAACATTTAACAATACACATTTAACAGTTAACGCAGTGCAATAAATGAGGATGAATGGATGAATGAATATCTACATTGAGACAGCAGCATAACAAAATACCAAAGTAAGATAAAGTGCATGGAATGTGCATGAGTGTAAGTGTTGTGTGAAAATGGCAAGTGCAATGCCCAGGTGTCAAGTGTATTCAAGTCAAGTATAAGTATAAGGCTATGTGCAGGGGAGTGTCCGGTGGGAATTGTCTGGGGGTGACAGAGTCATTAGAGTCAGTGGGGGACCCGGGCTCTGTTGATGAGCCCGACGGCAGACGGGAAGAAACTGTTTTTGTGGCGTGAGGTCTTGGTCCTGATGGACCGCATCCTCCTGCCAGAGGGGAGGGACACGAACAGTTTGTGTCCAGGGTGAGAGGGATCAGCTACAATCTTCCTCGCCCGCTTCAGGGTCCTTGAAGCAAACAAGTCCTGGAGGGACGGCAGATTGCAGCCAATCACCCTCTCGGCAGAGCGAATGATGCGCTGCAGCCTGGCCTTGTCCTTGGCAGTGGCTGCAGCGTACCAGACTGTGATGGAGGAGCAGAGGATGGACTCGATGATGGCGGTGTAGAAGTGCACCATCATTGTCTTTGGCAAGTTGAGTTTCCTCAGCTGCCTCAGGAAGAACATCCTCTGCTGCGCCTTCTTGGCGATGGAGCTGGTGTTTAGTTCCCACTTGAGGTCCTGGGTAATGCTGGAGCCCAGGAAGCGGAAGGACTCCACAGCTTTGACGGGGGAGTCACACAGGGTGAGAGGGGCTGGTGGGGCTGAGATCTTTCTGAAGTCCACAACCATCTCCACTGTCTTCAGAGCGTTGAGCTCCAGGTTGTTTTGGCTGCACCAGGTCACCAGGTGGTCAGTCTCCCGCCTGTAGGCGGACTCGTCCCCACCAGAGATGAGTCCAATGAGGGTGGTGTCATCCGCAAACTTCAGGAGCTTGACGGACTGGTGACTGGAGGTGCAGCTGTTGGTGTACAGGGAGAAGAGCAGAGGGGAAAGAACGCAGCCTTGGGGGGAACCGGTGCTGATGGACCGAGAGGCTGAGACGTGTTTCCCCAGCCTCACGTGCTGCTTCCTGTCAGACAGGAAGTCTGTGATCCACTTGCAGGTGGAGTCGGGCACGTGCAGCTGGGAGAGCTTGTCCTGCAGCAGAGACGGGATGATGGTGTTGAAGGCAGATCCCAGTCGTGAAACCAGATGGCAAACTTGTTGTAAAATAGTTTCTGCCCTTGATCGATTTTCAGTCAGACGTATTTACAGACAGCCATAACTCCTGAAGACAACAACTAATGTGCTATCATCAATCGTAATGTTATCTATCCATTTTTTTTCTCACATATGAGACATTGATGACCTCTCACTGAACACAATGCTGCCAGAACTCATCGTAGAGTTATTCATAGCCTGCTGTTTTCAAATTAGTTTTCATTACATTTTGATGGACTAGGACTTCCCCATGGGCCACTCTAATCCATCACATCTCTCTGAGACACCAGTGTCTTTTTGTTTGGCTTTCAGAATGCCTGGGTACACAATTTTCTAGCATTTGTAAAAACATCATGGCTGCGTTGTTCACACAGAGATAAGATAATATCAACAACCAGGTGAGAGATAACAAGGATTTATTATTTATGTCATTATTATGTACATATCCATATAGTATAATACAGGCTGACTCCAGCTAAAGTGGTCAACCATATGAGTGCAGATGAGCAGTGGAGGCTGAGAGGAAAGATAGAGACTAAATCAGTTAGCCTGCAGCCTCTATCTCCACAAGGCAAAAACAATTACCATCAGTGTCCACATCCGTTTCTTATAATCTGGATGACGATAAGCAGTAGACAGTTGTTCCAGTCTACCTTCACCTCCCAAGTCATTTTTTCAGAAAAGCTTCAGAAAGGTACTCCATTTTAGAGCTTGAGGCAGTAGAACACATTAAAAAAGGAGATTCAACTCTATGTGAAAATAGCAAAAGGCTGCAATCTTGTATGTTCTCACATATTGTACATCTCACATCACATAGTTCATATAGGTAAGATGAGAGGACAGGGCATTGAAGGGTCTGAGTTGCTTGCTCAGCAGCACTCCAACATTTCTGAGCATCTCTTATGTTGCATGTTTATGTGACAAAGAGAAGAGTATAAGTCTCACAAGAAAAGAAAAAAGAAAGCTTGGGAGCAGTGGAGTGTGTGTGTGTGTGTGTGTGTGTGTGTGTGTGTGTGTGTGTGTGTGTGTGCGCGTGCGTGAGGGTCATTCTACTGTCCCGTACATTAAGCTAAGTGCTCTTCAGCTCTCCAGCAGTAGTAAATGGAGTCTTACAGCTTGAGGGGGTTTGTCTCCCAACTCTGAATCAAAAGCAAAGAATGTTCCAAGCCCCTCAGTCACTGCTTCTGTGAATCATCAAATTCAGAGGATAAAGATAGATGCCTTTCCTTTTGTTTATGTTTGTGTATGTGTGTGCCCTTGCACGTTTTTATGTTGTGTGTTTCTTTGTGCACACTGTATGCGTCATTTACAATCCTATTCAGTATCCTTTGCAGTGAATATGATTCTTAACCAGTGTCAGGGTTATGTATTGGTGTTCAAACTCAGTAAGCAAGTGCACAACCAGGCTGTACTATTTACTGCATGCCCTACATGTTAAGCATCATAACATGGAGCTATAGAGATTTATTTTTTCTAAATGCAAAAAAGAAATCAGATGAACAGAGTGTAATATATCAAAGAGCTTGCTGGTAGGCATTTCTGCAGCAGACAAAGTCTCACTGGTACCACTGCTATACTTTGCAGGCTTTAATGATGTGAATACTGAAAGGCTGAATGTCCCTGTGCTTGCATCAGACCGTCATCTCCCTTTTCCCTCCCTCACTTTTTCCAGGAACCACTCGCAGGTTTCAGAGGCGTTACGATCTGACATAGCAGGCACACAGGCAGTCAATGTCTCACACGTGATCTAAAAAGCCTACTTATCTCTGGGAGCCTGCGTTAGGTTATGCAATAATTGTAACAGGATTGTATAACCTTTGTGTGGTGTCCCTCAATAGCATTATTTTCCCTGTGGTCTTTATTTCTGGGCATATAATGAATTTAAGTGTTTTGTTGGGCTATAATGGCATCAATAATTCAAGGGCATTACTTACTGCACAGGCACATACAAATTAAACTCAGTGATGTGTGAATTAAATTAAAACATCGTACCTGAACTGTGGATCAGAAGCTGTAAACAGATGTAAGCACTTATGCTGGTTTTGTTTGTGTAAAATGAGTTATGAATGTGATATGAATGTGATTTCATAAATTCAGAAGAGTGAATATTGCACATATACAGGATGAGTCATTATACCAACAAATTCAACAGTAGCCTAGGATGGAGTAGGTCTATAGGTGAACCACTTTGCTTGAATATTATGTCCTCCTGTTCTTGTCCCACCAAGTGGAGACCATTTTAACATAAGGTGAGCAGTGCCTAAATCTGTATAGCGAATAACACGTCCAGTCACTATTCTCTCACAAAAACAAGCTTTGCAACATTGTTGTTTTACAGATTCTGTACATACATATATTTTTTAATTCTATTTATTGGTTAGGGTTTAGTTTGGCTCAGGTAATTTCCATTTACGGTAAGCTTTTTAATTTATGATCCATTATCTTAATTTGAGCCACATTGCTCTCTCTTTCTGTATAATGTAATCTAACCTGGAATCCAATAGGGAGTCAATATAGAGCAGATATGAAGGGATACTTAAAGTCAGTCCCATGGTTTTTGTTGTAATAGCCTCACTGGCATATTTGTGGCTATATTTGCATGTATTGTGTAGGCTAATATACAACTCTAATACACGTAATGTTCTTATTTACCGGCCAGTTAGTTTCTTATGGGCTATATCTTTATTGGCTGAAGCTATTTTTCGGAAGGTTCTCCATCGCATCAAACTTGTACCTGGCGCGCTGAAACACTGAGGAGTCCCGATGTAAGTCAGCACCACGGACAGAGACAGTCGAGCAACGTGCGGCTTCAGAGTTGACTCTGCATATCATGGCTGTCTGAGACCTCACCTCAGACAACTCTACTTTTAAGAAAACGAATTACTGAACGCACTGACTTGCAAAAAATAAAGCTAACAAGTCGAATCACTGCGATAACATAATTATGATCTCAGACAAACTCATTAGAGAAGCTGTGAAACACTTTCCGAGTACACAGCAGTTACTAAACGGACAACTTTTGCCCCAAGCGCAAGACCAGGTTTGGTTTTTACGACGTACAAAGCATTTTCCTGCACTGATAATCGTTCACATTCATACAGTTAGTGGTTACACTCGGTTTCACATGTGGACGGGCAAATACATCGACTCACCGGCTGTAGCCTGTTTCAATTTCGACATTTCGTATCTGTTTAGCATTTGCAACGTTGCAACGTTGCAACGTTTCACGTCATTCATCCACCTAACTAGATTGTTCCATCAGATGGAATTACCCGCATCACTCAATGAAATACAAGCATTGATTACACTGTCCCTCTCTCCACCCCTCCCTCTCTTGCTCCCTCCCACCACCAACTCTCTCTTTCGCTCTCTCCTTTCCTGGAGTACTGCAGCGACGGAGGACTGCATCGAAAAAAAAACTCACTGTCGTGCGCTGGCAATTACCGCTGATCCTATTCTACAGTAAAAGAAATAATAATAAAAACACAATATTTTTCCCCTATAAAGCGAAAGTGGAGTCTGATGCAATGGGTAACTATCAGCCCAGTTCACTCTTCTCACCATAAATGACGGTAAGTAGCCTAATTACTTTTTCTTGAAACATGCTGACTGTGTAACAACTTTGAGTTAGAAAATACGTATTTTCGAAGAACTATTATTATTAGCTTTCTTAGGACTTACAAGTCATGTTGTTCATGTATTTCAAATAATAGTCTATCTCCAACATCTATCTGGGATACCTCATTATTTATTCACACGTTTGTGTATCATTTGTTAAAAGTTATGATTTCCAGGCATTTAGTTTTTTATGAGGGTGCACTAAACTCAGTCTATATTCCTCCTGCAAAAGTAGATAAATTGGTATCATTAAGTTAAGGTATGCAGGCACACTAATTGCCTTACATTATATTTCAGTTCCAGTTTCCTGAGGCTATATCTTTTATGTTATGTAATTGTATTTTATTCAGGGGTGACAGGAATGCTTCTGTAAATTATTTACATACATCTGGGTTTAAAATAGTGATGTAAGCTTCAAGCTACATGAAAATGTTCTGTCAATGAATTTGCTTACTTGAACTGCACCCTTTTAGTGATTATGTAGTTGATGATGATCTCTGACTGAAGCTCATAGTTTACTATTTATCAACACGGATAGTGAAATCCTTGGCTGAGTTTCGGGTTGTTGGCTGCAGACTGTCCATGTAGTGCAACCCAGCCACATGCCCTGGGGCAGTTAAAGCACTCTTCACTGCCGCCAAAAAGAGGAGATGATGCCGGAGCAAGCAACTGACTCATCCGTGAATTGCACCTCAAGAGGCAGTGAGCGATTGACAGGCACACAGTCGTTGAACTGGAAATCTGTGGCCAAGTGCTTTGTTTGCAATCTGAAGACTGCTGTAGTCGTCCTGCTGTGTTAACACCGAATGCGACCCAATGAAAAAGTGTTATAAGTGATTGCAGGTTGCTGAATCCATTCCTTTGGCTCACTTCTCATTGATTTCATTTTTCTTTCTGCCGCTGTAAACAAGAATCAAATTGAATACCTTTCATCTGCAATCATTAACATTTCTATCTCAAGCATCCACTGGAATGTTGTTAGTTTTCCTCAAGTTTATGCAGCACACAGGCTATTCAAAGAAGATGGCATTTTACATTATATTGTTTCACAGTAAAGTACAAAGTAAGCTGTTCCAGTGACGATGTAACAGGTATAAGAGCTTCAGAAAAAGATTCTGTCTGGCCATTTTGTTGTCATGTGCAGACAAATAGGGAATTAACAGATTAGGCTCTCCAAAAGTATAGCATTCAATAGCCTTCTTGTCATCCACATGTCTGCCAGAATCTGGGAATTGCAGACAACATTTTGGACTAAATATAATTGTAAGATATCACTAATAAATGGGCCACATCTTGCATGCCTTGCCTAATCAGAGTTATTGCATCATTGCAACACAAAGAGTGAGGTCTGCACCAGACTGTGGTGGTACATTGTGTTTTGGATCTGTAGCCCCTGTATTCTGTCAGGAGTGAGGTCTGGCCAGGCATCAAGACCATATGTTTACCAAGAAGATCAAATAGACACCATTCTCACTGTAAATCTTCAGGGTGGGGTGGGACATGCATTGTATCCATACCAAAATGTGTTTATAGTTTCTGTCTGTGCAGTTGTTATGATTTCAATGGATACAGTATCCAGATTCTGTGTCCTTCATCATCATTTCTGTCTAAGTTTGCATATTGACAATGTTAATACAAACAGAGGGGAATTCCCTTTTTCTTGGCGAGGATGAGCTGAACTGATTCAATTCAACATTAGCAATGCTAGCTCCTTAAAGTAGGAGCTTGCTGTAGCTGTTTTATGAATCTCAATGATATAACATTAGCATGACATGCAATCAGCTTTGCTTTGAAGTTTTTGTCACGGCTGGTGGAGCTCTGACTGTTGAACAGAGGTTTTGTGTGCTTTGAAAGATGTTTTAAAATCATTTTATTCTATTCTCCATTTGCAGAAGCAACTCATTTTGTTCTCTCTTTTGACGTTCCGATGCCCTGCCTCCATTTATTCTATACTTCTCATACCCCCCCACCTCTCTCTCTCGTTCTCTCGTTCTCTCCCTGCCCCACCTCAGTCAGTAATAACATCAGTGCTCGATGAAATCTCCTAACGGAAGACGTCCCGGGCTGGTTGTGCCTCTGCCTTCCAGATGAGGTCACGGGTTCCCGTTTTGATGGGATTACATGGGGCTCTGCCCATTTAAGAGATTGGAGCTGCTCTTTCTGATGCTAATAGAACAAACCAGCCGCCAAGCCACTGTGCTTGCGCATGTCATTGAAAGGCAGGACACTGACAAGTCAAACCTGACTGAGGTTAATAAAGGGAAAGGGACTGTTTCAATGTATAGTCCGCAGCCCATTTAAAATAAACTTAAGGCTGAAAATTGTCACTTTGGAAAGCATTTTCAGAGACTCAACCATATTACAAATGTGTGTTGCAGAGAGAGAGAGAGAGAGAGAGAGAGAGAGAGAGAGAGAGAGAGAGAGAGAGAGAGAGAGAGAGTGAAAGAGAGAGAGAGCTCTCATTTTGTATGATTCATTTTTTTTGTAATGTGTAAGGATCAAGGTCTGGACTGCAGGGCTGCACTCAGACATAAAGGCATTATAGATTTTCCTTCAAGTTCTCATGAAAAATATATAAGTATTTGTCTCCTACAGCATTTATGGGTCAAGCAACCTGCAATTCTAGGACCAGCATTGATTATTTACTTCCTATTCTAACAACCTGCTTGCCCATACCATTCTGTTTGGTGACTGCTGGACTGCTGGTTATTGCCAACAACAATGACATCTATCATTTTGATGAAGTGTAGTGTTTGTAGGAAGTTCTTACTATGCTGATAATTACTTAATTATGGTTTAAGTTTCAGTGTTTAAGTGTTTAAGTGTTCATTACCACTGTTATTATTACAACGTTCTTTTTCTTTCAAAAATGATCATCAACAGCTTTATTACTGGGACAGTTGGGCAAGAGTGAGCTGAAATGGGCTGAGCTGGTCAGACACACATACTCGTGGATACATCAAGCATTTAACTTCTTTCAAATTGCTTTACCAGAGTTGGATGCATGGCCAAAACTTCTGTGCAACTCTAATCTCTTAATTAGTCTTCATGTTCATTCATGCATTAGGAGCCAAGTGATACTTGATCTCGTGTTTTTTTAGTATTCTAAAGAGGTTGAAGGAAAGCGGGGCCGCTATCCATCATGCAGGCAGGGGTGTTGCTAGAGCAGGGCCTATTTTCAGCCATCTTCACATGGGTCACAGCAACCCACTATATCAACTCTCAGCTATGCCCTGCAGGACAGTGTATGCAGCTTCCTTATGTTTCAACACATACACTTGTCACAATAGAAATATATAAGTGTGGTTGTGTGGTTGCCAAGCAAAGTTATGATGGTGTGAATTGAAAATAAGTTATGAGATATGAATGCATGATTTACAACTGGTTAGAGATTTAAAAGTGTACACAGGGTTTTACATTTTTTTGACCAACATGAATGAGTGGAAGCTGAAGAGGAATCCTGAATGGGAAGCAAACAATAAAGAGAGACATCATGGAATAAAACAGACTTGTTTGGCAGTAATGGTGGTTAGCCAGTTTGATTGTGGATGCTCCCATTGCTCTCGTCAGCTGCAGTGAGGTGGGGTTGGCTGTCTGTGTGCTCGGGTGTCCTCTGAGCTTCATCACCAGTGACAGCGGGCCTCACCATACACTCCATTAATTCTTTGACTCCCCGGATGTATCATCTTTTGCCACCGTGTGTATGTGTGTCTGCTCATTTTAAGTAAAAATGATGTGTGATAGCTAACATGACCTGATCCTGAAACGATAAATAGCAGTTTAGTGACACCACTGTCACAACCATTTGTTTTGCGTCTTAGGCACCGCTGGTGTCAATGGAGGAATTAATCAATAATCAGTCCATGTGAAAAAAGAGTGTGCTCATAACCACAGAAGTCATCCAATGAGCCAAACAGGACTAGGAGAGTCACCTTGAATCAGCAGTGTCATTTTGCCCAGTAAAATTGCATTATGGGAGCTGGAGCCAGCCCTGTGATTTGTGTCCTCCTGACAAGGCTTCAGTGTTCATTAGAGGCTGTGCTGAGCAGCTCCTAGACACATGGGAACCGCACACACTGGACAGCTTTGACCACACGCACACACACACACGCACACACACACACTCACACACACTCACACACACACACACACACACACACACACACACACACACACACTGGACAGCTCTGACCATCTCCACCCTACTTTAAGTATTTCAATCTTGTCTTGAAATGTTTAATATAGTTAAAAGTGGGTTTCACTCATTTAACTGACATCATTCCAAAATATTTTTTTGTGTGTTTTAATAATGGTTGTGTCTGAAAAAGCATAGAATAACCAAGTGAGCCTGTGGAGGCAATGCGATGATGAACTGTGGATCGCAGTTCGAACACTCACATCAAACCATGTTACATAATTTGCACTGCTATTCCGGGGTCTCCCTCCCATCAGCACTGGCCTGCCAAGCTAGTAAAGGGCTTCCCCATCCATGCTGTGAGCGCACACTCACATATGTGCCTGGCATGTTTCAGAGCGTGAGGGAGTCTCTCTATATTTATTTTTGTGTGCTTCTTACAAGTATGTGTGACCCATTTTGTGTGTTACACGACTACACAAACTCAGGTTTCTTGGAGAACAGATATTGTGTATGTGGGGGTTTCTACTATGAGCCTGTGTATGAGTGTGCATTTATCTACATATCCACTCATGACCATTTCTCCTTACCTCCTTTCTTTGCACGGATTAAATATGATCCGTTCAAAGCCGTTCCGGTTGGCTCGTCACTCTCATTATAATAAACCAGCTCTTTATTGGGGGCAAATTGATTTGGGGCAGAGCCTTGTTTATTAGCCTCACAGAGCTGATCATGAGTCAGCAGATTCAGCATCGCTGCTTAAAATACTAACTTCTTAAACAGTAAGTCCAACTTATGAAATATAGAACGCCCCTGAAAATGTAATATTAATTTTGAATAAAAACGGAGAGCTATACAGCACTCACACCACTCTAAATGATTAAAACCTGCAGTGAATGATTAAAGAGGGCATGTGCTGTCTATGGGGTGTCACCTGTTAGTCTTAGATAGTTATGAATGTAGCAGGGGAAAGATGAGTTATGAGCAGTATCTGATGATCTCTCCCTTATCTGATCTCTCCCTTGTCCTTCCTCCTCCTCTCTCTTTTGTATCTGTCTGTCTTGTATACCCTTCCCCCATCTCTCTCAGTCTGGCCGATGATTGCCACCGCCATTGGGTTTTATCTCCTGTGGTGACTGGAGACTCAAAAGTTTTCTTCCCTGCTGCATCTCAAGACCCACTGATCTCACCATTCCTGCAATTCCCCCGTCAGTGCACGGCCCCCTTCTTGCTCCTCTTCCATCTGTCTTCTATTTCTAAGTATCCTCTGAACCCCAGAGAAGACCTACTCGTGGAGCCAGAATGGAGGACACTTACAATAACAGGACTTCCCTGGCTAAGGGGGCCAAGGACATAGTCAAGGAGGCCAAGCGGCATGCAACAAAGAAAGTCAACAAGGTGGTGGACCACGCCACTGACGAGTACTCATCCCACCACAACTACAGCCGATTCCAGGATGAGGAGGACGAAGATGAAGATTTCTATCGAAACCCTCCAAGGCCGGACAGAGAGGGCAACCATGACAATGAGGAGGGTTCCAGCGATGCAACAGAAGGCCACGATGATGAGGATGAGATCTATGAGGGCGAGTACCAGGGGATCCCCTCGGCAGGAGATAGGAAGCAAAAGGAGGGCCAAGTGGCACTGGGGCAACCGATGTCAGATGCAACAAGAGACCATAAAGGACTGGAGCAGGAGAGACAGTCTGATGAGGAGGAGCTGGCCCAACAGTACGAGCTGATCATCCAGGAGTGTGGTCATGGGAGATTCCAGTGGCAGCTGTTCCTGGTGCTCGGGCTGGCACTCATGTCCGATGGGGTGGAGGTGTTCGTGGTGGGCTTTGTGCTGCCCAGCGCAGAGACAGACATGTGTGTGCCCAACTCCAGCTCGGGATGGCTAGGTAAGGGACCCTTCGTGTGTGTCTGAGTATTGTACTGTGGCAAATGTATGATACTTGCACGTTTCACAACATGAAAACCACTTTTATGGTTTTGGAAGTGTGAATGCATTAGCCAGAAGTAAAATCTAACATTGGGCTATAAACTAAACCCGAATTGTATGAGTGTTTATATAGACAACAATGCTAAAGACGGATTTATGGGTGTGATGACATTTAGTAGTGTCATTTAGCCACTTGTCCAACTTATTTTATATCGTAAAACCAATTGAACAAATCTGTTAAGCTTGTGTTAAACACAGAAATTATTTCAGGCATTTAACCATAAGCCTATTTAAAACAAACATTAACTTCGACCCAAGGGGACTGGAAGTGCAAAAATACTGACTTATTTCTGTGTTATTGGACTCATTCCTGTAACAACTCTTTTACAATGCATCTTTGCCATGGAAAGGGAATGGGTGTTACAACATAAACTGAGATGATGAAGGGGCACTCCATTGTCTTATGTGGCTCTGGAGGAGAAAATAACCCCAGTTAAGTCTTACTGATGTTATAATGGTTATATATAAAACTAATTTTTAACAGAAAATCTGCGCTGCAACCACCTTGCTTTCTGGGAAATATAGGATAATTTGCTTTTGGCGCATAATCCATGCCAGGGCCTGAAAGTTGTTGTGTCAGTTGTGTCAGTCTGGCCAGTTCCACTATAACTGAATAATTCAGACACATCCACCCATCCATTATCTGAACTGCTTATCCTGTTTAGGGTCGTGGGGCGCTGGAGCCGATCCCAGCGGTCTTTGGGCAAAGGCAGGGTTGACCCTGGACAAGTCACCAATCTATCCAGGGCTCACATATAGACAGACAACAATTCACGCTCACATTCACACCTATGGGCAATTTAGAGTCCAATTAACCTGAGCTGCATGTCTTTGGACTGTGGGAGGAAGCCAGAGAACGCGGAGAGAACCCCGGCCCCTCTTGCTGTGAGGCGACAGTGCTAGCCACTACACCACCGTGCGGCCCAATTCAGACACAATTACATCCAAATGCAAACTATTTTAGTATGCAAGTATACTTACTTTTTGCCAGCATAAACAGGATGCAAATGACAATCACGGTTTGAATATTTTGTGTTGAATTTGGTCATGTCACTTTCTGTGCAATATTGTTTGTCTTTACGGATGAGATTAGTTTTGTTTGTTCGTACTATACTTGTCACACTTCATCCTCATGTTTCGGTCTCTGTGTCAGAATTAAAAGGGTAGCTAGTATTCCCTGTGTGCTCTGTGTTGAGCAGGAGTCCCAGCAGTCCCTATGTCTGCAGGTGTATAATCCATCACCAGAGAACTGTATACAGGGGCCGACTCACTGTGTCAGTACCAGTGTGCTGAGGACATTAATTCAGGCACAAAACCTTTTATACTAACTGCCACAGTGAGACATGACAATATATCAACTGATCCACAACAAATGATGCAAAATTGATTCAGCAGGGTTTTTCGAGAATAGAGGTTGTGGCTGAAACATTTGGTCAACATCCATAATAAGAAACACCCGTTCATGCATACAATCTTTTCACCATATACCATACTACATTTTCATAGTTATTAGTTTGTTACTTTATGTGGCGGATGTAAAATCCTCTCAAGATGTATACCTTCATATTTCTATCTCTATCCAACTACCCATGTAAACTCTTTTCTTCCTCTCTCACCAAGCAAAGTCCTGCAGGCATTCACACTCTACGCTCTGCTTCTCCTTGTTCGTGACTCCAAACTCACCCCCCCCCCCTGTCCCCTACCCTCCATTCTCCATGTGCCTCTCTTTTCTTCTCCCCCCATTCTCCTCTCCTTTCTCCTACTGATTGCCCTGAGGCTCCTCCCAGTTGAGGTGAACATGATTGGTGTGTGTGTGAGCATAGCCTACATGATTACTATGACCTTGTCATATCCTTTTAGAGTTTTCCAGAGTAATTACATTTAATTACAGCCAACTAAATGAAGTGAGTTGATGTTTTACAGGTTCCATGGCAATATTCAATTGCCTTGATGTGCAGAAATAAACAACAGCCAGTTAAGTCTGTGGATGATTTTTCATGTATTTCATATAACCTGCTTTCAACCAAGCAGGGCAACAATGTTCTTATTTTGCAGTATAATAATAATAATAATAATAATATATTTATTTATATAGCACCTTTTAAAAACAAAGTTTGTAACTTCTTCTGTAGAGAAGCTCTACAGACTGGTCATGGTGATAGTGATAAATAATTGCTCTTTGGGGACACAGGGGCTAGACTATCCACCATTCAACAGACCAGATTATAGTTTTAGCAGTATTTCATTGGGCTTTCCACAATTTCCACAATCAAGGTTTAGCATGTGGGAAGCCCGTTAGTGATCAATTCCTTGTTGCGGCCTCCTACTTGTTGGTTGTGGCTGCACAAAAGTTGTTTTGATCTTGGAAGGAAGATCTTTCCACCTGTGTTAAACCTTAATGTGTTGAGTAATCAGGTTACAGTCTACTTTCTCCTGGAACCTAAATAGGATAGATTTTATAATAAAAAGCGGATCTCGTGACTATATCGTAACAACCTTTATAAACTTTTTCTTGTGACTACACAGATAATTCTTCATGTGTGCAAGGCCATACTGTTTGCAGTGACAGGAGACCAGGTGGTTGAGAGGAGAAAGCATCACAGGTTGCATGAAGTTAACACAAATATCTATCTAACTGAATTGGCCTTCACAAGTGGAATTCTGTTAGTAAAGCTCTGTCTATTCTCATTGTTCCACTATTGCCGTTAAGTAATGCTTCTGAAGTAAGGTCTAGGCAGGGTAGAGGAGAAACCATGTAAATGTGGTTTTATAGTATACAGTTTACATTAATGCATGTGAACACGTTTAGCCCTTTTTCTTGTGTTCATGTAATTGTACTGACTGGCAGGCGAAAAAGAAGTATGGTGATTCCAAGCGTTTTAGAGGAAGCACTTGGCCGACTATATGGCCAATGATGGCTGTAAAACTGACCATTTTATAGAAATAACAGGCAATAAACATTCATAATACCCCCCAAATAGTTGTCAAATACGTTTGGCCTAAAGATAAATGTATATGTTTTTGGGGGAATTTTAAAAATGATTTTTCAATGACAGTTTAAAAAATAGCCATTTGGTTGGTTAGGTCCACCTGTGTTGGACTTCATTCCTTGTTGCATTGTGCAGCTCCATTAACTACATACCAGGCAGAGACAGAGGCGAGCTGCACAGACTGAGCAGACTGTAATGGGATAATGCATTACAAGAAACGCAAAGACCTGAATTGGATGACTAAAATGCTGATTAGATTAGATAATTCCTTTTGTTCCACAATCTCTCTGCAATCTTTGATGCCTCATGAGAATGAAGGATGAAGAAATGTGGTTGGGGGATTTTAAATACTGTAAAAAAAAATTCTAACAGTGGACGACGTGGAAAGGAAGCAGGAAGTAAATCATGTGATGAACAGGGGAGAGGAGAGAAGGAAGGACAGCTTTGAAGCAGAGAAATCTCCAAGTTAGAGAGGAGTAATGGGGTGAGCGGTGTGGGTGGATGGGAGCGGAGGGGCGGGAGATTAGTGGTATTCAGTATATCAACAATGTAAGAGAGAGGCTCAGCTACCATCTCAGCCACAACAGACAATGGGAACACATCGCCCTATCATTACTTATTTGTTCTCTTAGGCTGTCTTTCCTCTGCTGAAAACTCCCCTCATCTCTCTCTCTCTGACTCCCTCCGACTCTCTCAACTCGGATCTCCTTGTTTTCATTTAACCATCTATCTCTTCCGCTCTACCACCAATACTTCCCCCCTCCTCTCTTGTTTCCGCTCTACTTGATCTTCTTTTCATCCTTACGTCCCTGTCCTCTGATCTCGTCTACCTTTTTCTTCTGGGCTTCCCTGTGTCCCAGCTTCCTCTCAAGCGCCATCTCCACAGTGAATCTCTCTCTTTGTCTCTTTTCTTCACCCGTTGTTCCCCCTCTTTCTCCTGTTGTCTGTTTGAACCAGCTGACAGGCTGTGTGGGGCTGCGTGGACCAGGGGCAGCTGAGCAGGGTTAGACTGCAGTAAGATTGCAACGTCACTGCAGAGATTACACTAGCTCCACAGAATGTGTAGAGAATGTGTGTGTGTGTGTGGGGGGGGGGGTGATGGGACTGAGGGTGTGTGTGTGTGTGTGTGTGTATATGGACCAAACCTGCTGCTACCAGCAATATCAGCCGCAAGTAAACCATGTCTAACTGCCTGCTCTTATCAGAGGTTCATAGCATCACTATATTTCATGGGAATTATCCACAGTCTTTAATGTAATGATGGTTGTATCATTACTGCTGCTGAGTGAGTCATTTTAAACCCTGCACTCTTAGCCCTCATATAGATTTCATTGAAATCCTGCCCCCACTGATATGACTTAAATATGACAAAAAGCTTCAATCTCTTTTTCTGCGGAGGTGGCAGAAGACGGAGGCATGAATCCGATCAAACTGACATGATGTAGTACAAATGTGATTACACGCTGCTCAGTGTAAAGAAGCTGATGACAGGGGAGCAGAGAGGACACTGAGGCAAATAAATGAGAAAGGAAGCACACAGGAGAAGACAGGGGAACGGTGGAGATGGGAGAAAAGGAGGAGAAATGAGGAAGGGAAGTGAGAAGCGATCCAAGAAATTGGAAAGCAATGGGAGTGGACACAAGCTGAGAGAAAGAGAAATGGAGGAAAGGTTGGAAAGAGAGGCACAAAAGGGAAGGAGAGCTGAGGGACAAAAGGAGGAGAGAAAATAAGACCAAAGTAGCGACAAAGCGATTGAGAGAAAGACAGAAACAGAGAGAGAGAGGTGAAGGAAAATATCTAACTGGGAGAGGAACCACAGCGTTGTTGTAGCGCGCACCAGGCACGCTGTGATAGTATCATCATTATGAATAAAACAGGACGGGTGTTTTGCGCGAAGCTGAAGCAGTTTGTAGCGCTATGAGCGAAGAGCATCAAAGCATGAAATCAGAGAAGAGGTCGTGATGCAGCTGAGCGCTCCCACGGCTCTCAGGGGGCTCCTCTGGATGTGAAAGGACAGAAAACACTGCACCAGGGCCTTCCCCTTCCTCGCCTCTTCCCTCTCATTCTCTCACCATACAGTATCTTGCAATTACTGAACACTCCTTTATTAAATTTTTCTCTCTTTTGTCACTGCCCCCTCCCCCTCATGCTTTTGCTCTTTCTTTTGCTCTCACATATTTAATCTGCTTGCATTTGTGCTTGCTCCTGTAAATGTTTTCATGTTTTATCTCCCTTCCTCCATCTAGTTACCAAGTGGCTGGTTTAGCTACCCCAAACGAGTTTAAATGTATTTGTAATATTTTAATCTGTGAATTAGAATTACTCCTTGGTCTTGTGTGTGTGTGTTTGTGTTAATGTGTGTGTGTGTGTGTGTGATAGCTGGGCTTCTCCCTTACATTGTTGGTAGCAGTGTTTTACTCCACATGTATTTTTCCTTGTCATATTTGTCTTGTGTTTAGAGTGAGCCTGTGATTTCGCTGAATATTAACCATTCCTGAGATGTGTTTTGACATCTCAACGGAGTGTCATGGGGCCAAACCTTTTGCTTCTTCATGAGAGGTCTCCTGACACACTGTCATTTTCTGATGGTGCTCAGAGTCTATATGGGTCATCAAGTCCAGCATTCAGCTGCATTTCACCCTCTTACGGTAAAACTTCTGCACCAGTTTCCATCCATTCAAGGACTTTTGCTTCTAACGTGTCTTATCAGTTCTTCAGAAATTGAACATTTCCTATGTATGAAGTCTTTATATTTCATCTCTCTGCAGTTTCATCTCAAAGTTTATTGAGGGAATTCTTCTTCTTACAAGCCTAAGAGAGGGCCTTCACGTATAGTCCCACTAAATCAATGACAAGACATTACTGGGTGATATCACTCAGAGAAGGGGTTTCATTCAAGGATACATTGTTGGAAACCTTGTGGTCCAACAGTATCAATTCCAGTGTGTTCAGTAGACTGATATACTGTAGCCTGAGGATCAGTTTAATGAAATGCTGAGACACATCATTTTCTCTCTCTCTCTCTCTCTCTCTCTCTCTCTCTCTCTCTATATATATATATATATATATATATATATATATATATAGTAAATATATATACATTGCATTATGGGATTTAAATTCATTGGCAGACTCCTGAGTTCTTTAATCAAGACCTAATCTTGATCAGGACAGCAGCTTAAGTCTGAACTCCAGGTTGTCACATTCCTGATTCCTCTGTTACCTTCAATAAATAACATTCAAAATGTTAATGTCAAGCTTTGAAATAGAAGTGCGACAACAATGTCAATAAAACTAATGACGTGTTGCCTACATGCATTTGCTTTTGTTTTCTTGCTCAGATTCCAAGGAGATTTTGACAATGTTATGCAAGGGAACATATTTGGGTTATCCAATGAGTTGATGCATGTGAGCAACCATTTGTTAGTAGCCCTGAGAGCTCAACACATTAATACAACTTGAATGATGCAACATCTTCACCAATTTGACAACAAAAAATAAAAAAAGCTAAGCTTAAAACACAATGACGTTTGTTTCCAGGGGACACAAACAAAGTGATGCACACAGCTGGAACGATGAAGTTATCAGCTATCTTTCAGTGGTGTTGGAAAATGAGAGTTTCAACACTGTGATCACTTGTTTCAAATGTTTTTCCAAATAACTGCTTTTAACCTATAACATTAGCCTTTGGCTTATTATGAGCATGGATGTATAAAGAGAACTGAATACAGTGGTGGAGACGGAGGCCCGTTCATTCTTATGAAAGCATAAAGGGATTTTCTTCATCTGTGGGCCCAACGAGCAAGCACACTAGAGTTTCTTATAACCCTGACTCCCAACCGCTCTCAGGCTCTGATGTGAACAACAGTTAAAACAATATTTAATTGTATAACTTTTAGGACTTAATGATTCAAATAGGTGCTATTTTAATATATATACCTAAAAATAAAGCCGCTGATTGATAAACATCTCTTTCCCAATCTTATATGGCATCGTGATGGAACTGGACGTTGTAATCACATGGTTTGGTTATCCCACTTCAATAACTTCACAACACAAACAACCACACGCTGTGGCAGTTGTGTGCATCATTTATGCCCCCTGGAAAAATGTATGTTGTGTTCTGAGCTGTCAAATTGGTGAAGATGTTTCTTCCCTTGCTTGTATTGTGTCTATTTGCATGTGTTTTATTAATTTGCAGTATGTTGAGCACTCAGGGTGCTGTATTGAGGGCATCATCCCAGAAACTTATATTTTCTATGTAGAGTGATTTTTGTTGATGTGTAAAAATGTTAATCCCATAGTCTGTGAAAGGACTCTGATAGTGCTGACATAGTTTACTTGCAGCTAAACTGAACAGATAACTACACTTCTGATTCTGAAAGAATAGGTTTGTAAGGAACGTCCCATCAGTGTGTCCGTTTCTGTAAAGGGCTTTTCAACCTAAGATTTTGCTGCAGTGTTATTAATAAATGCTTGGCTTGACTCCAAGGACTACAGACAATGGGACTATCACTATGACATCACAATGAAGGTGAATTGTGACTCATAAAATTAGAAAGAAATCCCTCTTGGGGCAGAAGATGTATGTAGCATAATTTTCTGACATGACAGGTTAATGCCACCCAAACTGCCTTTTGGTCTTTAGTTGAGACAGACCTTATAATGGCTGTGCTATTTTGGGATTATATTACCCTTCAGTACACTACTTTCCTCGTTCCTTGTTGCGGGCAATGCTGACATTATATCCAGAGATATCGTGCAGCAAGTTGGACAGAAAATCAATAAATGAATTACGTAATGGACTGTCCTGTGAGGGATGTATGCCTTAGTCAACAGTTGTATTGCTCTTTCTAAAGGACAATAAAATAACAGAAATCAGAGGTTATTTCTTTTCTTTTCTCTATTTTGTATACCAAAATAAAAATATAAAAAAATAAAGGGTTTGTATATAAAGTGGACTGCTAAATAAAAAGGCCTCTGGATGTTTGGATGCATGACAATTAAATGGGTGGCCAGCAGGGGTTTCACTATGCACCAAATATCTCTCCTCTCCTTAATGAAGCAAAAGTGAACTGTGCATAGACTGAAGACCGTTAAATTTAGAATTTAATTTATGGTCCCTTCAGGCGAGTATCTAGATGGCTGCCAAATGTGACAGATAGATGGGGTTTGACCCCTGAAGCGGGAGAGTCAAACAGATATCTGCTCACAGCAGAGCAAAAGAGACCTGATTGCAGACATTACAGAAAGGAAATGCATTAAGATTATTGTAATGGTATGAACAAAGAGTCCCTACAGCCGAGTCATATCACTCCATGTATGACTTCAACTTTCTTCTTTGTGTGTGAAATTATGAATACAAGTATCCTCTCTTAGTCAGGTTTGCGTGTCTGCATATGTCTGCATGTGAAAGAAGACGAAACATTACTGTAATATTTTCTGATATTAAAACTATTCTTGGAACACAAACCTCAAAAAATAAATTCTAAATGGAGACAAATTCAGTTGGAGTTGCTCTTTGCAACAAACACTGTATGTCCAGGGAGGCTGCTAACCACACGATGCCACATACAATGTAGAAGGTACAATAGGCTCCACTCTCCAGAGCAGAGTCATGATGATCAGTGAGGGAAATCAATGCTGTTTTGTTGGAGCATTGATCCTGTTTGTGACGAGAGAGATTAAAAGAGAGCACAGGGCCCCTTTGTAAAGTCGCTCCGCATTACTGTTCACATTTTTCTCCTTATTGATCAGAGCCTGTGTTCAGTCTTTTACACACTGTATGTACTTATTAACGTTAAAGTGAGTTACTGGGTCTGAGGGTTTTCAAATAGTGTGTCAGGCTCATCAGTCATCAGTCAGTCAACCAATTTGTAGTATAGCAGGAATACTATAGCTTTGATTTGAAAATGATATCAATCTTCCTTGTCAGATGTATACTGTAGGTTTAATGTGTAACTTGGAGAATGCATTTGTTTAACTATAAACCATTTTGAGTGATATCAGCATCTGTATCTAACAGCAGTCTATTTATTTTACCATTTTTGAAATAGCACGATCATCTATAAGTTTAACATTCAGTATGCCAGTCAGTCGTTCAACATAACTTCCTTGGAGGCGCAAGCTTGATGTTGTTCCATATTTAAATTTGACACTTCACCATTTGACAGCTGGGGCACATTATAAAGGCCTCGATTCCTAAAACTCTCCTTGGCAGAGAGTGTCAGGTGGCTTTGACTACTTAAGGGAAGATGTTTTCAAAAAATATCATTCCTCTGCACTTAAATGGGTATTATGTTCTTGGTGAATGGCGATATCATGAAAGTAAAAACAAAAATCTGTGAAGTTCATCAGTTGTGAGCAGGGAGGGAAGTGTGTCTTTTTTAGATGGCCTTGCCACTGTGTCTTTGAGCAAGGCATGATTGTTCTTTGGCCGAAATGCTTTGTTAAGAACAGAGTACACTTTGGAGATCTGTATGGAGTGCAAAGCTGTTACTATATTAAAATGTTAAAGCGTCTTTAATCAATATTTTCATGTTAACAAAGGACATACGACCACTTGTATATGTGGAAGGTTTTGCTCGTATAGTGACGAGCCCACAGACTCTGCAGTTCCCCTCAGCTCTGCAGAACTTGATGGAGTCTAATTGGTCATTGTATAAACCCACTGAACAACATCTGCTCAGCACTAAACAGCAGTGAGACAATATTAGAAACTAGCTGGCGAACACAGTTCACACAACTATCAACTAAGGAGCCAGGTGTTTTCCTCAGAGGTTAGTGGAGACAAACAGAGCTTAAAGGAGAGTGAATATTGGATTTGTGTCTGGTGGTCACCAGTGACACGACTCCAAATGATGCTTTGTATCTGCTGGATGTGTACAGAGGCAACTGTTTGCTAAGTGAAGTTTGTTAAGTTGATAACATGTCAATGCTGTGTTCACAGCTTGTTTCTGGTGCTCGGCCCAAAAAAATATATTATTGCAGGTTTGTGAGGATAATCTAACAATTGATATGTGAAGAAAAAAAAGATTGAGGGAGGGGACTCATTTGTTCCCTTACAGATACAACCTGACTGGCACTAGACTAGACTGGCACTAAAATCATCTCCATTAGGTGACCAATGAGATAATCTTCCAAAATGTTAGTGTAGTCAGAGATAAAAAGAACATACAACCTCATCCAAACATATGCACATGTGAGATATGAGGTAATGTATTGTATATTATGGTGAAAGCAATTCTGACCCTTCTCTCCCTTCTCTTTCCAGGCAGTGTTGTTTACTTGGGGATGATGGTGGGAGCGTTTTTCTGGGGAGGCATGTCTGACAAAGTGGGCCGTAGACAGTGTCTCCTCATTTGCATGTCCACGAATGGCTTCTTCGCCTTCCTGTCCTCCTTTGTCCAGGGATACGGCCTCTTCCTCCTTTGCCGTCTCGTCGCAGGCTTTGGGTAAGTCTGGTAAAGTCAAGGTCATTTTGGGGACTGGCGAGGATGGCAAGAGAAAAGTCAAATCGCAGTATCTGAACATGTACACATTTCGCTAAAGCCAAGGTCTGTATCAGGGCTAAATCATTGAGGGTAAACAATCCATCTCTGTGAAGCAAGATCTGTTTGAGGAATGTTTCTGTATGTCTTTTCTAATTATTACTCCCTTTGTTGACTTCCACTGAAGATTTGTTAAAGTTGTCGAAAAGCGATGAAATACATTTCCTGTAATGATTACGTAAAGCTGTTTTCTCTGCTGCTGCACAGAAAGTTCTCACTCTTTTACCATAGAGGGTTTACATGGATCCTTCTAAATATAATTTTATTTTACTGCTTTAAAGCAGAGCAGTAAAACCTATTGATAGCCATGATGTTATTGCCAGTGGCATTCTCACTCCGTAAAGAAAACTTCAATATGCGTTCTTCCAATCTTAGAAATTCTTAAAATAAGACTGTGTTTTAGAGTGTGTGTGAAAACAGACAGTTTGTGTGTCAGCCTCTTAATACATATCATGGTGTAAACTGTGATTTATAACATCCACTTTTGTGACAGTGTTACTGTTTCTTTAAGAGCTAATTCCGTAATTGCCTCTGCACCACTCTCCCCTGAGACATTCAGAGTAATTGAAAAGGCTGTCCAAGATGCCAATGCGACCTGGTTATTGAATTACGAGGGACTGGCACTATGAGTATTTTTTGTATTAAGTTTGGAGGAAGAAATATACTGCAATTTGCTTATTTTTTATTGTTACTTGGTCTCCTTTCATGTATTAGCAATAAACCTTCAGTTCAATAAAAAACAATCCAAAAGTCACTATAAAGACGGAATTAAGTCTTTTACATTTAATCAAATTACAATTTGTTTTGCAATGTTTGACTTGCTCTTTATATAAAAACAGGCCACAAACTCAGGGATTAAAATGTAAAAGCAATCATGGCTGCAACTACAGGAAATATGTAAAACATAAGGATGAATAAAGTTATGTTTATCCTGATTGTCCTGATTGCTGACTCTGTCCCTGCATTAACTTTCCCATTCTCTCGGGTTCTTGCAGGATAGGAGGTGCTGTGCCCATTGTTTTCTCCTTCTTTGCAGAGGTGTTGTCCAGGGAGAAAAGAGGAGAACACCTCAGCTGGTTGTGTATGTTCTGGATGATTGGAGAGATCTATGCATCTGCTATGGCTTGGGCCATCATACCACACTATGGTGAGTTTATCAGTTAGAAAGTATTGTAATGTACCCATATTACTTGGGATTGTGCTTCCTAAAGAGAAAAGGACAATTCTGAGTTGTATAAAAGTTATATACATTGAAGGCAACTTGGCAATGTGACATTTTGCTAAACTGACTACAGGCTACACAAATGTAAGGCTGTGGATAAAGGTGATAGTTTTCCCTGTCACAGGAATCAATCACCTAATAGCTCTGAGTGGCTGCAGGCTGCGAGAGTCCGAGGTTAAGAGATTAAAGTACGCATGGATACCATAGAGCAGAAGCAAGCTGATAGGGTGAGGGTGGGCTGGTGGAGGAGAGGAAGCTGTGATTTATGACATTGCCACATTAGGTATCAGCTGCACTCACAGAAACAAAAAGAAGGGAACAAGCTTTCTTCTTCTCCTCTTCTTCTACTCGTATTCTTTTCACTATTACCCTGCTTTTTTAACCTCCTGTCCCTTCCTTTTACAGCTTCCCCACCCACTGTCCTCCTGTTTTGTACTCACCCCATCTCTCTGTCTAACTCTGTCCTTCCTTTTATTACCTCCCCTCTCTCTCCGTTCTCCATCTCTGCAAAGTGTTCTTCTTGATCAAGCATAATTAGGTTTTTCTCCTTGCTCTAATAGGACAAAGCTACAGCTAGAGGTGATTTATGGCCAGACCAAGCTGTAGTCAACCTGTGACGTCATTGAGGCAGAGACAGTGTGTGTGTTTGTGTGTGTGTGTGTGTGTGCGTGTGTGTGTTACTGTAAGTGGCGTGGTTGATGTTTTTCCTGGGCTGCAGCCACATATAGGTCTTCTTGAAGGGAAATTGAAGACATTAACATCTGACATTGTAAGAGGTCAGCTGGGTTATGAAAGATTCTGCTCGTTATCCCGGTCAGTCCGTGGGAGAAATGCTCAGATATTCAAATTTACGTAATTAAAAGATTTAATAAAAGATGATGACAAAACAGTTATACATTACTCGATTCGAGGCCCTCCTCCTTTCTGCAAATTCACAGACTGTAAACAGTTAGCTGTCGCTTCACGTCCAGGAGAAAAGAGGCCGTACATCCCGCTTTATTAGTTTAAATACTCTCATTCACGGAGCTTAAGGCCCTCTCATTGGTTAGTCCCCTTCCCTTCCCGATTATCCATAGGTCCATTTGCTTTTGGAGAAGGCGGAGGCTCTTCCTCTAGAGACAAAGGAGTAGTCCATCTTCAAAGTATCCATGCGCGCATCCTTCCGGTCTCCCAATGTCTGTGCCTCACTTCACCTTCCCCCAGGAACACATAAAGGAACCATTCTTCTTTGAGAAACAGTCCCACATTCCTAACTCCTATAGAATCATTATATAAAAAAGACCCATTCACACCTAAACATTAAACAATATGACATACAGTGACTTTCTTAATACATACAATTACATATCCTTCATAATGCCCTTCATTATTTATCATATCCTTCTTATGCATTGTAATGTACACTTAAACAATCCTTTATTACACATGTACAGGTAATTTCAAGCTCACTAATCTATTAGAACTTAACAGTTAACACACACAGAGTTTCCGATAAAGACATCTCAGTTTTCTTAGATGTTACTGAGCGATATGCAAACACACATGCACAAAGCTCACATGGCTGTACAGAAGCACACTGGTGAAGGACTCACAACCCCCTGGAACCAGAACAAGTCTCAACAAGGAGACTCTGCTGTCAGATCTGCTGATATCGTATTGAAGGGATGGTAGTGGTCTTACTTTGCTCTTATTCTCTCTGACACTCACTACCACTTCACCTTTCTTTCTCTCAGAGGGAACTACGTGTCTTGCATACATACTCCAGCGCTCACTAGTGGATTTTATGATTTCCCTAAGTGCTGCAGTGGCTGCAACCCACAGCCCTACGATATGTTGGCTAAGATGCCTTCTGCAGTCTTTGAACGAAGAAGTAAAGGTATCAGTGATTGGGTTATGATACAAACACTGGTGTTTAATACACCATTAGGGCTCTCATTTATCTTCTCCACTCGCTGACTCCTAATGTCTCCCCAAAGCCCCCTGCCAGACTCACAGCTGGGGCCTTGAAGGAGGTCTGTCGGCACAGATCCTCATCACTCTGATGGGGGACTTTGAAGCGTTTACTTGCTGCCAAGACAGCCTATCACATGAGAGTAACCTCTTTAGACACTGCTAAGAGCTACAGAATAAAGACCCCACATCTCTATCTATCTATCTATCTATCTATCTATCTATCTATCTATCTATCTATCTATCTATCTATCTATCTATCTATCTATCTATCTATCTATCTATCTATCTATCTATCTATCTATCTATCTATCTATCTATCTATCTATCTATCTATCTATCTATCTATCTATCTATCTATCTATCTATCTATCTATCTATCTATCTATCTATCTATCTATCTATCTATCTAGGCTTGGGCGTATAGTATCACTGCTGAGTCAGTCATCCATAGACTTAGTCAATTATGTACATAATCCCTGTAATGAGATTTCAGATGGCATGGTGAACAGTAACCCTGAGGGGCAGGAAGCCACGCTTCATTTTTGTAAAAAAGGCAATCACTGCTGAACAACTCTTTCCCTTTCTTTCTCTGTTACTCTGTCTCTTTCTGTCTCTTTCTCTCTTAACTTCTCTCTTTTACTCGAGTCACTCCAGACGTAGGCACACACACACACACACACACACACACACACACACACACACACACACACACAAGCACACACACACACACACACTCAAGCACACACACAGAGAGACAGAAATAAATAAAAGGATGTAGAGAAAGCCGGAATACACACAGGCGAGATTTTTTGTCATCTACAAAAGTAAATACTCCTACCCAACAAAAGACACTATGAGAGTAATAGTCATTGCTTATTTCCTTTTGCAGTTTTTGGTTTGTGTTTTTTATTTTTATTTAAATGTACTGCTTTTTACTGAGATGTTATCATCTCTGTGGTCTCATCTAGGATGCATTTATACAACTTAAAAGACACCCACTCCCCTTTGAAAAAAGTAGTTTTTAGCAGTTGATATGCTTTGCTTTGAAAGCTGGATTTTAATATGCTGTGAGATTAATTCCAAGTAGCTTTTTTTCTGGCATAACCATCAGCGTTAACCCCCTCCCCACCCCCTGACTCCCCTCCTACGTCTGTTGATGGATAATGGTGCTATTCCTTTTGGAGCGGCATCTCCATGAAGCACGATCTGTCGAGAAACGTGGGAGGTCACGACTGACACAGCAACCCTGCTGTGCTTCCTCCCCCCCCGCATCCCCCACCAAAAAAAAATGAAGTCAATGAGAGCACAGATACAGATTTTATTGTGGTATTACACTTACGTTCTTCTGAGTTACCATTACAATAATTCCTTTACCTTTTACTAACGGCACATAATATACACAATAATTTCATAATTAAAGTGAATGCATTTTCTCCCACAAATTTAAAATACAGCAATACTTTAAATTTAAGACCCTCTTTTGGGAAAAAGAAAGAACTATGAAAATGATTGTTTGTGTGTTTGTGCAACAGATACAATATAAGTCTAATTCTGAATTGTCTGAATTGTAAAATGTTGCTTTCACTTCTCCACTGAATTGTTTAAAAAATAATTTGAGGAAAGGGAAAACGTATGTAGTATACCCCCACTCATAAATATATGCGTGGGTGGGAGTTTGGCATTATGGCAGCATGTTAGCTGTGTCAGTGTCATCTGCATACGGTAATTCATGTGATACATTTTTGTGCTTTTTTTGTGAACATGTGTTTATGTGTGCAACTCCCCCTTTTGTGAGAGTGTTAAAGTATCTGTGTGTGTGTGTGTGTGTGTTCATGTTACAATGATTAATGAGTCTGGGAGAGTGCTTGCGGGCTGAGATCAGGTGCAACAAGATTTAACTTAAAACGCTCAATCCTTTTCCTACACATTCAATTAACCCGTCCCTGTGCACTCCTCTCAGCCCCCTCTGCAGAGCCATTCATCTCTGAGCTCACACAGCACTCCGCTCCAGCCGGCGAGCGCTCTCATTTAACAGCCATCTTTTATTTACAGCCCCTTTGTGTTTGCTGTATGAATTTCACACATTTCACATTTAGAATCAGCTCTCAGATCAAGTGGCCCCATCTGATACGGTTATACAGTACACAGCACTTAATATTATTTAGTCACTCACTGCTTCCTCATAGCAATGAAGTAATCCTACTTTCATTTATTATGTCCCTATGAGCTGAAATAGCCTGTGCTTGAATAGCCACCTGCTGGCTTCAAATGATGCACTTTGGCATTAGTGTATAATTCATCAATTGCATATTGTGGTCTGGTCTGAGAACCAAGCATGACGAGAAAGGTTAACAGTGATTTAGTTTGCAGAAAAAAATAATAATTTCAGAACCACTTCAATAGTAAAGCATCAACATATATATATATTTATTTATTTATTAGCAAAACATGTAATACCATATAAGTGATGGAGTAAATCATGCAAAACAAATAGGTCTGACTGGTAACTGAATAATAACTGAAACAAACAGGTAGAAAGTAGTGCCATATACAATATGTTGCAGTAACAACCAATTAGCAGAATTTGTGAGCTTTCAGATAAACATGAGACAATTATCAATAGAGAATCAGGACAACATGCCAAATATGGCAAAGCTGCATTAAAACAAATCATTCAATGGGAACACAAATTATTTGCAGTGTATACAAGATAATGTAAATTAAGCACTAGTCATGTTTTCACTGAGTATTTAAATGCATATACTTTTTATTCTACCATTGGATTGTCATTGGTGTTGTATGCCACCGTTTACAGGTTGGAGTTTCAGTATGGGTTCAGCATACCAGTTTCACAGCTGGAGGGTGTTTGTAGTCGTCTGTGCCCTGCCCTGTGTGTGTGCTGTGGTGGCACTTACCTTCATGCCCGAAAGTCCCAGGTTCTACCTTGAGGTAATGTTATTTTCCCTAATTATTGCTTTAGAAACTAACAGTTTGCATCCCTCGTGAATCAGCAATCTTCAAGAATGCTGCATCATGGTACTGTGTCATTGTCACCCACTGTCCTTGCTTATCAGTTTTTACAATTCTAGAATAATACGTCAGGCAAATTGAGAGTACTTGGACACTTCCCAACAGATGTTTAATCAGACCAAAGAGCGTGAGTCATCTAAAACTCCTGGAGGAGGCCTTATGTCTGCAAAATAGAAGCCTGGAGCTCCGTGACAGGAGGTTTGCTCTTGCAAGTTAATCACCCTTTGAAGTAAAATGAGTCACCGTTGTCGTGATTTTCGTCATTATGTCCCATTTTGAAAAAAAATCAAAGGCATGTGGATATGTACAGTTTATACGATTGTGGATGTGTTGCTGTCCATGAGGAAGTGAGACCAGTGCTGAATTCATCTTCTCTCTCGCTCTTGCTTTCCCTCCTGTCAGGTGGGGAAGCACGATGAAGCCTGGATGATCCTCAAACAGATCCACGACACCAACATGAGAGCGCGTGGGCAACCGGAGAAAGTCTTCACCGTGAGTGTTTGTTTCTGCGGTGTGCTGTCTTGGCTGGGTTTCCTGATGCTTAAGGAAGCAAAGAGGCTTATATTCTGCCACCGCGGGGACAGCTTTTAACGCTTTCACAGTGCAGGATCATATCTGAATTATGAAGGTTCTGAAAGCTGTTTTGTGTCGTTCAGGCTTATTTGCTTCGTGAGCTGCACTTGTGGGAAAGCCTCTTAGTCAACACGTTTCTTGGATTGATCATGCACTGTAGTACACACTGTTTACATTGATTTCTATCACAGCGATCATGTGCTTTCAATCGTGTGTGACACTAAAGATAACCAAATAGAAATATCATCATATTGCATACGTAATCATAGTGATGTCAAGCAACAGATGTTGATTGCACCCATTATATGGAGATTGTCATGTTTTTTCTTCATTACTTTCTCAGGTAAACAGGATCAAGATACCCAAACAACTGGATGAATTGGTGGAAATGGGGTCAGAGTCTGGCAATCCAGTTTCCAAGTTATTCTTTCGGATAAAGACTGAAATACACGGGGTACATATTTGCCTTTTAATTTGAGTGCGGCAGAAAGCAGATTTTTATTTTATTAAGAATTTCTGTCCACTGCCTAAATTCCAAATCTTTTGAACACATGGAGTGTAATACGACTGTTATCTCTCTTTAGATCTATCTGAATCTCATGAAATGCTTCAACTACCCTATGCGAGAAAACATGATGCGACTTGCCATAGTGTGGTTCATGCTGTCATTCGGGTGAGCTTCATCCTGATGTCATTTGTGTCACAGAAAAACCAAACTGTCTAATTTTTCTGGTCAGACAATAGCACAAGGCAGTCAGGCTTGTGGACAAATTACATTTCTGTCATCTTGGTTTCTCTGCAGTGCAGAAGTTGCATGGCCTCAAAATCAATCACAGGGGATCAATACTGGTGTCTCACGGGGGAGAAAATATAGGAGTGAAAGCAGCCAGAGATTAAAAAACACCCTGAACACACTCTTTACAATCAAACAGAAACCACAAGTGTCTCCTGGTCTTCTGTGTCTGACTGCACACGTACAAGTGTATCTCTCCACTTGTGACCCTAATATCAATGAATGTGGTTGCAGGTATTATGGTCTGTCAGTCTGGTTCCCTGATGTCATCAAACACCTTCAGGCAGATGACTATGCATCCAAAGTGAAGCTACACAACAATGAGCGCATTGAAGACTTCACCTTCAACTTCACCTTGGAGAACCAGATACACAAAAACGGCCTCTTCATCAACGACCGGTAGGACAAGTCCACTAACTAGCAGGCTTAGTGGATTGATGGATGGATTTAAAGTGGAATGTAACTGTGCTTCTTCAGATTCGTCAATATGAAGCTGAGGTCCGTCACCTTCATTGACTCTACCTTTCGTAACTGCTTCTTTGATGATGTCACATCGGTGGGCTCCTTCTTCCGTAACTGTACTTTTATTGATGCTTTCTTCTATAACACAGGTGAGATACTAATATTCTTAAACTTCTACTTTGACATGATTACAGAGCTAGAGTGGTATGTTCCTTTGGATGTCAGGGTTATTATTTAGTTTGTTATTTACACCCTAAATGATTGTAAAATTAAATATTGTATCCATTTAACCCAATATGACTGAACTTGCAACTTTAAAGAAAAGTTAAATGTCTCCATTACATAAATATCTTTCATAATTTCAATATAATCATATAATAAAGGCTGTGAATTTTTTTGTAATAGTTATTGTTTAATACCTGAGAAAAAGACAATTTTCAATTATGAGACAAGACAGCAACATACTGTATTGTGCTTTTCCCTTTTTTCCCTTCTTTGGGCAGATATTGACGAATCCAAGTTGATAGATGGCACAGAGGTGGTCAACAGCACATTCACCCACAACAAGAAAGGATGCCAGATGACGTTTGATGATGACTACAGTGCCTACTGGGTATACTTCATCAACTTCCTGGGAACCCTTGCTGTTCTGCCCGGTAACATTGTTTCCGCCCTTCTCATGGACAAAATTGGGCGTCTGTCCATGTTAGGTAAGAATGGAGGACAAGATGTGTGTGCACTTTAGTAATTGGTTTTCACATTGACTGCAGAATGATTCATGGTATGAGTGTGGCATCCATCACTGAGTATGAGAGGCGATTATGTTTGGCCTGTAATTCAATTGAACATTAGTCAAATGAATGCCACGTGTACTAACTCTTGCTCCTTCTCTTGTGCCCTGTGTGTGCTTGTATGTACAATCAGGTGGCTCCATGATCCTTTCAGGCATCAGCTGTTTCTTTTTGTGGTTCGGCACCAGTGAGTCCATGATGATTTTTATGTTGTGCCTTTACAACGGTCTGAGCATCTCTGCCTGGAATTCCCTTGATGTGATCACGACTGAGTCATTCCCTACTGCCAGGAGGTGAGTAGGCGATCAATGGATGTGTACATACTGGCATACATAGTTTAGACTTGTTAATGGATATAATGAACAGAGGTACACATAAAACACAGGGGTAATTCAGTTAACTCCAACACATTTCTCTCTCCTCACCTTTGACCTCCTCCTGTCCCTGATTCTTCTCTCCCCAGAGGAACAGGCTTTGGGTTCTGCAACGCTCTGTGTAAGCTGGCAGCAGTCTTGGGGAACCTGATTTTTGGCTCTCTTGTTGGCATCACAAAGGCCATCCCAATCCTCATGGCCTCGTCTGTGCTCGTCGGGGGAGGCCTGGTTGCACTCCGGTTGCCTGACACCAAGTTGAATGTCCTTATGTAACACCAGTTTGGCGTTCATCAGCTGGGATAAAACCTGGATAAAACCTGAGTGAATCTGAGAGGAAGCCCAGAAAGTGTTGAGCAAGGAGTGCAAATGGCTTGGTTCACACATATCTTAATCACATTTCGCTAATGTACCGTAGATGGATAGCCACCCACCTTTCTCACAATGTGTTTTAATTTATACAAATCCAAATCATTAGATTCCTCGTTATTCAATAATACGCTCAGCCTTTTTGTGAATGTACTGTGACAGAGCTGAGAGTTTGCACATGTTTTGGTACTGAGACTTTGGTGGAGTTTTGTTCAGTGACTGGTTGCCCCTTCCAGCTGTAGCCATAAGTTTTAGTACAGTCACTGCACAGTTCAAGCTCAGGCTTTTAATATTGATACAGTCTTATTAAGACAAGCCAGATGGGGAGAAAAGTGAAAAACAAGCTGTAATGAGCACTGCCAACCTTCTGTGGGGCAACGTAGGGAATAGATGATCAGACAGAGCGGACATACGACACAGCTGTATGACAGCTGGCTTACCCAAAAGACGCAAGTATACAGGACATGTTATAGACAGCATGCAGAAAGGCAACATGAACATCAACACATGAAAAATCACACATAGATGATGTACTTAATGTCTTGAAAAAGAGTAGTACTACCTTCACTTTTTTTCGATACTATTTTGCTCGACATGACAATTGCTCAGACATCTTCAACCTTTTCAACATAGATAATTCACGCATGACGCCAAGCCCTTTGCATTAGCCAACCAAGAATCAAAAAGGCCATTTAAAAAAAATGACATGTCTTGTACCAGTTATTGTTTAGTATGTTAAATCTGAGGCTGCTATATATTTTCTGCATATTGTTTTTTGTTTTGTGGAAGTTAGAATGATGACTTATTCATTTTATCCAAATGTTGTTACTCCAGGTCTCCATCAATGTGTGGCATTGTTGTACAAAAGCTCTATGATGAGCTCTCCTTCTGATTTAGCTTTGTGTTGGATCTTCCTTGTGGCAGTAGCGTTGATGGTGACATGTCTTGCTGCTTCCATTTAATAATACTGAATGGCCTTTTTTAAATGTGCCTCTCGATAACTGGAGCAGTCAGCCCATAGTCATGTGTTGTCCAAAGGTCATACGAAACAGACAGAAACTGAATAGGAAGTAAATAAATAAAATAATAATGCCATTTTGTGTGTGTAGAGTATAGATGTTTTATAAGTATTTAACTTTTGTGAGATAAGCCTCCTCTGATACATAATTGTTTTTTAGTTCCAATAGGTAAAAATGCAACATAACAACATTGAATTAAATGGTGTAAGTTACCGAGCATAACTTAAAAGTAATAACAAATACATAAATAACAAGCATCTTTTTATGAGCGCTTATTGATGACATTATGAAAATGTCTCCTAAGAAATTATGTTTGCATGTTTGTTTGATTTAAAATTGTGAAACAAATAGAAAACCGGATGATGAATTTGAGCTCTGTCATTTTTTTTGTGACTTACCAACAGTTTTGTCTAAAATCTCACACTGACCTACCTTGTACTAGTTATGTATCTTGTTATTCAACATTGGGACCTCATTGCATTCTGCTTAAGATAATAATCATCACATCACTTTACTATTTTATTTTGAAAGTGCTAAAATACCTCTAAAATTGTAATTGATATAATTGATTTTTATATTTTTCAGATATACCAGAACAATTCAGTTGCTCTCAGTCTTGTTTAATTTGTGCACATGGATTGTGTGTTTTGTTGCTGACAACTTGTGTCCTGCTTTTCTCTGCATTTGTGGTATCTGTGATCGCAGCATAGAGGTAGTTTGCCCTTGCACTGTAGTTGGCTCTTTCAAGGCTACTCGACAGAAACAACAAAAAAAGGCTTCCACAATTGTACTGTACATGTGCATTCATTTCAGTGTACCCACCTTGTTCACAGATTTAGTCAAATCTGTTGGAAAACATTATGAAGTGTGCTGCTATTGCACAAAAGATATATTTTGACCATATGATTTAAGTATTTTTGAAACAAAAGTATAACATACAGATTCTAAATGCACTGATATAAAGAGTGATGACTTACGTCATGCCTAACGTCAATCCAACGTCAATCCAAGTCTGCAAGAATATTAGAAGGCTTGATATGTTTCTGGATGAGTTAAAACTTTAAGTGATGGCAGATCTACCTGTTGTGTTCGAGAGAAATGACCTTACCAGTTATGTTTGAGGTATTTGGGGTATTGCTTATATGTACTGTCTTAATGTGTGTGTGTGTGTGTGTGTGTGCGCGCACGCACATGTGTGTGTATAAGTGCGAGTACTGGATGTGTGTGTGGGCCTGCATATATACAGTATGAGTGTAAATAATGTACATATCAAAGCTGATATCGGTGGACTTCTGGTTATAAGCTCCTTGATCGACTCATATGTCTCCTGCTTTGTCCAAGCGATAAGTCCATCTACTGTATCTCTGTTGTACATCTCTGTGTGTCCTTGGCTTTAAGCCCCTACTCACCTGCTACTCTCTCTGTGTGTGTGTGTGTGTGTGTGTGTGTGTGTGCACAAACTTGCATGTACGTAAGAAAACTTCTGTTCTTTTGTGGTCAACTTTGTGTTCTTACTGTAAATTCATCTGGCAGAAAATGATGGCAATACTAAGATTTTTGTTGAGGAAAAATGTGAATGTATCACTCTTGTAAGTTCTGTTAATCCATTTTATGGAGATAATCAAATGTATGTGGAGAATAGAGTTGTGTATATTATTGTGAAGGGCCTGCCAGTCAAAGGATAACTGAGCTGTATGTTCAGAGGTCCATAAGTGTGAAACGATGTGAAAAATTATTTGCCAAATGATGCCCTGTGAATAATATTAGTAACTGGAAAGACAGGGATTGCAGACTGTGCTGCTTTTGAACATATATACAATAAAAGATATGTTCTCTAGCAAATTATGCTTTTCTTTTATTTCCTAACCCTTATCTCAAACCTCGGAATAAAATAAATCTCCATGTTCATATTATCCATACATTTCTGCACTTACCTGCTGTGCAAAACTGTTATTTTTCCATTTGTAATTATTTCCCTTTCTTCAATAGCTTATTTGCATGGGTACTTTCATATGTGTAGGATATGAAACATAAGATAAACATAAAATACATTTAGCTGTGAATTTATTGTAAAACGCTAATATAAAACATCTGTGCAATATATCCCATCTTTATGAAGGTCATTTGATGATAGAGGTGTATTTATTCAACTTGATGGTCGTGTCTAATAATTTGTCCACCTGAACCTAAATGAGGCAGACAATCTCATTTGTGTTCTAGGTGTAGCTAGTTGAGTCTAAGTAGATACACAGACTGTATGCAGCAGTGTCCCTGTGGGTACACTAGTCATAATTTCAAACCAATGCTGCCATCTCGTGGAGGAATTTCAGTATTGGAATTATTACTGTAACTGCAAAACAGAATGTTTGAGATTATATTACAATATATTTTCATGTTTAGATTTGTCACTTGCTGCTTGGATTTTGAGTTTCCCTTTGCACAAATACAAACATTATCCAACATAAATTGGTGCGTGATAATTTATCAGAATAAAGGGAATTAAATCTCTGAGGCTCAAGATGTCTCTTGGGAGGATACCTACCGCAACTCTTGAAATTAAATTTACATCTTAAAAGTGGCTTTCTAATGGGCTGCTGTTTGTGATTCAAATGAACAATTAACTAAATTTTAATGAATGGAGGGTGGTAAGGGACCAGGATAATGGATAGGGGGTACCAAAGGGGAAGTATAAAACATACACATGTTAAAGAGATATATAAAGTGTAAAATATATGATGACAATAAGCTTACATAGAGTAAAACGGAGGACAAACAGGAGAATACATTTAACGCACAGCTACATTGCGAGATATTAGTGCTGTGACGATATGCATCATATCCCCCAGTGACAGTGAACGCAGCACGAGCCACCTTTTGACCAGCAGGTGGGGCAAGGTGCTAAATGTCCATCTCCCGTCCCGTCAATCATTTCTCTCCAGCGCGTCACGTTAGCAGGGAAGTTAACGCACACTTTGTTCAGGAGTCAAAGACGTGCACAGCATGGGGACTGTCTGTCGAAAGTGACAGTTTGCGCTTTCATGAAACTTTTGAAGACTGTTCATTCCCTTTTTTGGCTTTCCCCCCCAGTGTTACACCGGTTATTTTACCCATATCAATATATCCTGAGAGGCGCGGCATATTGCTGACTGGCTGCTGAAACGTTAGCTTGTAGCGTTATTTCCAGTTCAGACGAGTCCACAAGTGGAGGAAACGACGCAAGATGTACCATGAAGAAACCGCAACTCTACAAAAGCCACACTATGGAAGTAAGATACACTCTTCTTTAACTGTTTTCTCTCACGAGCACAGCGTTATGTATTGTGTTTGCTTATTATGAGGGCAGATGAAGTTATTGTAGGATGTTTAATGAGCAACAGGTGGTTCAGCAGCACTGAACAGCAGGATACCTGTAGGAGTGGTGTCAATCTCTGACAATATGGCAGCATGTGGCATGACATGTGGTCTGAGGAAGACGAGAGTCCTCAAATGTTCAATGACAGAGGTTATTGGGTCAGAGAAACACATCCTGGTTGTTAAACTAACGTTTAAGCCGCACCATTGGTACGTTCAGGGTCCAGAGCTACTTTATATGTTGAGACTTGTTTGCTGCAAACTCACTTACAATTTGATTTGGGGACATTCTGAAATGCACTTTTTTTATTTCAAAGTGTCCCCAACTGCACCACACTGTTGTCTATTTATTTAACGTTAATGTCTAGAGCGAGCATATCAGCCAGTCTACACAGAAGGCATTTTCTCATAGGTTAACCATTAACCTGGGATTTTGCTGCTGTATAGAAATTCATAACTGGGTCCACGAGTATTTTAAGAATGTAACTGAGCTTACTGATATACAATAAAAACAACTTAAGTCTGCAAAAATACTTAACCAAGTCAGAATAACTTGTATCTTGTCACTGGCCAGCATCTGTGGGCAAAGTGCAACTTTGAGAGATAAGACCAATCAATTATGTCATCACTGCAATCTTTTTGCCTGTAACATGGACCATTGAGTATCATTGGTCTTCTGCACTTAGCACACTCAGCACACCCAATCTAACGATGTCTCGGGAGATGTTTAGCTACTGTGGTCTCAAGAGAAGTGTGCCTCTAGAAATAGTACAACTAGTGAGTAGTTTGTTGTAAAGGCTGTGAAATAGAGTAGTCTTAGGAACCACGAGTGGTCCTAAATTAGTTGGCCATGTCATTGAGTGAAACCAGGCAACGGATCCCCTGCATATGTATTACTTGCAAGTGCTGTTATGGGACCTATATGCAATGAACCAACCTGAAAGCAAAGTCGTCTTGATTTGTGGTTCCCCATGACACATAATCATGGAGCCCATAACTCTAGTCCGGTGATCCTCTGACACACAAAGGCAACAAACGCATCCTGAGGGTTAAATATAACGCAAAGTACTTCCAGGAAGTGTGTGAGTGAGTCAGTAGAGGTAGTGTGTAATGGCTGCACGGTGGCTGTTCCACCTCTGACATGAGTGTACATTTGCATCCATGTCACAGCTGCGTGTGTGTGTGTGTGTGTGTGTGTGTGTGTGTGTGTGTGTACACATGCAGGCCTGCCACATTTGAGTATGATATGTCAAGCCTCCATTGAGACTGAGTGAACGTATATGTCTGCGGAGAGCTGATGAATAGGCAGTATTTAACAGAATGCCTGAGAAGTTTACAGATCAAAGCTTGCTGCAGCAAAAGCTAGTTTCTGGAGAATGTACTTAATGTCCCTTGTGGGGAAAATAGTTTTGGACTCCACATTGCAGTTCCAAACTCAATAAATAAGTAATACAATTTACATGATTGTTTTTGCCCTCCTTGAGATTAGTTTGTTTAGGCAAATCAATCAACATATTTTTCAGTTTGACTTTGCATTACTAGAGGTAGTAATGTTAATATAACCCACATGTATTTTTCTGTCTTACTTGATGCCCTACACCCCAATACGCCTGCCTGTATTCAAAACCAGGACATAGTGCTTCATCTGGTGGAAGAAAGCTTTGTTCTTAAACTGAGCCCCCGGGTGTGAGATTGTCCCGCCACTCAGCCAGAAATAAAGAGATTTGATTGGATTAGAGCGTTGTGGGGGGAGGAGATCTCATTAAGCTCCAGGTAAAGGTCAAGTCTCAGCAGAAGTCACTTGTCAGTAGGGCACCCCACTAAGGCCACTTGGACATGGACATTTAATTTCACTCAATCAAGGGTTCATTGGGGCGTGTAGTACAGTTTCCAAGGGGCACCCAAGATCTCAAAATACTTTGAAATGCACTTACTGTACAGTTCCTGCATCCGGTGACTAGAATCAAGAAAATAATCACTTCTTTTTTTGAGTTAGCTCTGTACTGTACTTTTAATGTCAGTTTAATTAAATATTTCTACGGTGATGGGATTCTTTACTTTCATGGTTGCTCATGAGAGAATGTTGGGTTTCTGTAAATACAGAGTAAGGGCTAAACCTGCTATGTATGAAACATCTTGCAATTTAAATAATTTGAGCTATAATTCAATTTAATCACCATTCTGTTTATGTTGTACAAATTGATTAAGCAAGCTTTTAATTAAATACTAATTTGTGATTCTATTTATTTATGGTCTTACGTGATGAATGAGGACATGTGATTTGTTTACATTTGCCAGTGTGACATATATAGAAATAAAGTTATGATTATAATTTGGCCAATAAGTATGCACAACAGACTATTGTATGTTGAACGATAAAAAAAAAAAAGGCACTGACATTATTTTTAATTTGCGTGCCTTTTACAGCCATTCAGGATGATGAGAGGCTGTCGGCGGAGGAGATGGACGAGAGGAGACGACAGAACATCGCCTACGAGTACCTGTGTCACCTGGAGGAGGCCAAACGGTAAGACGGGAGAAGGCCGGACACAAAGGAGGAACAAACCTTGAATGGGAACTTAATGCCACATGCTGACAAGAAGCAACCACTGTTCTTTGGTGTTTACTTTAACACTCAGAGCTCAAAGGAATGACATTGGGCGTGTTCTTGGGTCGAGCGGCAGGTTTCGTTTGATGTTTGATCGTGTAGAAACGTTTGTGTGTTTAATTAACATCGTTATATATTAACAGCAGGGAGTGGTTGAGAAATGAACTAGTGGAGGGAACGAGAGGGGAACATGATAGATAAGGGAACAAAGCAGTGTGTAATTGAATCATCTTTGTTGTAGCATAGCATGGTGTTGTAATAATAGATAACGGCAGAATCAACATGCATGTAAGATGATGACACTCAGCTGCTTCCAATCATTGTGTGATTAAGACATGGGAGGTGCTGACTTAATGGAAAGAGTGGCTCTTTTTCCACTGTGTCCTAAACCTCACTGATTGCTAAAATAATCAAATACAACACAGAAGGTTTTGAAGGTTTCTTGATAATTGTCTCAGTAGGTTGAGTAAATACATTTGTTTCCAATGGCTTGCAATGATTTTCCACAAGACTCTTTTTGAATAGTAGTAATTCAGATATCTGATGAAGACTATTTCTTGTGTGGTACTTGAACAGAGCTAAAACTAAACCACTTCCTGTCTTCTTCACAAGGGCATCCATCCAAGCAGAAAAGAACAGGAAGTGTAATCATGCTTCTTTTAACACCCTGATTTTGAGACAACCCTACCGAGTCTGAGAGAGATTGATTTTCAGGCTGATAATTGGTGTTTTAACTAATGTAGCATTCTGTAGCCTAGTGGTTATTTCACAATGTTTTTTTCATGGTACACTCTTTATGAGTGTGTGCAGCCTGCTGTCATTTCCTGACAGACTATTGTTTGACAAGTGAATTTGCAGTATCTCAGTCAAGACTATTTAAATAGCCTACATTATCTGCCTATGTCACAGGATAATAAGGGTCTCCAAGGGAAGCTTGGCTAGACTGAGCTCAGATTCAGTCATCCATCAAAACCGGGCCACGCCTAGATTGTCCCACTTTTGTTTAGTGAGCTGGAAAGTAGTGGAAGGCTATCCCAGCTCCACTGCGGGAGTTTAAGGAACATGTGTTGTTGCATCACTCTCAGCTAACTTCAAAATGATCGCTATTCATCTCTCTCACACACACATACTCACACTTTCTAGCTTCCTGTTATTGCCTCCCAGTGCTACTGACTTTTACACTTATGTAAATTGTAAAATGGAATCTCTATTCTGGGAAAGCTGTCAAATTGGATTAGGATTAAGACAGCTGCTAATGAAGGCAGCAACCACAGAGAGTATGGGATTACGTTCTACTCTCTAGGGTCAGGAGTCAGCAGTGACTGAAACAAGCCAACCATGTAAAGGTAACTCTTATAGTACACCTGGGTTATGATCTTACAAGAGACATAGTTTCACTATCCACCTATAGCCCAGCTACTTTTACATTCCTTGTTAACTGTAAATCACCGTCAAAGAGGTTGTATTGCTTCCTGGAACTAACTGAAACCTTTTTCCAGCGCACTATGGTGGAGTGACATGAACAAATGAAATCCTCCCCAACATCTTTGATTTAAAAAAACGCAGTGATAGTTTACGAGTGTCATATTTACGAGTGTCATATTTGCCCAGACCATAGTAGATTACCCACATGCTTTGTTGTTAAAAGTCCCCTCAAGAGCGCTTGGTAGAGTGCTGAGTTAGTCTTGGCTCTTTTTGTTGTCAGTTGACAGACACACCTCCTACAACACACACACACACACACACACACACACACACACACACACACACACACACACACACACACACACACACACACCACAGCATAAAAGTAGTTTCTGGAATGAGACTTTGTACTGTCAGTGAAGAGTAAACTGTTGATGGTTTATTTCATAGTTCTTTTGGATGGGAACTCTTTTGGTTTGCTTTGATACAGGTTCAGCCCAGGGTATCTAGAGCATGCATTTTTAAGGATATTATAAAAATGTTCAGACACACCCTGCCCTACCACATATGCTAAATTTATTTCATTACACACAGGCACCCACACAAGCACAAACTCATGACCAGTGTGACGCAAGCCTTCAGGAGACACTCTGTGCCGAATTCACAAAGAAAGGATTGCGGCTGTAATGGCACCATAAATTGTGCATCACTTGCAACAGCTATCGGTCCTGTCTGAAGAGTTCACTAAATATATTGTGCTAATGATATTACAGTGCAAATACACTTGTAGCATTTTGCAGCAGAGTGTAATATACAATTTTTGCATCTGATTGCTATAATCCATGTGGCTAAGTATAAATGTTGTCGGAGTGAAAAAGAACATGTTCAAGCCGTACCTACAGGTCAAGTACAGCAACAAGGTGCAGACACATTCCTCAAAAGAAGATGGCATAATTTAAGTGGAGGACAACAGAAAAGCTATCATCCAATGCTGCCACGATCACTGAAAAGTCTGGGCATGACACACACTGCCACCAACTCACTGAAGATGCTAATCATTTCACTGTAACTGCTATTAGTGCTGATCTTTGTGAATTGGACTGCAATGAGGAAAATGTGTGTATATATATATATAACCCTTTGCGACTACTGTAAGAATACACAGTTTCTTTTTGGCTTACTTGTGCAGGTTTAGTGGCTGCAGAAGCCACACAATTGTTATGTAAATTTGTCCTTCAGTATGTAGTCAGAAAGACTGTAGTTGAGAGCAAAGGAGAGTAGATCACTAATAACTTGAGTCCAGAAAGCTGTGTTTTGTTTTGACCGGCGAGTTGCAGATTGGACAATGACAGGAAGGCTTGCTTTGTAGGTTGTAAACAGGCATGCTAGCCTGTCCTGTTTCAGGAGACAAGTTCTGCCGGCATTGTTTCAAGTACAGGAAGTTGAGAGCTCAGTTACCCATGCAGGATGTTCCTTTGACTTTGTTCCTGCTAAATATTATATATAAATATTTTATATATACTTTTTTTTTTCTTCTCTCTGTTATCTTGAATATTTATGACATTTGATCTTCTCCATTAATTTGTCCCTTTTCTGGAGATATGAAAGTTAAACTATTCAACAATGCCTCTCGATTTTGATCTGGATCACTGCTTTGCCCCCGGTTGGTTGTGTCCACATGTCTGTGTGCGGGTGCACGTGTGTGTCTGTATCAGTTTCATTGTCATGCAGTGCCAAATAAGCCTTTTCTGACATGCAACGCCCCACTAAAGTATGGCAGACATTTCTTCTTGCATAATCTACAGCATCAGGTGACATAACATTGGTTACGAGGATGCTTTATTCCTCAAGGTGGCCAACCTACACTCCACTGGGTTTGTGCGTTGACAGTGCATGATGTGTTGTGGTTTTCATCGAATGTGCTGATCCGGTGCTGACACACACTTGCAGACTAGATCCTTTGAGCGCCCACACGACCTTAATTAACCTAAACAAGGTGTCTGTGCGCATGCATGTGGGAGGAAGCACTTGTTTATTGCTTGTAGACTGCAAGGAAGAAGCTGCTGGTATGACTAAAACCCATAAACTACGGGTTTTCAATTAAAATTCAATGCGGCACAGTTTGAGAGGGGGGGTGGGGGTAGAACTATCAGGGCAGAGAGCCATGGTGGTAAATAGCTATCACTTCCAGGCAGTGAGATGATGTGTAACAGACTTTCAATCCATGATGATTCACCATGCTCACAAATCATTCACTAGCTTTTGGGAATGGATTTGTCCTAATGTATCTGGGAATAGTCTGGCAGAGACTGCTCTAAAGCTGCTCTTGAACTCTTTTAAACGAAGATTACATCAGTTTGAAAGGTCGTTATTCAAAAATATGCTGAATATTCTCTATATAATTTTTAGCTTCTACCTCATCACTCTCATGAAAACACATTGTTGTCCTGCAGAAGTGAAACTCATAAACCTTCATCAGTGATCAATTTAGGCTGAAGAGGTGTTAGACATCTCGCTCACTGTTTACCTCTTTAACCTGACAAGTAAGCCTAACCTTTAACCTTTACGTGGTCCCAAAGCTCAAACGGTAAGTGTGTCCACAGCCCCCTCCCTAAAGCATGCTGGGCTCAGTGTGGGTGCTGCCTGTAACAATGCCCAGTTCTCACTGGCCTACAGACTACTTCAGTGCTCTGTTTAACTAAACACATTTCAGTTCAATATAGCAGAACTGACTTAATAACTATCGTACATCTGGAATTGGGTAGCCTGTGTTGTCCTAAAAACATAAATTGTATTAAATTATAATTACATTAAATGCAAAGTGTTCATTTATTATTCATTTCAGGCTAAAGCTGAAATGCTCTTGTTGTTGTTTATCAAACTTTTTTTAAAACATTTGTTTTGTTAGCTGATTTTGTTAGCCAGTGGCCAAAATATATATAGATTTGAGTTTTTTTCCGTAGAGACTTTAAAGGTTGTATATTTATTAACTTAAAAAAAATAAAATCATATTTATACTGTCCCACCAACAGTATATAGTATAGACCAAAGACATTATTGTTATTATGATCTAAATTGGGGTATGTTCTCTGCCCCACTGCCTTTAGTTTTTGCTCAGAGCAGCAGGTGTAGGAAAGGCCAATATTGACTTGCTCACTACATGCAGGCATTCAGCCACCTTGTAAATAGCACTGCACTCGGTAGTACATCTCAGGTGGCAGGGTAAATAGTGTGAAATTATGTTTGTTTATACTCTGAATGTAACCATAGCACACTGCTTAGTATTACAGACATTCTCATGGAAATTTACTGGAGATTTTGCCAGCCACTTTGATGAGTTGAGAGCTCTTTCTGTACTTCCCAAGTTCCCTGTTTGAGAGGATTATTACTGGTCAGTTTGTTGCAAGAGAGAAAATCCCCTGCCTGCTCTGAGATCAATATTTGTGTACTCTCAGGTGGATGGAGGCCTGCCTAGACGAGGACTTGCCCCCTACCACAGAACTGGAGGAGGGACTGAGGAATGGGGTCTACCTTGGCAAACTAGCCAACTTTTTTGCCCCCAAAATGGTGTCTGAGAAAAGGATCTACGACCGAGATCAGGCCCGCTATAAGGTACACCTCCATTCTTTTACATTTGCATCCTGCCATCTTCAGGTAAGGTCATAGGTGGCAGGCAATTGTCCGGGCCTATTACAAAAGTGTATGAGCCAGATCTTTAGCCTGACTTTGAGCTTGTGTTTTTCTCTTTGACAAATGACAAACAAACTGTATCAGACTGTTGGATGCTAGAAAAGTTAAGGAGTTTTTTAGTTATCGGACCTGCTCAGCTGTCATGCATCTTTTAAGGGCATCAATGATAACAATCTTTTTATCACTGTTTTTCAGATTGCAGTGGTAATGTTTTGAACAGTTGCTACACTTTCTCATATGGTTACATTTAATATGTCTGTGCTCCTGTTTTCATCCTCAGAGCAAAGGGCTGCACTTTAGACACACTGACAACACAGTGCAGTGGCTCAGAGCCATGGAGTCAGTCGGTCTCCCCAAGGTAAGAAACATGCTCAGCCATCGGTAATGCAGAAGCATCCTCTCTGTTTTACAAACATGCATACAAACATGCTCAATAGACAAACTAATTTGAATATTAGCACATCATCACTCTAATAACGATTGTATCTGATTTATAGATAAATTCTAGCTTATATAAAACTGTTGATATTCAATAAGAGTCTTTGCTAAGTAAAAAATATCACTTGAACATCTCTGGGATGCAATAACACGTACAGTAAACAAGCTGAAGGTTGAGCAAATGACATGACTCATGTTGATGCAAAAGCCCTCATCAGCACAACAGCATGTCATGTTTGAATGCTAATTAATTAAATGTTTTAATGAAAGACATGAGTTGTGTTTAAGTGAGGAAGACTGCCCAAGACTTGCCTTGTTTGTGTTTAGTTTTTGAGTAATTTATTTGAAGCAGATTACATTTTCCAAACTGGTGAGAATCATTTTTTTCGCTCTGTAAGAAGTTGTGTTTTTATCTGATAATATAGTGTAATTTAGCCACGCTAACGATATGATTGGCTGTCCTGAAATCCCATCCTATAAACAAACAAACAAACCAAAATCTAAGAGGGAGATTTTATGATGCTTTGCAACCAAAGTTTCAGAATCGGCATTCCTTGACTTTGTCATGTGTTCATTGGCTCAGGGTTGGCACATAATCGTTCATATTTCATCGCTTATATATTGCAGAATTCTGCCGGACTACAGTAAGACTATAAAATATGGATTTTAGTCATTTAAGCTGCAGAGTAAAATCAGTTAACACACATTTTATTTGCATCGTGCGTACGCTTAAGCATCTCTGACAACCTGTTTTTACATGACTACAACAGGTATGGTAAACTCAGATTTTACTGGGAAATGTCAATAGTTTCATCTGTGACGTGATTCTCATACTGCAGTCGCATAATTCATGAATCTTTAAAAATTGTAAACACTAACGCTGAACCGTAGTAACCTCATTGAATATTTTATGAGATGACACAAAAGACTTCACTGAGGTGTATCATGGAAATAAAAATTAGGTAAAAATTATACCCACTTTCGCAAAGTCAGCATTTATTGCAGTGAAGTTGCCTGGAATGGAATTATATTTTACAGGTATTATTATTATTATTATTATTATTATATACATCCCTTTTGACTTCTTATGCATCTCCAGGTGAAAATGTGAAGACACCATTGTTGTGGATATTGTGTCACTGATAAAAGAAGAGAGACTAATATATATGGTGGTGTCTGCTTTCAGATATTCTATCCTGAAACAACAGATGTTTACGATCGCAAAAACATGCCCAAGGTGGTATACTGCATTCACGCAATGAGGTAAGAATAAAATAATTCATAAAAACGGTGTTTACAACAGATACGATTTAGCAAGCATCGTATTTGTCTGTATATGTTCTTTAATCCGCTGATACTCTTTGTCACTGCCAGGTGGCTCACTGTCTAATTTGGATTTATTTACTTTAAGTCGTGGTTGTGGCAGACATTGTCATACACTTTGGTTTGAGTAGTTATTTTAGTTTCTACTCTGCAGTGGATTAAAGTTACAGAAATGAAGGACAGATCATATATAGGAGGACAAATGTCTGAGACGACTTACACTAAACTATTTGTGTTACTCTGTGGGGTTCAGGCATTACCTCTTTTTGTTCCCATTAGGTTCAACCTCCCATGTATGTATATGTCAAGAACAGAAACAGTACTTAGTGAGTGATACAAAACAGGAACTGGAAAATGTTATTTCTACTCAGGTTAGCCGAGACGGTTCTTGTCAAACACAGAGCTTTTTTTATGATTTGTTTTAAGTAGGTCATGGCTATATTATACAGTACCATGTGTTCAGCTGGAGGCAGCTGTTGCTCCATTGTTGCACAGTCACATGCTTTCAGTCCCTAAATTGTCCTATTAAATTACTCCAAATAGTTTGTAAGCATTGTTTCGTTTTTGTGAAAAATTTAATACTGAAAAAAAAGGTTAATGACCTTACTATAACTTGGGTGGAGGAGAATAACAACTTCAGGCCCTCGCCTTTTTTATTGTTGTGACTTTGAATGAACTGAAGGGTCAATTTTATCTATCTGACCCATTCAGTCAGCCAAACACACATTTGGGGAGTGGTTATGTCAGCTGCTTGGATTGTTTTCTCTGTAGTGTTTCAGTCAGGTCCTGAGAGAATTGGTTTCCTTCCCTCCTTATGCACACACGTGCTCTTCCTTCCTGCAGGTCCAGCTTAGGTCCCAAAGGACCCACTGAATATTCTGCTTCCCTGGGTACAAACACATGGAGGCAAAGCAGCGGCTGCTCCTTCACATTCAGTGTGGTGGAAAATTGAAAGGGAACACAATGTAATGAGGGGAAAGCGTAGATTTTAAAACATTATGACAAAGGGGTAGAGTAGCTTGTTGGCTAAAATGAGTAGGAAATCATGGAAATATACAAATGGATCAACAGTCCGGAGAGAGCTAGTTGCTCCAAGCTAGTCAGCTGATTGTCAGTAACCCCTGTGACTTGTAATCGGTCACCTTCAATAATCCCGGTGAGCTGTTACTGTGTTTGTAATTTAGACTGAATCAGTTGCCTGTTTGTTAAAACATTACCTTTTTGTTCAAGCAGAGTTTAGATAGTTGACTAAAGCCCCCTGTGTCCCAAGGACAGAGGACATTTTCATGTTTACACACAAACACTGTGACTTAAAGACCAAATAACCAGCTACTACCACTGTTCCGTTCAGAGCTGTGCTGATGCCAGACCTGCTCTAATTATCTATAATTCATTCACTTATCAGGTACCTGCGGGAAGATGAAAGTTTTATGAAGTTTCCAGCCACCTGCCTGTTGATTTCAATGCTCATTGGTGGCCCTAAGTCAGATGATGCTTTTTGTAATGTGAGCCAACACTACCCCCCTGTGGTGTGTGTGTGTGTGTGTGTGTGTGTGTGTGTGTGTGTGTGTGTGTGTGTGTGTGTGTGTGTGTGTGTGTGTGTGTGTGTGTGTGTGTGTGTGTGTGTGTGTGTGTGTGTGTGTGTGTGTGTGTGTGTGTGTGTGTGTGTGTGTGTGTGTGTGTGTGTGTGTGTGTGTGTGTGTGTGTGTGTGTGTGTGTGTGTGTGTGTGTGTGTGTGTGTGTGTGTGTGTGTGTGTGTGTGTGTGTGTGTGTGTGTGTGTGTGTGTGTGTGTGTGTGTGTGTGTGTGTGTGTGAAAGCTGATATCGGTGGACTTCTGGTTATAAGCTCCTTGAGCGACTCATATGTCTCCTGCTTTGTCCAAGCGATAAGTCCATCTACTGTATCTCTGTTGTACATCTCTGTGTGTGTCTGTCTTATGATTGAAATCCTATCTTTTATTTCAGCTTGTACCTTTACAAACTGGGCATTGCACCACAGATCCAGGACCTGCTGGGGAAAGTGGCCTTCACAGGTAACACAAGTGGAAATTGGCTTCTCCTGAAACTGAGCGATATTGCTCAGAAATTATATAGAATAAAATGCACCTCTTTAAACAATAGAAGAAACAATCGTTATTAGTGTTATCATGTTCTCTCAAGCATGTACCATTTTATGAGGATTTGTATAAATATCTGGTCTGTAATTTAGATTTTTGAATTATCCAACATTTTATATCATCAAAATGTCCCCTGCAGCCATTCAATGGCACTGGATAGGACACACACACGACCCAGCTTCAACGCTCTTGACATTGTATTGTCTTTTTTTTTTCTTCTTACTTTAATTAAACTTGGTGAAGCTAGTTAGCACAGTTATGAACAGGTCAGCATTATCCTGGTCTTCAGAAAATCTACATTTAGAATGAAAGTGTATTAAATTATATAATATTTGTACATTTCAGTTTTTCTCTATAACACCACAATAACTTCTGCAATTGGTGTGTATCTGTCTTCTAGAGGAAGAGATCAGTAACATGAGGAGTGAGCTGGAGAAGTATGGCATTCAAATGCCAGCTTTCAGTAAGATTGGAGGAATCTTGGCCAATGAGCTCTCAGTGGATGAAGCTGCCTGTAAGTCCTCTGACGTTCTAACTAAATCTCTGAATCATGTTGTGTTGTTTCCAAATGAAATGTCAAAACAACACACTGTTGTCCTTAGTGCATGCTGCTGTGATTGCTATCAATGAAGCGGTTGACAGAGGACAGACATCTGTGACAATGGGAGCCCTAAATAATCCTAACGCAATGCTGAGGAATAACCAGGAAGCTCTGGCCCAAGACTACCAAGACACACTGAGCCAGGCCAAGGCTCGCAAGCAGGATCAGTCCTCAGGAAGGGTGAGAAGCCAGGGACCTTGTGTTTTAGTGTCGTCATTTATATAAATGTTTGGTAATTATCCAATTTCCCTGTATAGAATGGTTGATTTGACTTTCACCGTCTTTGTTACACACTTTGTTTACTGAAGTTTCTCTCTTGCTCACCAATTCCTATCGCTCTCCATTCACTTGTTTTTCGGGCTGATCAGACATTCAGTTACATAAATGCCATTTAAACGACAGTAACATTAAATTAAATTGCCATCACCACTGAAGCTGCTGTATCCATTGTCACGTCTGTATTTACCCCTATAACAGGGTTTCAAAGCCTAACTGTGTAGTGATGCATTCAGGTTGACCACAAACTGTTGTTTGTGTTCAGCCTTCTGTGTCGGTCGGAAAATAGTGTCACTGAACCAAATTCACAAAATGGAAGAATATTAAACTTTGAGCGCAAATTTGAGTAAACTGTTGCTCTGAACCACATTTTCTGACTGCCGTGTCTCGTACTGACAACTATAACAACTGAAGAGATAACTACTCTGAGCTTTGAAAGGGGATGCCTGCACTAACTCACTCCGTAGGCCTTGCCAGCACATTCCAGTGGCTGCAGTGTCAGCTGTACTTCACCAAACACAAACCCTCCAGACAATCTGGCATCTCGCCTCCCATTCTCTTTACGAACACTGTACAAACGGAACATCCATTTTCACTTAATAGCTGAAATGTGATGGCAACAATTCAACTTCATCAGTATGAATGGGGAAAAAAATGAATGTGACCAGATGCGATGTGAAATGTATCTCATATATATTGTATTTATATTTCCCCCTCAATTAGCGCTCCTCGATTGCTACTGAAGAACGAGATGTTTATGAGGAGCTGCTGACTCACCAGGAGATCCAGGGCTGCATTGACTTTGTCAACAGTAAGGACCACCGCCATATGACACTTGCATACTTTTTTTTCTTTTCTTTAAATTTCGTTAATTACCATGACTACATTCCTTTTTGTATGGGGGAAAAAGGTCTTCTACCGTGTGGGTGCCTATGAACACAGGGCATCTGTGAACTTTGACCTGAATACACAGTAGCGAATCTGCAGTTAATATAAAATAAATTCAGTAAAAGAAACAAATGATCCCTAAGTTCCACCTGTCTTGTTTTTTTCCTGTCTCTAGTCCAGGCAGCAGTGAGGCAAGTGAATCAAGCGTTGACGACCCAGGATGAGGCCGCTCTGTTGGCTGCACTTAGGCTGGAAGCCCTGGGCCTGCTGGGTGTTCAGGAGGCAAACTGTCGCTGGTACCTGGAACATTTTACCACCTACTGCCAACATAAAGCCAAGGTATACTGATTGAGTCAGAGAGCTTGTTTGTTCATTTGTGTGTGTGTGTGTGTGTGTGTGTTGGAGGGGTGTTACTATTTGGAGGACGGTGTTTAAAGATGTGTGTGGAATAGGAACAAATTATACACATTTGCAGTGTTGTCTTTTTCTGTTTTCTATTTGTCCATCTGATAAAGCAGACCGGCTTCCCATTTTTAAGTCCTGCTGTGAGCACACAGCACTGCATCGGCTGAGCAGATGTAGTGTAGACACTGATGAAAGACTATAGCTGTTGTGCTGCATTCACTACTCAGTGAGTGAAGACATTGTGCTATTAAGAAAAAGCTCATCCACAACAAAAATCTGCCACCATAGCTTCATTTGGAATGGACACCACCACACGTGGCCCTCCACGCCCCTGCTTTAAAACATGCTGAGTAACCATGGGATCTTGGTGGTATCTCTCGTGAACTCTAACCTTTGTGTTGCAGGATGGAGGGAGGACTGTGATGGTGGACAAAGAGGAGATTCAGAGAGCTGTGAGCTCTTGCAATGACTTTGCTGAGGCAGAGAAACGAAGTAAACAACCTTTGTTGCTAACTGTAGATGTTTATTAACACATAATTACTGGTCAGTTGATAATCACATATGTACGCATTAGCAAGCTTATCAAAGCACACGTGTCAAGTCTTTGTCTCATTGGACAGTTCAGCTCATGATAAATCTTTAAAATTAGTAATTGTAAAAGAAGGAATAAATGTAATTGTATTACTGATATGTCTTGCCTTGGGTTATCTGCAAGACTTGACTATCTGTGATCATTTTCTTGGCCAGAACTTGAGGCAGTTGCGGTGATTAATACAGCCATTCGTCTCGGCAATGCGCTGGAGACGGTGGAGGAGCTGATGAACCCGGAGGCACAACTGACAATTGTCTACCAAAGTGCGGCCAACCTCTATCAGGCCGAGCTTTTTAGTTTACAGCTACAAGGGGGACGGGTGAGACATCATGCTTGCAATTGTGACTCTTTCATATAGCGTAGGTCAGTGCAATATGTATACTGTAGTTAAATGTCACTTCATGCTTGTGATGCAGACCTTTTATGTTTATTAGTCTGGCTTGAGCCACGAGGAGCTGAGTGTAGCTGTGGAAATGCTGTCAGCTGTAGCAGTGCTGAATGAGGTGCTGGACACCAAAGACCCCCAGGCTGTGATTGAGCAGCTGACAGACTCTCCTCTGGGCTTCACCAACATGGATCAAGACAACCTCAACAGGTAGGATGTCTGAGTTGTTCAGTCACGTTAGATCTGTAATGGCCCTGCTTTCAGGTTTAATGATGTTGGTAGCACTCAAATTCTCTTTCACTGACGTGAAATGATGCTGATGCAGGATGGTTTTAGTAGAATATAATTTATTTGATTAAAACGTCTTCAGGTTGCACATTACTGCCGGTGCAGGTTTCTCTTCACTGTTACTTTGCCAACACAAGGATGGGCTGACGTGTGAAACTTTGTTGAACTTCTCCCTTAGGTATGCTGACACACTTATCAAACTGCGAGGCAAGGCTCTTGCCGAGGGCCAAGAGTTTCTCACCTGGAATGATGTTCAAAAATGCATCGACACAGTCAACGTTCAAGTCCACGAGGAGCATGAACGTAAGAAAGTCTTTCTGTTTCCTGTTTGTTTTAAGTGGTGTAGCTTGTGGACATTCAATGACTTTTAAGGCAGCAGTTTCAAACATTGGAAATTTTATTTTATTTGTGATCCTACAATGAGAATAATTTAAAAACACAATAAATGAAACACATTGATTGATCAAATATCAAATGTTTGTTTTGTCTTGTACTTCTAGGCATCATGGCTTTAGCTGAGATCAACGAGGCACTCAACTCAGGGGATCATCAACAGACGCTCGCAGCTCTGCTCCTCCCTACAGCCAAGTTGACAGGGGTGAACCCAGCCACAGCCAAACACTACCATGATGTCCTTCAATATACCAAACAGCTCCTCTGCCAGGTATTGTGACTATTTTTTGGTTCATTTATATAGCATTCATGGAAAAAAGTGGTGTTCCTTCTCATATATCCTCAAAGTACAAAATCTGAAAAAAAGCCTAATGGCAGGATAAGCCGGTATTGTCATTACATTTCATAACCTTTTAGCATTCTAATCATTAGTTTTGTTGGATTTGCACAGCAGCCTCTCTTCTCTGACATGGCTCCAATTTTCATTTCAGCATCATTATGAATGTGAATAGCTAAATGGTGATCTCGAACTCTTATGCATATATATATATATATATATATATATATATATATATATTTATTTTTTATTTAATTCTGACTTTTAACATGGCAAAGAGAAAATATTACAAATATCAATTTTGTGTCATCAAGCAAACAGTTTCCCAACTTGAGATTTTGCTGGGTTGACGCAATAGGCTTATATTGGATTCACAGTGTAAATGTTCCCTTCCTGATTCTAATACTCCTAAAACTTCACAAAGCTTGGTGTTGTTTTGGACCCAACAGAGATTACAGTATCGCCCTGTTGAATCCAGTGTCTAGTTTGCCATCTTCGTTTCTGGGTTTGTGCTGCTCTGCTGGTTCCCAAGGAGAAGCTTTTTCTGTGCACACAGCCAGGCTCATGTCGGCCTCTGAGATATCCCGCGGAGGGAGATAAATTGTAGTTCTGAGGCTCCCGTCTTGGAAATGAGTATACACAGGAAGGGATCCAGACAACTGTGGAAGCAGCAGAGACACGCCGCTACTCTGTAGTATCCATACAGTCCGTCGTCCCCACTGGAAAACAGGCGGATGTAGTGGGCGATATGCAGGATGCCGCTAGGCAAGAAACACACCACAAAGATGATGAAAACTAGAGTGCTGACCCTGATAAATGGTTTCCAGTCACAACGAGATTGCCCGAGGTGGTATACCACTGCCACATGGGCATAGATACAAATCAGAAAGGGCACTATGAAACCCAGACAAACCAGCATCAGCCTGTATGGTACCAGCAAGGAATGTGACTTTTCTTCGAGGGGAAGTACATCATGACAGGTGGTTACCCCCAGCTGGATAACCTGATAGCTCTGCCTGACCAGGAGCTCAGGCACAATCGCAGCCCCGAACAGGAACCATACAACCAAGCACGTCCACACCGCCATCGTAGTCTTAGCCAGCCTTCTGTACAAAAACGGCCGGACTACAGCCAGGTACCGCTTTAGACTGATGCATGCTATAGTTTGTGCTGAACTGTAAACGTTGCCATAAAACAAGGCTGTGATAAGCCGGCAGGAGATTTCCCCAAATATCCAGTTGTTCCCGTTGAAGTGGTAGTGAACACGCAGCGCCAGGGACAGCAGCAGCAGCAGGTCGGACAGGGCCAGGTTCAGGTACAGAACTAATGTGGACAAGGACTTCGCTCTGAGTCTGAGGAAGGTCAGAATGTAGGCGTTGGAGGGGATACCCACCAGCATGGCTAGGACGTATGAGGAAGGAATGACCCTGGTGCTGAGGACCCCTGTGGTGTAGGCTGTCACTGCGTCCTCCGAGTTCACATACAGCCGAGGGTTTGTGCTGGGATGTAGGGCTGGCAGCTGGTTGGTGTGGTTAAGTTTGTACAGCCTCCCCTTGAATGTCTTTGGTATCGCACCAGGTGGAATACTGGTTTGGGTCCATTCTATTCTATTTCCTGAAAACGGATACAAATTAAATTTAATGGCTTTGAAGCAACATGCATTTAAAAAAATAAAAGTACATTTGAAACTACATTAAAACATAAATTATACTTAGTCATGCTATGTGTTTTTATCAGTGTTTATTTGAAGACTTTCTTGTTATATCTATACATTTCTGCAAAGAAAATAAACCTTTCTATCATACAATATTGGAAGGATTAACATTTTGTATTGTATTGACAACTGTACTAAAATAGTTAAACTTCTGTTTTGTTACTTTGATTTGGGAATTGAGCTTCTAACCAGTTGAATGTTTCAAGTATAAATATCTAATTTACCTCCAATTTGAAATAAATACACGTAAACTAAAACTTAATGTGTTTTAATCAACTTACCATCATGCTGAATGGTTCGCACGGCCATCAAACAAATGAGTAGTCCTGGCACAAGGTTGGCCATTACTCACTCTCCCGTCTATATCCCAGAGTTTTGAAGGTTCTCGTCTTCACTCCTCTCGTTGTTGCTTCTTTTCAGTAAATGTAGGAGTTCTCCAGCGGTGAAATTTGCTGTTTTGCATCTCTTCAGCGCAACAGTAGAACTGATAATGGAGCGTTCCCAGCCTGGCTTCCTGCTAGTGTACTGTATGTGGGGCGCTCGTCTGTTTGTTACGGTGCAGTGAGCACATTTCCTGCCCGGCCTTTGAAACTGAATTCTCGTCTGTCCGTGTCAGTAACTGCCCACTGACTCACTGGGGTGGGAAGACGGTCCTTAATAGTTTCAACAGCTGTGATTCACAAACAAATACCACTGATTACTGTTACAATACATATGTTATTGTGGTTTGGGTTACTAAGGGGTTTTGGTATTAAAGTTGATTTTGATGGTGTTGGTCATACTTGTTGTATTTGAGGAATCCCTACTGTAATAGATGTTTTTGGATATTGTAAGCTTTGGCATGAACATGTAAGCTATTTATCCAACATTATTATGTTATACAGCAATTATACCATGGATGTATTAGGTACGCCCATGTTTTGGGCTCATGACATAAACACATTGATGTCTATGTGGTTTGTACCAAAAATGGTAAACTTAATTTATTTTATTTTTTACATTACTCCGATTGGCAGCCAGGCTGACCCTAAAACTCTCTCACAATACAGTACATGACGAGTTGGCTGGGAAATAATTGGTTAGATGCAGATATAAACAAAAAAATGTGCTTTTAGTCTGCTTTGTTTTCATGGTGACTTCCTTCCTGTTAACATCCTAGGCCCCACCAGAGTGCTCTAAAATTAGCCTGAGAAGAAATACTGAGGCTGAATAAACATTCTTTGTGGTTGTTATGATGTTAGATTGTCGGGGTCTTTTAGTCTGGGCGAGGACATATTTGTGGTGTAACTATTGTCAACAATCAACATTTTTCCCTTTTACTTGAATCTTACCTACAAACTTGATACATTTACTATAACTACAATAATTGCTTACCTTCGATATCAAATGTTTTGACTAAAAAAAGTCCCAAAACAAATGTAATTTGATATCAAGTTAGTATTTTGCACCTGTGCATGAACAATGCCTTGTGAGTCTGAGGTGTGTTTTGTCTCTTTCATCTGAAAAGAAGAGAAATTACCTTGTATATTCATCTGATTGTAGACTTCTGGAGATGAGTCTGCAGTGCTGTGGTTGGACCAAATCCAAGAGGCCATACACACATCCAACCAGGATGAAGAGGAGGCTCTCACATGTATGTACCCAGAGTTCATATCCACTCCTTCAAACAGTATCTTAACCACTCAAACAACGGTTCATTTAGGTCCGGTTGAGTACAAGAATGTGATTATCCAGAGGATGTGCATCATTTTCACATCACCACACACCTCTAACGTAGCTCATCATTGTTCTAAATTAATACTCATAGATTGTCTCAGCTATTGGCTACAGCTCCTTGCTGATTTGGCAAAATGTCCTTTATTGCAAAGTTGATGGTGTGCCAGCACAACATTCATTTAAAGACATTTTGATCACATGTAGGCATGCAACAGATTTGATCAATATTAACATGAATTATGGCATCATCATTTGTAATACATCGTTGATCTTTGGCGCCAACATCAGGATTGTTTTGCTTGTGATACTGAGGCAGACATACACACTTCTTTTTTTTTTTGCTACATATATTTTCTCTCAGAACTGCTCTGCCAAATGTCAAACCTATCGGTCATTAATGGATGTTTGACATTGAAATGATGACTCAGAATTCAATGCTGATCTAGCTCAATGAATATGTTCTTTGGTTTCTTTGGTACACATTGTTTCACAATGATTATTTACACTTTACACTGAATGTTTTTTATAACAAAGGGAATAGATACAATAACTGTTTTACAACAAAGTTACTTCTTTATAGGGCTATATATCCTCCTGTTCGGTGCCATAGATATTGTAATATTAATGACCTGTGTCTATTGTCATTATTATTATGGCCACAATACTGTGACTGTGTTATGTTTTTGCTTTTTATGAATTATCTCTTACTTACTTAGTTTTTAATTTGCGGTTACTGTGTTGTTTTCATATTTGACTCCACGACTGTTTTTTTAGATTAATCTTATTTCTGTCGTTAGTGGCTGAAGCGGTCGCTGATATTAACAGGGCTGTGGCCGGGGAGGACTCACAGAATACACTGCAGGCTTTGCAAGTGCCCAGTGCAGGACTGAGAGCTGTGGTCCCTGAATGTGCCGACACATACCAGGCTGAACTGGCACAGAGACAAACGAGCGGTGCCACTAATGGTAACTTGACTTAATGCACAAGAAAGGAAGCTCATTGTTTCAGAAATTAATGCCTCCAGTGAGAATTCACCTGATTTTCAGATTTGGGTGTCAATATGACATTCACTAGGTCTAAAGGAAAACTATCTGCTTCTCTTCAGGAAGCACTGGTAGTGTGTGGGTGAAACATTGCATTAAGGAAAGATATGACTACTACTATAACCTGGAGACTGGACAGGGCATCTGGGAGGAGCCTGAAGGATTTGAACACAATGGTGGCCAGCTCGGCAAACAGGAAATCCAGGTACCCCCTGCTGTACTGCATAGTTTCACTTCCCTATTATGTAATGTTGTGTTAACATACTTGCATCCCAATGATGGGATTACTTCCCTTCTTGATTTAACAATGGATTCAATCATAATTAAACATTGCACTATTCATTTAATTGATAACATTCACACTGTAGAGGTGTTTTTTTATTTTCTGAAAATCTTCAAGAAATTACTTTTTTCCTTTTTAGAGTGTTGTCAGCTGTTTGACTTCCGAATACAACAGGGAACAGTTATGGATGGCCAATGAACTCTTGGTGACTCAGCTGCAGGCGAGGATCAGAGGTTACCTGGTCAGGAAAAAGCATTCCCAGAGAATAGAGTATCTACGCCAGCAAGAACCACATGTCGTCAAACTGCAGGTAGTGTGTAACCCCACTAATGTCAGAAATTAGATAAACTTTAGTGATCCCTGATGCAGCTCTAAGCTATTGGAGCAGTAATAAATCAATAGAGATGGACATAGATACAATTTATTTAGAGCAGTGAAGCTTCAAAAACACCTGTGTTGCCCAACACCCAACTTGCATGCACTTACGTTTTTGGAAATGCATTTTTCTTTTTTTTACAGGCCTGCTGGAAAGGTTACAAACAAAGGAAAATGTACAAAGACAGGAAAAATCTCCTTCAGAAAAATGTTGCTTCGATTGTCAAGGTGATACATTTTGTTCATTTTTATAAAATAATCTATTAAAAAGTATACTTATTGAAAGACTCGACAACTCAAAAGCTATGCACCCATTTCTCCTAAGTGAGAGCTTTATCACCAATCTCTGGAAATTATCAGCCATAAACTAATTAGCCATTATAGCTTGAATGTATTTGCATGTGCTATTAATAACATTCGCTACAGTATCAAATACCTGACATAAACACTGATGTTTTTAGATCCAGTCTGTGGCAAAAATGTGGAAAGCCAAGCGTAAATACAATCAGAGGCTGCAGTTTTTTAAAGATCATGTGAGTAACACCATAAATCCACATTATGAGAAACCTTCTTTGGATTTGTGTCGTTTGTTCCATGTTCTGTAAGACTCATTGTTCTGTGTTTAGGAAAAGGAAATAGTGACAATCCAGGCTTTTCTGAAGGCCAACAAAGCAAGAGATGACTATAGAACCCTAAGTAAGTCTTTTGAGGTATTTGCTATTTGGTTTTGTCTGTATTGCCCAGAAAAAAAGTCTTTACATGTGTGTGTGTGTGTAAATGTAGCTTGCTTTTACTGACTTTCCTAAATGTCAAATCTTAGCTGGGGCAAAGGATCCTCCTCTTTCAGTGGTGCGCAAGTTTGTCCACTTGTTGGAGCAGAGTGCCCTGGACCTCCAGGAAGAGCAGGAAGTGACCCGACTTCGGGAAGAAGTGGTCACCAATATTCGCTCCAATCAACAGATGGAGAAAGACTTGAACCTGATGGACATAAAGATTGGACTTCTGGTGAAGAACAGGATCACTCTGCAGGTTAGCAGGCCTTGATCTTATATGTACAAGGAAAGGATAGATATACTGTGATGTTTTGTTTTTGTTGATTGACATCATTTATAGCTTCTTTAATAGTTTCCTTTTCTGTCCACTTTTGCGGCTTAACTCATTTTGTGTTTGTCTTTGAAAAAGGATGTTGTGTCCCATAATAAGAAAATGAAGAACAAAAAAAACAAAGAGAGTAAAGAGGACTTGACTACAGGAGACAGACTGGGTATCAAGGGTCTAAGTAAAGGCAAAAGAAGGAAACTGGAGGCCTACCAACATCTCTTTTACCTGCTGCAGGTAAAACAAAATGATGTCTTAACTACAACGTTCACCCATCTACTCTACTTACAAGTTTATTAATAGTGTAAGTATAAGATATTCATACTTGTACATAGACATTTCCTTTCCTTTCCCTTTAGACCAATCCATACTACCTGGCCAAGCTGATCTTCCAGATGCCCCAAAACAAATCCACCAAGTTTATGGACACTGTGGTCTTCACCTTGTACAACTACGCATCTAACCAGAGAGAGGAATACCTGCTCCTCAAACTCTTCAAGACGGCTCTGGAAGAGGAAATCAAGTGAGAACTGCAGCTTATCTTAAATTGCTATAATCCTATTGTATTACAATGTATTACGACTACGGAAGGGACTATACAATCCTTAGAATAGTTTAACATTTTGCAAAACTCATGTACAAGTTGTTTGTTCGGTGGACAGTACTGTACCATTCTCCATGTTTCTCAGTTCCAAGGTGGACCAGATCCAGGACATTGTGACGGGGAACCCAGCAGTCATCAAGATGGTAGTGAGCTTTAACAGAGGTGCACGTGGCCATAACACACTCAGGCAACTCCTGGCTCCAGTGGTCAAAGACATTATTGAGGACAAGAGTTTAGGCATCAACACCAACCCAGTGGATGTGTACAAAGCCTGGGTCAACCAGCTCGAGACGGCTACTGGAGAGGCCAGGTGGGTGAAATACAGTGGGAGAAATATTGCTGACAGGGAGGTTGTCCATCGGTATGTCCCAAGGTTTACTATATATATTGTCCTTTGGGGTATATGATGTGCCCAGTAGTCAGTTTTGCATGTGTCCCATTATCTAGAACTCTTGTATACGTTTCACTGTTAAGTGTAAAGTTTTGTTCTTTTTATTTTTTTTATTTTTGATGTCTTAAAAACATACTGTAGCAAATCAATCTGTGTAAACAGTTTTTGGTATGCTTTAGATATGATTTTGCAGTAATGTAAAAAATACAGAATGTTTTCCCAGTGCGAGAAGTCTACACAACGTACTCACCATGAAAGACTACTGTTGTTTTCTTCCTTCAGCAAGCTGCCTTATGAAGTGACTCCAGAGCAGGCCATGTCACATGAGGAGGTACGCACCAGGCTAGAGGCGTCCAGTCTGGCGCTACGATCTGCCACAGATAAGGTCTTGAACTCCATTGTGTCATCACTGGATAATATCCCGTAAGTTTTTGGAGCCATTTCGTGTCAATGTCCTCTTATCCTCTGTATTATCTGTGGAAGTGCTCCTTGTCAATGCCTGAGTATATTAGTCAGCATGATTTGTTTTAAACTTTAGGGGCTTTTTTAAAACCACATTAATGATAAGGAAGAATAAATAAGATGTGTTATTGACGTTTGTCATTGAAAGTGTTTTAACAAAGTTATCCAAAACTTGATGGAATTCAGTTTCTTTCTGTTGACAAGGTTGTATAAAATAAGTGTCACAGTATGATGCAGTGCAACACAATGCAATTCAATTAATAAGACCTATGTAAAGAAATTACAAACTTGAATATGTTTTGAGACTGTAAGAGGTGCTTATTCAACTCTTGAAGGCATCTCTTGTTGTCTGTTGGACTGGATGGCATTGCGTTCTATGCTGCCCGTGTTATTTTTGTCCACCCCAAGTATCCTGTCACAGTATTGTTTCAACAAGTCAAGGTGCATGCTTTCAGTGGAGTTGGATTCTTAAATCATATGTCAAGTTTAGGTTGCGAAAGTAGTGGAAATTAAACAAATCATAGTTATTTGCCTTTCCACAATTTAAAATCTATTTTCATTCTGCTGTTGAGTGTTTTTCTCTCCTATTTGATGAATGGTATTTTTTAACAATACAACGAGAACAATGTGACTAAAATAGGGCTAGACAAGATATGATCATATGCTTTGGCATGTCATTTGCCACTCTGGTTGTTAAGGTTTCAGCTGCATGTTGGGACATGGTCATTACTAGCTAACCATTGCTTTGGAGCATGCAGTCATCTGGTCAGTTGTTCAAACACTTAAACACAACTCTGCTTTGTGCTTCATTATCCACACCCAAGTTTTGCTTTTGTTTTATTGGGACATAAATACAATTTTTTTTAAATTATTTCTTTAATTAAAGAAATCACAAAAACAAGCTGAAGACTCTATATACCACTAGATGGTGCTAGTGCTATACATATAACTATACAAATATAGAGACACTTGGTCATTAATGTTAAATATGCCTGTCATAAGCTTTTTTTTTTTAAATATAATTTCTCCAATAGTATGTGAATGCATGTTGCTTTGTGTTTGATATCCCATCAATGCTTTTTGTTTGCATGTAGTTATGGCATGAGATACATTGCAATGGTTCTGAAGAAAAGCCTCCATGAAAAGTTTCCAGATGCCTCAGAGGATGAGCTGATGAAGGTAGAATCCCTCAGATGTATACATATATATATATATTTTTTTTTTTTTTTTTATTTTGCTCACACAGACCACTCTGAATGCTTTATTATAGTGAGCATGTTGCGGTAAGTGCAAAAGGTGTTATTCATGCCCTCTCTTCTTTTTATGACAGATTGTAGGAAACCTGCTTTACTACCGCTACATGAACCCGGCCATCGTGGCCCCGGATGGCTTCGACATCATCGACATGTCGGCTGGAGGGCAGCTCCACGTAGACCAACGTCGTAACCTGGGATCTGTGGCAAAGATGCTTCAGCATGCTGCTGCCAATAAGCTGTTTGAGGGCGAGAATGCACATATGACGCCGATGAACAACTACATATCTCAGACATATGAGAAGTTTAGGTAAGAAAGGAGAGATTAATATGTCCAGAAAGAAATATGTTATTTAGGTGATACAAATGTTCTGAAGGAACAGATTTATCTGTCCTAGTTTTTTTTTTTTTTATCTCATTGAACTTCAGTCACACCAGTACAAACTCACAAATATGAAGGGCTGTGCCGGTATGCGTGCAGTTATCTGCCTCAGATGGAAATCATCATAAACCGTAGTCCATTTTCTGGAAACAACTCGGCATGAGTAATTTACCCGAGTTCATAAAGTAACAGGCACATTTTAGAAATGTCAGTAATGCTGGACATTATCTCGGTCAGGATATGAGACTTATAACAACTAACTACTGCTATTCCTCCTCTTTCAGGGCATTTTTCCAGTCAGCATGTGATGTCCCTGAACCCGAAGAGAAGTTTAATATTGATGAATACTCAGACATGGTGACTTTGAGCAAGCCTATCATCTACATCTCAATAGATGAGATCATCAATACCCACTCGGTAAACCCAAGAAAAATTACTCTAACATCCTTTAGACCAGATATGAACTTACCTCAGGGCTTCATTCAAGACCTCATTGAAAACATGCAGTGTTATGTGTACATGCACTTATGATTCATCCTAATTTAAAAAGATTAATTATTTCTGTCAGTCAATGTCACATTTGTACAGTTACTGTACAGTATTACTTTAATGTCCAATCAGACTGTCTTGATCCTACATCTTGTTGTTTTTTTTATCTTTTTTTACATTTAGTAAGAGAAAGTAGAGTTTTAACTTGTATTACTTTATAGATATTTCCACCTTTCACTCATAAATGTGTTCTGTTGTTTCTCCATGGATACGTTTACCAAGGTTCATTCATTGAGTAATCTTTTTTTTTTTTTTAAATAAGTTACACAGTAAATACTATTCATTTAGATGTACAGGACTGATCACATCTGTATTTGTTCAGCTGCTTTTGGAACATCTGGAGGCCATCTCCCCTGACCACACTGACCTGCTGCATGAGCTGCTGCAGGACCTGGGAGATGTCCCTGATGTAGAGACATTGCTCGGTAATGTCATACATTTATTTATATAGATAGTTTAAATGTTTTACTTTCAATCACTTGTTGTCTTTGGCGTATTTACCAACTGTACACGTTGTGCTGTTCTATTTCAGGTGAAGGAGCGGTAGACTCAAACGAGTCTAACAGAGAGAGTGCTCTGAGCCAGTTGGCCAAGACGGAGATCTCCCTCACCCTGACCAGCAAGTTTGAGCTCCTGGAAGGAGACGACAAAGACATGAAGTCTCTACTAACAAAGTAGGTTTGAGAGGAAGCTAAGACAATTTGTGTCATTCAAAGCCTGTTGTTAAGCTTGTCCAAAAGTGAAATTTGATGTTGCAATCATCTGAATTATTATGTTATGATAATAATTGATGATAACTGATAAATAAGCAGGTGCCATAATCCAGATTTTGATCTAAATTTAGAACAATTACCCTGACTCACACACAGTACTCAGAAGTTGTCATTACAGAGTTTTGTATTACTATGAACGTCTTGTGATGCACTTTACTCAACTCTTCTTGACACTGTGTTCTTTGTGGCTATCACTTGGTAGCGTGTCATTTGTTGTCTTTCCTGCTCTTCTATCATTTCCTGTCAAAACGGAAGAGGTTCGTGGTCAGGGTTATCTTTCCTATAAAGATGTATCCGTCTGGATACACAGAGTTGAGAGAGTCATCCTCTTTGGCATGACGGTTCATGTGGAATGACGATTCAATTCTGCCGTGAAAACTACTGTACAGGCATGTTTCGTTTCTGGATACAAACAACACTTTTCCAACAGGTTTTCTGAAATCAAGTCAGTGAAATAGTTTCTTCTTCCATCAGATGACAACAGCTTCATATATTGTATGGTTTAGGTGACATTACGTACAAATGAAATGAAACAACCCCGGCCAGCTCTTCATGAGTTTCTTATTCTGTGTGTATTAGGACAAAAAAGCTTATAGTGGATGTGGTTCGGATTCAACATGGAGAGACCTTACCTGACATTCTTCAGACCCCGGCTACTGTCTCACAGGTGATATTTTCTTCCATCTTGTTTTTCACCCAGACCGTGTATTACCCAACAGCCATTTCTTGTGAAATTAATACATGCACCGATGTTTTTGTTGAGTTCTAACAGTTTTCTGCACTTCTTGTACAACATTGCCCCTGAAGGAGTCGGAGCATACTAAGATTGTAGAGCGGCGGGCAGTCCAGGACGCTCTGACACCAGAAGGTCTGAAGAGCAGCCCAGCAGTACTGGAGGACAGCCAACTACCTCTGGAGCAGAAGAAGAGGAAGATCCTGAGGAACCTCCGTAACCTGGAGCAGGCCAGCTTTCTCACTGTCAGTAACAATTACCAGGACCTTGTCAATGAAATATCCAAGGTATGTATGGAGCTCTTCATCCACATAGGACGATACATGTCTCTAATGCTATGTATTGTTGGGCCTGTTCAGCTTCTGAGATTGTTAGTGCATTGACAGGACATCCGCTACCAAAGGCGCTACAGACAGAGAAGGAAGGCCGAGCTTGTGAAGCTCCAGCAGACATTGACAGCGCTCAACTCAAAAACAGCCTTCTACCAGGACCAGATGAACTATTATGATACGTACATCAAGACCTGTCTGGATAACCTGAACCGGAAGTGAGTTGTACCTTTTTACTTTGCTTAAACCTGTTATGGATGAAAGGTTTTTCACAGCGTAAATATCTTTTACTTATGTGTTACTGTGTTTTCTTGATCCAGGAATTCACGGAGATCTATAAAACTGGACAGCAAAGGAGAAAATAAGGGCAGTAAGAAGTGGAAGCCACAGTCCTTGAAGTACACTGCAGCAAGGCTGCATGAGAAAGGAGTAATCCTGGAGATAGAAGGACTTCAGACAAACCAGTGAGTTGAGCTGTCACTACTTTGAGTTACTCTTTACCACTGGTCAGATTTGAGATAACATTTACACCACCTGGAGTGATGTTTCTGTTGTTAGGCTGTGATGTAGAAACTTTTGATTTTGGTTGCAGTGTAGATGATACAATCTATGAAATGTTTTTTGAAACCAAAACATGAGATGTACTTTGTCCAAATTGTTATTTGAGGTATTGTTCAGTGAGATAGTATCTTTCTTTAGGCCTCATCAGTTATTACAAAACCATTACCATTTGTTGTTCTTCTGAGTTGAAATGTTAAACTGAATTCCAGAATATATAAATAAAATGATAAAATATTACGTCAAACATAAATAAACGTACTATACATTTTTGTATTATTTACTACAAACATACCGATGAAATCCATCCAAGCAAATTTAAGCTGATTTGAGTTCTATGAACAGTCCCTTTTTAAGTTAATACTATAATTTTGTATTACTGCAATAATAGTACAAACATAATGTTCAATGATTATTGTGGTTTTGAGCGGTCACTTGTTTTTGTCATTAATCTTATGTTATTGCCTCTTTCTCTTCTTTCAGGTTCAAAAATGTCATGTTTGACATTTCACCCACTGAGGAAGTTGGGGATTTTGAGGTGAAGGCAAAGTTTATGGGAGTTGAGATGGAAAAAGTGCAGCTTCATTTCCAGGTAAACATTTCCCCACATTAAGCAGCTCGCTAGTCAAAATTAAACCTTGATGACAGATGGTGAAATGTCCTTTTCCACTCATCGAAAAGCAGGAAATATCACAGAAATAAAGCAAACATTTTCCAATAAAGACGACAGTAGTCGACACATTTGTTATAATTAATTATCTGCATGTATTTTTGTACGGAGTATGAACAAATATTAGACATAGTTTATGAATAAAGGTTTGTATTAGACCATGCTGTAAAGTCGGGGCCACCAAGTGTTTAAAAGACCTTTTCAGTAAATGTTTTACAAAGGACGATAGTACAATTATTTAATCTACCGCCATGTAAATCTGCCAAACTAGCACCTCATTTAAATGAAAAGCTTGTTCTAATTGCATCCATTTGTATTTTGTGTCCAGGACCTCCTTCAGCTGCAGTATGAAGGCGTGGCCGTCATGAAGATGTTTGACAAAGCCAAAGTCAACGTCAATTTACTCATCTTCCTCCTCAACAAAAAATTCTATGGAAAATGAGAAAGTGAAGAACAAGAGGGAGAAAGCAACAGGAGAGGAAGTGTAAAGTGATTGTGCCTTCTAACTATACTGAGTATGTTAAATAAAATTGATTTAGTCAGCAAACACCAGATGGTGCAGGACAGTGTTGTTTCATTTTATTATAATTTCATGGATCACAGGTAAATTAAAAGTTGTTCAACTAAATGTATCCACTGTGTATTTTTCCATGTGATAATTGTAAATGTTGTGTATTTTTTAAGAATTAAATTGTAATAATATGCATGTTTTGTATGTAAAGTCTAGGAAATTCACTAAGTGTGAACTTGTACGTTGAACCAACTTTCTATTAGTTCAGAAATGGAGCTCGGGACCAACTTTCCAGCCTGCTTGGCTATATGAAATACTGTAGTTCACCAGTGCCTTTTAATTAAGAAATGTTTAAATTAATAAAACATCTAAACATTTTAAAAGCCACAACTGATGTATTATCAGTACATACGTGATTTATGTTTGAAAATGTGCATAATAAATAACACATGTCTACATTTTCTTTTGTGGTTTCTTGTGTCTCAGCCATATTATCAGTTTTATTTATTTAAATACTACTTTCTCAGTTGTAACATCTGCCAGCCTTCCACTTCTTTGAAGAGAAATGTTTTTGTCTGAGGACCTGGTACGTTGTTTCACTGTAGTGGGGAGGAGATGTGCAGGGAGGGGGAGGCGGAGTATGATCCAGTCTGCAATAACATGCTGGATGCTTCCAGAAAACCACTTCAGTATCTCTTCAGACGAGCCAATAATTCCAACCCACTCGTAGGCGTTAGATTTCTGCAGTTATACAGTGAAGCCATGGTTCATCTGTCGGTAGCGTTGTTGGTGTTGTTTTCCCTCCGGAGCTCAGCACTCGCCTCCCAAAATGGTAAGTAGCTTTCTAAACCATAAACTCTGTTGAACTCTATGATTTTTAATAATTGTGTATGACTACAGGCTTGTAGTCTGCTGGGTCTTATGCAAGACATGTTAACATTCAGGCTGGTATAATCGTATCATCTAACTGAAAGTAAATGTGTCAACTTGTTTAGTCAATGAGGGCGCAAGAATGTGCCAGAGAACCCTAAAAAATTATTTAATTTTAATTTTTAGAATAATCATGTTGTCGACACAACCGACCTCGGACGGTTTTGGAAAATAACTCCATAGGCCTACATTTTCTCAAGTATAAGCTACTGTAAGTGCAATTTGGATATACAGTACTTGAGTATAATGATTTGATACATTTATTCCATATTGTTTTTTTGATGGTTAAGTTACTGTTGCTGATAATACCTCATAGGCCAAATACTTTTGGGTAAGACAGTAATGGAGTATTTTTACAATGCGGTTTTACGGTTTTCCCTGAAGGACATTATCTAAATAGCTCTTCCAATAACACTAGTCGTGGAAGATTATGAATGGGTCACTAAAACATCTTCTGGGCATCTCTCTTAAAATAATATGATTGATTCTAAAACACAGATTGCTGTATCTGCATTATAAGTCAGAATGGACAACTGTGCAAAGAGAGCGTCAGTTTGAACTCGTCTTCTGTGTCCTGTCTTCAGGCTCTTTGCCCTTCCTACGGACTTTCTCTGGTCGCTTTATAACGGTCCCAGATGAGGACTACCTGGACCTGTCTACGTTAGACAGTGGGCGGGATGACGAGGGCTCTGGCTCGGGGTCGCAGCAGGAGCCGGTGAAAAAACACAGTGCACACCGCCGTCCCCAGAGGCACTACTATGTCTCGGAGGACACCAAAGATTTCCTCCAGGGTCGCCTGGCAACGAGCTTTGTCCCGACCGTTTACACCCTCGTCTTCATCATCAGTGTGCCGCTCAACCTTGTTGCCTTGGTGATGTTCATGCATCACGTCCGTCCCAGGAAGCCGGCGGTGATTTACATGCTGAACCTGGCCTGTGCGGACCTGCTGTTCGGCCTCCTGCTTCCCTTCAAGATCGCCTACCACTACCAGGGCAACAACTGGATCTACGGCTCTGTCATGTGCAGAGTTGTCACTGCAGCTTTCTACTGCAACATGTACTGCTCAGTGCTGCTCATGACCTGCATCAGCATCGACCGTTTCCTGGCCGTGGTTTACCCCATGAACTCCCTGACGTGGCGCAGCCCTCAGACGGCCTCCGCTGTGTGTGCCGCCATGTGGCTGTTGGCCCTCGGGGGAGTCGCCCCTCTCCTCATCTCTGGGCAAACCCTCCATCTGTCCGACCTGGACATCACCACCTGCCATGATGTGCAGGATGTGGACCAACTGCAATCTTACTATCTTTACTTCTTCCCCATCTACTCGTCCGTCTTCTTCTTCCTCCCTCTTGTCTTCACTGCCGTTTGCTATGTCCGTATTATTCAGGCTCTGGCAGCGGCCAACATCGAGAACCGCTTCAGGAAGACTCGAGCCATGGTGATGGCTGCGGTGGTGCTGGTGGTGTTTGTGGTCTGCTTCACCCCCACCAACATCATCCTGATGGTCCACTATGTCCAGCTGTCCCACAAGTCCAGTGACAGCTCCTACCAAGCCTACCTGCTCTCCATGTGTGTCGGCAGCCTCAGCTGCTGTTTGGATCCCGTCCTGTACTACTTTGCCTCCTCTCAGTGCCAGAAGCAGGTGGCAGCGCTGCTCAGATGTCGGCGACTGGCCCGAGCAAAGAGCAGCTCCGAAACACAGAGTACAAGAAGCAGCAGGCGAGGAGACAGCAGCAGGTCATGCAAGATGGAGAGCATTGAAACTGACCTGGGGAGCCATTACAGCATTCTGGAGGCTTAACGGCATGGACATGGGATGCTGGCTTCTCAGACACTTCTCAAACCTGTACTTACCGTATAATATATCTGAATCTATGTATCTAAATAATCGTAATGCTGGGCGACTGTGGCTCAGTGGTTAGCAAGTCAGTCTTTCAACCAGAGGACCGGGGTTCAAACCCCGCCTCAGCCAGTCCATGTCGTTGTGTCCCTGAGCAAGACACTTAACCCCCAGTTGCTCCCCGGGCGCTTCACGAGGCTGCCCACTGCTCCTTAAAGGATGGGTCAAATGCAGAGGATACATTTCCCCAGTGTGGGACTAATAAAGGGGTTTCTTCTTCTTCTTCTTGAGTGAAAAGAGCGTGTCCAGTGCCTTGTAGTGCGGGATGTGTCCACTTAAATTAGCTTTTTGTTATTTTGCAATCACAAAAATACCCACCAGTATGACAGTGTTTGATATGTTTCATTTCACAGAGAGCATGTCACAGCATGCTCTGCAATTCTTTTCAGATTTTTGTTTAATATTCTTGTTTTCAGTGAATCATAGGATATACACAGTTAATAATAATTCAGTTGAGTTTTAATCTGAAAAACATTACAAGTTATTTAATGATTGCCTTGTTGTAGGACACACATCTGCTATAGGTTCTGCTAAGTATATATGTCATTATATATGCAACACAATGAATCAATTGAACTGCACTCGTATTCATACAAGATATAATTCAATCAAAACAAAATATTACATCATACATATGTTGCTTAATACTTATGTATCTCCATCGTTTTTATTGCTGCTCACTCTGCACTCTCTTTGTCATCGGGGCAGAGCTCTGAAACAAAACATAAAAACAAAAACTTTACAAGAAGAAAGAAATAAAAATATTTCCTCAGCATTATGGAGAAGATGTTGGCAGCATTTCCATTTCCTCACTGTGTGCTTTGTACATCATGCACTTCAAGTTTGCTGCATAAAAAACAATATGTAATCATATCTAAATGTTGCTATTTGCAGTCCAACATCTCCATCTTCCCCCCAGCTGTCATTGGGCGAAGGCAGGGTAAAGAGGATAAGCGGTTCAGATAATGGATGGATGGATGGATGGACATCTCCATCTTGTGGCAAGTCGTGTGTGAGTTGCAGTTTCCAGCTAAAACTCACAGGCACGACCTTGTTTTTATCGAAGGTCATTAGAGTTCACTGAAGACGCACTGACCTGTTTTGCCATCGTAGCTATGGAAGTTCTCTGGGAAGCTCAGACACCCGACTTGTTTCCGGAAAATTTCAACAGCTTTGGGATCTATTTTTCCAGTTCTCGCTGATACAAATTAGAGATTTTAAAAGAAGTTACCACATTTGAAACTCTGACCAACTGTGTTTAAAGCAATGAGGAACTTACTGAACTGCAGGATGTATCTACCGGTGGTGTCACCATTTCGAAAGGTGTCTGTCCACAGCAGGCAGTCGGAGCAGGTCTGTAGAAGATGTCCTTTGTGGTCTGAAAGATTTTCTTTAAAAGGACATCAGAGCGACTTATTATTCTGCAATATTATTCATATGGAAATACGTGTGGTGGTTAAAACTATGCGTTATAAATACGGTTAATATCATGCTACATAAATAAGCAGCTTCATCTCATGTTACTTACTACGAAATGTGGTCGCGATGCCTGAGACTGTTGCATTTACCTCCCCCGAGATACACCGATTACTGAGAAACAAGAACATGCTGTGACAGACTTCTTTTTCTACCAACTACAAATTGAGCATGCTGTTTGAAAAGGTTAACCTTTTGAATATTGTGCTACAAACAATATTTAAGGATGATTCTGCCCAACATATTTAATAAAATAAATCACCAAACTTACAAGCAGTGATCGCCCCAACGTAATGTCACGACCTGACTGTCAGAAGTGGGAGACAAGTCTATCCAGGAGCTTTTCAGAGACTCCAGTGCCTTGTGGTAGGGCTTGGGGTCACCGGCTCCCATCACATACACCCATTTTCCAAAAACCTTCACATAAAAAGTCAAGATGCATATAACTATATACACAATATCGATGTGTACTTTGGTGATGGAGATATGCAAATCCCATATCTTTGGGATAAATAAGATGGAGAAAACCTACCAGTTTGGGGTCCTCTGGTATAAAAGGTCTGACCAGGTCCTTGCAGTCAGGTGCAGATGCAGCACTGAGGGAAGATAAAGCCAACAGAAAAACCACAGCAGGCAGAGCCATGCTCAGACAGAGAGGACGGGACGGGAGAGGGAGAGTCAGCGGCACTGCAGAGGACGTCGCTGAAGCTGCAAAAGAAAACCTCTAACAAAAAAGAGATGTAATTGTGTAAGTGCTGCTAATGTGAGGAGGGGGTTTCTACAAACTCAGATGCACCAGTGACGGCTTTATAGCTCTCATGCAGACCCATGCAGATTTCTTTAGTCCGGCATTGAATGGCCAGCTCAACAGTCCTCTGTTGCCCGTAGCGTTGCCCTTGAATGAACTCAGGCAAAGGGCCAAAACTTGTCTCTGACTGTTGAGACATTTCAAAAGTACCCGAGGCGGTTTTTCTTCAGTTGAATGAAGGTTATTTATCGGTGGACTCCTTGTGGCGACAGTTTAAAAGTTTAACGTTGTCTTTCTCCCCCTACCGGAGACGTTACCCAGCAACAGTCTTTGTTGAAGTTTCTGGGAAAGGCGGTGCATTTGAGAAGAGGTGTAGAAGTTTTGATGGAGCGATTCATCTTGATTCTGTGGACTAGAAGAGAGTCTGGCTGCTTCTAATGCATTTGGAAACTTTCAAAGAAATGTTGGAGCTCAGAAGCCAAAGAAAAATGTATGACAAGAACCCAGAGGGAGACTGAAAGCTGTTTTATTTACATCACACAACCAGTTACTCAACTAACAGATTGTTAAATTGATTTGATCAAGGCATTGCAGTGGATTTTACAGCCATCACTGTGCCTGCCAGAATCCGCTTAGCTGTATCATATCACATTTCTTAAACTAAATTATGAAAGGTCAAACAGCTTAGCAGAAAGACACACAGTCATAAGACTACAACAGCCACAGATCTAACATGACGTCACACCAACAGGCCTTGAACTCACTGCAGCTGCTGAAACCAGCTGTAACAGGACTAATGAAAAGCTATTCCACGGTGCATGCAGATCACATTACAACACTATTGGGTACAGGTTAAGCTGGATGCGTTTGGATGCGTGCATGCTGTTCAAAAGGCGATGACATCTCTCTGCTCTGCTTTACTTTTCAGTAGGGGGAACATCGGTTTTATCGTTCTCTGTAATCTCGGCACCAGTTGATGCAGGGACCCTGTCATCTGGACACAGATCTGAAATAGAAGAACATCACTGATTGGTGAAGAAGGTGGCATGAAGATAATGTGCTTTTGATGATTTTATTTGGTATGAAATACAGAGTGCAAATGCCAGCTGACCTGTTCCTCCAAAGTGGTACTCTGGGAGGAATTTAAGACACTCTGCCTGCTTCTTGAAGGTTTCTAACTCAGATGGCTCCAAATTGCCGGTACGTGCTTTAAAGAGAAGCGAGAAGAATAAAACAGAGAGGGTGAGGTGGTATAGGAATAAAGAGAAGCCGGGGGAAAGAGGACAGAAATAAGAAAGAAATTATCAAAATATAAAAAAAACTAATACAAAAATGATATAGTTATTTTTAAGGGGAGGAAATTGCCTTACTAAAGAGGAATAGGTATCGTCCCTTTGACTTGCCGTCAGGGAGGAAGGTGGTGTCTTCGGACAGGAGGCAGTCGGCGCAGGTCTCATAGTACTTCCCATCATGATATGAAGTGTGACCATTGATGTTAACTGTGACACATTAGAAAAACAAGGCTTCATAATTAATGTAACCCAAATGCAAGATATTGAATATGTGGTTGTCTTTTATTTCCATAATTCTTTTGAAATGTCATTATATAAAATATTTAAATAATGTATGTCAAACCTTCGTGACTCATTTTTTTTATTCCACCTATACAATGGTAATATTATTTTGCTGTATGCAGCATCACCCACATAACATTACAAAGAGCCGTGATGAGCAGGGTGTAACAGACATATTTTGATAGAGATAGTTACAAGTGGTGTGACTGGTCATCCCTGAGATGGTGGCATTGGCTAACCCCTGCAGGCATTTATCGTCACTTCTGTAATAGGACAAACAAAACAAGAAAAAGGAGTATCAAGCCACATCTTGTTATATACACTCTTAACCATTATCATTTGTATGTGAGCAAAAATGTGACACAACAATATGTGTGCAGTGTCCTTACAGGCGGTCGGACCAGTAGATGGACATGACTCCGCTGTCGGAGGAAGCCGACAGGTCCACCCAGGAGCCGTTCACCATCACCAGGTCGTTCTTCAGACCCGGCTGGTCCCACGACCCCACATGGAGCACCCACTTCCCATAGATCTGCCACAAACACAGAGAAAAGACATCCACACGACTCAGTCACATGACTGCTATCAAGAGTGTGCTTATAATATATTTTATAATATAATAGAAATAGAGATATAATTCCTTTATTTTGCCTGTTTATCTCTTGAAGGCTTCCTATTGTTGAGATTGAACAACAATCTCATAACAACTGGATCTGCTGAGGAACAGGTTTTTTTTATGATGATAAAAGCTCAACAGCTTAATGGACCTTGTGGTGAGATTGATTTATAAGTGATTTAATATTGGTTTATATCCTAGGCTAAAATACTTTGGATTGTTATCTGCTAGAATTACAATTTAATAAATAGAAAATCTGGTAAACATCTAAAGTTCTTTGCTAAAGTCACATATCACAGTTATTTTTCTGTTAAAAGGGTACATAGCCTTGATATACAAGACACATCAATATGCATGAGATATTGGATATATTGAGCTTTATTAATGTAAAACGCTAAACAAAGATAATATATAAAACGGATTGGCTTATGCACAAGTATTGTTATGCTTAATAATTCTACATTAAATGAGCAATTGCGTTAAGAGCCTTAGTTAATTTTAAATACCATGGAGCACATTTTAATTTTAACATCAAAACAAAAGCTATTTAAGTTATATTACCACACAGCTGTGCTACAAAGCCCCCTCACATATGACCCCAGCTCATAACAAATTATTGCTTTTACTCACAGGGCTGTGGCTGTCCAGTACCAGAGGCTTAACCAGCTCTTTGCAGTCCGGTTCAGATGCAGCACCCAGGGAGGTGAGAGCCAGCAGAGCTACAACCAGCTGTGCATCCATGGCTCGAGACAGCAGGCAGCCAGAGAGCAACACTAATGTCAGGGATCCTGCCAGCTAGAGCCTCCTCAAAGCAACCAGGGGAAGTGTTCTGTAACAGTGGGCTGGGCCACACACACACACACACACACACACACACACACACACACACACACACACACACACACACACACACACACACTCCATCACGTACTACATTCAGTCACAGTCAGCATGGGCTTGTCCTAGTTACCCCATTACATAACAGACAGCTGGCAGAGTCTGAATAGCATCTTTCAATATGTGAACACCCCCCTGCACAGAGTCACACACAGGCACAAAGACAGAAAGAATACAAAGAAAGACACACACACACACACACACACACACACACACACACACACACACACACACACACACACACACACACACACGCGCACGCACAGCGTGTAATCTTCATCTGTAATCCCAAACACGGACACTGTGCACACAAACGGTCTGCCTTGACCCTGAACAACAAATGTGGGAAGCATAATAAAGAAAGCTGTGGGGGAAGAAGAACCATCTGTTTCAGGGTCCAGAGTTCAGGTGAGCATGCTCAGGGACCACGGAGTGCCAGCCACTGCAAACAGTGTTCGGAGAGCAAAGCCGGGCGACTGGAGCCACGGGCGGTGAGCCTCTATACATGTTGACTCTGCATACATGCATACATCCTGGCTCTCCACGCTTATTAGACGTCAAAACACGAGGGTGCAGCGCTTTTCAAAGACGGAAAGCTTTGACGGAAAGCATTGAAGGCTCACTAACAGAGTTGAAGGACGGTTACGGGCTCAATAAACTGAAGGCGATAACGTTGAATGGGAAGCTCTTTATCTACCAAGGTAGAGCCGAGACATTCAGAAGAATGTGGAGAGGTTGGAAAGCGTGGAAACGTATTGTTTTTCCGTAAGACAGTATGGCTAATGAACTGCAGCGCTGAAGGCATCTAGCATTGAGTACTCTGCTGCCAGCCGGCCCTATGACTGCCTCACCTGTAAGCAGCTGCAGTAGTTGTTGTAAATACTAATGTCTCCAAAATGAATGTCTGGTTAGTGCAGATCTTGCTGCAAATTGGAACGTTTCAATGATCGTCTGGACATATTTAATACTAAAAGTGTGACGTTTTGGCAAATATGATGGAACAACGTTCTGGCATTCAATATCACTTTGATAAGTTTATTTGTGATTTCATTGGGCAATCCTGGCTTTGTTTTTAAATTGAATTGTAACGAGGAGACAGAAGTGAGGGATTTTATTGGGCCACGAGGATACCCAACCATCAAATACTGACACATGGTCACGCCCCAATGAGTCTGACTGCAATTTGGGTGTGTTATGCTTATAGGGAAGGTCTGGTAAACTTATTTCTAACTCCACAACCCCAGATCTTTTTTTTTTCATTTTCAGGATTGTAGTCTTCAGACCTAACCGGTAACACTTGAGGCAGTTTATCAGATTAAGAGTTCCCCTTTAACGATCCTAAAAAAATACAATACAATATCAGTCAAATGCCTATTGGAAAACAGTACGTATTAATAGAACATATTGAATGATTGTGAGGTGAGTTATGTGAAACAAAGGAAATACGAGGAGTGAGAATTATTACATTCATCACCTTCTGTACAATTTTGGTAAATTGCATTTATGTAACACCTTTTCTAGTCTTCAATCACTCTAAGCGCTCCCCACACACACACGCTATTTGGAGTTCAGTCTTTTGCCCAAGGTCACTTCGACATGCGGACCGAAGCAGCCGGGGATCAAACCGCAGATCATCTGATGACAACCCGCTCTACCTATGAGCCACAGCCGCCCCCGAGACGTTGTTTGAACTGAGAAAAAGTTATAGAAAGGATTCAGTAGGTACAAAAAAAACTCCTTTTGGAGCGGTTATACATTCAAACAGCTGGGAGACTGTAGATGGAAGCAGTGGATTTAAAGGACTAACGGTTTTGGCCTTTTGGCTTTTCTGAGTTTCTTGCAAGATACAACTTTTCATAAATAATTGGTTCTACCATCTTAAATGGTCAACAGGGAGCTTTTGCATGTCTACTGGACCATTCCATATCTTCTGCGAGCTGTTATCTGACTCTCTGCCATCACCATTGGACCAAGATGGCAGCGGTGATTAGACTCCAGAGCTGAGGGAAGCCTGAGACGCATTTTCAGGACTTGGGCGACAGTGTTTGAAAAGGTTGCTGCACAATTCATTGAGTTATCACCTAATCGTTGCAGCTCTATATGAAATAATGCAATATAGGATATTTAAGAAAACATACATAATACAATCTAATACTACTGTTCTGCCATAAAGATAACTGTATGATGGCTATGATGTTTATTTCCATTATATGTACATACAAGGTGTTAAGTAAATTATGTTTTAGCGTGATAGGGTTGCACTGGAGTGCATTATATTTAGAGGCGTGTCTAATATTGCGGCTCAAGTGTACCTAATAAAGTGACCACTAGGTGTATATTTTCTTTTAAAACTGCAAAAGAGTTGGAAGCAGACATATTAAAAATTAGGAGTAATGATTTTGTACATCTAATGGGAACAAGGATGTGATCTGTGTTGCTGGTTTACAGTACTTGACCTGTTTTCCAAAATAAAAGAATAAATAAAAAAAACTTTTCACGTCACAACAGAGCACTGAAATGTGAAGTGTAAATCATTTCTTTTTTTTCACTCCCTACTACAGGCCCACTGAAGGATGAACAGAAGGTTACATCTAACCTGAGACTGCAGGCAGATGAGAACAAACATGACAACAAAACACTTGAAAAATAAATCTCCTTATTCAACAGCATTTAAAACACTATTTGGTGATTACAAAATGTGATTAACGATTTGAAATGGCTGATATAATATAAACAATATCTTTTGGGGCGGATGTTTAACCTTATAGATTAAACTGCGCTCAATTTGGACCATATTCTGACTAGTTTTCTTACTTTTAGTATAGTCTAAGGTTAAACATCAGAGAAATGAGTCATCCCTCGTCAGACTATTTCCTGGCTGAGGGATTTTATGGCAATCTCACGATGCGGACAATACTTCAGATGAAATGAATAACACATAACACCAGTGAGAGCTCAGTGAGCTTCATATTGAACAGACAGACATACGGTGGCATCTGTTCCGTTAATGAAATGTATTTCAGATCCCATCCAACTGATAAATGAAAGGAAGTCGGTTCTTTAATATCCTTTAATGTCATCATTAATGGGAACTGACAATCCTCCCACAGCAACAGACTCTGCACCTGTGCGTCGCAACATTCGCTCCCTCTCTCCCTCCTCTCTGGCCTCATCTGTTCTGTCAGCCCTTCCTTCAACCGACTCTTTCTCACTCATGCATCCGAACTCTGCCACGGACACTCTCCTCTCTACTCTGTCCTCCTCTCTTGATTCTCTCTGTCCTCTTACGACACGTAAGGTCCGCAACTCCCCTCCAGCTCCGTGGTTGTCAGACCCGGTCCGTGCTCAGAGAGCCACTTTGCGAGCATCGGAAAGGAAATGGCGAAAATCCAAACACGCAGATGACCTGCACGCCTATCACTCTCTTCTCGCCTCCTTCTCTGCCTCTATCTCTGCAGCCAAAAGCCTGTTCTACCAATCCAGAATTGAATCTTCTTTCTCTAACCCCCAAAAACTCTTCTCCATTTTTTCCAACCTCCTTGACCCCCCCTCTCCTCCTCCTCCCTCCACCCTTCTACCGAACCACTTTGTCGACTACTTTACAAAAAAGATAGATGACATTCGCTCCTCATTTACTGATCCCCCTCCCATAACTACAGCTCCACTAACCCTATCCGCCTCCCCTTCGCTTTCCACTTTCACCCCCCTGTCTCCCGATCAAGTTCTTACCTTGGTATCCTCTGCCCGCCCAACCACCTGCCCCCTTGACCCCATCCCATCTCACATCCTCCAGTCTATTGCTCCTGACCTTCTTCCCTTTCTCACCCATCTTATTAACACCTCCCTCTCAACTGGTTGTTTCCCTAACTCTCTGAAGGAGGCAAGAGTTAACCCTCTCCTGAAGAAACCCACTCTCGACCCGTCAGAACTCAACAATTACAGACCTGTCTCTCTCCTTCCCTTTCTTTCCAAAACCCTGGAGCGAGCTATCTTCAATCAAGTCTCCTCCTTCCTCCATCAGAACAACCTTCTGGACCCTCACCAGTCTGGATTCAAGGCAGGCCACTCAACAGAGACTGCCCTCCTTGCTGTCTCTGAGCAGCTTCACACTGCGAGAGAAGCCTCTCTCTCCTCTGTCCTTATCCTTCTGGACCTTTCTGCTGCCTTTGACACAGTGAACCACCAGATCCTTATCTCCTCCCTCCAGGACCTGGGTATCTCAGGCACTGCGCTCTCCCTCCTCTCATCCTACCTCAGCGATCGGACCTACCGGGTAACCTGGAGAGGATCTGTGTCTGACCCTTGTCCTCTCACTACTGGGGTCCCTCAAGGCTCGGTCCTCGGTCCTCTCCTCTTCTCCCTGTACACCAACTCTCTTGGCTCCGTCATTCGCTCGCATGGCTTTTCCTATCATAGCTATGCTGACGACACCCAACTCATCCTCTCGTTTCCCAAATCGGAAACACAGGTAGCAGCACGAATCTCGGCCTGTCTGACTGACATCTCACAATGGATGTCCGCACATCACTTGAAGATTAACCCCGACAAGACGGAATTACTTCTCCTTCCAGGGAAAGTTTCCCCCACTCACGACCTGACGATTACTTTCAACAACTCAGTCTTGGTCCCGACCCCGACTGCCAGGAACCTCGGTGTGACTCTGGACAGTCAACTCTCCCTGACTGCCAACATTACCGCAACAACTCGTTCCTGCAGATTCATGCTGCACAACATCAGGAGAATACGTCCACTTCTCACCCAGAAGGCAGCACAGGTTCTCGTCCAGGCTCTGGTCATCTCGCGTCTAGACTATTGTAACTCCCTCCTGGCGGGTCTACCTGCTGGTGCCATCCGACCTTTGCAGCTCATCCAGAATGCTGCAGCTCGACTGGTCTTCAACCTCCCGAAATTCTCACACACTACTCCGCTCCTCCGCGACCTTCACTGGTTACCGGTGGCCGCCCGCATCCGCTTCAAAACACTGGTACTGGCGTACCGTGCTACGAACAGATCTGGTCCAGTCTACATCCAGGACATGGTAAAACCTTACACCCCAACTTGTGCGCTCCGCTCGGCTTCTGCCAATCGCCTTGTAGCTCCGTCGCTGCGAGCTAAACACTCAACAAAGTCTCGACTGTTCTCTGTCCTGGCTCCTCGATGGTGGAATGAGCTCCCCATTGACATCAGGACATCAGAAAGTCTCTACATCTTCCGTCGCAAACTAAAAACATATCTTTTCCGACTATACCTTGAATAAAGGATGTAGCACTATAGTAGCACTGAAATGGCTCTTACTGATAGCACTTTGTAGTCGAACCTTTGACGAAATTGTACATTCTTGTTGTTCTGATTCTTGTTTGTAACCGTAGAATGCACTTATTGTAAGTCGCTTTGGATAAAAGCGTCAGCTAAATGACATGTAATGTAATGTAATGTAATCATAAGTGCCCTTTTTAAACTGACCTTTTCATATTTTGAGAACGTGAGCTTCTGACCCAGACATGGTGTACATGTTGAAATATACTCCCACTTCTCCTACAGGTTTCTTCTTGGCAGTAACATTTATGTGATATATGATACGACAACATGGCACTCACGTTGCTGCTAACCAAAATATTAATTGTCTCTCATAAATCGGCAGATTGAAAAAGGCTAGCAGGCAAATACATTCAGAAGATGGAAATGATGTTCTTTATATCATGCTCCTTAAAAGCTCAGATCAGTGTTCTGATAAACATCATTGCACTACATATTTCAGCACATTGGTTGGTTTTCTTTATCCGACCGTTCATACTGATATTTTAAAAGGCTGTTGAGACAGCAGCACAATGGCCTCTCTGATTTACTTTTCTGCATGTTTCCATTTGTGTCTCGGGTCAAGATTCCACTCATCTCCGGTCAAAGCTTTCACGTCTCCCGTTTCATCTAATTGTTGACCAGCAGGTGAACGCAGTGTGTCCAAAGCCAAAGGTTTGCATCTTCACGTGAGGGTTCAACTGATCTGGATCACTTTAAATCTATCAAAAACAACAGGATTTCAGCCTCTAACATTCATATAACCATCATCTATTTCCTAGAAAAACAGACTCACAGGGTGAGAATCTCACATAGAAATCTCCACACTTCCATTAAGTTATCAGGAATGACCTTTAGCTGGTCTGCACATAGCAGCTAGATGTTGACTAAGAATACCAACAGAGTTAATAAAAACATAATTGGAAGGGTGAGCCAGAGTTATGAAGGCTCAGCCTTCTGCAGCGAGGACACTTTCTTCTGCATGAATTAATTAATACCTACACACAGAAACAAGTGCTGGAAATTAAACACAACAAAGATGTTGGTTATCCTTCAACCGAAGTCTATGAAAGGAAATACCCAAAACTTTGTTCAAATACAACGGAATAATAGAAGGTTTGGACTTTCAAATTTCAATGCGATTCATGCGAGACAATGATCACTTTTGCGAGATGGCGACGGTCGATGACAGTCGACCGCCGTTCATTATGAGGGATATCAGAGTCATTCTTCCAAGTGCATCAACTGGCTCCTTTGTGCTGAACGCTATTGAAATAATCAGAGGGTTTCGTACTAAAGTTGCCTCACTGTAAGACATAATTACTTTAAAGATTTCCATTTCGGTTCACCTTCTTTTGTTGAACTCATTAACGTTTTCCTCAAAGTCATGCAGATCTTCCCACACCTACAATACTGAGATTTACTTTTTCAGCAAATATTTCATATTTTCATGCCGTTTATTTGTTAAGCGCCCTGAAGAATGCATGTGATTTAGGATGTGTCGTGATTTATTAGATTATCGTCATAAAAATGACTTGACTGCTGTTTTTTTCCACCCATTTTCTGATTATAAAACTAATACGTCGAGCACATTTTGCTCATTTATTAAAGAAGCTGCCACAATTATAATGTTAAAATATGAAAAGCAAAGAAAGCTATCTGTAGAATAAGGCACATTGATTACTGGAGATTAACAGTACATTTTGTTGAGTAATAATTTCGGTAAAACGAGGACCGAAGGGAAGAATAACGTTTTAAAAGTCTGAACAAATTCTCCTACAATATCCTCCCTCCCTCTGTGGCTTTGTAATGGAGTGAACTGGACCAGACATCTGGGCGTCCCCATTAGCCAGGCCGGTGAATGAAAAGCCATCTAATAATATGGATGATGCGATTTCCATGAAAACCGTGGACTTGTGTTTCTGTCTGGGCTCTGAGGGCCGAGTGACTCAACAGCTGATGGACTAAAACCGGCAAAATCCGCAATTATATTCCATCACATCTTCCATATAGTTCCGCAAAACTTGTAAAAGCAGAGCGAAAGGCACAATTACAAAACTGTAGTTTCTAACCCTGAAGTCACACTTTCATCTGTGCTGTTGTTATGGCAGCAGGGCCTTCAGAAAGTAGGGACGAGAAGATCTTCTCACGGAAACAACATCAACAAACCCACTCACAGTGGGCCGCTTTGAAAACATCTTCCATTTGTGGGTGAATGACACCTCACCTTTTCCAAAAAAAAAAAATATATATATATATATATATATATTTTTTTTTTTTTTAAGGCTATGATCATCTACAAAAACAAAAGTAGGGAAAGTCCCTCTATATCCAGGGGACTCACATAGGGCTGCAACAACGAATCGATAAAATTCGATTATTAAAAGCGTTGGCAACGAATTTCATTATCGATTCGTTGTGTCGCGCGATTATTACGCCACTCAATAAGTCACGGAGATGTTTGAGTATGAAAAGAAAAGTTGAGTTGAGCGCGGAGCAGAGCGGAGGTCGAGGAGAGACCAGCTGAGACCGTAACGTTGACTGAAACACATCGTGGAGGTCGAGGAGAGACCAGCTGAGACCGTAACGTTGACTGAAACACATCGCGGAGGTCGAGGAGAGACCAGCTGAGACCGTAACGTTGACTGAAACACATCACGGAGGTCGAGGAGAGACCAGCTGAGACCGTAACGTTGACTGAAACACATCGCGGAGGAAGGCCGTTCAACAGGCAGCTAGTAGAGGCACTTCCGGTTGAGGCTCCGGTGCTGCGGCTAGTCGGCAGGTTGTGTTCCGTTTGAAGTGAAGACGTAACGTCCCTCCAGCAGCTTTCTGCTGTTTACTCGTTATTAGCTTGACAAGTTAGCGTTAGCTCGTAAGAACAATGTGTCTGAACAAAGGGAGTGAGAGAGAGAGTGTGTGTGTGTGTGTGTGCGCGCGCGCGTCTGTGAGTGTTTCAGTGAGTGTATGTTTGTGCGCGTCTGTGAGTGTGTGCGTCTGTGCGTGTTTGAGTGTGCGCGTCTGTTAGTGTGAGTGTGTGTGTGCGCGCGCGCGTCTGTGAGTGTGTGTGTGTGCGTTTGTATGTGCGTGCGTCTGTGAGAGTTTGAGTGCGTATCTGAGCGTAGTGTAGAGAACCAGTTCTGACGTTCAAACAAATCCTGTTAAGTTTTCTGATTAGTATTTTTCTTAAGTTATTTATTGTTCTGACAGCTCAGGTCCCTTTAAACAAAATGTTGTGCAAAATGTTTTGTGCACTTTATTTAATAAAAGCTATTTGGCAGATATAAAGCATACATGTGTATGTTTGTGTTAGTCCATTATTTTTATTATTATTATTACTTTAACAGCTCAGGGATGTTCAAGGAGCAACCTGTTTGTGCACTTTCTGAAGATTTTTGCACCGTCAGTTCTGTTTTTGAATAAAGGGTTGGAAAGTAATGATTTTGTTTTTTATCCGATTCATCGATTAATCGAAATGAGCAAACTGAGCAAACATGATTCAACGTTCAAATAACAGCCAAATGGAGTCCACAGAAGAAAATGAACAACTGTTTTACTGTAGGAAGGCCACACCGAAGACTATAGCAGAGAGGCCGTTAGATATACATTGGGCTGTGGGGCGTGCGTGGGACGGGACATTTTTGGGGAGTGAACTACAGCAAACACTGGGATTGTGTAACAAATAGTTTAAATTCTTTGGAGAGACCAAAGAGTAAATGCTAAATCTAAATTACTCAGATTCCATGGATGCACATCATTATAGTAATATTCAAGTACCATACATAATAATCTATACATTATTTATTACGCTTACAATATTGTTTCATATTTATATACTTTTTTTTACATTTATTTATATATATATAATTCACAAACATGTATTATATATATACATCTATATATAGTTGTACATGGTAACTACATTTTTATGCTTGCCTCTGTTCTGCTTTGTTTTTCTTGTTTGTTTTTTGTCACATGCTTGTTGATTTGAAACCACAATGGATGACATCTGTGAAGAAGAGTTACTTTGTATACATCAACTGATAGAACATCTGCTCATTACCAGCCGCGCTGTGTTTAATGTTGTCAAATATTGATTGCGCACAAAAAATAAAGCCTCAGCTTTATTAACTTCAGCTCCAGTTTCAACAACAGTCCCCCATAAACTGGTAAACAAACTCAATAACCTTGGATTATTCACAACACTCTGTTTGTGGATTATGGACTCCTTCACAAACAGACCACAGGCCGTGACATGAAATTCCTGGAAATCCACAGGATTCCCAGGAATTTCCCAGGAACATTTGACAGGAATGGATCTAATGCAGCTGATTCAAAATAAAATATGACATTGTTAATATTATTTACGGTTTGCTTAAGTCTGTCAGCAGAGGAGTAAAAGCATGGAGTTGATCGGTTGATCCACATCCAGCAGAGCCAAAGCTAAACATTTTTATTATTTTCAACAACTTTATTATTATTGGTAATATCTTAAGACTCTGTCAATAATATTGTATTCAATATGTGTTTCTCATACCGCACTGTTCTGTATAGGTCTACAGCTTTTTAGACCAACAGATGGAGCAAACTGATGTGGTGTGTGACACTGGGGTGTCGGGTGTGTGGCATCGGCAAATGGTTTACATGACTCACAGGTCAGAGGGCCAAAGAGAGGTCAGTGCCTGCCCTGGGTATTTACAAAGTTATATACATTTTCCAACATGATTTCATTATGAATATTCATAAAGTTACGTTAGCTATGTAAGACATTACTCACAATACTCACATTCTTTTGTGTTTTAAAGGTCTTTTGTCTTTCTTCCTGTAGCTTGTGGGTGCTTAGGACATTGCTAACGTAATGTTTCAGCTGAGCTGCTGGCTCCTTGAATTGGTTTGAATGACTGCATGAAAGAAGAGGGGCGGTGGGAAGGGGGCCGGGTCTCAGCGTCAATCTAGTGCCTCACAAATAAAAAGAGCTGACACATTGACTAAGGGAAGAGAAGCTTTATACTAGCATATTCAAAACCCATGAAATACTTCTCTGTGTATTTACAAAAACATAATACAAGAATAAAAAAGAGAAAATTAACATCACAAATGGAGTCCCACATACTGCCACAAAACAGAAAATATGATCCAATTTACAAATGCATCTTCTTGTACTCTCAATTATGGCTTTAATCTAACACAAAAACAAAATAAAATATCTCTGTTCAGTTGTGATGGTGCATCATCAGTCCACTCCTCCCTTTGCAACAATTCTCTACCAGATTTTTCTTTAAATAATAATAATATCAAATACACGTACAAGACAGAGGAGCTACATTTGTGAGCTGTACACATTGCAGTAAGGAAGGGGAGAGGAGAATGTTCACAGGCATATCAACCTTTTCTGCATGATGATAATACATATTGGGCAGTGGAAAAAAAGAAGAAAGAATGAATTCAATACGAGCTTATTTTTGCTTTCTGTACCAACCGACCTTTCACATCACACTGAGATCACAGTTTATCCGGATGGTAATTAAACATGAGTGACCAACTGGATTTCTTAAACTTGTGTCTTAGAGTTACCGCTCCTAGTGTTCATCGGCCTTTATGTTCTCTCTCTCTTGAACATGTCACGTCCAGAGAACGTGGGCCGTTGTATCAATTCTGAAACTGTGACTCCAATATGTAAAATGATAAATCACTCGGAAAAAAAGTTTAAATAACTTGAGATGAGAGAGGCCTCAGCAACAAAAAAAAGAAAATAACGAATATTATGACAACACGCACAGGTTCAGTGTCCTCTCTTGTTTGGTAACGGACCACACTGTTCTATGGACCTTTGAGTAGATCCTCTTTCCCAGTGTGATCCTTTCTGCTCTCTCGGCAGTCAGCTAAGGGACTGATTTAAAGCAAGATTATGCAACTTTTGAAAGTCGAAACCCATTCTTCCTCTCCAAAACAGAAAGTGAAATGTAAGTACTTAGACTCACTATTGGTCAATTCAACGCACTGTACAATTTTTGTTTCTACGGCCTTACTACAACCAACAAACGTTGCATAGTTTCGCTTTAAGCTTTAAATAAACTTTTTTCTAACATTCAATGTGACTTCATATTTAAAATGCAGACAATATTTCAGGTAGCCTGGATGCCTTTCTGCAAATCATGATTAAACAGCTGACTTTGATGAGATCTGATTTTCCACAATTGTGGCTGAGTTTTGGAATTTAAAATTAAAAACAACCCATTGTATAAAACAATGTATTAACACAATGTCATCGGCTTGAAAGATTTATAGGACACAAATGTTGAAAAGAAGTAAACCTCCTGGTATTGTCTTTTCTATTCTCAAGAAACAGATATTACATTTGATAACCAGTTAGAATATATATATATATATATATATATATATATATATATATATATATATATATATATATAGGCAAAAGGCGTGGGTGCACGGTCTCATACACATTGTTCGCAAATATACAAGAAGTTCTCCTCCAGTTTGTTTCAATTTGGTTGCTTTGTACAGTCTCATAGTTGCAGAGGAAGAACTGATGAATGTAGCAGAGTCACCACTTTGAACGGGAGAAGAAATAGGAGAGAAGAGACGTGGGCAGAAACAATAGAGAGGTGGGGTTGGGGCATAGTAGGAGGGCAGGGCCTAGGGCAAATGTCCTAACTAGGCAGGTGGTGGTGGTGGAGGAAGAGTCACTGGCCTAGATGACATCACATCCCGTCTCTTTGCTTTTTACTGATCCAGGTTACTGGGCAACTGAACCAAACCTGCTTCCAGAGCCTTCACACGCTCATCGTCATGTTTGGAGAATACTGCAGAGGTAAGATGGAGAGAAATACGAATGTTTGAGTTTGTGTATCTGAGCATTTTTCACAGTTTTACAGTATCCTTAATTATAAATCCCCCCAACAATGGGGGGTCAAATTATTTGCACAGACAATTCACTTTTAATAATGAAAGTGAATGATGCTTTTTCTTCCCAGAGTTAGACTGGAAGATTCATACCACTCACATGCCTGCACGGTAAATGAAGCCACAAGTAGCAGCCGATTAGCTTAGCTTCAAATACTCATGAAATTGAGTTTTGAGATCCCTCTAATGAGGGATATGATAGATGACAATTGACTTACACTTTCATTCTGAAAAGGGTTGAGGAAGTTTCCACCCATCTCGCCATCCTCCCTGTGGGTCCCAGGCTGGTTACTCATACTTAGGTTCCCAGGAGAGTTCTTTTAAAAAGTATGTAAAACAACATTAGTCATTGTATGCTATAAAGCTACAAAAATCAGACTGGAGTTTGAAAGTAGATAAATATCTTCTTTTACCTTCGGGAGACTGTCCATATCACCTGACCCTGAGAGAGGTAACACAAGTATGAAAACTAGTCATTTTTATCAAAAGAATGCTCTTTTTGACAAATTAGGGAAACAATAACCAGAGATTCAGCGTCAATGTAGCACATACTGTACACGCTACTTGTTTCTGTACCTAATGATCCATTCATGTGATGGGGCTCCATTCCAGCCATTCCCCCGAGTGGACCGTCACCACCTGAGGCCATAGGGAACTGAGGAGAACATACACAGCAGACAATGATGTGCCTGTAGCATAACTAAATAACTATGTTTTGATATCAAAGAACTACATCTACACATAAATTCAACAACCATGCACATGTAAATACACTCAAACACAATGATATACACAGAGAGAGAAATGACTCACATTTGGTCGGCTTCCACCTGGCGGGACTGTGTTTATCATAGTGTACATGTTGTCGCCAGAGTTGGTTGAATCTGACATAACGAACAAAGAAACAATTAGCTGAGAAAAGAGAAAAAACATGCACAAACACAAACAGACAGACACACATGGAAGACATAGAGCGTACCTGCTGGACTTGGCATAATAGGGGTCCCAGGTGGCCCCCCTCCTCCAGGAGGTCCCTGAAATCACAGGTTTGGTTTCAATAAGACTCATTTATGAACTTGTGAATTTCAGGCACAGGTTAAACCAAGCATACATACCACATAACTTCCTGGAGATGCAGACGAGTAAGTGGTCTGTAAAAATACAAAAGAAAATCATGAAAGTAATGAAATAACTTTCTGTTGGGTGTCTTTGTTTGAGCACTTACCGAATTGGAGTTTGGAGGATTTGGCCAGGGTCTACCCCCACCAGGTCCCCTGGAACACACACAGTTATACACTTTAGTGTTCTGCTTTTGCCAGGCTTCTTTGTTTCTAATTCATTTGGGCAGAGTTGGCAACAACAAGCTCATCAGTTGCCAGCGAGAGGTAATGGGAAAGACAAGTAATAAAGAAAAGGATAAAAGAAGACAAACTAAAGGAAAGCTGGCCCCTCGCTCCACTTCCAGACCCAAGAACATACAGTAACGTTGTAATTAAAACCAAAGAAAGGAAACCACTGACTGCCTCTATTCTATTGAGAAATTTAGGTTGTTTGCATTAATTGTCGGCCCTCTGAGTGAGAGAAATGTGGGGAGGTTCACTGTGTGCGTGTAGATTGTATAATGTTGATACCACTCACATGTTCATACCAGGCATCCCAGGACCAACCAGGGCATTCAGTGGTGGTCTCATCCCGCCTCCATAACCCTAAAAAAGAGGACACCAAATGTCCTTAGTTACAAGAGAGCAAGTATCATAACCAATGCTTTGTAAATATTTCCACAAATCATCTGGTCCCATACCTGGGGCCCTAGCGGTACCATGCCTCTGGGTGGAGTCATCCGCTGCATTGGTCCTCCCATATTTGGATGTCCTGAAACAAAGAAAAACAGTCAAACTACAACCAGTCATCAGTTTTTTGCAGAATAGTGTATTCAGGTCGGACTGGGTGTAGTTTTTTATGTTTACCCCTATCATCTTGTTTAAACTGCAAGATATGGAACGGTTATTTGATCACATTACAGTACATATTGTAAAAAACTCTGTCTTCTGAACTCTCTTCAAACAAGCTTGTTCCCTCCGGGTACTTTTGTACGGACACTGTAGTGATGCATCACTTTGATGCGTGTCTGGAGCAAACCACTACCTGACATTTACAGTTTTAATTACACTATCTTCTCATTCTAATATTGAGTCTAACAATAAGAACATTTGGACTATTTTTAACTATGTGAAAGGAGTGTAAATGGGGGTGTACTACAAGGATAAGAGATGGTTTTATTACTTTGAACAATTCCCATGAAAAGGCTTAACTACCAATTAACACATCCTTCTAACATTGCCTTTGTAGCCACAGACTGACACAGCTTAATCCTCCAGGCCATAGACCTTCATTGTAGACACACATTAAGATGCCATAAGTGTATTTCATCTCTTAAAGTGTATTTCATCTCTTAAATCTTATCAAACAGCAACAGCAAACATATATAAAACACATGTACAACACAAGATAAGAAATACAGTCTTTTAATAAATGAACTACAGCAACTAATAATGAATAATAACTATCATAATGAATGAATTAATGTGGTTTTTCAACATGTGTTATTTTTATTTTGTCACTAGCTGTTTGGCAAATGACACATGTCAATGGCACCGGTCCACGACTTTGGTCCACATTTGAAATATCTCAACAATTATCTGATTTATTGCCATAAAATGTTGGTTTCGTGGTCCCCACGGATGAATTCTGCTTACTTTGGTGGACCCCAACTGTTTCTCTCTAGTCTAGGGCATCAATGAGGCTGACCGTTTTATGTCTTAAGGAATACTGGATGGATTGTTATTTTGTAGCCTACAGATATCCATGGTCCTCAGAGGATGAATCCTGAAGCTTGATTTCCCTCTTGTGCACCCATAATGGTAATGACATTTTGAGTGAAACATCTCAACCTACTTGATGGTACAAATACGTTGGTACAAATCATCTAGCGCCATTTTTTTCATACTTTGGTTATGAGCAAATACCTTCAAAACAAAAGACTTTCACATTTTCCTCAGCTGTACTTGGTGGTTTAGTAGTAACAATTGTTGGCAAGTGCAGCTTTACTAAACCGTGCCTATAAACTCTTTCTCCTGTTAATAGTTTGGGATTGTCAGTTCTATGACAAAATATCTTTCACGAGTCCACGAAAATACATTAAAATAAAAAGCGAAAACAATGTTATCCTTTCACAAACCAGGTGCTAACTGTGCACATGAGCCACAATATATTTTGTATGTGTTTGTGTACAGCAGTGTGTCTACGCGTACCTTGCTGTCTTGTGGGGTCCATACCACTGGGTAACATAGGCTGGCTTCCTGGGACTCCGAGTCCCTACAGAGGAAGCAGGATACATCACTAGTAGTATCACACTGTCTCACAGATGCTGTCCATTTCTACTATTCGCAGTACTGTCTGCTGCCTGCAGGTGTCAGTGTGGTTCTTACCTGATTGGGTAATCTGAGAGGTAGTCTGGGTCCTCCAGGGTATCGAGGTGACATAAACGGCTGGAAAATAAATCAACATAAATGCAAATTGAATCACTCTGCGGTATAAATACTGTGCACACAATCTCTCACATGCATGACAAACACTCAGCGCTGCTGTACCACGAGACTGTAGTAAAGTCTTACACTACATACTTGTTAAAGAGAATTGTATCCAGTATCTACATACTTGAAAGACATATACACAATATACAAAACATACTGTCCCGGGTTGCCAAATCAGATGACAAATTATAGTCCTTTTTATAACCACTTTCATAGAAACCAAAGTGGTGTATAAACTGTATGGCACACCACTGTTGGACGTTTTCACCACCAAACCAACCACAGCGACTGTATATATCCTCTGTTCAGTTTTGGGCTGATTTGCCTTTACAACAGTTCGTCTATGACAGCAGACTCAGGAGGCCGACCGCTTTTTCATTGGATCGGATTAATGGAAAAATGATGAGAGAAGAAAAGCCACTCAGTGCATCTTTTAGCTGTGTGCAGTTTGACAGCTGTGAGCGGTTTCTGTTTTTCATGTCCTCCCACAGACAGGAGCAATGCTGTTGCTAAGTCTGCTGAACTGATGCCACTGTGGTCAGAAAACCCAGTCTGCAGTATTACAGAAGTAATACAATAGTTTGCCACCAGAGGGCAGTGGTCCACCTGCTTTGCTCAGGGTCTTTTCTTTGATTTCTTTGAGTCTCATTTTCCAGATGTGCTAAAGGTCTATCACAGAAAAACAGAGCTGCACTATTCTTTTGCAAAGTCTTTTGAAGCACTATAATATCTCATTTTAATATATGCATTACCATATAAATGAAAATAATTGAACACCGAAGGTTACTAAATTAATAAACTGAATGATTGAATAAATACATGACGCTGAAAGCTAGATATGTAGATACATCTGTGCAGGCATGGCTGAGCATTGTTTGTGATCTGCATTTATTTTGCCAATAAAAATCTGTTAACAAAATTCATCATCGAATGCTTATTTTAACTGATTTAGTCCATTTAAATAATGTTATGGAACCGAAATGAAGAACCGGCAATCTGGTAGTTTTCTTTAACCAATAGGTCTTGAAAAGACCTTGTCTTCAAAGAGCAATTGATCTTCACAAGGAGAGGGAAAAAGATGTTTGGAGTATTTTGAAAGTGGAGATGAGAAATGCCCATGAAGGATATTGATCTGTGTGTCAGGTGCGAGCGCCTAAGTTTGACTGATAAAGACGGTTAATCAATGTACAACTGGCAGAGTCCTTCTGATGGAGAATGGAGATGATCTGGGGTGAAGCTGCACATTACTTTTTATTTGCGAGACGTTTCTTTCGGCTGTCAAACAGTGGTGCCCCCATGTACAGATTATACACAAAGGTACTGTCTGTACATTGACACATACAGTTAAGAATCAGTATTCTTCAGAAGAATTTGAGGATCAACTTAGTAGTTGAAATTCTTGCATACAGAAAACATATGTAATAGTATTATTTAATACTGTACCTAAAACTGGTCCAAAGACCCATATAATTCTCTTTCCTATCTCATACTTTCTCTCTGTGTGTGTGTGTGTGTGTGTGTGTGTAAGCATCCTATACCTGAAAGAATCCTGGAGGGACTGGCCCCACTGGCATGCCCTCTCCTGGGGGAAGGTTCCCAAGCACGGGGCTGGGAGCCGCTGCAGCACTCTGAGAGATGCAAACACACACAGAGGAGCAGCGTAAAACTCACAGCGCTAACCAGTCTGCAGAAACCTCTTTGTTCAGCAGTGTTGGGAAGTAAGTACATTTAGTCAAGTATCGAAGTACAAATTATCCATTTCATGCTAATTTAGAGGTATATTATATTCATTTTACTTCCCTACATTTACTTGACAGTTGTGATTCATTGCAAATTAAGATTATGTGATGCCTTTATAAAAATATGATGTACATTTGAGGATTGAACTGCCCAACAGAGAATGAAAAAGTCAAAAATTAGAAGCAACAGTATAATTATACTTACACATCAATGCATCAGTCAAAAATATCCCATAATGTACTATATAAATGACACTAACAGGGGAATTTTCAGCCTTATGAGAACTGCCCTTAAAGTTAACATTCCTACATTTAATTAAGTAAAGGATCTGAATACATTCTCAACTAGTGTTGCTCAGTAAATTAATACTTTGACAAGTTAATACGGCGCCTCTCCTAAACATGCCACCGATGAAGCAATAAGTATCAGAACATAACAAAGTAATACAAATCAATCAAAGGGTCTTCCCCCTTGTCTCCCTCAGTGGGGTATTTCCTGTTTCTGCAGACACCCTGCCATGTCAGCCCAGGTTTATTTTTATACCTTGTGTTTTTTGTTGTGCTTGTCCCAGACGGGTGGCGCTGGCATATTTCAGCACAGCCTCCGTCTGCTTCCTGTGGCATTGTGCTACTAACTAAGAGTTACCACCCAGCTCTGGCCTCTTCCTCAATCTCATCTCATCTACAGAACAGACAGCATGCGGCGTGGAAGAGTCCAGAGAATAATATGTGAACAGTGAGCATGCCTGTGTCTGTGTATTTTTTTATTTCAGTTTCTGCCCACTCTGTCCTATTTCTGTGATCTCTCTCTCTCTTTCTCTCCCTCTCTGAAGGCATTGGCTGGGTATAAAGAGCTCCAGTGAAATTCACCCACAGTCTCTGAAGTTTCCGCCAGCTGACTTTTTAGGTCAGACAGGAACGAGGTTTAATCAGAGCTGAGATAAAAGCGACCTGACGACACTCCCGTATCCTCCGCTGCTCCACTCCACAACCCTCGCTATTCCCTCGCCCTCCTTCATATCTCCCAATTGCTAATGTTCGGCAACCGGGAACAGGATGCCGTGCAGCTTTTTGATTCCATATTCTGCTGCGAACAGAGCTTGTATTTGTCTCAGCAGATTAATGTACAGATGGATATTGTATATGGTTCAGTGGTGGGAGACTGGGTTTTGTTTGTTTGTTTGTATGAGTGCACAACATCGTGCACAGAATCAAAGGTGAGTTGTGATTTTGTGAGAGTTGTCATTCCCCATATTATATTTTTTCCCCCTTCTTCCTTCTCATACCCTGGATTACCCAGAATGCCTTTACTCCCTAGCAGCCTGGAGGTCTGCTGAGTTAGCCTTCATGCAAACAGAAAGAGAGGGAGTGAAAGAGGAGAAAAGAGGACAAAGCAGAGATTATGAGTGTGCGTGTGTGTTTGTGCGTGTGTGTGTCTGTGTGCATGCGTCTGTGGCAGTGAATGTGTGAGTGCACTTAATGTTTGTTTGTGCGGGTAAAGGAGAACTGGGGGAGGGAAAGAAAATCTACCTGAATTGCTGACAAAGCAGCATTTTTCCAAATACAGCAACAAGAAAAAAGAAGAAAAAAACAGGGCAGTGTTTATCTGCCCCAAAACCAGCACCACCCTTCATCTAAGGAAAGTAAAAACAACACTGGCAACAACACTAACCCTTCTGGTACCAACAGTCTCTCTTATGATAAATTAGATTGACTCAAATGACATTGAGGTGTAAGAATGACACGTTATATGGTAACAGAGTTTATTTGCCAGATTGTTTGTTGCTTTCTTGGAGTCTCAGGTCAGAGCTGTGTGAGCTGCTTCAATGTCATCATCTAACTCTTGGCAAGAAATAGAATGAGCATATTTCCCAAAATCTTTTAGGCTCCCAAAAAACAGAATTCTTTTCAATTTGACATAGAAGTTGAAATGTTAACTGTGGCCTGTTTAGCTTTGGAAACGTTAGTTTATTGCAGATATTTATCGGTATATATGTTGGTTGATGCAAGAACTTGCAGTGCAGATATGCCATGAAAATGTTAGAGGTACGTAATTCACAAACATTATTGCAGTTACATAGTTTGTACGAGGAGTAGACATCAAGGTTTGTTTCTATAGAAATTCAGGGATGCTGAATAATAATTGTCCATGTTTTGCAATCATGGAAACATTTAAATTATTTAAAGAAAGGCATTAACTGTTGAGATATAATACAAATCCTTGTAGAAGTGGAACACACACTACCACGTGGGGCCTGAACACACAGTGGAAATAATCTATGAAGTGGACGGATGGGCATGAAGATATTATGAGCCACATTCAACGCGTTGTTGGCAAACAGTCCATAAAGCTTAAGACCAATAACACCTGGTATCTTTTCAGACGAGGAATAGTTGGTGTTTATTTCTGTATTCAATCCAAATGCTTACGACTCTCTCGGTTTCAGTAATTACCTTTATCTGCTGACTTGTGGGTGGTGATGGATAATTATTTAAGCAACATTTAAAGTGTATTCTATTGGTAACGACTTAGTGTGACAGTCGATAACAGATTAAACAAGTTTATGTGCTGAGACCTTTTGCTAGTTGTGTAAGATTGCAGGGCTTCCCCTGATGTATTGTGACACCAGAGTGGCGCAATTAGCTGTTAGCTACAACAGTTTAGTGACCAGCAAGTTCCCATTTACTGTCAGCTGTCATAATTACACTAACGTCAATTACTCTGAATTAGACTCAATGCATTCCTGTCAGCCAGTTCGGCATAAATACTGAATCACAGCCAAAATCAACATATTCAAGCACTTAACCTTCGCACACACCCAATGCACACACGCCGTTGCACACCGTTAATGAGTCCATCATTTACACTTCACACACATCAGTGTTTACACTTTTCTGACAAGGCCGAGTGAGAGGGACAATGAGATATTGAGCTGGTGGCTTTACACATTAACGGATCGTGTCATAGTACACGTTATTGTGTAAGTGGAACTGTCAACAATGTTTGGTGAAGTGAGTCTTTGTACATTTTGACTGAGCTTATACAACAGTCCCGCTGATAATGGTGATTGCACTTGACCTAATGGAGTTGATTGCTGATTCTATTTTACATCACATTGTCAGACCCGGTAACAAAATCAAGACTATTTCTCAGATTAACACATTTGTAACTGGTAAAATATCTAGTACTGTATTATTAACTTTGATGAAAATATATTATTTAAAAACATGCTAATACCCATCCCATCTAAACCACTCAAAATTGTTTATTTATGTGTTTATACCAGCTCAACTCTCTTCTGCTCGTCTGTTTCAGTGTCTGGCTCTCTCTCCTTACAGAGATCACAGAAAGAATTCAGTCTTAAGAATCTGAACATTCATTAAATTGTCCAATGATCTGCTCTTTACGGCTTGTGTACTATGAGCCCAACATTCAAAGGCACAGGTGTTGTAAGCAAAAGGTGTTTGTAATGAAACCTGAGGCTGTGGAACACCTGCATCTCCTAGCAAACTCATTTGTTGCATAAATTATTTAAACCACTCCAGGAGAACGGCGCAGTAGACCAGACATACACAACAAGACATTCAGTACGGGGAACTGCAACAGCACCGGATGTGCACTGAGCTCGGGAGACGAAATGTCGCTAAAAAAAGTATATTAACATAAAAATATAGTCTGATGTCCAGGTTAAACATATTTTTCTCAGGTGACAAAGAATCACCAAGATAAATTACCAATACAATTGACATTACGCATTGGTTTGTGTTTCAGCCATCTTGGCTTTTTGCAACCAGAAGTGACATGAGAGGGTGGAGCTAAGTTACACCCAATGCTGAAACAATCAGGCTTGTTTTTGCAACCAGTGGAGTCGCCCCCTGATGGCCAGTAATGTGAGTTTAAGACACATACACATTGGCTTCCCATTCCCACCACAGATCCTGAGGTTATTGATACACCAACACAAAACATTGCATGAGTGTTGCATGAGGTTTAGGTCAAGTTGTCCAAGCACAGAATACAATGTGTGAGGACAGAAACAAAGAGCTGTGACAGTTGTGTGCAATGTGTACAATTTCTCCATCTGAAATGACGCACTTCACTGATACCACCTTTTATCTTATCAAGCGTCTTTTGCATTAAAGGACTTTGGAATAAGTCCTGAAATGAGATTTGACTCATGTGAAGAAAACAAAGACAACACAGATTGTAGATAGATATAAATCATTTCATGAAAAGTGATCAAAATTGTGCTTTCCTGTTGAAAATACAAAAACTGTTGCACGAACGTCAGACGTTGAAATGTAGTGCAATTACACTACACTTTGCTACTTTACAACCTAATCAGACTTTCTTAATCCCATCAGACTAAAGGGCTCAGTAATACTTAATGAGGTAACTTGCAAACTCTTTCATCCTTATATGTTTACCGATTGTGTTTCTCATTAATGTCTGCACGTAATGCGTGTGTGCGCGTGTGTGTGTGTGTGTGTGTGTGTGTGTGTGTGTGTGTGTGTGTGTGTGTAGGTGGGGAGTCATTTTCATTCAATACTTCAGAGACCAAGAGACACTCAGCGGAGCGTGAGTGGAATCTCAAAAGGCTGTCTGTGTCGATCTTCTCTCTTTCTGTCTGTTTATCTCCTCCCCCCTCCCCGCCCCCCACTAGGGGCACTGTAGTTTATTTTTAATCAATCCCACATATACTGTCCTGCTGCAGTAAATACTCACAACCAAACTTATATTTATCTATATATATATATAGACGTTTGTATAATAGTCCTCAACATATGCACTCACATAGCCACTAGAAAATTACATTTGCCACTTTAAAAAACACACACACACACACTTAATATATATATATATATATATATATATATGTATATATAATCCCCACAATGGTGGGGTGTGGAAGGGTTACCACTGAGTCTCAAGGCCACACGCAGTACAACAGGATCTACATATGACACACCACACAGGAAGGAACCCCGTCCCTCCTCCCTCTTCCCCTCTTTCACACTCCCTCCATCCTCTCAAATGCCATTAGTCCACTTCCTGAACGAGGGAGGGGGGAATGGAAAGAAGAGATGCTAATAGTCTGCATGACACACACACACGCACACACACACACACACACACACACAGTCATAAGCAAATACACATCCACATACTCACATTAAAGTGTGAGAGCAGAAACACAATAAGTAGATTGATTTCTGCATTAGTGTTCATGCACAGAAAATATCTTTGTATTCTGTCAGTCATTGTCAAAATGTATTTCTATAACTAAGAGATTTGACCTATAAGAACAAAAAGCATAAGCACTGCAGAAGTAAGAGAGAAGAGATAGAAGGTTTTTTTGCAGCGTACAGTAGAGATGAGGAGTATGCTCTGCGTTTAACCATGTATTATTCACAGTCTCCCGTGGCGACCAGAGACAGATCAACACGCTCCACTGTCCCATCCTGAGCCAAACTCACTTTTCAATTTCAAGGCAGATAGGCTTAAAATCACCCTCTGGCATTCAACGCTCCTTTTCTTAACCAAAACATGCCATACGTTCCACCAGTAAAACACAGCGGCAAGTTGACAAAGTCATCTCCGTGCACTTCATCCCAGATCTCTGCTGGTTAGAAACAATATCTGTATCTAATATCTAATATCAATATCTGGCTGCATGCAAAAATAATACAATGAGAGATATGTCCATGTGTTTGTTAGTCTCATGTGGGACAAACCAGGTTGCTTTGACTGCCCATTTCATACAGCCTGGGTCTTTGATTTTGATATAGCTTCTTACTTATTAGAGCTCAGAGTTTATTGTATATATTTATTGTAGTATATTTTGAGCCAATCCCGCATACATTTCCCTGCTGGCGTCAACACTCACCAGAGTGTTAATTGTGTATATATCTTTGGCTGAAACTGTCTCCAACTAATGCACTTTTTTTACCGCTGTTAGAGTAAGGTTTGCTTTAAAAAAAGAGCCTTAAAAAAGATTTAGTAGGAGGCTGAGTGCCACAGTCAGGCTTGGAAAGTCTTCACAAAAAGAGAATTCACAAAGAATACAATTTGCAGCTGAGTGCAATTTGCCCTTTTTTGAGTCTGATTGCAATTATCCATGTGGCAAAGTATAAATGTTGCCTCTGCGCCAAGAACAAAGCAGGCGGAGAGAGAAAGTAAAATGATATTTTCAGACCACAAGCTCCAGGTCCTGACCCAGTAGGTGCAGAGGAGACGCTGATAATTTCACTATAGCTGAACCAATAGAAATAATGGCCAAAACAATGAAAATAAAAGCTACGTTGCAATAAACCTGGATTTTCTTTTAACAAGAACAAAGTTCACCCTCACATTTCCACTCCCAGCAGGAACTCTCTCGTAACACATTACAGGTGATTATCAAAATGGCAGCACAACACTAATCTACTCGTTCTGACTGGGTGAGTACAGGTAGGGTGATATCAGCTGCACGGTGGGTGACGGGGGGGGGGGGGCACTGGCCGTGTTTTGTTTATCACTGATGTCACTATTGACCCTTGTAAACATCTCTGAGGCTGCGAGCAGCGGTATAATATGTGAGGTGGAGCCGTGGGCTGATGCACTGTCAGATACACAAACAGAGCTGAAAATGATAGTCACTAGGGAGCCACACTTCTCCCAACACTATCTCACTTGGTTCAACGACATGGGGGAGATAAGAGAGATGGACTGAACACATCGGAGAGCGCAGAGCGACACAGAGGAAGATTTAAAAGCCCCGATTTGAGATGAAGTGGAGACTATGTCATGGTCTTCTCTCTCTGGCAGATCGATGCAGAGACAGAGCCGAGATTCACCTGAAACCCACAGAGAGTGTAGTCCTCAGCACTGAATCGATCCAGTTCTTTCAAAATGTATCAGAGCAATTGTGTAGATTAGAATTAGAAAACTGGCAGGCCTGTTGATACAAAGACTCATCAGTCCAATCCACAGGAGGAACTAATGAGAAGCCACTTTCTGTAACGTGCTTGTAGTGCTGGAGGTGCAGACACAAGAGACAGCATGAGATAACAATATGGGCGAACAGCAAAAAGAAGAAGAAAAAAGCGGGTTGGTTGGGGTCCAAAAGATAATGTGCTGGTCTGATCGTGTCAGCATTCCTGCTCTGCCTCTCTATCTCTGGATCACTCATTATAATCCCCTTCACACACACAACCATGCAGGCTGCTACTGTGTACCATTACAGTTTTTCTATAACTTCCCTCCCGGATGAGACAGGGAAGATTTGATGTTAAACTATACAATGTGTAACATGTTTTTTTTTATCACTTTGACTTATTTCAAACTGAAATATTTCCTCACAGTCTCTTAAAGATTAAAAAGAAATATCAACTTTGACTCCAGTTTGAATTTCACTGAAATATTCTCGACGCTTGCCAGGTGAAGCTGCAGGTGTGAAAGCTCAGATAGCAAAATATCTCCTTTCCTCAGACTGTTGCAGACACAACACACGCTCCTGACTAAGCCCCTTATTTCCATAAGCAATAATAATAACTGCAGTCCAACTAGAAACTAGTCTTCCGTGGCCCACAGCTCTGTGGAGCTGGTTCTCATCCCTACACCTTCTGGTCTCCCCCTGCCCCTAGTTAACCTCTCCCCTCCCCTCTGCTCCATGCCCTCGCCTTCGCCCCGGCGTGCATATGTCGACATGGCATTAACACTCCACCTCCTTCATGTCCAAACACGCATGTGACATGACTCAGCGCAACGCGGTGGTGGAAAACACGCTCCTCTGAGACCAGAGGGCTGCGCAGCGGGCCAGTGAAAGAGGAAGGAAGATGATAAGAGAAGATAACACAAAGGCAGGAGGACAGAGAACAGCCACAGAGATAGGCAGAGGGGAATAAGAGGAGAGAAAGAAACTGCCAATGTAAAAGAGAGAGGATGCAGCAGAGTAGAGAGGGAGAGGGGAGCGGGACAAGCAGGGGAGAGAAACATGGTAGAAATAGAGGAAGAGATTGTAATGTTTCTTAAAGAAATACAGAGAAGTATCACATGAGCAGAGAGTAAGTGTTGATGCTGAAATTTCCTCTTTTTTTATTATTCAAACTGCTGGTGACAGCCATTTCACTATCTGCTCAACCTATGGAAATGCCCGTTCTTCAGCTCCCTTCACTCCCTCCACACTCGGCTCACTCTGCATCGCCATGGCAATGTTACAGTGAGTCACCTCCACGTCTCCCTCCTCCTCAACACGGCGAACATGGGAGCATGTGAGAGAGAGACATAAACAGAGAGGGAGAGAGACAGAGGAGGAGAGAGGGCTCTGTTTCCCTGGAAACAGACTGGGGGTCTCCCCAGCCCCTATTGGTTCTCAACTGGTTGCTTGTTACCCACAATGCTTGAAGCCAACAGTCTCTGTTTCTAGGTCTCTGTCTCTTCATGCGCAGAAAACACACAGCTTCCCAGAATGCAAGTTTGCATTTAATGCCGCTGATTCAAGCTGTTCATTGTCAGGTTTTCTTTACGCTAATAATCAGATAATGAAACATCCGCCCCCAACAGGATCTTCCTTGTTTTGTTGTGTAATTATTGCAGTCAGCAATGACTGCATGTGTAGCTGCCTTTCTGAACAGATGTGATAGTTTGCAGCACATTTTGTAATATTTCCTGATCAATTAAAGTAGAACAATTCCAAGGGAAATTGTGAAATATTTTCAGAAACTAACAATCGGTTTACAACAAGAGGTAAAAATTGGAATAGAGAGTAGATATGGAATATTGATTTTATTAAGAGTGGCTTTGAGCGAGATTATTTTATGTAGGAAATAACAGTGATTTTAAAGCATTTGTTCAATTTCACCATTTCTTGTCAAAGTGTTTTGAGACGTAAAAAGTAGATTAGACCTCTTAGATAATTAGATAATTATAACATAATCTTTTACATTACATTACATTTCATTTAGCTGACGCTTTTATCCAAAGCGACTTACATGATATACAGTAGACCGTAGACACAGCAACGGTGAGCAATTAGGGTTAAGTGTCTTGCTCAAGGACACAACGACGCAGACTGCCGGAGCCGGGGATCGAACCACCGACCTTCTGATTGAAAGACCGACTTGCTAACCACTGACCCACAGTCGCTCCAAAGTGGACATTTCGGCCCATTGATGGCACAACAGAAAAGCCCTGAAGTGTCCAAAATGAAGACGATTTGTCTTCTAGCACAAATGTGCTTAGTGATTTACTTGGCAATCATTATATTTGGAGATTTTCTGGGTCCAAGTGAGCATTTAGTCTGTAAATGTTGACTCGCATTGCCATCCTTGGTGCTAGAGAGAAATTAAACATTAATTAACTTTACAGAATTTTCCATTGAAACTTTCTGGGAAAGACTGTGTGTAACTGGGTTATGAAGGTTGCAGAACATCAGTACCTACAGAGAAGTGAATGAGGGCCAAAGACCCATTTCACCAAAGCTTCAACCAAGGTGAGTTGAAAGCTGGAAACATGTCGTTGAGTGTGTGTCCAGTAGAGCGTCCTTCTGTTTATTGTAACAGCACACATTCATATTGCACAGTACACGCGGCGCATTACAGGAAGGATATGTTTTCAGTTTAGTTCGCTGCACCTTCCTGTCAGCACAGTACTCATGCACTTGTTTTCCCAGAGTGCATCAGGATGTAGATGAATTACACAGTCATGTCTGGTACTACATATTTACAAATGTGTGTATCCTTAAGCTGTACAATCAAGACAGAATATGTGTGCTGCTGTTAAATTGAGCGGAGTGAATACATTTACATGCATGAATGTAAGATCTGGCAGCGTGAGACAGAGCATTTGTATCAAAGGGGGTTGCTGTTGGCGCTGCCTCTTGATCTCTTCTTCCCCTCTAACTATTGTGTGCCAGCTATCTCCCACAGCGATGCCACACATCGCTCCTTGCTTTGATCGCTCACCTGCACACAGCTGCCTGCAGTCAGCGAGGTGCAGACAGCTTTTATTACAGTTCTACCAATTTTTGCCAACCTGCCAAAGGTCTCCATTCAGGGGTCACGACAGCGTAAAAGAAATAAGACAGGTATATGAACAAAAACTGCTCACAACAGTATGCCCACAAGATGGGCAGCAGAAAGGATTTGTTCAATCAAACAGATTGATAGAAAATCAATCTGTCAAGCTGTCAATCAATTATTCGCTTCAGTAGATAGCGTATATGTCTCAAGTCCTTATTTTTTGTTTCTCAACTACTTTCTTGTATGTTCTGGTAAATTGTATATTTGTGAGGTTTAGACTGTTGGTCAGACAATCAATATATTTGTTCAGTTTGTCAGTTTATGAAAGGCATTTTTCTAGAAAATTTAAGAAAACGTGTGTCTATTGTGTTTCACTTTTTTCAGATTTTTATTTAATCAAATGATTAATAACAAAACAAAAATCTAGAGATTAAAAGATAAGGAAAGCAATTGTTAGTTGAAGTAAAAACGTAGTTAGAAATGAAATTCAAGACCCACTGTGCAAAAAATATGCATTGGATTAAAATAAAAAGAAACAATTTGACAAAGTGCATGCTTTTGCATAATCTTTCAGCACAATTCTCAAAATGTTGTGGGATTTTATGGCTATAAACATTCACCAGCTTGTCTGTCTCTCTTTCTCTAATTACATCGTTCTACTTTTAATGTCTTCTTCATCCGTCACCCTGTGAGGCTGCATATGGCATGGTTCCCTAATATGTGTCCACTTGTCTTCTATATATTAATTAACTGAATATCATCGATACTCTTGTTTTGGGGGTTTTCCTCTGTGAGAATCCATCACTCATTTCCATCTATGAGACAAACCACAAGCTAAACGTCCAAACAGTGTGATAATGGTAATGGTATTACAAAACAAAAGACTGACCACCTACATTTCTATTTACAATAATCCCTTTTTTTTTTTTCTTACAAAAATTCATGATTCATCTGGGAGGACTCATTTTTCAACCGACTATTAATAAGCACATTCTTATCTGGAGGCTGCACAGCACAGCCTGTACGTGTCGGACACTGATAATCTCCTGAAATAAGGAGTGAGATAGTTTTCTGAGTTTTTTTCATCAGTTCTTCCAAACTCCCCAAATTATTCTAACTCATCTGTCCTTCCACCAGTCTGCTTCTCTGTCTCTTCCAGAGTTTGCAGGAATAATCCACTGAGGAAAATTCAATAGTGTAACTGTATAATTATTCTATGCCACACACAATCATCCACCAATGCACTTAACACAGTTTATATGGTGGCGTTTGTATTTCAATTAAATGGACCATTTTTCAGTACAGCAAACATTTTAAAGGATCTAAATGTAGAAGAAATGTTGCTCATCTGCTTAATAGTGTTTCCACAAGTCTGACAAGCAATTTAAAGCTGGCTCGTTCTGCTTAATTTTGCCCACATTATGTTAAAGTTCACAGAAATTAGATGAGACACGAGTTTGGTGTCAGTAGTGAAAGCATTCAGTTCAAAACACAAGATTACTATCATATTTCTCTCCATTTACTAACTATCATAATACATTGCAATATTGCTGTATGCGGAAGAGTCTTAAACTTGGTTCTAATAACCAGCAGGGGGCGACTGCTCTGGTGGCGAAAAGAAGTCTGATTGTACAGAAGACTCTACTTCTCACTTGATTTTATTTCCTCAGTAAACACAGTGAACAGTTTATGGTTTCTATTTAGAGCAAGGTATGCTTTAGGGCTTGGCTACCTTGTGATTGACAGGTCGCTATCACGGCGTTGTCTGGTCTGAAAACTTGAACCTTTCACAGTGTATTTTGAGGAAGGTTTATTGTGATTTTTTTTAGTTGCCTACAAATGTCTTATTCAGTGTTCGGTTGTTCTTAGCTCCAATGTCCACTCGTGTCACGTTTGGTTGCAAACAGCCAAGAGGGGGACGACCAAAATGCCAAACTCCAAGATTTCCAAATGGCAGTTCAGAAGCCCAATGATTGACGTTGTGCTGACAACGTACACTTCTTGTATAAAGTTTATTATTTATGTTAGTGTAAATGACATATGCTATGTTACAGCTTCATGACAGCTGTCAACTTTCAACCCCTCAAGAAGAAAGCAAGAGATAGAAGTTTGAATGACCCTCATGGATCTTATTCTTGAGAGACAGAAAAGCAACAGCAACTGACTTTTGTCTCTAATAAGGCAATTTCCGGGCCAAGCATTTACATTTAAAAATAACTTGTTTTTATGACTTCATGGCCCCTTGCAAATGGAAACTGCTCATTTAGTGTCAAGAACACAATTTACAAAGCACTTAACAGAACTCTAAACAGCCTTTCTGATGCCTGAAAAGCCTCGTCTGAGGATGAAAATCAATAACATTTCAGCTCTCTTCCCTTTGTTCATCAGTCTTTTCTTTCTTTCGCTTTTAACAGTAGATCACTGGATTAATGTCCTCAAAGAAAATCCTCACACACTCAAATATGGTGCTATGATAGGTGATATATATTGTACAGTACACAACCAAATGCAATTATTTGTTCTTAAAATCAGATTTACCCAAAGCCAACTGTATCTACAGTAGGTAGTTCAAACTGGGATAATTGTGCAAATCAAGTCAAAAGCCTTGTCACAATCCCATCAATTATCAAAGGAAAGGGACCCAAAGATGATGTGAATGAGCTCCTAAATCACCCCAGCATTAATTAGGACTTCACTCAGTAATTAGCTATCTGAAAATAATTACCATCAAAATGTCTGATTAAAATCTCTGTCAGTCTCAAAGTCAGGAGACTGGAGGAGAGACACCAGCATCAAATTAAGGTGTGCTACTTCTAGAGATGGCCACCGCGGTTGTCCCCTCATTTTGTTTTAATTTAGCGACAGATATGTGGGTAGTACCTCTGATTGGATCTGAGAAACAGCGCAGCACTGGAGCAGTTGATTGAAAGTGACCTTGGTCTAATTACAATTGGTCTAATTAAAATTCTCTGATTACATCCCTGCAGGAAATGTAAGAATACGATGTTGCTGGTGGCCTCTGACTGCTATTAACATTAAGATTCTGAATGATTCCTGAATGTAACGGATTCTCATCAGATAAGGCAACGACATACTGTTTTTTATGTATTTTTTTAATAATTTTGAACATAATTAGATTACAATTACTCTAAATGTGTTATTCTTTTTGGTGGTGAGAAGAAATGAATTAATTCATATAGTGTATATACTGAATAAAAAAACTGAAATGTCTGTCTTTTGTCCCTCTTTTTGTCTCATTCTCTATCCCTGTTTTTCTCCCCTCTCTCCTCTCCTCCCTGGCTGTCTCCGAGGGCTGAGGTCGTGCTGCCCTCCAGCTCCCTTCCTCGCAGCCAGGATGACATCATCACATAGCTGCCCTGTCCTTGGAGTGCCTATTCATCATCCTGATCATCATCGCCGGCATCAGCAGCATCACCTGCGTATGAGATCACATTTACACAAGCACATACACCTACTGCGAGAAGAGAAAAGAGAAGAGAGCCCCCACCGGTTCTGCAGGGTTGCAAGCCGAAAGGAAAGACGGAGACAACCATAGAGGGGGAGAGGAGGGACGATCCTGCTGGGGTAGGCAGAATCCCCTGACCTGTGCACTTCCAACAATACATCTCAATAAACTACTGTACTAAATACAGACAAATCTGATGAGTCAGACTTTAGGCTACAGAGGGAAAACAACAACATAAAAAGAAGGTGCAAGAAGACCCCTCCACCCCCACCCATCTCAGAACTTTACATTACATTTCATTTAGCTGATGCTTTTATCCAAAGCGACGTACATGCTATACAGTAGACCGTAGACACAGCAACGGTGAGCAATTGGGATCGAACCACCGAACCTCTGATTGAAAGACAGACTTGCTAACCACTGAGCCACAGTCGCAACTTCCTCGGAGGAGAGAAGCACTTCCTCTCTCTTAATCACCAGCAAATCTAAAACTTCAAGAGCTCTGGCACTGCTCGCCGTATTCCGGTTACTGGATTCTGCATGACTGAAAAAACCGATGCCTTGATGTGCGGGAATTACAGCAGTGAAGTGGAGCCACACTGAGAAAACACAGCAATAAACAATGTTTCCACCACACGGGCCGCTGTCTGCATGCCCAGTCTGCTCGTCAGCGTAATGTGCTCACAATACTTCAGCCGGATATGTGTGTTTGTGCGCGTACAACAAAGAGCTGCAGCGCTCTGGAAGACTACAGCAGTTACTACAAACCTTAAGCAGTATCTAACGTCACAACAAGCATGTAATTAAACACAACTTCAGATGAAAGATTCACAACGAAATAAAAACATTTTACGAGGTTGTGAAGACAAGTTGCAGCCGTATGATCCAAACATCATACAAGTATGTTGTTCTGGGATTAGATGTGAGAAACTGATGATGGTTGGTGAACCCCAACTCTCAGCCTATAACTGCCCCAAAATTGACAAATGCACTTTAAGAAATCAGCTATATGTTCTCAGCCTCAAATTGTTTTTGTAGCAATAATATCTCAAAGTGTGTTGGGTAAAAAAATAAAAACACCAGGAAGTAGGAAGAGACACTGAAGTGAGGTGTATATTAACACGCATTTGAACACATCGCTTCATCAATTTTAACAATATTATTAAATACATAAAAAAGACATCGTGAATTAAACAGCTGACAAAATATATAACCATGAAATTGTGAAATAATCTTCCCATTATTTTATCCTGCTTCTATTCTCAATGCGGCTTGAAACACTTCAGTATTTGAAAAATCGGCTTTTATGTCACAATGCAATTTTTCACCCAAAAACTATTTTCTCATACTTATTATTATGAAAGTCTTTGTCAGTCAATCAAGAATAAACAGACATATATAACGTAACTGATTTAGACCAAAGCAACAGCAATACATCATACAAATGGGTTGAGTCATATGAAAATAAATATTTGGGATTATTTCTAATGTGTCTTATTAAAGTACTATATTTCCTATATTTATTTGGGTTTCAATATAAAACGCAGCGCAGACTCACATAGTCATGGAAGGCCTTGGCCTCACTGGAGTGTTCACATGAGTCTCTTCTCTCTGGAGCCGCACAGTACAGGTCCCAGAAGACACTGCAACACACAGAGAGAAGCATGATGCCGAAACAACAGAAACATTGAAGCTCGACTGATAAAGAATAATAGTCTATTTTAGAGGCAGGTAATCCAGCATCGAGACAATAAGTGCGACTCTATTATCATCATCGGAATAGACAACTTCAGGCGAGTGCATTACAATTTGCAAACAACAACTTGAAGAAGAGCTTTTGGGGACAATTAATGAGATGAAGATGAATTAAAACGGGAAGAGAAGAAGGGGCGAGTGATAATTTTTTGTAATTAATAACGTGATGGAATGAAGAAAAACAGCATGAAGAGGAATGTAACTTGAATCATTAGACATAAAAACACTCACCACCACCATGAGTGGAGAAACCCCGGAGGTTCTCCTAATGTGATGTTCTTCTCCCATCGGATCTAGACAGACAGAGAGAGAGAGAGAGACAGAGAGAGAGAGAGAGAGAGAGAGAGAGAGGCGAGAGACTGAGATGCTTCAGTAACATATTAAGTACAAAAACATGCCCAACATCTGAATTACCTGCTTTACAAGGTTATAGAGGCTGCAGCAAGGGAATTCTTATAACACATGCCATTATGTAATTATATTATGATTCTCATGCCACGGAATCATAAGTGGATAAGTGAGTCTATCTGTGCCTGAAAGCCTGTATGTTCATCACGTGTGTGTGTGTGTGTGTGTGTGTGTGTGTGTGTGTGTGTGTGTGTGTGTGTGTCAGGGGATGTGCAGACTCTGAGGTCAGAAACATGTACCAGCCTGAGGAGCTCAATCAAACCTTTGTATAACCCACATCCCTCCTTCTATCTGGCTTTATAACTGCTTCTTTTTTATGTATTTCTTCTTTCCCTTTTCTCCCTCCATTCCTTCATTTCCATCTTACTTTCTTCTTTCTGTGTGTCCAAGTGATTGTGTTTATAATTGTACTGAATGTCCAGCCTCGTTATGGGTCAAAAGGCATCTGAGCATAAGGGTGCATAGGTGAGGACAATGTTTCCACATTCACGGTGTTGCACTAGTTTTTGTACACGTGACTAACTAATAGTGTGAAGAATACTCCTGATATACCTTGGCATTGCTTGCATTCATACATTATTTTGTGGGGTAACATTGAGTGGTTACTGGATGCTATCAGTCAGTGTGGCCAGATTTGCCTGGTTTACACACATTTTGGAACTTAGAGCGGGGAAATATAGCTTTAGGCTGGGAGATCAAATCTGGGAAGTTTTTTGAAAAAAATAGCAATTATCAACAAGTTATTTTAGTTATTTTATTTGGTTGTCTAGCTGCACTCTTTATCATTGGTTATTTGATCAAGACATGGAGCTTTGAAGGTTTACGATGTGTTTTTCCACTGTGCATGAAATGGATTTACAGTTTTACACAATTTTTTGACAAAGTTATGATTCTGGCTGTTTTTATTGCATTGAGCGGGATTTTAATCGTTATTGGCTGGCAGTCTGATCTGGCAACACTGATCAGAGTTTAGGGTAACAATAGCAGCTCTGTTTACAAGTAAAACACAAACAATAAAGCATTCATCTAACAGCTGTCTTGTTTCAGTGCTGTATGTAAGCTAATCCTCTACACAAGCTAACTTTAGCTTATTAGCTTAATGGCTAACTAGCTATCGCCGATATAATCTGCAAGCAATCATTGACATATCAGTCGGCAACATTTAATGACTGCTGGCTTGAAATGAGAAGCTACTTTTGTCTTTCAGACACACAAAGCAAAAGACTGTGTCCTCTATCACCAATAAGTGGAAACTTATTGAAATATGACTGAAATCAAAGACCTATTGCTACAAACTTAATATTTTTTTATATAAATTAGGCAAATTGCGAGTGGTAAATCTGCCACCGTTATGATAGGTAAACAGAAAGATTGACGTAACTAAGGCAAGCGGTCCCAACACAGTAGTAGGTAGTAGGTTCCAATAAAAGGTGTGTGGGAGGAAACACTTGAATCATTTTGACACCTTAACACCTCGGTCAAGGTTAGTGACTAACATGAGCACTGACATCACCCACAGAATGATTTATGTTTGCAGACAATGTCAACTGATGTGCAGATACAAAGACACACACACACACAGACACACACACAGCTGTGTGCAGCAGTCAGGCATCTCCTATCAGACTATGACATTATTGTTTAGTCTGCCTCTCTTCTCTATAATCAGACTTACATTACTCTGACTTTTAAAGAGATCTCAAGATCATCTTCCTTCACTGAAATGTTTTACATGGGTAAAAGAATAAGACTATTTTACCACCTGCTCTATGAACAAAGGCTAAAAAACAGGAACAACTGAATCCCTTTCAATCAGACCGTCCTGACCTCGGCTGCAGATCAGACACGGTGACTTTTAGAAGGAATGTCTTGCTTTGAAGTTTTTTGGGGAGCGGGGTCAGGAACTGCCTCTGTGTTTATCACACATGCTTTCAGTCCAAGTTAGCAGTTCTAGTTAAGGCACTGGTTAACTTAAGACATGATAGGCAGCCATCGGTTTCCACACACACCATGACAAATAAGGATTTACTTCACTCATAATTGTTTAAATGGTACATCAGATGCAGAATGGGCATGACATCCTTCGTTTCTCAGACGTGTGGAAAATGTCTCGGCCCAAACACGGTTGCAGACAGTTCAGGTCAGGACATTCTTTAGTGTGTTACTTTTATTCCCCCTTTCATCTGGAAAGCGTAGAAGAAGATAGCATTGACTGTGCCCGCATATCCTGTCTTCTTGTGGTCTGCACTCCCGGGAGGTTCGTTCATTTACCTTCACTATGCTACAGTGTCGTGCCTTTTAGCGTGATTACTGGCAGATGTAGGCTGTGTGTTGCAAGGGCTGCTCTTATTCCACTGAGAACTGAGATGTAGGAAAGTCATAGCTTTGCAGTTGACCTTTTTACCCAGATAAATAAACCTCAAATACATTTTACTTGAACCTGTTTATTCTTGCTGTCGTTTTTTTCCTCCTCGTGTATTCTGTTAGGGTTCAAGTCTATTCTTGTTCTTATTGTTTGAGCTATCAATTTAGTTTGACAGGGTAGCATGTTTTCTTGTTGCCTGTTCTTCTGAGCTGTCTGATTTGGTATTTACGTTTAGGTATTCGTCTTCATCTTACTGGGCTCTTGTTTCCTGAGCCTGAGGATACATTGTAAACAGATGTGGGTGATAAAAAGTGGATACCAGGCCCATAAAACCATGTTTTACTCCACCCCACTCCTCCAGCAAGAGCTACATTATGTGGTGATGTTTATGCTACGTGTGTTTGCGTGCCCATGAATGCACACCCATGTGTACTGTATACAAGAGGGTGTGTTTATACTTGTTGCACTCTTAGCTAATGCGTTCCTACACTTGAATGTGACACCGCCTAGCGCTTTTATCTGCCACTTCTGCCGATGAAAGAGCAAGTGATATGGTGTCGGAGAGACAGAGCATTGTGTGTGCACACGTGCACCAACACACACCAAGTCTGTTTGAGATTGATGAGAATTGGTGCCAGCTGATGATGTAACCTTTTCCATCCCCCTCTCTTTGTTCTCCTCTTCCTCTGGCCGCTGTACAATCAGCCTCCAGCCTTTCTCTCCTACATTGTAATTTACAGTCATTTACAGCGAAGCAGCAGAATCAGCTGACCTCATTTTTACCCCATCACCTTTTTACCTCTGCAGAATTAAAGTGAGGACAAGCTCTCTGCTCAGGAAGAGTAGTGCAGGGATAGATCGAGTAGAGCGCCGAGAGATCACAAAGAGAAAGTGGAGGAATCGGGAAGGATGAGAATGAGACAGAAAGAGATTGACTGAGACGGAGCTGCTGAGCAGATCGGTGAATGATGTCAGTCGAAGACGCCAGCTCCAAGCTGAGCCTAGTAACTCTCCTTGTACTCCCACTAAATGAAAGACTAATGTTAAAAAGCCTGTCTGCTGCTACTAACCTGTTGGCTCAGCACTGTAAGGCCAGACTAATTCAATTTGCTGCTACACTTACTGGACACATTGTATTAGGCTCAGACCGCATATCACAGGGAACACATGAAGTGCATGGGCTCTGCTCTCCAACAGACACGAATACATACAGCATCTTTGTGACTCACCTCTGAGAGGAAGGTTTGTGCGGACTTCTGCGCTCCGACATGCAGCAGGTACTCGTACACGTACAGAGCTAACCTGCACATAAAGATAAAGCACACAGTGGGAGGGAATGGGTCAGTTTCTTAATCAATATCCAAACTGTCAACAATAAATGTAAGGTGAATAAAAAGCAGATAAAACATACGAGAAACTTGATTATAAGGAGTGAAGGCAAACAAGTATGAAGTAAAAAAGTTAAGACTGAGAAAAACTAAGCATTTGAAAATACCCCAAGGATTAACCTTACGTATCCCTAATTATGAGCTTTTTTTTTGTTCAAGTTCTAACTTTGGGGCTCAGAAAACAACTGCTTTGTGCCCTCAGACAATTAAACTTCCCACTCCATATTTAAAATGAATCCCCTATTTAAGTGGGAGTTTCTGACCAGGATAAAAAAATAATAAAAAAAGGAGCCTATGCATGGATACAAATTGCAAAGCATCTCCAAGAAAACCATGTGCAGTGATGTGTGAGGGCGTCACAGTCCATTACAAATCTCATGAGAAAAAGGAGTGCTAATCATCTCCCAAATGCCAGGCAATAGTCAGGACAACCTTTTAAGACATTTGAAATTCACCCAACTGTATGCTAAATCTAAAACCCACCTGTTTGAAGAACAAACAGCGAGTTGATAAGAGCACACTTGGTGGGATCGCACTGTAAAACACCTCACCCTCGTGCCTCAGGCTCTCCACTTCCTTCCATGCCTTTGATCACAGTAAGAATTAATTACAGGCTTGATTTGTTAATCAATTCTCCTCCCGGTGTGTCTGTGCTGGTACTAACAGCAACTTAGAGAAGAGGGGAGAGATTATCTACTGGGTCAATAAAACAAGATAAACATTGATCCATAGGAGATCAATAGCAGATCACACTACCTTCAAACAGCACCCTGTAGATGTGGACAGGAGTCTGGTGTAACAACATAGTCACTTTGCATGAATAATAACATTTGGTCATAAAGGGCTTTAACTTCAGATTATTTCCATTACTGATTAATCTGCCAATTAATCAATCAATGAATCATTGTTTTTAAATGTCAGAAAAATGTGAAAAATGCTGACATATTGTTGACAGAGAAATTGCTAGTTTTGTCAGACCAGGTGTCTAAAACCCAAATATGTATTCTTATATGTATGTGTATTATTATAGAAGAAAATGACAAGTATCAAATCATCACATTACAGAAGCTCCAATTAATGCATGTTTTGCAATTATGCACAAACAAGGACTTACATCATTCCAATATAGGGGGAAAAAAAATGCAGATGCATTTAATTGACTAATTGATTGCTTGACAAATCGTTTTAGCCATGTGCACACAAAGATACAATATACAGAAAACTAAAGTTAAAGCATACCATAGCATAAAGCTTTGACCTGGAGCGTGATGTGTCTGTGTGTGATGATGTGTACACGTGTATGATTGTGTATTGTCATGCGTGAAAGATGGTCACACCGGGACAGCAGCTGTCCTGCAGCCTCTGCTGCCAGTCTGCTGTAGCCGATCCACGCTCTTATATCGAGGTAAAAATAAACTCCCCAGACAGCCCTGTCTGCCTGTCTGAAGATGATGGACTGCTGCACACCTTTCTGCTCTGCACACAGGTACTCGGTCTCCTCCCCCCTCTCCTCTCCTTCCTCCTCCATCCCTCTCCTCCATTTTCATCTCTCTGCATCACAGCTTTCATCCTCATTCTCCCCTCTTCTTCCTCCTCTCTCGCTGTGCCTTTTCTGTCTTGATGGCGCTGCTTTCTTCTTGCACTCTTTTTGGAAAGAGGCCATGTTTGTTTAATGATGAAAGGATGAAGGGAAGCGGCAGAGGCTCTTCCTCTCAATCCCTTCCAGCCTCTTTCATACCTTCCTCTCTCTCCGTGCCCCCCGTGGCCTGGCAGTAATGTTTAACCAAAGAGATAGAGACAGAACGTTTCACAGGGACAAGGTTAACGGAACAGTGAGAAGCTCGACAAAACTCTTGACACCTCGACAACAGAACATGAATAAATGATGGGGTCTTTTTTTCAAAGCACTGTACAACTCTGAACATTTCGAGGTACAAACTCGCTCAGTCGCTCTGTTCTGCATTGTTTTCCTGTCAGCCTGTCTAAATATGTCACCGTCCCCGTGAAACCCTAACACCAGCTACAACAGCATCACTACAGAACTACACATTAATACTGAAAGATCTCATGTAACAATACGTTCACAGCGATGACGACAAGCCTGACGGACTGCACAAATTAAATCCTTGTGTCAGTGGGAGTAAAGAAATGAAAGCTCGTCCTCAGCATGCTTTGGCCTGTATCCAGTCAGCTGTCTATTACCACATAAAAACACAGCCTCACACAGTAGCTGAAAGGTTTGACCTATGATGGATTTCACAGGAGCCGCAAGATGTGACCTTTGGCCCTGGTTTAGTGAAACAAGTGAGGAAAACGCAGTAGAGGTGGACGCAAAAGGGCAGCAGGGGAGAGAAAGGTGATTCAATGAAAGAAAGATACACATGTCAGGGTATCAAAGGCAAGGAAGATGAAAGGAAGCGGAAAATGAAGGAGCTAATTAATTGACTGCTCCTGACCTTAAGCACAATGGTTTAAATGCCCTGACACTTACAATAATACATAAATCAGACTAAAACCGCTCCTCCGCCTCTTTATCTCTTATTTATTTAATACACGCCACAATAAGGCAGAGCTGAAACAGAACTGATAAGCAGACAGCAAAGCAGCAGAAAAAGGCACTTTGCTAGCATTCGATATCTATTGAACTTTAACTCAAAACTACTAATGTCTTCAAAGAGGAATAGTAGGCTTTGAAAAAAGAAAAGAAATCCCTCACACTGCTCTCTTATTGTTACCATTTGTTCAGCTGAGCAAAAAAAAAACATCCAACTATGTGAAACTCCACTGACTGTGTCAAAATAGTAAGCGTAGATAAGGTTTGAGGATAAGAGCACAGAGGACTACTCAAGGTTAAGAATCCTTTACGTTTGACAGCATTACAAAGACTATCTTGTCATTAAATAAAATGTCACTTTGAATAAACTTTGCATTAGGATTTGAGGTAAAAGTGCTCAAACTCAGACAGCCCATGCATTTCTAAGGATGTTTGACTCCATATTAGTCTCTTTACATTAAAGCTCTTTTGGTGTTTGCCCGTGCGGTCGGACATACAGCAGAAAAGTTAAGATTTTATTTTATTTTTTATTTCCTTCCCATCTGCCATGGAACCACTTTACATTAATCACAACTTCCACCAGGATGATTGAAAAGATCAGGTGCCACCCACGTTGCTTCCTCTCCCCATGTGCTATGTGTGTGTAGCGTACAGAAGCATGTGTGTGTGAGGCAAAGGTAGTAAATGGAGAAGGCAGGTTCAAGATCCACACCTGACCTTTTTCTCCTTCAAATTCAAGTGGTTTTGTCTTCTGTGAGTCACATTTAATTAAATTCATATTTGCATGAAACCCCATCCTCACTGCTCCTGTAAGTCTGTCAGCACACGCCGGGAGCTTCAACAGTCAGAGGCCGAGCTCAGCTTAATGAAGGCAGCCGGCACAAACACCGACCAGCGTCTCTGTTCCTTCGTTACTGATCCAAACACAGAGGAGAGCAGGGAGAGGAGATTGGAACTCAACCACAACCTCAGCTTTAAGGCGAACTGATTTCCCAGGATCAGCATTTATGAAGGACCAGTAGATCACTGCTAATCAATTTACTGTCATGGCGATCAAAGTCCGGCAGGGCTTCAAATGACGACAGACAATAGCTTCACTGATTGGATTTCCCTGTTATAGATTAGCTCTAGATTATTTCACCCTTGTTAGAGATGAAATGGAAAAGTGATTATACTTATGATCCGAATTGGCAAGTTAATTGAAATATTGACAAGACCTGCTAGTTCTATGCTGACATAGCCTAATAATACATGTTTGAAGAGTAATAAAAGCCTGTACATGGCTGATAACATGCTATTACCACCCATGATGCACAAGTCACTTCTTCAGCAAATGTTTAACAATTACTATAAACCAGTAATACCTTGCTACCACAGTGCTTTAATATAGCATTTCCATATGTTGTTCTATTCTTGGTGAAACTGTCTGGTACAAGTCACTGTTTTCTTTTGTCGCAGCACATATATTTTAATAGCATCTCGTAAAATTCTCTAAATCTGCCATTTTGCCCGAATTAAATTCTGGGTCTGGGTGTGGGAAATGGCAAGAAATTGTCTCTACCCACAGGAAGTAAACTATACAAACTGTCTGCTTAGTTATAGGGTGATCCAGTCAGAAAAAGAGGTCTTGTCCCATGTAATTATCACACACTGTAAACTGTACAAGAGTGTGCTTAGTGCTGGTAAATGGTGCATGCCAAATTACATGACTTCTGGATACTTAAACCTACAATAATTGATTTTCTGGGCATTTGGAGGCAGCGTAACAAGCTGGAAACACAACATTGAAACCTTTCAAAGTTATGGTGAACTCAGCAAACACTTATTTACACAACTTAAATTAACATTAGCATTCACTTGTTTCTTGGCATCTGATGAATGAATTAACTTATTTTTGCTTGTACTGCTCTCCATCAACCCCTGAGGGAAATATATGGCTCTTAAAAGCATGCTGAAAGCGACACTTTCTTCACTAGCTAGTTACTGACTTTTTATGTCTGTTGTTTGGTGCTGGGCAGGTAGCGTATATAATGGGTTTCTGAGGTTTTTTTACTAAAAACATCTGCCTGGAAATGACAAAAGTGGTGAGACTGAACTAAAAGCATCAAGTTGGAGGCTGGAAACACAAGTTAAAGTTAAAATATGGTTAAAATAAATTGTTGAGCCAGATACAAATTATCTTTGGGTCACATCACTCCCAATCACCTTTATTATATTACATCCATTGCTAATATAAAACTATTCATTATAGCAGCTTCAAGTCCATTAATTATGTGACTTTACATGATGAGTACCTAGTTTGGTACCTGATTTGAAAATGCTCCATTAAAATCACACATTGTGAGAATAATATAAATCTCACAGCACACCATCAATATCATTTCTACGAGATACAAAACGGGAGCACTGGAGCAAGAGGTGGAGGCCCTATAGGCCTTTAACACACCATGGACCAATGGATCAATGTCACTGTGCTACTCTGGTGAACTGGCATTTTTACAAGGGCTGGATGTATGTAACCAACTACACAAGTTGTATAAAAAATACATACATACATACACACACACACACACACACACACACACACACACACACACACACACACACACACACACACACACACACACACACACACACACACACACACACATACATACATACATACATACTAACTATATAAATAAACTTGCAATGTCCTGTGTTAAACAATAGCGCAAGACATATTTTATTTTCCTATTTTGTTCAAATTTGACAAGTGATTTCTGAGGTATAACTTGATAGACAAATGAATGAAAAACAAGAACAAGCACCCATAGTGAAACATATCTCCTCTTCATGGAGGAAAATTACAGAAAGAAGGAGAAAGGGAGAGAAAGATAGTCATGGGGTGATGGGAGCGTAGCAGAGGGAGAGATGAAAGGTTTTGGTGAAGGGAAGAGAGTGAAGAAAGGGGATTAGAGAGACAGAAAAAAAGGCAGATGGGGAGGATGGAGGTGATGGGTGCTAGCGGATGAGCCCCAAGATGAATACTCGTGAGATCTGTAAACTTTCATATTCTAATGTTGAGGATTCTCACCGAGCGGAGCCTCAGTTAGCCAAGCCCCCTGCTGTGACCTCCTTCTGCAAATTAACACAAAACCATAAAACAGCCAAGCTAAAGTAGACCTGACTCCTACCATTATCTAAAAGAAAAAGCAAATGAATACGCGCTGCGCTGAAAACACAACATACAGAAGAGATGAAAGACACATATTCCATACTACTGCAGAGTAGATTTCATTATATTGTTTTTAATTAATTCCAATGGTTTCTGTGTGGGGGACATTAACAATGGAAAAGTAAGCCTGGATTGAACTAAGTCACAGTAAGGAAGTTGAAATACTGTAATAACCTCCTGGATATGCTTACCTACTAGAGAAGATCAAACTGCTGTCTTAAATCTCTGCTGTGTGTGTTCACAGCAAAGAATAATGTTAGTAAAAGTGGCACTGTGAAGTATCCACTGAGAGCTTTAGTGTCTCTGAAGCACTTTGCTTTAAAGCGAATGGAACACTTTACAGAATAATAAAGCAATAAGAGGAAATCAAGTGACTCCTTTAAATCCCCATATGGATGAAATATCAGAAACACTTATAATAAATTAGACCAGCAGAATACTCCAGTTATAAAAAGTTAATAAAGTGTCTTTACCTCATCATTTTTTATGTATTTTGTGTTAATCAAATATCTATTATGTGTCTTTCTTTCAAGTGTGGGGGGAAATCTGTGCCTCTTTGCCAATGCAGCTTGTTTGTTTGGCATATGTTGTCATTATTTTTAGACTTGCCATGTTGCATAACTTTGTAGCATATATGAATGATGTAATAAAGCAGGGACAGCAGAAACAAAAATTCAGATAACGATATACATCCAATAGTTATATATCAACATACATTAATAATGTAAATGAGGAATATTGATAGAGTTTTCTTTATTAAATAATTGTAACCAAGAACAGACCACAAAACATTTTACAGTGTAAAAATCAACTTTGCATTGCTAAACTAAGTAATGGTGTTTCTAAACTACCCCAAACGTAGTTTGACATTGATGTGCTGCAATTTCTTGTTAATTATTGGCCAACACATAGACCTACACCGATACAGACACAGCAGCAATGAGCTAATACCGGCTGCAGGACGATTTACAGCCTGTGCAACTGTTTTCTATTCCCTTCATAGTAATCGAATGATGAGACTGGATGCTCTTACATCAGCAGTAAACACTGTTTACAGAGGTTTACTCATGTCAGTATCCTTGCCCACTAACATCACTGTCACCTCGTAATTCCACACCTCACACACAGCTGCAGGCCACAAGAGCAACACACATCCCAGACACCTGTCTTTGACTTAGATGTGGGATCATCATCATCATCATCATCATCATCATCACGCCAAGTCCACAGCAAAGCCAAGCGGACTTTCTCTCTGCAATCAAGCCTCCGAAAGCCCAGCATCAAACAGATGCCACCTGTGGATGAGACGAGCGTTGGCAGCTCGGGCTCCAGACAGCTCTGGCGAGAAAAGAGAGGGACCTCCCTATAAAAGAGAGCATAGTGATCAAGCTGCCGCCCCTGCTGAGGACAGCCCTGTGTGTGACTGCCAAACACTTTCCCTGATTAATCAAGCCTAGCAGCGGGGCTTTATGTGCCATTAGGAGCCTTGCTAAATTACTTTACTTCATTCATTAAAGTGGAGCATCCTCTGTGGGTGGATGTGGCTATATGCTTGGCAGGCAGGCAGACAGACAGACAGACAGACAGACAGACAGACAGACAGACAGACAGACAGACAGACAGACAGACAGACAGACAGACAGACAGACAGACAGACAGACAGACAGACAGACAGGTGAAAGCTGGGAGAGAGATGGTGGGAGGGCAGCGATGAGGGTTGCGGGGGCACTGAGGTAAGATAAACAACGACAAATATAGACCCATTACAATGCTGAATAATTCATCCTATACGCAGGGCTTCAGAAAAACAACAGAGAAGAGGAAAAAAAAAAACAGCTCAAACAACCATGGGGATTATGGAGCAGTTATACAGTGAGGACCATCTTCAAAACTGGACTATTTATGCATACACGTTGTCTGGGAAAGGATCATGGCCAAATCATTTTACGTGAAAAATCAACTAATCAGTGAGCAAATGTCATTAAACCAAAAAGAAAGTTTTAATAAATCTGTGTAGCCAGCTGCGACTGGATTAATTGTTTTGAAAGTGCCGTAAACTGTATAAGGTATTGTTAGAGCTTTGCTTTTAACTACACACAACACACACACAAGCAAAGATACGTGCAGTAAAACTCATAAACACGCTTTGAAAGAGAAAAAGAGCACGATCGCATAATGCAAAAGGCAATGACACATACTGACAGTATTGAGGAAATGACAAAGTCAACACAGAGCTAAAGGTGATGAACAGATAAAAGATTTAAAAAAAGATAAAGATTAGCAACAACAAGAGGACTAGGGTTGAGAGGAAGCGAGAAGAAGAGGCAGACAAAAAGAGATAGATAGAGACGGAGAGGAGGGGTGGAGTAAATGATTAATGAAAGGAGCCTGGAAGCGCAGCGAGGTGAGGTCAGGACGGAGGAGTAATGCTGCAGCCTGTGAGCCGAACTGAAAAGGACAACAATATGAACATGCCTGCTGCTGTCACACACCTTTATCAGGGAGGGTCTCTGAGAGAGATGGAGCTGGCATTAGGGTGAAGCATGCCTTTAACGCTGGTTTTGCACAAGTGGGACTGAATGCACCTTCGGAGACTGGGAGGCTGAATTGCAATCAGTGAACGAGACCATTGCTCTCATTGTCGTCACTATGCCTCCGAGAGGTTTCGCTTTCTTATGTCCCTAATAAAGTGAGACGATAGCATTATAAAAGTTGATGTCATCTAGAAGAAAACAGCTATAAACATTGAGCTGTATTATCTAAGTTGGACTTGATTGCACAAAGACTTCCATTAGACTCCTTCAACTATCTCAGTCAGATACATGCCTTCAATCAATCCCTAAACTGTCAGTGTGCTGTGGCTCTATCGCTGCCTGCTTGCTGATGCATTTCTAATTGGTATTTTTGCTGATGGTCACAAGTTTAATCTATATTCTCCATTACCCTTCCGCGGCATCCCCTGGGGTATCTCTAATGGCCCCAGCTAAAGGCAGAGCACTTGAATGGAGATGTTCATATAAAGTGCGTTCTCTCTGACGCTGACTGGCCTCTGCGTACAGACTTCAGCCGCAGGTTCGTTGCACACTTGAGAGTTGGGAGGAGCAGTGAAAAGTTCACTCCAGCTTTGAAGATTAACAAAACACGCATCATAATCCAGCATTGGAGGCAGACTGAGGAGGGACCCTCATACTCAAATAAACTGGCTCTATCTGCTTGTGTTCCCTGTTTTGTCTCCACTGAGATGGTCTCACATACTGCTTCGCTGAGCAAATGTTTGTCGTAGCCTTTATCCCTCTCACTTCCACAACACATAGTAAAGCCCTTAGTGGAGCATTGGCTGGGTGACAGGCTCCAATGCTCCAACACCGGCTTGGCAAAGATTGGTGTAGCCTGGCTGAACGGAGCTGCTGACTTCAGAACTGTGTGAGAGTGGTGACCAGCCGCACAAATAAAATGCATTTGCTATTACACAGGCAGATGATACATGCTGAATTAACTGAACTTGAAGGATAATGATCAGCTGACATTAAGACAACATGTTTTTCATAGTTCACATAATAAAAGATGCAAAATCATACATGTGGCTGTAGCTTTCAGGGGAATGTTCCTCCTGCAAAGAAAGTAATTTGCCAGTAGAAGGATGAAATGTGTATGAGCATGAGTCAAAAGAATGAAGCTCATATCCTGAAGGAGAGGGAGACTCCTGCATTCTTTGGCTCACCTCAGTGTAAACCTTGTGTTTACCTTTCATTAACTAGGTATCCCAGAATCCACTCCTCCCCCTCCCCACCCTTGGGACACTCCAATACAAGGTGAACATAAATGCTGTAAAACACACACAAAGATTATAATGTTTGAGTTATGAATTGTTTAATAGAGATGCAGGAACAAAAATGCTCAGTGTGTGTTTATTTATATTATCATTCTCCAACACACTCTGGAATACATATTTTATAATGGAAAATATCCACCAGAGACTGAATACAACATCTTCACTTCAAACGTTGCCCTACAATGTGGCAATAAACAGTGCATTCTGAAAAGGCTTTTTTCAGCCTTTATGGGAGAATAATTATGCATGTGAGAAGAATATCAGCCCATGCAGTAACCAGCATCAGAGCGAACAGGACGCAGACTGATAACAGCCAACTTATCAAGATTCTCCAACCACAAGTCCAACTGTCATTGCAAACCTCCACCCTATGTTGTGAGGACACCACCGACTCCAGACGACGACACCCAACCCTGGTTATCAGTTCATAGAAAGAACGCAAAGTCAGAAGGACACAACAGACAGCAAACCAAATAGCACTTTATAAAAACCACACACAATTTAGCATTTCAAGTATACAAGTATTGTTGCGTATTTATATTCATATTTGGTTAATATGTTCTAATATGTTCTGTTCTATAACATGTAAGAAAATAGTGAGAAATACACATCACAATTTCCAAAAGCCCACCGTATTTCATCACATTGCTGGTTTTGTCCAACTCACACTACAACACCTAAAGACATTCAGTTCACCATCACATAAAACAGAGACAATTAAAGTAGATGTTCTGTATTTTTAAATGAAAAAAACATAATTTTTTCATTCATTCGACTTACAGTTCTGGTTTCACTTTCTTACGTTTTTTGTTTAGATTCCTGCTTCATGTCACTGGAACAGATGTAGTAAAATCAAACTAAACTGAACGCTTGTAAGAATATTGATAAATTCATCATTTTGTTTGTATAGCGGTTTGTTCATGGAAGTGCACCAGACTATGCTGACTGACTGGTGTTAGCTTTGGCAGGATACACTCCTCCACTCACATCTCGGAAAAAAAGCTAATTAGTGCAGCTGCAACTAGACAGACTTGAAAAGACAATACAATAAAAAGGCGGCATTCCTCCGCCCGATGCAGGCACAATCAGACAACGTGAAACAGTTCTTGTTCTGTCAGCATTGCAGAGACTCTGTCTCACAGAGCAGACAACAATGCCCAGGGCTGAGATAACAGGAAATGCCAGCTTATCAGAGAGAGGGAGAAACAGAGAGATAGTGGCTCACTGTTTACTAATACACTAATTGAACAGAGAAATCCAGTTTTGCCTTTAATATCGAAATATGTCATTTACACTTCGGTTTCAGACAGCAGAATTTTTCTACATTAAGAATTTGTTTGCAGAACATGTAAAGTTGATACATCAAATAAAAGCGGAGGTAAATCCATCACTTTCTTAATTTGAGTTCCATTTCATTGGCTTTGATTTGTTTAGATTGAGTCACCTCTCATTGGGAGTTTGTTTAATTTCACAGCTGAAAGAACACCAATGATTTTTAGGAGTGTTTTCCTTGTTCAACTTTCTCTACACGCTATTACAGTAAATCTTCAATACAACACAGCCATAAAGCCCAGAATATTAAACTGCTGTTTACATAGAGAACTTAAGACTCTGACGACAACACTTAGTTATACAAGGTTAATTACTGTATCCTTTTAAAGTCTATTTCCAACGTTTTCCACAGGAGTTCAATAGATTAGGCAGCAGTACATGTAACACAAAATCTCCAGCTCTGTATACAAAATGTCCAAAACACTGATATGTAAGAGGCTGGATGACAATTTACTATGATCTACAGTAGAAAGTGTAGCGATCCCTCGTATTTGAGAGGCTTGATGCAGTGAAAAAGCACTACTGCTTGATGAATGACTTAATCAAGAAGCTGCAGATTAATTGGCAGGTAATCGACTAATTGATTTAGAGCACTATAAACTAGACCTAAACTAAAGAGCACTTAAATAGAGTGTGATATCAAAAATGACCATGAAGACATTAAAACATGAATATTGTAACCTTCATGCAGGCATTGCAGACTGCATTACTGTTTAAGATGGGTGTGCCTAATAAACTGCTGTCTGAGTGAATGAGCGCTATAAAAAAAAATATCCATGATATCTAGGGGCAAATTATGACCATTATAAAATATTGATTTTGCGGGCTGAAAAGGTGCGAACAGATTTTATTATTTGTACCTAGTGCTCATGTTAGCTACACAAGTTGGTTGTCCAACCTGATATTAAAGTTACGAGCTGACTCTTGCTGTGGAAAGCTAGTCCTAGTGTTATAAATATGATAAGGAACGATGTCAGATCAGACCGATGTTTTGCCCTTTGATTGGACAATCAGGGAAGGGATTAGTTCTTACAATCATGTCGCTGCACATATTTTTACACACACACACACACACACACACACACACACACAGGGGCTATGGGGTTTCATAGCTGCCATATGAACCTGGCCAATGCCTGTCTGTGCCTGTACAGTAGTGTGCGGGTCCTGGGATGTGACAGCCCTGCACACCCTCATGTCCGGCCTCCACAGACCATCCAGTGACACACTGTCATTGTTCAGCTCAAACAATGCAACATTCCACAATCAGCAGCAACTCCAGCGAGAAGGAGACGACTGGGAGGACTGCAATGCTCTAATCTTATAGGATTAGAATTCCTTTCTACAGGCTCTAATGGGCCACTATTCTTTTGAACAACAGAGCTCTGAGATGAGATAAAAGAAACTGATACAGATGAAGGCAATCTAGAGCAATTTAAGAAAGAATGTGAGGCTATTAAGGCCTGCACAGACGCTCGAGAGGAAGTATAAATAAATTACCAACCATTCAGCGAAATACATCATGCTGCAACATGAGGTTGTATAAATTAGCAGTTAAATGCATGCACTGTGATGTCGGTAAATTAATAATACTATTTATACCAAGACCAAAAAAAACACACTTCCAAAAGACAAAAGACATCATAGAAGTAGTTGTCTTCATTCCCAGTTAGTTAGCTTCAAACGCTGAAGGTGTCTTAATGAACAATCCCACTGTTGCCCTGCTCTGCACCTCGTGTCCCTCATTCATCCTTCCTGCTTCTCTACGGTTGAGAAATGGCATTTAGTGGACCTTAAAAAGTCAGGAACTCAATGTCCGAGATATAAATCCTAAGCGAGAGGATATACTGCCTCACATTCAGAGGGGAGCAAATGTCATGGCAGACTTTATGGGATCACTGGACACTCTGTTGGTAATGTAAGGACGGCACATTTATGGAGAAATAAAGTGAAGAACTGTGTGGCTTAACTTCACAAAACAGACAAGGGACAACTGAGGCCGAGACATGAAGCTGAGGACAATGCAGAGAGAAGGCACAGTAACAGAACGTACGCATGTGTGTGTGTGTGTGTGTGTGTGTGTGTGTGTGTGTGTGTGTGTGTGTGTGTGTGCAGGAGAGAGAGTGTCTGAAGCAGATCCTAAGCCTGGCCGTCACGCATGCTTAACCTTGCGCTAGCGCCTGTGCGATGCAGCTTGCATATCAATGATGGAGGAATATCAGCAGAGAGGCCTCCAACCAACCTCCACTACGCTCGGCAGGCAGGAGCGGCACAGCGGCGTCTGCAGTCACAGCATATGGCTCTTACAAAAGCAAGGCAAGTCAAACCACACCGGTGAGCACAAGAGCAGTCGTCATATAGTAAGAGTGAGTGTGACACTGCTGACTTGCGCTGAGGAAAATAGATTACTAACTTACATACTATTATATACTGAACAGGTAAAGTAAATACATGAGGATGCTAAAATAAACTATGTTTCAGACATCAGAATAATAAAAGCAGTAAGTGGGGTTTTTTCTCAACGGAGCTTGTAGACAGTAAGTGTTGTTTCCACCGACAGCATTTACTTTTGGTTGGAAGTCTCAGGTTACAGGAAGTGCTCTGAGGGAGCGTCCCTACCGTGTTGTGGTTTGGCGCAAAGCTGTGCATATTTGGTGTCACCACGGGCAACAATAAAAAAGCGTCCTCCTAACAAAACCACAACTGCTACCACTAACAAAATGAACAAAGCCTGACAGCATGGACGGCAGTTTACAGTCATGGTCAGCAAAGCATACGAGGAAATGCCCCCCTTCTCTGCTTCATGTCTCACTCATCCACAGTGCACTGATCTGAATCCTCCTCTCCTCAAAATGTCAATATCTCCATCCCACAGATAAACCGTACACACTGTAACTATTACAGAAAGGTAGAGTGGGATCCAACATGAGACGACAACTGAAGAAAAAGGAAAAACATGATGTGAAGTGTGTTCCTAATTGAAACAGAAGCATTCAGGGACACCCACGAGGTCTCGAGGAGCCAACAGAAATGATCTCATCCACACCCTCTGTCTTTTAAAAAGGGAGTGATAACAGACTTCCAGGATGCTGTGCCCTCTCCTCCTCGCATCCCCTTCTTTCCCACATGATATCTGATGCCGGCGGAGGGCCTTTGTCACGTCGATCCTTCTCAAGGACCCTAAGGCGTCCTGTGAGAATGCCTTCCACAGGGCCCTCTCTGTTGATTGACACGTCACAACCTTTTTCTGCCTGCGTCGATCAGAGGCTGTCTCCCCCCGCGTGCCACAGCTCAATAAGAGGCCGCTGCTTTGATAGCAGTTCTGTAGCAAGTAACATCTCTGGCAGCGAGGATAAGAGAGAGACTAGGAGGGATGCCAGCAGATAAAAGAGGACTTTTAACAGCCTCTATGTGTTCAGCAGGTTAAAAAGTGTTTTCTATCAGGGCCTTGTCAAACTGTCGTCATCACTCTCGTTTGAAGAGAGCTCTGTATACCCAGAGGAAAAAAGAAAACATATCAGAGCTCCATTTCTTCTCTGGTTTTCTTGTAATCCCTAACTGATGCTAATCTAAAACGCTGCGCGGATTCAATGCATCGGCAGCAGTTTTAAGTCGGTATCTTTTGCTGACCGTCAATGTTGCTGAGAGACGACGACAGAGAGCGGTGACAGTTCTCTGTGTTCTCACAGTAGTTCACAAGTGTCCCAAGAGGCTATTAGCTGTGTGATGATCACTGGATGTTGTAGTTTGCATTTACAAAGGCAGCGTGACAGACGGGTGGAGGTTGACTTCGAGGGATGAAACATGGGGGGGGGGGGGGGGGGGGGGGGGGGGGCTGAAAAGAGAGGCTGACAGAGATGCTCAGTATTGACCCAAAGCCGCAAAGAGCACACACTACACACACTGTTATATTGTCCTCTGTCAACTTAGCTAAAGCTGTGGCCCACCATGTAGCTCTTATGTTTGGGTTAAGGGGCTTGTCACTGGGGCTTTTTACTCCGATACTGGACTTAGTCCAACAGAACCAGGTGTAGCCACTTACCAATGTAGGCGATCCACAGAGAGAGGGAGATGCGTGTGGAGTGCAGAGGTCTGACACGGAGCCATTACGGAGCATTAGACCATGAGGTCCTGCAGGGTATCACCTGACCTCGTCTGACCTCGACACAAAAACGCACACTTTACATAGATCTTTCTTTCATTCACTCCTTATTTTTATAACCTCTCAACTGCTGAATCAAGATGGATTTTTTAATCCGTAGTTACATTTTCCACACTCAGCCTCTTATTTCACCAAGCTGACCAGTCACACGTCCATCCCCTGGCTACATTCTTTTGTTTATGCTCTAAAAAATTATCTGACTCTCTCATCCCTCTAATGAGTGTGCCTCCATCATTCCTCAAGGACACTGAGATGTAGTAAGCAAACATAAAACTCATCAATTACATTCGTACGGTGGCAGCTGGCACTGACAAAATAAGATTCCCTGCACCGCCGATGCAAGTGAGCATACACTATGTGTGTGTGTGAGATACTGCTCTATTTTTATTGTAGTTCTCCTGTAACGCGACTCACTGTCAGAGCCAGAGTGGCAGCCTGAATTGCTTCTGTCGGATAAACACTCCCAGCATGCACTGCTTTGCCTCAGTCTGCGCAATGCTGCATTGGCAGCTTCCTGGCAGGATTCTGAGGTGTCTCAGTTCAGAAGTAGCTGTGTGTGTGTGTGTGTGTGTGTGTGTGTGTGTGTGTGTGTGTGTGTGTGCAGAATGATGATCCTTACAGCACTAGAAATGATTAAGTCTGCACCAGGTTTGTGGTTGAATAGACGGAACAACAGCACCTATGACATCACTTGGACTTTTCACATGTGTGAGTTTACAGTTTGTGTTCATTAATCTGGTAAAAGAAATCCACTAAACCAGGTATGTGCTGTTTATGTCTGTGAGAGAAGACCTGCAAGCCTGTGTGTGTGTTTTAAGCAGTGTTTGTTCCATGATTCATTACATTCACCGGAAAGAGAAAAAGGAATGTGTACTATGTGCTGCAACGCAACTCAGGACCACAGTCCCAGAACTATGTGGAATGTGTCCTCTAACTGCCAGTGACTGAAACCTACACTCGTTGAACAACTGCAGTACACAGTCAGTGGTCGTGTACTGTCACTCTGAATCAAGATCAAGTGCAGACCGTAACACAGGTACAGCCAGAGAGAGGAGCGCTGAACAACGTTGCCAGAGAGTGTTCAGTAAAGGCATTTGTCTCTGTTGTCTTTAGCCTTAAAGGATTAAACAAATCATTAAATACATATTTGTGGTGGTACTTGTGCTATCTAGCTGGGCAGGCAGTTTGGGTTGTATTTGCAGATGACTCTGTTACTCATTATAATCCATACTGCTTGTGACTGGAACCACTTTCTAATGCAGAAATGGTCCTCACTAAAACTATAGCGGGCTCGGTCGTGGACATAGTTTCTGTTGAGTTTTTTGAGAGCTTTGAATAACACAAATAAACCTTTGTTCACCTTTGTTGATCTGATGTGCCACTGCACTTTTCAGAAGCAGACATCTCACAACTGCGGCACATCCAACCGGAACTATGTATGTGGCATGACACCATGTGTGAAACAATTTGTCTTTTTTTATGACTTGAGTAAATGTTCTCACTCATCTGCTTCTCTTTGTCTGCACATCCTCTTCTCTAAAGGATCCATATTAAATAAAGGAAAGTAATACGCGATATCAACTTTAGCATACTTCGTTAAATGTGTGTGTAGTATTTTGTGCAGTCAGTGTTTTCTTATCATATAATTTATGCAGTAAATGATATACAATCTGAGGAAATGTCAGTTACATGGGCTTAACTATAACAATTTAGGGAAAATCCTTTTCTCATTTTTCTATAAAAAGGCGAGAAAAAAAAGCATATCATATTCCATCCATACATTATCCGAACCGCTTATCCTGTTTAGGGTCGCGGGGCGCTGGAGCCGATCCCAGCTGTCATTGGGCGAAGGCAGGGTACACCCTGGATAAGTCGCCAGTCTATCCAGGGCTCACATATAGACAGACAACCATTCACACTCACATTCACACCTATGGGCAATTTAGAGTCCAATTAACCTTACATGCATGTCTTTGGACTGTGGGAGGAAGCCGGAGAACCCGGAGAGAACCCACGCTGACACGGGGAGAACATGCAAACTCCACACAGAAGGCCCGCCCAGACCGGGATTGGAACCCCGGCCCCTTTTGCTGTGAGGCGACAGTGCCAGCCACTACGCCACCGTGCATATCATATTACTCCACTATAATACTTTTTATCTCCAAGTATGGCAATTGTAAACCCACCAGATGAACATTTGGAAATGTGTGACCGGCTATTATACTAAAATCATAGCAAGAGAACGCGCCGTACAAATCAGTCTTATCACCCGCAGTGAAGAGTTTCACAGAGGTCAGCTGCATTTTGAGCTCCTTAACATCTACATGGGCGAGATGCCAGAGCCCTGTATCTGCGGGGGACCATGCTGAGGTCAATACTACAACACCGTAAACTAATGATCAAGCAAATTCCCTCAGTCCTGCTCTGCCCCCCTCCTACGTCTTTCCCTCAATCTGTTCTTGCCCTCCATCTTTCCGACTCTCTGATCCCCCGCTGCGCTGCAGAAATGAGAAACAACTGAAGACTCGGCAGCGTTGGGCCTGCGCTGCTTCTCTGATACACCACGGACAAACAAGGCTGCTTGTTAAGAGACTAATGAAACACTGAATCGCCTGATGTTGGCCTTTTCATCTGGTGTTTTCTTGTCACCCAGGCCTTTCTTTTGTTGTGGCCTTGCCATTAACGTACAATGTCAACTCTCGCCTCGAAATATAAATGCAGATAACGAAAATGACTGTTTTAGATATCTAAGACTAATTTCCAGAATAATCAGAACACACTATCGTTGATGGTTCTTTTATATAACACACAGTATAAACCACACAAAAGTATTTAAATCAAAGCAAGGTGTCCATGAATGTTAAACCTCCAAGTAGCTTTAAAAAAACGTAGGTCTTTAAGATCATGTCAGCCACATCTATGAACAAAGTGCAGGTACATGATTCCTTTAAAGACAGCAGGTGACCCACTTAGAGACCATGTCAACACAGCATGCCTGGAAATGTGAACTGAAGTCTCTTCATCATAGGTGAACTGAGCAAATCTGCAAACTCTCAGGGGACTCCTGAGTAACACTTCTACAAAATAAATACCTGCCGTGTTTTTCCAACACAAAAGCTTATCACACACTAGCCGCACACACATGCACACACTCACACTATCTTCCAGGCCTGGCGGAAGCTTTCCATCTCTGCGTCTTTCAGTGCTCAGCGCATGCATGCAATAAGGCAGCAATAGAGCCACACTGTTCAGTCCTGTCCTTTTCATATTGATTGGAGGATAAAGAATGGGGCTCAAGGGATGGAGCTAATCACCCTGTTGACTAACATGAGTGAACATGAAAAGACAGAACAAGTAGTAGATGGGAGAAGAGCTGAGACGATTAATCTGGTCTTTTATGGACATATTACCGGGACAATAACCTCAAAAGGACTGGTGGCACAGGTGGCAACAACCGGAAAATACAAGTTTAATGCAGTTTATCATTGCATAGTTAGATCACGCTGTAACTATTTCCCTCTCTGAATCTCTTATCAGTCACAGTCGAAGGCATGTCATCCCCTTCCCAGTCGGTTCTGATCCCTGCTCACTGACCATCTGACCCTGAGCATCCAAAAGAGAACTAATCAGCCATGCCTGGTTGAATGCAACTGACCAGCCTTCACCTCCAAGCGCTCTCAAACAGATCTGTTTTTCTCTGTGCATCTAGCATTAGTTTTCACACGTCATACATTGCATCTGATAAGAAGTGTAAAAGTAGCACAAACAGATGGTGTGCCAAATTGCATACACAGGTAGTACATGTTATATAAATGTAGGTATTTGTAACAACCTGATAATTCTATTAAAACTATATTATTCTGTCACTGACATGTCCACCTCCAATCTGACTTTATTCCACAATGTAAAAGCTCTTGTCTGATAAGGAAAAAGCTTAATTAGTTCCATGATTTGGTCAAACTCTCTTCTCTGTCTGTGAACAGAAAGCGCAACACAGCCATGACAAGCATTTCCAATAAATAACGCTTTTCTTTGCTCATGTGTAGCCGAGGCAGAATTGTTTTTATACCTTCTTCTATATGAACAACTATTTAGAAAAAGAAAAAGACAAAAAGAAGCCGGATCGACTGTGTTTGTCTCGTTAAATGTGGCGACAACATGCCCGTCTGCCTCCTCTGCTGAGGCGCTGACTGGACTCGAGCAGCGCGGCATGAAACGTCTCCTCGAGGAGCGACAGCTCAGAGCGCGCGGCGGTAGCGAGCACATCCGAGGACTGAGAGCCGCTTCACTGCCGACAGACAGCCGAGTCCTGAACAACAATGTTTATTCGTTGTTTTTTGTCGGAATAGTTAAACACATGTGTATGAAACACACGTGGGTCTGCGCAAACGCAAAACTACCAATGCATATTAAAACTGAACTATAGCTCGGAAGGGAATAAAACAGATAACAAGCACAGAAATGTCAAGACATTCAAAAAGAAGAAGACAATCCTGAAATCAAACTGCACATCCCATGCTAACTCAATGTGTCTGATCAAAGTGAAACCCCGCCGACAAAATGTCCATCTTTCTTCCAATAAACGAAGCAGTCAACTTTCCGAGCCGTGCAGAGCTCCACGCCGCGCGCGCCGCGCCGCGCGCCCTCCTCCCTCCCGCAGCTCCGCGTGCGACTGCCCCTGGCCGCTCAGGAACTTCCCTCACTGCCGCGGTTTCCTCCCCCATAAATAAAACTTACTTTTCTCTGGCTTGGCTGTCGGACGGCACGTTGCTACTCTTGCCTTTGGCGTACATGCTTGCAGAGAGCTCCGATTGTCACGCACCTGTCAACCCATCACAACCTCCCTGGGCACAGCCCCGTCACCATGGTGACACAAGCAGCGTCGTCTCCCATTGGATGTCCCGCTGTTCAGGACCGCCCGCTCACCATGGCAACCGCGAGTGAGTGACAGCAGCATGGTCACGCCCCCGTCCAATAGCTCCACCCCTCGCCTCTCTCTCTATCTCTTCTCCACTCTGTCCCCCTTTGCTTTCCCAGTCTGTCTGTCTGTCTGTCTGACGTCTGCCTGTCTGTCTGTCTGTCTGTCAGTGTCTCTCCCATCTCTTCCCTGATTGGAAAGGCTCTCCTGACATGCAGACAGACTGAACACACACACACACACACACACACACACACACACACACACACACACACACACACACACACACACACACACACACACACATACATATCCGCACACCCTCCCTCTATTCTCCTCTCACGGTGCAAGGGGGGGATTTGAAACCGTCCAACTAGGATTTTAAACAACTGGCTTTGGCTGTTCCTTTTATAGACAATCACACCCTCCACAGACGCACACACAGCGCACTGCGCAAACAACTCTCGCAAATACGGGCGACTGTGGCTCAGTGGTTAGCAAGTCAGTCTTTCAATCAGAGGATCGGTGGTTCAAACCCCGGCTCAGCCAGTCCATGTCGTTGTGTCCTTGAGCAAGACACTTAGCCCTAATTGCTCACCGTTGCTGTGTCTACGGTCTACTGTATAGCATGTAAGTCGCTTTGGATAAAAGAGTCAGCTAAATGAAATGTAATGTAATGTAACATACGAACTGCATTTACATTGGTGTTCATTTACAAAGGTGTGAAGATATCCAAACATGTGTGGAGCAGAGCATGGTGGGAACAGACAAGCACAGAGAGCCTGTAAACAACACACCCAGCATGCACAGGGAGGGTACACTGTGGGAAGATGTGGCCTCAAAAGAAGCCTTCCTGTTCATGCTTGAAGCACTGCCACTGTGCAGCTGCTCCACCACCAAGAGGAAGTGATACTTCTGCATTGTTGGATAAATGCAGTGGGATATTGAGGATGATCAGCTTTAGAGTGTAATGACCTGTTGGAGTAACTGATACATATCTGAGTTTGAAAAGCTGAAATACTCTAAAGGCCACACACTGGATGGATGGATCCTTAACAAGTGATATAAAGTTCTGATGATCATTGATGCAGGTTTGGTACATTTACAAAAAAAGGATGACTGCAGAAACATATCCTTCTTTACTGAACACTGTGGATATGTGTTTGGTTATGCAGCAGGCAAGAAGTGCTACGTCATACTGCTGTCCAGTCTGGGAGCTCACAAAGAGGAGGGTTCACTCCGCTGTCACGATGTACTTATCATCCACTGAGAGAGAATGAGCACAAGAGACTAGAGATGGACACAGCTTGGTGCTATTCGGTACCGAAAAACACTTCAGACTGTCATACGCAAGTAGTAAGCTCTGGAAAGACACAGTGTGTGTGTGTGTGTGTGTGTGTGTGTGTGTGTGTGTGTCTGTGTGTGTGTGTGTGTGTGTGTGTGTGTGTGTGTGTGTGTGTGTGTGTCTGTGTGTCTGTGCGCTTAGGGCCTAGCACAGGGGCAGCAGTGTTTATGCTTACGCAATGCTCCCGTGATGTGACCCAGTTGGAATGGATGCTCTCTCTCTCTCTCTCTCTCTCTCTCTCTCTCTCTCTCTATGTACCCCTTCCCCCTGGAGAGAAGCGGCGGTTCTATTTCAGACAAGCAGAACTTTTGGTTTTGGGATGAGTCCCCCGGGGTCGATCACCATGACAACCACTAGCAGGCGATAACCATGTGTTCCAGAATGGAGGAAGAGGAGGAAGGAGGCGAGAAAAAGCGCCGAAGGAGAGAAAGGGAGAGATAGATAATGTAAAGGTTAACAGGTCATGTAATGTAAATCATCTAATCAGATCAGACATGATCTGACTGGGTCACCTGTTTGCTGTTGTGTTCCCAGATGGTTCAGGTAATATTGGATATCATCATATTCATATGTGCATATGTCAATGATCATCGCTCCTTATTGCCACCACTGGAAGTGAAGTGTGGCTCAACAGGACAGAGGCTGTGACTAGATGAAGGGAGGGAGGGAGTGGCCTGATATAGGGGGGTATACAGATAGCTATGGATAGAGGTCAGGATAACAGGGGAGCAGCACGTGGAGGAGGTGGAGATCTTTGGCCATCACTCTCTCTATGCTGAGTTGACCCCTGTTAACAACACGGCGCTCCGCTCTTTACCGAGGTAATGAACAGTTAGCCTCCACTGAGTTTGGAGATTAACTTCCCTTCCCCCTTTGTTCCTGCATCGTTCTTCCCCCTCTCCTTTCGCTCAGTCTCTCGTTTTCTTTCTGAACCCAGTTGTTGTCTGCTACCCACTTATCCCCGTATTTGCTGTCTGCAAATTTGTGATTAAAATGAAATGTTATCATGGTTCCTTGGCATGACAAGAGAGACCTGCTTCCAAAGTCTGGCTATTCAGATTACAAAGCATTACCGGTGTGCAAGGAGAAATACTCACAAGTCAACGAGCAAGCTGAAGTTAGTAGTCAAATAATAGTTTAGTTGATGGACAGAAAATGTGTCAGCAATAATTTTGAAAATGGATTAATTTGCATTCATCAAGCAAATATGCCAAACCTTTTTCTCTGCACGTCAACTTTTGTGCTCTGGAAAGTTGTGAGGGGCATTGTTTTCTTAATTGAGTCATCAAAAAATGAATCAGCATTGCAAATAATGGTAACTGGCAGCCGTAAAGATAAGTGGTATCAGCAATAACATTGAATGACAATTTAGCGAGATTTAAATTCATTAAGTTGTTCCATTTAGCTAACTGCCTAAATACACTGTGTTTTGTACAGTACATACTGATATGTTATATATAATACAGTATCTTGTGCCTCACTTCAGTGTGTTTTATTCATCAGGCGTTTCTACATCCTCTCTTGTCTCCTCTCAACTTCCTGTTTCTTCCAGGAAGCCTCAGGTGGGAACATGATGTAACAGCCTCTGTTGTGCAGGGGGCCACAGTCTGATCACAGTAGATCACATTGATTCCACAAAAGAAAGAAAGTAGTATAGAAGTAGAGTTAAGGGCATGTCTTTTCTGGCTTTCTGACGGATAAACTTGGCAGCATTTGGTCTGACTGCTTGACTGTCTGCCTCTTTGACCAACTGGCTGACTGATCATCTGACACGCAGGTTTCCTAACTGGCTGGAAGCCCGGAAGGCAGGCTGGCTGAAGGCTGTAGATGTCCTCCATCATAGGGGACTAGCTCTTTTCCCATTGACTGTGGCCCTGTGTAATCTGTGGGCCTGTGGTGACAATCAAAACTAAGCCCCTGCATGTTACACTCCATCATTGAAAAGCACAACTTCAGTCAGGAGAGCAAATTATCTGATACAGAGTAAGAATGAGAGAGAGAGAGAGAGAGAGAGGGAGAGAGAGGGAGAGAGTGAGGGAGAAGTGAGGGAGAAGTGATGATGAGACAAAAGACATAACTTCCTATTCATTTGAACAAGTCTTGTTTCAGAATTAGTCCACCCCACAGTTAGGCCTCCAGCTCCATGTATTCAACACTGTATGCTATGTTTCTGTTCATCGTCTTTCTTTTTCTCAGATAAGATAAGATAAGATAATCCTTTATTAGTCCCGCAACAAGTAATATAAATAAACAGTAATAAACAGTAATAAACATAATAAAATAAAACAGTAAAGAATAAATTGAATGTACAGTAGAATATTGAATATACAAATTACAAAAATTACAAAAATTACAAAAGTATTACAAAAGTATTACAAAATATTGCACCAGAATGAGTTAAAGTGACCAGAGTGATAAAGTGTTCAAGTATTGAGAGTTGAATGTTTGTGGGCTACTGGGAGGTCAGCTTGTTCAGCTTGTTGTGCAGTCTGACAGCAGATCTCACAAGCTTTGCTTTCTTGAAATGACACAAACTGAAGGGCCGAGTGAAAGAGCAGTAGGAGGAAGGAGAATGAAACAGCTCAATGGAAAATGTGTTGGCTATGGTAGCTCTGTTTATCAGTTTAAAACAAACTAATAGTATCATGTCCAATGGTGTCAATGCACTAGGGCCAACAATGTAAGGTAGTTTACTACAATGGTTTCCAACCTCTGGGTTAGCAAAATAATCATAAGATAAAATTTAAGAGGTTGAGAGATGATTAATGGGAAAGAAAGAACAGAAAACTAAATTCTGATTGACAAATCTATGTTAATTTTTTGAACTAATTACTGATGTCAGCTTTTTATGTGAAATATTTGGACCATTTTACCTCTTTTAGCCTTGAGCAGTTATTTAAATGAAACCAGAGAGGTTGAGTGTAGTAATGTCTCTTTGGTGACATTGCTAACAACTAATTTTCATCTAAAAAGCTGTGGCACCCACTGGTTAAATATTCTAAATGTGTATTTTAAAAGAGTATCATGTTGAGGGTTTTCTACATCAAATGTCAGTCTGAAAAGAGGCTAAAGCTACCAAATAAATGCAGTGGAGTAGAAAGCACAATATTTCCCTCTTAAATGTAGTTGAATGGAAGAATATCATCTTATGACATGGAATAAAGTATATCTATACTTGAATAGAAGTACGTTCCACCACTGGCAATAAAAACAGTATACCTGCATCCCTCTTCAACCATCCCCTTTTCTCTCTCTCTGTCTCTTAGTCCACCCACCACTCTCAGCTTTGCAGCACCAAGCCATCTGTCTGAGGTCACCTATTCCAGGCTGTCTAGACCACAGGCTCACAGCACTGACAAATAAACCAACATGCTCACATACGATCACTGTGAGGCAGTGAAATCAAAATTCACCCAACAATCAGTCTTCTTTGTTTTACTACCTTTCTCTCCTGTGTCTCATGTTCGCTGTTTTATTCTGTCACTCTTTAACACATAACTGTTTGCAGACGTACATTACATACAGTGCGCACACACACACACACACACACACACACACACACACACACACACACACACACACACACACACACACACACACACACACACACACACACAGATTAGCCCCTCTCCAGTTTTACAACAACTGCTTTGGCAGTTTGGCAAACAGCCTTTGTTTACTGAGCCTGTCGATGGGCTATGTAATCGTATATTTCCACTGAGAGTGTCTGTTAGCAAGGACGCTAATTAGCAAACGATTAAGCTCTCACACAAAAGAGGTTCTTGAGATTAATTGGCACTGAAGTTTACAAAAGCTTGTAGCTCAGTAAATAATTTAGCATGAACAATAGTACACCTTGTCACAGTGTTTTTGTTTTCAGATGAGTAATTGCTGGTGTCAGGACTGAGGATGGATCACTGTTCAACCACGGCTCTCTGCAGTGGACAGTGTTGTACATGATGGCAGCGTGGTGACCATGTCTGTGTCCTTTCATTTTATTTGATGCATTTCATTTTTCAGTATTGGCACAAGGCAATGTAAAAAGGCTTCAAGCAAGGTGAAATATGAAAAATACTCCTCTGGTATTTTACATCACACAGCCCATGCAGCGACAGCATCCTGTTCACCTGTGAGATCTTTACACCACCTCACCGTTCACACCACCTTGATCGGCTCTGAAATGAAACCAAGTCTGTTTCCCCTTGACGAAAATGCTCTCCCTTGAAAAACTGTTTTCCAGTCTTGTCAGCACTGCAAGTGCCAGACACATACTATAGACATGGACACACACACACACACACTCACACACACACACACACACAACACTAACGCAGATATATCACAAGCTTGGCAAATACAGATAGTGAAGGGGGAATCGCATTGACAAATGTGTACATGTGGGCTCACATACGTACAACACAAACATATAGATGATACGCAGGAGAAAAGATTTTAAACGTTTTAGTCCCAGTCTCCTCTGGTCCAGGGGCGTCTTGAAACTGCCTGCTCCAAACAACATTTGCTGTTCCCTCCTCCCCCTCCTCTCTGCCGATGTAGAGGGTGTCCCAACTAGGGGTTTTGTAAATGGTGGAAAAAGTTACAAATCCCACTCTACGCCTGGCTACAAAACTTAGAAATTGCTTTCATAAGCACAATGGCATTTCCAATATGGTCTACACAAGCAACTTGCCTCTGGACATAATTGGATCCGCAGTATAAACAAGACGCAACATACAAACTGGTTGAATAGTTTATCTAACATGGAAATACTGCAGCCCCAAGATCATCCAGGTTAAGCTGCGAAATAAATTTAGCATTCAAAGAAAAAGCATGTCTGCTTTTAACTGCTGATGCAACAGGAAAGCAAGAGATGAAAACATCTCAAAAAGCATGTCTAGCGTTCTATGTTTCGCTGCTGCTTAAACATTTAAGCGGTCCTGCGAATGTTGGCCCTGCTGTGCCGACTCTTTATTCCTGACTCCAGTTGACTCAAAGGATTAACGCTTGTTGACTAAATATGCTGTCGGCTGTTTGCTGGGCATCCAACAACCGTACGTATTATGTTAAACTTGAACTGCGATTCGAGAAGGAATTTATTGGCGATGCAATGACGTGTTCCATATGTGTTGATCACTTTATAAAGGGACAGACATTTTTGACATCAAGTGAAAATGTGTAAAAAGATTATCATCTGCTCATGTGGCTCTGTTACAATCACATTTGTTTCTATTTGCGCAAAAAGATGCAGATGAAATACATATTAAAACTGTTAAAAAGTTGCAGGTTGCATGCAGGCGTCCGGCTAATCTATTTTCAGGGGCATTAGAAATTCAACCTCTCCATAAGGGAAAAGAGCATACTCTTTGTTTGTTAGTCTGTTTTACAGACTGATACTGATTCATACAGCAATTAGACAGCTGTTAAATGGAGTAGTACTAAAAAGGCCTTTGGCACTCAACAGATGTTCAGAAACCATACAGATGATATCACTTTATTTTGATGACTGATTTATATGCAGTGATCCCACTAAAAATAAAACAAGATATGGTGTTAATGGTTATGATGCAGATGCAAATATAAACTCTAAAAAGCCCTATTGCTGTTGTAATCATCACTAATTAGTCACAATTTGTCATGATAATTGAAATATACCAGAGGGGCAGAAACACAAACCATCTTGATTTTACTTTTCTTACGTTTTATATATATAGTATTCTATGGCTAATGATAGTGGGGAGATGAAACAGCACTCCATCCTGGGACTAAGAAGAGAAGAAAGGCAGAGCCGGGGTGGAAAACCTCCATCACAATTAGATGTATGCACAGCCTTTTTCTGAATTCTGGGCAGGTTTTCCATCGGTGAAATTCCTGATGATCTGAGCTGGGTTGAGCGTGCGCAGGGTGCTGATGTGACTAACAGAACACTCCAGCAGCGGAGCGCCGGTCGGGCTGCTGCAGAGGACTCTGGGTAATAAGGCTGCAGATGAGTGAAACCAAAAAAACGAAATGGTAGAGTGGGGATTGGGGATTGGATAATATTTGAGAGTGCATGTGTGTGTGTGTGTGTGTGCATGTGTGTGTGTGACTGTGTGTGCATGTGTATTTGCGTTGATATGGGGCAAATGAAACGTCTTTTGCCGGCAGACATCTCCAAATTGTACAACATGCTAGGGAAAGAATAGACAGTACAGTGGGCTTCCTGTATACCTCAGTTGGTATACACACACACACACACACACACACACAGAGAGAGAGAGAGAGAGAGAGAACCAAGCAAAATTAGTAGTTAAATGTGTGATTTGTCTATTTATGGTTTTAATTGCATGAGTCTATAGATGACAAATAAAGTTACAAAACATGCCTGAATATACAATTGCAATTAACACTATAACGTTGCTAAAGAATAATTACAGTTATGTTCAACCCAGATGCCAGAAAAAAAAGGATTATAGTGTACATTTCTGCAATCCACGGGATATTTTGAATGTGGATGTGTCTCATAAGAGTTTCATAAATACATTTCATATGAGACTTGTATCACTCCTGCAGAAACACACAATGCCACAAAGTGAATATCAGTTAATAAAAACTAGTTTTGGATTGTTTGTGTTAAAATAATAACAAAACCACATAACATAACAACCTCAAATAGTGTAAATAAACCACCTATAGTGAACTTTCTTACACCAACGTCTTCATATTTTTAACAACAGAAGCATTGTTGTGTCTTTTCTTGCACTCATCTTCCCTGATTCTCACTCAGGAAAGTCAGAACAAAAGCTAAGAGTCTTTAACCTGGGTTAAAGTGTCCTCCATCTGGATACACCTCTCAACCTCCCTTCTCTAAGCCTAAATGATGGATGATCTTGCAACAAGGTCAGGACAGAGGTTGTGTGCCCATATTAACTACCCTCTCCCACTGATAGACTGTCAGAGCCTTTGCGTCTGGAAGCCTCCCATTGGCCCTGATGTAAACAACTGCAGCAACAGTAGCTGTTTGCAGAGAGACAGGACAGAAGAACGGTCATGTGGACAAAATATATATCATAGGTTTCCTGGAAAAAGAGCATTTTCATTTTTTATTACAACCTGCCTTTTATGGTCTTTTAGTCCCTCATAATGTGAGCAGGCTGCATTCCCCTGTTTCCCCTGAAACAGGAAATGAGAACTTGAGTAAGAGTCAGGACTACAGTTGTTTAAGGGATGGCGTCTCTTTCTTTACTGAGTCATAAAGTGGAGTTTAGAGAGGAGATCAACTGGATTTGATTTCAAGGATCTCTGTCAGGCTGGAAGAATTGTTTTGAAACGGCCGGACAGCTCAAGGCAAATATTTGACCCATCTTTGACAGACAACTTTCTAATTCTGCAGTGGCAATGCTTAAAGTGGTAAGCTCTGTTTAGCATGGTGTGCATGTTTTTGGGATTTGCATTTGTGTATATGTAGGGAAATGCACACATTCATGACTTTCATGAACAATGCACAAACACATTTTACATCTGGAAGGTTAATGGGCTGAAATAAATTAAACTATCTGAGGAAAACAATGTACTTTTAGCCATGCTAGTGCCATGCCTCTATGGATGGCAATAATGGTTCACTATTTTAGTCCAGATTGAAATACCTCAACAAGTATTGGATGGTTGACCATGACCAAGCATCTTTGAGTGGCTTGAAAAGCGCTATAGAAAATTAAAATATTATTATTATTATTATGAAAGACATTCTTGGTCCCCAGAAGATGAATATGGATGACTTGGATTATTTTTCCCTCAAATACAGGTTTTTAGTGACATGTATTCATCTGATCTGGACTGCCATGAATTCTGGTACAGATATTCACGATTCCAAGACAATGAACCCTAAAGACTTTACCTCAAGGTAGCGCTAGAGGAAGTACACTGTGAGGTTGAATTATTTCCGATACTTTAGTTTACGGCCCAATACCTGCAAAACTAATGACAAGATGTCCCCTTCAGCCTCACTTGTATTTGGTTTTAAATGATAGTAAATGTAGCATGCTAACAGGTGAGCCTGGTAGATATTACCTATAAACATCAGCGACACACACTCACACAAATACCCACTACAGACACCAACAGAGTGTTTTTTTTTAAGCTTACAGTACAGCTGTAGCTGAGGGGTCTTGCTTTTCCTTTAGAGCGCCTGTGTCTTCACGCTCCACTGCCTACCTTAACAGAGAGAGTGTTGCTCTGCTCCTCGCCGAGGTCTTTGGAAGGTGAACGGTAATTGCTGAGGGAGGATTTAGCCTGACGATGGAACAAAGCACCTCTTTTGTTTTACTAAGGTAACTCTGATACTCTGAGATGGAGCACTACTTTAGACATGAACTTAGACAGGAATATAACATGTGGGTTGGCGCTTCCATTTTGTGCTTTGTCTGGGTGTTTGTGTGTTAACCACAGGGAGAGAGACAGCCCGACGGACAGACACTGATTTGTGGACTACATTATAAGACTCCATGCTGTTCCTGACTCATTAGCTGTAGTACTGGCCGTGTGGTAATGACATCATGGTGGCAGTATTAGCTTTTAAAGTCTAACCGCAGGGTGAGGGAACTGTGCTGGTCTTTTGAAAAAGGATTCTTTCACTCTGACTTCATCGTGTGGTAAACTTTTCAGGAAACCCCAAAAGGTCTTCTCTTATTGTTTGACTCGTATAACAGTTATTGCATGGACAGGCTGTTAACTGAAATAGTATACAGACTTGGATTCAGACAAATAAGACTCTTTCTCACACACACAACAGAATGATAGGCTGAAAGAGGACACATGTTCTCATACGATTCTGGACAGCTAACATGTGCGTTGGAAAGAGAACAGTTTCACATACTTTAAGTAAAAAAAGAAAAAGCAGATGTAAAAAGATTGGGAGTCATGACCATATTGAAGTGACTAAAATCTTTTCCCGGTACAAGATGAACATGTCTGAGTGTTGATCCGTCAGAGAATGACAAAGATCGGGGCACTGCCAGGTTGTCGGTTCTTTCAACACCCTTCAGAGCCCCCTCAGCCCCGACCGGCATTGTTTGTGGAGAATAAAGCTATCAGAGGATCTGCACAAGATTAGGGTAGCCAACTGTTCCCTCTCCGGCTTCCTGTTTGGCCGCAGGGATTCTGTTAGTGGGTGAAAAAAAGCACATTGCTGCAGATATCTGACACAGTTAACCCTTTCCTCTTAGCATTCTCCTTATTGGAAGAGCCACACATTTAAACACAATATTGTTTAGTGTTTTACTTTGTGGTGCACTCAATGGATGATTCATTCTTTATCATCTCAACCAGGAGGATCATGCGATTGGTCGTGTGTGGGCCGGCTTGAGTGCGTGCGTGCCTCCGTGAGGGAGTGTGCACCTCTGTGTCTGTCCACAGCTTAATTTACATTCTGCTGGAGCAAACTGCATTATATTTAGGGTGGCCTGCAGTTATGGCTGCATGCTCAAGGACCTTCTGTAATTTTGGTGACTCACACTTTCTCAAAACACCTTTTATTGCCTGTTTTATGCTGTCATTGAGCTAACAGAACTACCAGTACACAGACTGCAGAGTACATTACGACACTCCGACAGCGTGTTCAATTTAATTTAGTTTTTGGCAAAATTGTATGATGTATCTGATACGACGTATTCAAGGCATTTGCCTGCATACATCACCTCTTGTCTTTTAGTTTGAATGAAGTGTGTAACAGCTGTAGTGTCTAGACGCCAAGTTTGCCAAGTTTTACTCATTCAATCACTCAATACAGCAGTGGTCGTTGCAGACGCACCTGGCAGAGATCTGCACTCTATGGAGTACACCTTTTTACATGTTTCAATCAGTTTGAAATCACAGTTCCTCCATATCTTGGTTAAAGGGGTAGTTCAATATTCTGGAATGTGTACTTTAGCCTATTTGTTTACTTGTCGAGGAAACATGAAACTACCACCAATAGCCAATTGGATTAGTTTATCGTAATGACTGGAAAAAGGGGGAAACAGTTTGTCTGGTTCTGTCTCAAAGTAACAAAATCCACATCCCCGCCCTCTAAAGCTCACTAATGAGTATATATTTGTTTTTTGTTTAATGACAAATCTGAAAAGAATGGTCAATTTGCTATTATGTGTAAGACTGTATCCTGTCTAGATGTTGAAATTATGTTTTATTATTGAGTTTAAGAGGTGCCAGTAGCCAGATAATTCTTCTTTTGATCAGAACCAGGCTACCTGTTTCACATCTGTTTCCTGGCATTATGCAAAGCTAAGCTAATAGGCTGATGGTGGTAACTTCATATTTAATAGACGGGTATGAAAGAGAGGTATCAATATTTTCATCAATCTTGGCAATAAAGCAAATATGCATAATTTCTAAAATGTCTAACTATTTCATGGATTAAGCGAAAACATTTTTATTGTGAGTATTTATTGTGTGAGAGATGACATAACCCGACCAGCAGAGTCTTACTGTCATTTAAATACACCTATACTCTGTTTTCTATCTTCCTCTTTCCAAAACCATTTTCCTGCAGTGCACTTCTATTCTCGGTGTCTTTCTTTCCTGTGTCATCTCTTTTACCCCTCTTACCTGTCATTTTTTTCAGCCCTCCCGTTCCTCTCCCATCTCCCTTCTCCTTTGCTTTCCCTCCTTGTCCCCCACATACACCTCCTCTTCCTCTTCTCTTTTCCCTCTATCTAAATTGCAAATGGTAGCAGTGCCGACTGCCAGAGGAGCTCCTCAATGTCATTAGAGCTGACCCTGTGGATTAACTAGAGGAGAGAGGCGATGTGTAGAAACTACAGATCAATAACGTGGCTTATCTTCTGGGTTCTTTTACTTCACTTTAAATTTAGATCTGATTAGCTGAAATGTCTATGCTGCTCCTGTACAACAAACAATAGAGCTATAACTAGGTGACATAGTGAAAATAGAAATTGTTTCACACACATTGAAGAGTGATTAATTCCAAGAAATCATTTGGTTTGAGCTCGTATGAGCAGGTATACAACAACATTGATGACAAGGGACACATGTTACACACATCAGCTGCCTCATTATGGAAGCTGATGAGAGCTGTCAAACAGAATCAGAGAATAAGAGGTAATATTATGTTTCCAAATCTGTTTGGGTATATTTGGGATAAAGGCAAACAACATGAAGAAGAAATGAACCAGAAATAAACCAAGACAAGCACAAATAAAGTTGTCAATCTATTCAACTCCACCAGTGCTGGACTGATCAAAATACCAACGGCTGTCAGCTGGACGATCTAATTACCAAAGAGATGCAATATATCTATGAGATAAAGACCTGGAAGAGATAGATAGAGTGTGTGTGTGTGTGTGTGTGTGTGTGTGTGTGTGTGTGTGTGTGTGTGTGTGTGTGTGTGTGTGTGCAGCCACCATACTGTGTGTGGTTGGTTTACCGAGTTGGCAGGCAAAGTCAAGTCACCTCGAGCTCCACTAAACCTGATAGGTGCCCTTATCGGAGACAGCTGATGCCAAAGCCGGTAACAAATGGTTGTGTGTGTGTGAGTGAGTGCCACACACATTAATGTCCAACATGGAGATCCCCATCAAAAGATCATGTTGCTAAGACTCTTTTACCTGAAAGCAGAATGTGCTAAACACTCATCTACATCAGACCTTTCACACAGCCATGCTCCCCACACGTTACCAGGACGCAGGGTTCTCACTGCAGACTTTGAGTCAAAGATCTGTTATTACTCAGACAATTTGCCACGCAGGCATAAAGTCATTATTATCACACAATATTTCATTTCAATTTGTCAATTGTTTCTTTACTCTGCCCTTTTTGATAGATGTGACAAAGGAAAAGAGAAGTTATGCAACAGTTTATGAATAAGATAAACTGTCTAGGAGTGTCACAAGTAATCCATTACAACACCAAAGAAATATTGATATGTGAATGCGACTATCTGGGTCTGCATCCAACGTATACAGTATTTCCCCTGTTTATAAGCCTCAATGTTAAGACTTTGAGTAATGGACAGTTACTGAATACCAGATGATGATGATTAAAGTTTGTTGATTGAAGCTGCCTCTGCTTTTGAGCTGTTCCTGTTTCAAAATGCAGTTGAAGAGCTACGTCAAGACTTTAATCTAAGTTCCAAACATAAACAAGACATGGAGGTTTTACCAACTTTGTAAGAGACATTTGGTGGAATGGAGATAGTTCCTATATACTGTGTGTTTCAACAGGGCCACACTGCCGAAGGGTGAGTCTAGAATAGACTTTCATATATCTAAAACAGTACAAACATTATCTCTGAAAAGGCATATTGTGCCTCAAAATCCTCATACTTTAGAAGAAACTGCAGGCAGTTCTATCCCCCTCTCAAATAAAGCTAGAAAGCAGGTATGAAAAGATATGTGCGGTCAAGTTAACTTCTGCCAATATTTTTTATATGCCTTTCGCTGTCAGTTTTAATGGGTCTTTATTATCATTTTATGGCTGTGTTGTGTACCATAAACCTATTAAAGCACAGTTAAACCACTTGTTATTAAAGCATTACAAAACATTATGTTTGAAATGCCGCTGAGATGCTCATTGTTCTGAAATAATTGATCTGCATCTGGATGAAATATGACGTGTGGGTTTGTAATGACACGTTATGTTATCAGTAAGTCCTTACAGCCATTGTGTATACCGTCTGAAGCATAATGAGCATCAGAATGAAGTATTTAGTGCCATCTAGGGGTTGAATAATTACAGGGTCAGTTCACTCAATTTACAAAAGACATACCAAGGAATGCTGATAGCTTTTATTTCATTTTCACACTTTCAAATTGTTTCTGCAAAATAAATAGTTGCGGTGGAAATGCATGACAGGATGTTACGTGCATTATCCACAGTAACAGGGGTATTATTTTGGAAAGAGATATTACAAATAAAAAATGTTGTGTGTGTGTGACTCAAGTGAACAAACCCAACTCTCCATTCGTAAACCACAATGTGACAACCCTCTCTGCCATTGGTCGTTGTCCCTGCAGCTGTCCAGGTGGGTGTGGCCGAGACGGTCGTTAAGAGTTACCTGCGCCCGTTAGTGGCACTCCCTTAACAGGCCCTCGGGGCTGAGCTGGGTCTTTCTGCACCGACACACCAGTTGGGTTGGTGTCAAAGATCACGGCTTGGCTCTGATTTGTGCATGTTTAATAAACCCTTTTTCTGTTAACCCACTCATTTTGTGGGCACCCCCCTTCTTCTGTCATGTCTGTGCGGCCCACTTCGTGACGACAATAACACTGCACAGCAATCTGGATGATCTTCAGTGTTGTATCAGAATCAGAATCAGAACCATTTATTGCCATGTTTGTTTTCACATTCAAGGATTTGTCCTTGCGGAAGGTGCGTACATTTAACATTTAACAATATACATTTAACAGTAAACACAATGCAATAAATGGGAATGGATGAATGAATATTTACAATTGAACAGTAGATTATAAAAATAAGATAAAGTGCAAGATAAAGTGTATACAGCAACACTGGTTACATAGAATCCTGTTGTGTCTTTTGAGCAACATTTGAAGGTTGTTTCAGAAAGCCTCCAGCATGATGTGCTTTGAGAGTCTACACCAGCATCTGGACTGTCATTGCCAAGAACTACATGTTATCATCATCATTTAGAGCCACACCATCCATTTGAGTAAAAAAAGAAAAAGATTTTTTTTTTTTTTTAATATGAAAATGTGCTGCCAAAGTATTTTAACAATTTTGATCGTTTTGGACTGTTTTTACACATTTTCATGATAATTATCATTAACAGATCATGATTTCGTTTTTGGGAACAACAACGCATTCAGAACACCATATGGTTTCTGATATGCAAAAGTTTTCAAAGTACAATACGTTTTGATAAAAAAAATGACTCACACATTTAGAAACACACTATAGCCTCAGGACTGAACCTCAGGATTATTAATATTTCTTTTTTTCAACTCAAAGAAAGAAACAAATCATGTTTAATGTCATCAGATGAATAGCCTGCTGAGCAGATCCAACATATTATACCGTCAGAAGTCTGTCATCTAGTATTTACATCATTTTACAGTAAAGTATAAAGTAGAGTTTTCTGTCAGAATAACATCTATAGAAACAAACTTGCAGAGCTATTTGAGTAGAACTACTAAAAATGAGTAACTAGTTTGACAAATAACATGATCTTAGCCTCCAAAACAACTTAAAAAAAACTAAATTATATAAATCATCTCAAAGCTGGTCCTGCTATGTTGTCCACAAATCGATTCAATTGACAGATCTGTAAAACTGACTTTCTCTACAAATATTCCCACAAAGCACCACTTAAAATCTGGTGTTTAACACAAATGTGCTCCTAAGTTTCTTCGAAATAAGTGAATCAGTATGAAAAGCAAAAAAAAGAGACTAATCTAAGAAAGAAATCTGAGTTGGCTGAGAGAGTTGGCCAAAACACCTGATTACTTGACTAATTGAATAAGAGGGAGCAGCCCTAAAAGAAGCACCAACAATTAAATGTGTAAATATTAAAAGTGCATCCAATATTAAAGTAAAAAGGGAATTGCTGGTATGAAGTGTGTGATAAAACTTACATTGTTGAACACTAGAAAAATGGTCCTTAACTTGTTAGGCCCCATCAGTTCCAAATTTGGAACATTGGGTTCAGTCTCTGGGACTGAGCATATCAAAAAATATGAGAATAAATCAAATAAATAGTTAAATCCCTGCCTCACAAGTCAATATAAGTTAATTGTGTCATGTTTATAACACTATTACACAATACATATAGACATACACCATAATAATGACTCAAAGTGACTCAAATGACCCCCAAATTGACTCAAAATGCAAAAGAATGCTGATTAAAAAAGTTAGGAACAAGGCTGGAATCCTTAGAGCCAGAGTTCGCCAATACCAATCATTCCACTCTCACGCAAAGCATCGCAAAGATATGCACAATAATGTAATTTGTGTCCTGCAAAGAATATGAAAATTGACTTACTTATGGCTGAAATATGAATATTCCAGGCCTTCCTGCTTCCTACTCACAGCTAAGGCCACGGAGCATCCTGCTGCAGTGAAACGAGCCCCGTTCAGGGACCACCGAGGACTGTGGGAACCTTCAAGCTTAGGCGAAGTTGACATGAGTTCTCGACATGTCTGAACTAAAATAATTATTAAAAATACTTAACTTCACTCAATCAAAGCCAAACTTCGCACAGATACTACTGCAATATTGAGATGTATTATATTTAAATAAAACGTGTTCATATACATCTGTAAGATAATACATATTAATGTAATTAATTAATTTTCTTTTTTCAAGATTTATTTTTTCTTTGTATTATCTTCACAAGAGTTTTCTGTATATTATAGCTTTTTAAATTGTTCAAATAGACCTTGTGAATGAGGAAATAATCAGGATGTAATATGAGATAAAAATCATTCGAAAAACCTTTAGTTCAGTGGAAGTAATACAACGATGTAGAAATACGCTGTTATGAATAAAAGTTATGCATTCAAACTAAAGTAAAATTTCAACAGATAATAAAATGTAGCATCCAAATATAACCTACTTAAAGTACCTAAAGTGAAAATAAGCCTACTTATTATGCAGAATGGCCAATTATAGAATAATGTATATTACATTAATGGAATAGGATTATTGCTGCATTAGTGTGTTCATCTCTTTAATGTTGCAGCTAGTAGGAGCTCATTAAATTACTGTATACTGCTAGGTGGTTATAATGCACCATTGCTCTAATAATATTTCATGGTTCAATCACATGCCGTCCCGCAGATCCTGGCCATGGAAACGTGGCTCCGCCCAAAGTCAGAGTAAGACCTCCCGCATGTTGTGCGCCTGCGCAATCCGTTAAACGCAATGTTTTGTTGTTGTAAACTGTCTGACGTTTTTACCATGTAAATACTTTATTGGTGATTGCGTGCGGGAATACATGCATCTGTTTTACTGTAGGGAAACTAGTTAGGCTACTTTATCGCAGGATATTTTATCTCCAAGCTATATTTTTTACTCGGGGCAACAATGTTCCAGCAAACGATAAAGAACTTTAACATCAATTTCAACACGTTGAATGAGAAGAATAGTTTCTCCGCTGGCGACCTGATGACGGGACATATCTCCTTCGACCTCACGAAGGAGACGAAGATCACTTCAGTAGCAATGGAACTGAGAGGAAGGGCGAATGTCCACTGGTCCACCGGCGGTGGAGGGGGGAGAAAGAGGCGAACACATCGGAGACACTTCTCTGCAAAACTGGACTTCTTTAACTTCAAAAGCGTCATCGTGCAAGAAAACAGAGGAAAGCTTGTTCGGATGCATGGCAGCATTGCAAACAATAAGTCATTGTTCAATAAAGTCACTCAATTGTTCTTCCCCCTGCAGCTGTTGGTGGGGCGCATCTACAGCCTGGCAAGCATGTGTACCCATTTACATGTCAGCTGCCACACGGGTGTGTATGAGCACTTTCCACACGGGAGGATGTCATCTTTGATTGTCTTGTTTCTGGTACAGAGACTCTTTGGGTTCTCATGGTCATTTAGATTAAGACACGTTGATGGCCAGTCTCCATCATACACGTTAACTTTTATTTAGAAGCAACCCAATAACCATCAATATTGTTTTCTACAACGTAGTTGTTGAGGTTTTTAGCTACTTCAAGGTAGTTCTCTATAATATCTAATTTAACTAATTTCCGCAAAAGGTTGTGTGTGAAGTTGCAATGTGATATCAGTATCTCACTATTTCTGTTTCATTTTTAAATCAATGCAGAGACTTCCCATCCACCTTCCGTGGAGTCCATGGACAAATATTGTACTCTTTGACAGTGAGCGGCCAAAGACCCTGGCACGTGGCCAAGGACTTTGTGACAGAGTTGAACTTTGTCAACCGCATTAATACCTACCACCCAGAGTTGCAGGTAAATAATCCATGTTACCCCACCAGGGGCCCCAGGGCCCTTATCAACCCCTTTTTTTTTCTTTTTTTTCTTTCTTTTTTTTATCTTTACGTACTGAGCAATGCTGCTGTAATCCTGTAATTTCCCCACTGCGGGACTAATAAAGGATTATCTTATTTTATCTTATTACTTGGTCCCAAGCGTGTTATAGGGTAATTTGATTGACTATAATTAATCAGGAACAACATCAAACTAAAATAATAATGGTCTATAAACCAATGGTGAAAAAGTATTCAGATCATTTACTTAGTTAAAAGTATAAAGTAAAAATACTCTACGACAAGTAAAAGCCTTGCATTAAGATCTTACTGAAGTCAACATATGTAATATTAACTATTCACGTCACCCACAAAATATTAATTTGCATATTAATGACACAGCGTGTGACCTTGAAGAAAACATGTGATTGAAGAATCAAGAAACAGAAAAAAGTCTTGATAAATTGAAGTAAATGTGTGCGGTCAAAACTATTTATATCAACACATCTGTTTACAAACTTCACACATGTGCAGTATAATCCAAGTCTCAATTATCCAGTCAAATGCTCACTACTTAAACACATGCATCTTCTCTAAAACAGGTATAGATAAAAGTGTTTTACTGGACAGGAAGGGTTTGAAACATTGTATTCTGGAGAGTAACTAAGGTTGTCGGATAAATATAGTGAAGTAAAAGGTACAACAACATTTCCTTCTGAGATGTGGAGTAGAAATATAAATGTGTGACACTATTGCCCCAAATTGCAATGAACAATGGGAACTCCTAAAAATCTAACTTCTGATCCATCTATCTGATCTAAAAAATCTCATAAAATCTAAAATGGAACTTAACTTAGCGCTATAAAATAGCACTCCTGTCGTATAATTTCCCTGCCGTTCCTGTTGCTCAGGTTGACTTATTTTACCCCGTACTGTTCATGAGATAAGAATCTATTCAATTGTAAAATTCCTCACCTACATTTATGTCCATTTCCAAAATGTCCCACTGCACCTGCGTCGCTGTGTTGTTTCCCTGCAGGCTCCCCTCTCCGGCTCCAACAGCATGGCTCTGTGCTGCCTGTGGTGTGCCTCCGGTCCCATCTACATGACAGTTAGTGTGGAGAAGAAAGCCTTCATCCTCGGTACGGTTTCCATCCATTCATCAATCCACCTGCATGGTGAAATAATCCTGATGGTGAAGCTTGAAACGTTTGCTGACAATAACACTGTCTGTTCTTCCTCTCGAACAGCGACTCCAAAGGTGGCACTGCAACAGAAACAGGTGTTCTACACTATGAACAGGACCAATCAGAGGACGGTTACCAAAAACCTGGCGTCAGTGACCGGACAGCCCATCAGCGCTCACACCTCTGACCTTCACACTAGGATCATGCTCGCCATGCCCATGGCTGCACCGCTCGCCATGCCCATGGCTGCACCGCTCACCATCTCTAACTGCAGCATCATAGATGTGAATTACTTCATTGAGGTTGGTGCCAAACGACAGACTGGTGAAGCTAGAAGATGCTAAAAGAAATTCTTTAATTGATTTATTTTATCCGGTTTGACTCAGTTGTTCAGAGAGCTTTAATTTGATACTTTAATTACATCTGAACCTGACGTTAGCTATTGTGTCTCTTTAGATAGATAGATAGATAGATAGATAGATAGATAGATAGATAGATAGATAGATAGATAGATAGATAGATAGATAGATAGATAGATAGATAGATAGATAGATACTTTAATCATCCCGATGGGGGGATTTGTTTGTAGCAGCAGCAAGCAAGTTAAAGTGTAAAGATAACAATATTATGTATGCAAATACTAATATATATACAGTACAATACAATAGCAGAGCAGAACATATTACATTTAAGAAAATGAAATAATAAAGAAAATGCAAAGTATATACAGTGTATATAAAGTATATATAAATGCTATCAAGTATATACAGTCTAATAGAAGTATATACAGAGACTAACTAAACGACAAAAGGGTTATTGATGATTCAATTGAGGGAGGATCTGGCCAGAGGTGATTTATTATAAAGGATTTAGGATCTGTAGCGGATCAGCATTTCCAGCCTGTTGATGCTGTTTTCTTGTGTCCCTTGTAGGTTAGCCTCAGCGTGAGAGCATCACACGACCTCACTGTGCTGTTTCCCATCATTCTGTGTGACACCCCGGTTTACGCTCAACCGCCACTTTATTAGTGAGTTTGTACCTAATATTACATGAAGGTGGAACTCGTTTCTGTTCGACAACACACTGTCACTTCTCAGTCTGACTTGTTACTGGGAGAGCCTTATTTTTCACAGGTTTTGTATCGTTTTGTATCGGGCTTTTTTATTTTTTTATTTCTTTATTTATATTGCTTTTTCATCATGGATCGATCACCACTCAGAATTTTTGTACTTTGTATTATACTTTAAAGGATGTTTCTTCTTCTATATTGCTCACCTTGATACTATTTAACTGCTATTACTATTTCCGTGGGAAGACCATACTATTTATCGTCTTCCCACGGACAAATTATACAAATATTACTAGATGTTTTGTCTCAGGGTGTTTTTAATATTTACCACCATACACATTCATCTCTCTCGCTTGGTAGTGTGAATTTCAGTACTGAAAGTTAAACACTGTAGCATCACACTGCCTTCATTCAGTGTTCAGAGTTTGTTGGTCGTGTTCAGTATGGATTCATTTACATATCCATATGAAGTCTAAGCTGTTTAAGCGTATGATTGAGAAGTTTGAAGCATTGGGGAAAACATCTGTTACAGTTTAAATATTATTACCACTTGTTCCATACCAAAGACTTTATTATATATATGTTATCATTATTGTATCATTCAGATACAATTGTCCTGTTCTTGTTTAAATGGAAAATGTGTTACCGTGACAAAAGTAAAATCTAAATATTTAAAGGGATTGTCCCGGATACGCCTGAAAATATAATATGACTGTTTGGAATATACTATTTAAAGTATTGTTAGTTCTAAGTTTAGTATTTCTTGTTTCATCTCAACTTCTAACATATTAACTGTTGTCATTCAGTACACTTTGTAGAGACATATTTTACTCTATAATCTGACTATAATAGAAGTTAAGCCAAAGTAATGGTAAATTTGCTCGTTGATGATCAAACGATGATGATGATGATGATGATGATGATTATGATGATGATGATTATGATGATGATGTCAAAGAGCTTCCATGCAAGCTGCTGAATGCTCGGCTGAACAGATTCAATACCATGAACCAAATTACGTTCTGCTCCCTTCAGCAGAGAAAATACTGCAAGTACTGCGTAAACCAAATTCACTCTTTTTAGCCTAATTATGTGTCATTGCGAAAACCATCAGCTTAATTTCCTGGAGGAGAGCCGTCTCTTTGCTACTTAGACAGTATGTTATTATTCACTAACTTTAGATGGCTAGCTAATCTAGGTTCAAATCATCTCAGGCTGCTCCTTGCACATTACTACTGTGTGAAAACTACATTTTGTATATGTTTTTTTTAAATATATAAAACTAATATTGGAAGTGAGCTCAGATTCAGAGTGAATCAACAGCTTGAAAGCCATAGTTGGTGAGCACGCTGACCAGCTTCAGCTGTTGCTGAACTTCAACCTCACTGCCTCTTGTTTCGGGCCAACGAACTGTGTTTGTCAATACTCTTTTGCTGCAAGTACATCCAAAGTGATTTGTGATAGATCCATTGTATTTGTGCAATGTAGTGTTGCTCCATCAGTGCGTGGTTTGACTCATTGTCAGCTGTTTGCCTAAAAAGCTGGTTAAGTCAGTTTGATAATGATAACATTATCAGTGTGGATGTTTCCCAACTCTCCCCCAAAGACAGATGTCACTAAATGCTCCATCAGGTATTGGCTGTGTCATATGACAATGCAAAGAGACTCGTTGTCTTTGTCAAGCTCGTCATACCCTTCATTGCATACCATTTTGCTCTTTTGCAACTGTGTCTTGGTTACATGGTGCAGTGCATCCTGTTTCCTGTAAGGGGCAGTACCGTGCAGACTTACAGTGTGAGGAGCAACTACATTTTGAGGCTTCAGTTGCTCTGCACAAAATACTTACAACTACCACACATATCCCACATGGCTGTTCCTATGATGACTTTAACCAACGCAAATAGCAGGCACAGAATAAATCACTGCCAAAGGTGATGGAATGTAGTGAGGAAATCATTAACAGTCGTCAAAGGGGACTCAACAACAGCCCACTGTCTTTTACAGGACAGCCTGATACCACCTGGCTATGTAGGCTTTCACAGTATTTGATTTGTTGTACTGTAATAGGTAATATACGCAGTGAATCGGGCACTGACACAATATGGTAAAACATATTTGTATTATTTATTCACCTTCACTTTGTAACCTTGATTATGGATGTAAATAAAATAAAAAAGTGTTTACAAGAATAACTTCTTCTGAAAATATAGAAGTTTGCTAACATGAAGCTGCTTTCAAACCTGTTTATTCTCACGCTTTTAGACACGCCATGTGTACTGATGCATTTTGCCTGGATTCCATGAACTCATACTGGTTAGCTCACATGATCCCTGCTCATGATGTGGTTGACATGTGTTAGACACACCCACAAAAGGAGCCTGAATTAGCATACGCTGTCAGCGCTTACAGTAAGAATTAACTTGTATTATTATATGCTGTCATTTAACATGCATTGATTTATTCAGGAAACAGGATTCTTTCCCCAAAGTAACATTTTATATTCTAGAGGCAAATAATTCTTAGTTTAGCAGCCAGTTCTAACGTGTAGGCAAGATTTATTGAAGTTCTGCGGTTTAATTATTACCAAAACCAGAGTGTCTATCTGCATGCAGAGACACATCTCACAACATGTACAATCTCTGTCTCACTGTCTCACCTTGCCTGCGTACAGCTCTTGCTTGGCAGTCACACAGGATGTAAAATGGCAAATAGTGTTAAGAGCTTTTCAGTGGAATATAATCCCATAAACGAAAGTGATATTTTCACCAGTGGTGACAATATTGAAGGACAAATTACACTTGAGCTGTCAAAAAAATGCAAAATAGATTCACTCAGCATAAAGCTGAAGTTGAATGGACAGAAATGTATGGAAAGGTAATTGTAACTTACCATAAGAAATAAAAGTACTTCAGCATGAAGCAAGTTCTCATTCAGGAAGGCCAAGGTAAGTGACCTACTTTTGCCAAAGCATTTAGTACAATCAGATTATCCCATTCTATGTATATTTGATTAATGTTACAGTATTTGTTTAAAATCACTGAACACTATTTGCATCTCTTCCTTCTGTGTTAAGTCCCGTTGCTTCTGTCCCATCATTTTATTAGCATTGTTTTAAATATAAATGCTTTTTATTCTGTATTAACGGTATTTGCATGTACAACATAACACACACCGTGGTATCCTCTTTTTTTAGCCATGCGATTTAAAGATTTACAAGCCATTAAATACATACTATTTAAACAAATATACATTTGAGTTATTTACACATATAACAACATGATTCATGCAATCATGTGAGTATTGGACCCATTTACGCTGATTGTTATCATTCAGGGTCCCTCGACTTTGGAACGACCTACCGGAGGAGATAAGGCTGGCAGAACCAGTAACTTCTTTTAAGTCACTTCTTAAAACCCATTTTTACAGAATTGCTTTTAAGTCATGTCGTCCTTTTATGTCCTTTCATTATCTTTTATGCAGTTCTTTTGTTCCCATGGTTTTGTTTGTATATTCTAGATATTTGTTTGTTTTCTACTGTTCTTTTTGGCTAATTGTTTTGTTTTATTCAATGCTTATATGGTGTTTGTTTACCGCCATTTAAACTTATCTGTGGAAGCACTTTGTAAACTTTGTTTTTAAAAGTGCTATACAAATAAAGTTATTATTATTATTATTATTAATAATTACTTTACCATTCAAAGTGGTCAACCACGCTGACAAGAGTATGGTCTAAAAGCTACATTTATTATTTTATGGTTATGATTAACAAACCTTGTATAATTAGTGATGGGAGCCACTGGTGAAAACATTATGATTGTTGATGAGGCTTTTATTTTGAGATAACTTACTTAAAGGTCCGGTACACACTGGAGGCAATGTGAGCAGGGCGATGAGAGTAGACACCAAAGCTAAGGCAAAGTTCACTCTCATCTGCAAAGGAAACCTAAACAGGGGTCCATCGTTGATCCCCCCCCCCCCCCCTCCCCCCCCCCCCCCCTAATAACTGTAGGGGGGCTACAGCACACACACTCACAAATGCTTGTCCATTGTGTTGGCTGTTGGACACTGCTGCAGTAATGAGAAATAACACTACTGACGCAATTGTTATTTTCCTGTCAGACTCCACAGCACAGTATCATTAATAAGGAAATGAAGCTCTTTACATCGGGAACAGTTGGCATGGATGTGAATATTGCCCGAACAGGCTTCCATCAAGGTAATTTTAGACTATGTGTGAGCAAGAATGATTGGATTATAGATTAACTAACAGGTTAACAGTGGTTTGCAGTAAAACATCTCTTCACAGATTAACTATGTGTAGCTCAAAGTCCCTTCACTCAGATGTGTTTATTGGTCTGAAGATAAGACAAGAACAATTCATGCCAATAAGGCATGTTCTGATAGTAATGGCAGAGATATCGTCCAAATATGGTCTCTGGTTTGGAGGTTGCTCCTTCAAAACAAATGAATTGGCAGGCTTTACATTTAAAGCAATTTTTATATAGAAAATGCACTTTCATTCTCTTAAAATGTAAAGGTTTATGAATTAAAATGCACCTCAAGGTGCCTATAGGGTGACCAATGCTGGCAAACTTAAGATAGATGTTGTTGTAACAGACTTTACATCCCTTTACTGCCTCTGCTGTACGGCTACATTTTAGTATTTGTCAATATTCTGCTTGTAGACACAAGACACAGCTGTACACAGCTTTACAACAACTAATTAAAATAATTATCTCTAAAAATCCAGGTTTATATTGTGGGAGCATTTGTGGATTTAGATCCACAGAAGCAAACAGTAACAGAATACGAACTGATGTTGTATACAATAACAATATGGGAGTTACAGCACTCTGATAATATATTGGCTGTCATTTGTCATGTGTCTACAAACTAACGCAACACCATTACAAAGTGTGTAGGAGTCCACCAGAGAGTAGATGGATAAATACGTTTTTGAGATTACAACCCTTGTGTATTAAAACACTTAAATGTATGGAAAAGTGTCAGGTATGCTTTCTGCACCAATATCTTTCATCATCCTTTTTTACTTTGTTGGAGGATTTGTTGATTCTTCTTCTTGAGTAGAATATTGTTGGAGTTTTTATTTACTATAATGTATTATTATCTAGGTTACACTTGTTTTGCTGGTACATAAAATGGTATTAAGACGTGATCACAGCATTTATTTTAAGAGGATTTCTGGCAATATTCATGTTTGTGGGCATGGACAAATTATTAGAAAAATCTTTCACGAAATGAAATACTACATATAAAAAATGGCCAAAATTAAAACATTGTGGGTGAGGCTTTTGTTATAATTGTCAAAACCTTGAAGTGTATTACCCCAATTCATCTTTCATGCATGCATTATGGTGGGGAGAGATTCAATTCCAGATTTATGAATTAATTAGAAAGTTATCATAGTTTTCAAAGGTATTGGTCATGAAGGTCACCTGGTGTCAGACTGATAAAGGAAATTAAATCTGCATTTTTTTTTCACTGTGGTACGTGTGGAGATTGTATTATGTATTTTTCCTTCATTCAAAAGAAGCAAACATATATTCTGTACGACAGAATGTCCTACTCATTGTAATCAGACATGTACAATGACATAATTCTTGCCATTTACCTGGATAGCAGGGTTTAAGCAAAAACGGAAAAGGTGTGAGCAGGCAGATGCTCCCCATCATTGTGCTCCAGTAAAGCGGGCAGGACGACTAACTTGATCTCGGGGTCTGAAGCATACTTGACATCCAGATAGACCTGGTGGACAAAAAGCAAACACTTATCATGAGCATAGTGCAGCCTTGTTGGCATAAGGACCTACAGACATATATGTTGAGACATGTTTGTAAAGAGATACACACTCTGAGCCTGTACTCTGCTTTGATGATGTTGCAGTTTTGGACGGATGTACTCGTGGTGCGAGGGATGGGGATGATCCTGGTGATAGTCTGGCCCGCAGTAGCTGGGATGGCGTCACCCACCTCTTTCAGGTTGACTCTGGTTTCGAGTTTCCTCTTCCTCTTTGCAAAGTAACTGTACTTCACAGGCACGTGCACAGATAGACCCCTAGTGGTGCTCAAGCACCTGCCCTTTTGCCCTTAATGAGAAAAGTGCCCCTTCTACTGGAGCCCAATTTTTTCTTCATTCATCAGTATTTAAGAATAAAAATTACTCTGTGTTTTGATATCTAACGGGGCATTTACTTGAGTTCTTGTGAGAATTTCGCCCCGACATGCTCCGCCGCTGAAAACATTACGTCTAGTCTGTCTAGGCTGTCTAGGCTGTCTAGTCAGAAAACAGTAAAACATGTGTGTGTACTGTGTTGTCAGCTTTATAGAGATTATGTAAATCACTCATTGATTCATCTCATTTACAAAATTTGCAGCATAATGCCAAGAAAAGACAGACTCCAAAAGCAGAAGGACAGGGAACTGCAGCAAGCAGCTCAGGGTAGCAGCTCTCCTTTATCTTGGATCAGGCCATCAACTAGTAAAACAAATGAGGGAGAATTTATTTATTCAATTTGATAATTTGAGTTAGTTTGTTAACAACAATAAATATATAAGTTGAAAATATCCTACTGTGTTTTTATTTATTTATTATTATTTTTAATTTCATAAATAATTTTGGCGATGGATGCCCTTTTTTTTGGTTTGAGCACCTGCCCCCCAAAATGCCTGTGCACGTGCCTGGTACTTCATATACAAACAGTACTTGGGCTTAACTTCACGGGATGATGTGTTCTGAATACAGGCCACTACCGTATACTACATGTATGCCTTCCCCTGCGAAACAGAGTAGCACTTCAACCTGCAGGGTAATTTCACAGAAGTGTTTACAACATGACATTCAGTATCAGTCACGTATATCACGTGACGTGCCTTGTTGAGTTAAGCAGAATGAGACGACAAACACGTGCTCCAGCAGCCTAATCGAACTACTCAATCATATTGACCAAAGGGAAAGGTCTGTACTGTTGCGAGTCTTGTGATGGTCGTTGGTGTGATCAGGCCCCTCCTCTGGACTGCGCTGTGACACACCCTCCTTTGGAGGAAGTTGGTCTTAAATTACTCCAGCTGGCACTTCGCCTTTATTTTACTTTGGGGGGTGTTTCCGTGTGGGCCACGCAGGATGCCGACCACCGTCAAGAGCCTCAAAGTCACCTATAAGCCCGTGAATGAGAAGAACACGTTCACCAGCGGCGACTGCGTGTCCGGCGAGGTCACGCTGGAGTTGGCCAAAGAGTGCACGGTGGATGCCCTGCTGATTCACTTTAAAGGGAAGGCGAAGGTCTTGTGGACCGAGAGGTACGGCCAGACTACTGTTGTGTATCACTCCAAGGACAAGTACTTCAGCATCAAACATTTCTTCATTCGAGACAAAGATCACAAAGGTAAGGGTGTGTGTTAAATAACGTGTTGAATTTAATAACATGCTTTGCAGAAGCTGGAATATATAATCATGCACAGAAGTAATATGTGTGCAGCAATGCACAAATCGACACCCTTTCTTCGGACTATTCATTTGGACACCAATTGTGTAAAATGCAAACACAATAAGATCATATTGTCAAATCAGTCGGACAAGAAATTAATCATAATGTTGATAATTGATTTGTTTAAATCATTTGTGTTAAAAAATATGTCGGCCTCCAGCTTCTCAGTTGAGAGGATTTGCTTTTATTTGTGTGATTTGTATTTATTGAAATTCTGTCAGAAAATCTGACTCTTTAGAACAAATACTTCATAACTCGGGTAAGGGATGTTTATTGCTGTGAATTAATTGTGCTGATTTTTATCTTTTTCTTTAGGAGATGACAATAAAACACTACTGACGCAGCATGGAAATACATGTACGTATTTCACAGTTCTGTCCCAGCAAGATCAAAACCTTGTTTGTATCTTTTTTATTTTTTAATCAATCACCACAAAACGTGCAGGATATTTCCACAAGCATACCTGAAACACTTCTTGAAAGTTTCCTACAAATCGACCAGTAGGTTGCGCCAAAGTGACTCAATAGGTCCGGCCACAAGATGTTTTCTTTTAAAACATTATTGACATCTATGCTAGTTATCATCATTTGCATTATCGTCATTATTGGAATAACATTGTTAAAACATAATGCAATGTTATAGTTTTCAAGATATTCAAAAAGGTATAGCTCATCACAAAAGTAGAAAACATTTGGGCCAATCATAACAAACCTTGCAGAACATCAACAAAGGTGCCTACAAAGGTGCCTGAAAGGTGCCTACAAAGGTGCCTACAAAGTTGCCTGACATCACTCCAGTTAGTGCAAAACATGCAGGATATGTTTCATGACTACTAACAATAGTGAACAATTCTGAAAATCCTATTAGTTTGTTTTTCTATATATTAAACCACATTTGTGAATATATTCTCAAACCCCTCAATCAGTGGCACCAACAGTATCGATAGCTCTCGTGTGTGTGAATGGCGTTTAACATGTAGTGGGTTGAATGCTCGGAAGACTGGTAAGTTGTTATGCCCATGTTAAGTCCATTTACAATGTTCTCTGGTCCTAGTCACAGAAGTGTGTGATTGATCTTTCTTTAGAAAGACTTAAAACCAACAAATGTGATTTTGCTCATCTTTGTGTAGCCCAAAACGGCTCCTTCTTTGGGGGCGTAAAAAGGGTCCAAACCTGCAATTGCCGCTTGCAGCTATATTTATACATTTCTTTTTGCTTTTCAGACAACCATGTTGTTGCCGCAGGATGTCATGTTTACCCATTCACCTTTCAGCTCCCTTTCCTGTAAGAAATCATTCTTATATACTTTTTTTTTATAGGATGAAAATATAGTACTTGCTAATAATATTCTGAAAAACTAAATAAATCAACCTATGGTATTGCAATGTTTTATTTGAGGTTTAATTAATTAAGAAAAGTCGAAGATTGTATTGTTTTTGTTTTTCCTACTGTCTTCTATGTGCAATGCATTAAAGTATGTCCAGTCATTTCTCATGATCTTCTGGCTTTAGGACGATGCCCTCATCCTTTCACGGCTCTGCTGGTGACATTGTGTACTCGCTGAAAACCAAGCTGAGCAGATCAATGAGGATTCCAACTAAAGATTCAACAAAGATCAACTTTGTGTCGAAGGCAGACCTGACCACTGACCCTGAGCTAATGGTATGTGCTTCTTCATTCCTGTCATTCCAAACCTGCATGCATTGGTGAAAGCAGTTGAAGGACTCACATCCAGCCCTTCTTTAGGACCTGCGAGGAGATGCATTTAGCAATGTGCTTCATTCTCAACTGCCTCCAGCTGTGGATATATTTGGCTGATTCTTTGCATTCAGCAAACACACCAACAACGCTTTACAAATACACACATGCATGCCCAGTGTTGCTGGTGAATTATCATACTTTGGCTATGAACTGAAATGTGGATGTTTTGTGTGTCACTGGTAGAGATGATATCAAGAAGTTCACCTGTTGAATCGGCTCAATTGGCACAGCTTCTGTTTGGCTGGCAGGCACTGGAAGTGGACATTTGAGCCACCAGAATAAAAGATAATGGGTTAAGTGTGTTCTGTCTCTGTCTCTCTCTCGCTTGTTGATAAATGGGGTCCTCTTTCAGACACCCCAGCACGAGTCTAAGGATAAGAAAATGAAAGTGTTCAACTCAGGAACGGTAGCCATGGATGTGGATCTTGAAAAAACAGGATTCTTCCAAGGTAACAGCCCATAAAGTGATATTGACATGCGCAAGTGTCATGCCGAGGATTGTTTTGACATTTCTGGTCTGTTTTGCAGGAGAGGGACTAAAAGTTGTGGCCTCCATTAAGAACGACTCGTCTCGCAGCATCAAGCCCAAGTACTGCGTGTACAGAAAGCACAGCTTCTTAGCAAACGGGAGGAGAAAGGTCTGTACTAAAGACCTCCTTAAAGAGGCGGGAGAGCCCATCCCTCCATCTGCTCATGAAAAGTTCACAAGAGTCATCCCCATCCCCCTTGATGTGGCGCCCTCCATTTTCAACTGCAGCATCATCAAAGCCGAGTACAGACTCAGGGTAAAGCCAACGTCACACTCTACAACTTGCTGTCTTGAAATTGTAGTTTCACAAGACATAACTGACCAACATCAAGGGTTCACAGGGGCTATTAAGAGGATATATAATCTAACTCCTCAAAAATGATACTTTGAAATAAGTTGTTGACCAAATGTCATCAGAAAAATGGAAAATGTTGCGTAATAACTTGTGCTCACTTGTTTTAAAATATATCTTTGAATTATGTAGCAGCAAGATTGAAAAGGGAAGGGATATTGGATGTTATGTCTACCTATCAAGAGGAGTGTCTCTTACAGTTGCACTTGGCAGACTCTGGGCTGAGACTGAGACTTTTTTTTAAGGCTTTGTAAAACCTATGAGCACATCTCTGGTTAACACAAGGTTTAACGTGGTACTTTTGTAATTCTTTCTAGAGAAACTCAGTTTTACAGAGCTGACGATTTTAAATTGAATATTTATTTTTCATGCACACAGGATGTAAATAATTGTGAATGCGCAAAAAGTGTTACTATTCTGGTGATCAAATCATGTATGTGACATAAACCATATTTTCTACAGGTCTACCTTGATGTCAAATATGCCTCAGACCCAGAGATCAAATTCCCCATAGTTATCCTGCCGGCTCCTCAGGTTCCACCACCTGCTGCTTCTGACTTTGGATTGGAACCATTTGGGAGCACAAACCCAGCGGCCTTTGGCAGTGTACCACCAGCAGCACCCGTACCTTTGGAGCCCCGACCTCCCTATGGAGCATATGGAATGTACCCTCCTCTGTAGAATGTTGGCAACAAATATCACTGACGGGACTATGAAAATACTTTGTCATTTTAAGAGCATGAAATAAAGAAATGTACATTACACTGTAAAATACTTTATTAATTCATTAGGGTTGCATTTTGTTATGATATATTCACTGCTCTTACAACATTCAAAAGGACCATTATATATCATCTTGTTTTAGAGGGCATTTGTTTTCTGAAATTTAAATTTTCTTTAAAAACTTTGTGGTCTAAGAGAACCTGTTTGGTAGAATCCACTGCAATGAAGTGTATCTATTTACCTCTATACAGGGAAGTGATATGTAGTGGAATACTATTGAAAGTGGAGTTGCACGAATACTGATATCAGATATTGGTCTGATACTGACTCAAAAAGCTGGATCGGGTATCGGATACCATTATTTGATAAATACCTATTCAGCAAAGATGAAACCTTAAGCTACAAAGAGGACATGTTGACCCTCAGATGGGGCAGGGGTGGTTATTCTGGCTGACTGTAGGTGACTGGGCTCATGCAATCAGGGCACCTCGGCTGAGGAGAGCTTGAGTAAAAACAAAAATCATAAACCATGGTCCTTGGTCATCTGATGTTCTTTCCCACATCATATGCAGTGAATACATTTTGGATTAATATTGCCACGCAACACACCAGAAGGGGTTGTTTATAATGGGTGAACAACCATTGGCTTTGTCAGTGTCAAAGGATCTAATGCTGACACACAAATACAATAAATCAATTAGGAGTTTATTTGTGGTGCCCAAAATATTCAAAATGACACCTTTGAAAAAATCTGCAGCATTGCATCCGTCCAGAAATGTTTGTGAGATAACACAATAGTTTGTGTAGAGACGAGTCACAGACTGAAACGCTGCTGAAACTACTTTCTTTCAGTCATGTATACGATCCCCATTGATCCACTATGAATATTCCATCATTCAACTGTAATTTCCTTTGCACTTGAACTTTGGACTAGAGTGTTATGTACAGTAAAGGACATTTGTTTGATGTGAATGGAAAATATGTCCTGTGATATGTTTAGAAAGCGTAGTGCGTGGGTCATAAACTCAAGCCAAAAATACAGTATCACTCTTCACTCCACCCACTCAGGTGGTTATCAAGCAGCAGTGTGTTTGATTGCTTTGACTGTCACAGCACAGTTGCAATGCAAGCCGTTGTTTATTTTGTTGGATAAACTGTTGAGTTTGCGTAGCTGAAAGTTCCCAGTCACTGTGTGCGCATGTGTGTGTCTCACCTATGGACACAGCAGAGAAAAACCAGTTTAACAAGATGTGCAGGCCTGAGATCAGATATAAACCGAGTGGAGCAGCTGGTCGGGGTTTACTAGCCTAGACTTTCCTTTTGAAGATTTGGATTTTCTGCTTTCCTTTGTGGAAAATGACCATCAAGAACTTCTCAATTGAATATGATGCCATCAACAGCAAAAACATCTTCACAAATGGAGATACCGTGAATGGGAGAATCATCCTAGAGACTTCTAAGGAAACCAAAATCCAGTCACTTGATTTTAAAGCAAAAGGAGAAGCTCGGGTCAGATGGAGTGAATATTATGGACAATATCATCATCAAGTGTACTGGGCCAATGAGAAATATTACGATGTCAAACATCATATCTTGAGAGAGGCAAGACAAGACGGTAAAGTGTTGAACGAATACAATTATTCATTTTAGACAATGATTCATTATTATCATACTGTTTATGCCTCATAATACACATTATGTTTCAGGCACCGAGGTCGTTGGTAAAGGAAGACATGTATTTCCTTTTTCCTTCAAGATTCCTGACGGGTGCCAGTTCTTTACTTACTTACATTTTCTTTTAAGCAGACGTTTTGCTTCTTACTCAGGTCATTTACATTTCTTATATGTGTACTTCACAGGAGAATCCCATCATCTTTCAAAGACCCCATTGGCCAAATTGTTCATAAATTGAAGGCAGAGCTTAAACAATCAATGAAGCTGACAAAAAAGGCAAAAACACACTTTACATTTGTGTCCAAGGCAGACATGGATATTCCCGGACTTATGGTAAGAAATTCATCTTCTACTAAACTGCAACCATTTCATGATAAATATTGTCCTAGAGGGTTAGGGAGACTGTTCTGATCTGAGGTGGGGTCTGTTGTCATAGGGTCCTCAGCATAGGTGTAAGGATAAATCTGTCAAAGGTTTTGGCTCTGGAAACATTTCAATGAATGTCTACACCCAGCGGATGGGATATGAGCAAGGTAATAATGAATCCCTCACCTGATGAATTTAGATTCCCGAGCATTTCCTTGTTCCGTAACCCGACACACACCGCTCATGGCAGGCATTTGTTGACTGAGGAATGTTTCTCACTACATGCTTCATAAAGGAAGCATTAAACTTGTTTGGTAACCCTTCACTCCTCCTAAACTGCCAGGAACTGAGTGACGTGTCAAACGGTTTGTTTGGTCACGAGAATGACTTGATGCTGCCAGAAGAGAGTCTCATTCATTGAGGCTGCAGCATGACAACACTGTATGACAACACTTCCCATTTACCTGTACTGCAAGTGGTGTCCTTTAAACCAGTGTTGTTCAACCTTTTTTGAGGCGCGGCACATTTTCTACAATAAAAGAATCCTGCGGCACACCAACAACCAAAAAAGTTAGAAAATATCACATTGTAGCATATATAGGTTATTATTACGCTACCCACTGCATGGAATGGTCTTTAATTACTATGCCAGCCACTTTATTGCAGGCTCAGACGCTCAACAATGGAAAATGAATTTCAGCAACTAAAACATATTTTTTGGGACCAATTAAGTGAAATTGGACATTTTCCCACGGCCCACCTCTTTAAACATCTCTGCTAACTAACTGGTAAATTCAGTCATGAGAAGAGGGAAGTATCAGCACCAGCATTAGTCTCCATAAATGACAAGTAGGCAGAAAGATAATTTTGTTAAGGGGTCTTAATGATTGTTTTGAACTTGTTTCTTTACAAGTTTTATCAGATACAATCAGATTGTATTGGATGTTTTTTTTTATATTTACTATAGCCTGACTGATATTGAATTTGAAGGGCTAATACAATATTGATATTTGGGATGCCGATACATAAATATACAAATCACATAAACAAAGCTAAAGGACACAGTCTGTAATGGGGACACTGTTTTACATTTCTGTACTACAAGTTCTTGTTACTAATTGGCAACATACACACTGATACATGCAATAAGCTAATATCGGATAATTTTCTTTTTCTCCATATAGCACAAAGCAAACTGATATAATCACAACATATAATGGCCTGTAGTGAGCTTTTGCTTAAATCGGACTAATATAAGTTTCATTTAGTTTTTACCATCACTGATCATCCTGGTGTGAAGTTACTCTTTAATGTTTAACAGTGTCTTCAGTAACAGCATAGCACATGTTTCTGTTCGGTTGGTATGTGGTCAACCTATTGTCATAACACTGCATGGGCATACACATTATCCTAATGCAGAATTGTAACTGCCATCAAATACTGATTGGGACTACAAATTGACCAGCTGTCTTTTCTCCATCTTACAGACGAGGCTCTCCAAGTCACAGTGGAAGTCAGCAACCACTCAACCCGGTCAGTGAAGCCCAAATTCATACTGTATGAGAAGAAGAGTTTCTTCGCCATGGGGCGCAGGAAGGTTTGCACAAAGAAGATCCTAAAGGAGAAGAATGAGTCTATTGCATCTTCTGGGAAAGAGACTGTGACCAAGGTGATCACCATCCCCAGGGAACTACCGCCCTCCATCTTGAACTGCTCCATCCTCAAGCAGGAGTACAGGCTGAAGGTAAACGTCATTATATTGTGGTCAAAAGCTGTGGAAGGTAATCCTGCATTTCCTCTTTCTGAGTCCTTCAGTCATTGTGTTCATATATTGATCACGGCTATACTGAGGGGATGTGGGGTGGTCCATGTTTCTGTTTTCATTGTTTAATATGTTTTATTTTGGTACTTTTAGGTAGTGAATGAGATTTCATTTTTCAGTTACAGGTGACATAAAAATAAAAAAGTGAGATAGTGATATTATCAATAAATGCTTTCTAGGGAAAGGCTTAGCACTTCTGCCATGATGAAATATACACAGTGAAAGATTGACCATTTTTCTTCACTGACTGTTTGTAAGATGACCAAGAAAATACTAAATGTAACTTGTAAAAAGTCAGAGCACCTAATGAATTCAACAAACACCAGACAGAGAAACCTATAGTAAATAAAACAAAACAATACTGTAAGAAACTAAAGAAAGACCTGATGACTAAACCATATTCCAACAAAAACAGATCTGAATATCAACATTTGGAGATGTTTACTCCATCCCTCATTCATCGTTCATAGTGTTATATTCTGGTGATATAAAAAAAGATCCAACAATACAACATCAGCAATGTTTTTCACAGATCCATCTAGATATCAAATATGCTGCGAATTCAGAGATCAAGATCCCTATAATCATCCTCCCTTCCTCTGAGCTGCCTGCTAAAAAACAACCACCTGCTGCTGCTTTTGGATTTGAAGCGTTTGGGGACCAGGACCAAGTCTCCTGGAGCACGACGCCTCAACCACAACCAGCACCCCACGCTGCGGATGCCCCGCCTCCCTACGGAGCACATGCAATGTACCCGCCTAGCAGCTATGCAGGTGCACTGTAAATACGCCACAGATATGGCTGTGCATTCATTTATCATGGGTAGATTCAAGATGGACTGTCCGTCTTTCTTTTTCTCAAAATATGCTGCCTATTACCCACAATGCAACTCAAGTGCCAACAGTTTAATGTAATAAACTTGCTCAGGTTTGTTTGTAATATTATAAGCTACGTTTTGAGATGCTTTATATAAATATATTTTTCTTCTTTTGTTGTTTTTTTAGTGAGCATATATATATATTTTTTTTTTTTATCAATTTCTAGTCATACTGGTGCCAACATTTTTATTTTTTTTAATTAATTGTGAATTGATGTCCTTTTTAGAATGTCAGTGTTATGTTATGTATAGTAATTGCATTTTCATCAGCCATATTTAATATTGATATATGTAATAAACATATTTAATGTTGACAAGAATTATAGTAACACTGTATACACGCTGTACATAAATATGTATTGGAGGTGTTTCCTAAAATTATACATTACATAATTGTATTGAATAGTTAGTTGGTACTATGTTTTCTTAATCAATTAATACAAAAGTGAGGTAGCTGTATACTCATACTGTACCTGTATATATATATATATATATATATATATATATATATATATATATATATATAAACTGTATCTATTTGCATTTGACCAGTAAAGATCCCTAACTGTATCTTGCGTTTCAACTCATAATTTGATTGATGTCCGTGTGTATAAACCAACAGCGAAATGTAAATGTTTTAACTAACTTCATACTTTCAACTCTATATATGTCAATATTTTGCACAACTTTAATTTTAAAAGGGAAGATTGAGCCTGCGGCGTCTCACAGAAAACAGAGTGTGACTATGCAGATTGCCATCACTGGAAAACAACTGCCCTCCATCTTGAACTGCTCTATCATCAAGCGATGGCCAGTTTAAGGTAAACAGCATTCTCTTATATCAAGAGAAAGGTTGAGGAACGTGTACTGACTTTAAATCTGTTTGCACTAGGCCACCCTTTTAGCAGATGCAATATCTTTTTACTTTGACAGCAAGTTGTTCTAGATGTTTCTTTGGTCCCATCTCTCAATTTATTTGGCCTAATTTAGCCTGCGAGGCTGCCGTCTAGTGTTACCTGTGTGAAAGTGACACCTGCAGCCCTTGATCACATGGCGTGACACAGATACAGCTCGTGGAGAAGTCCACTGCTGCAGTAAATGAGTCAACATTGCCTGATCCTTGCTCATCGACGAGAGGCTTCACTTAAAATACCACCGTCGATCAAGTCCAACCTGCTTCTGGTAAATGTAGAGGAATTATTTAGCATACAAGGAGGATCATCCAGTTTTCACTCCATTACTTTTTAAAAATGTTATTTGATGTTGACTCATCATGACTGTAAAGCATCTCTCGGTGGATTACAACAAGGTGAATGAACAAGGCACCTTCTCTCCCGGTGACACCCTCTCCGGCAGGGTGACAGTGGTGACCAGCGGGGGAACCAAAGTGCAGTGTTTTTTGGTCAAAGCCAAAGGAAAAGCTAAGGTCACATGGCACGAACAAGAAGGACACGCCACAAGGACGCACAGGGACAAGAGGCAATACTTTTATTTTGAGCATATTTTTATTCAGGATAAAAACAAAGGAGATGGTTAGTATTGTCCGACGGTCTGCCAAAAAAAGAGAGCATAAAGCTTTTGAATTGAATGATTATATGTCTCAAAACAAATTGATGAATGTGCATTTAACCAAAATATTTCTTTTCATAAGGTTCAGAAATCATCCGCTCTGGGAGAAACGTGTATCCATTCACCTTTGTGATTCCAAATACGTGAGTGTGGAATATATATTTATTATGATATTTATAATAAACACATTTACCTACCTGCTGGTGAAATAAAAATAATCTTCATTATGTATTGGGAATATTTGCTTTCAGAGATATGCCTTCATCTTACGAGGGGAAATGGGGCAAAATAAAATATAGTTTGCAAGCACAGCTGACTCAGTCGATCTGGCTTGTCCACAAAACCAAGACTGAATTCCCTTTTCTGACCAAGTCTGAGTTCCCCTTTGCCTCCAAATCAGAAACGATAATCATCGGACTAAAGGTATGGAATACATTTTGCCTTTGTACTTGAATCCGGTTTTCTTTTCCCAGATATGTGGTCCGGTTTATAATTACACTATGTCATACTATTCATCCATGGAGCTAATGTCAGCTCAAACTGTTATTTAAAGAGTTGGCTTCTTGATGGCACACTTTTCTATTTGGTAGGAACCACAATACGCAACCAGGATTTCATTTTCTGGCTCTGCAAAGGTTGTTATGAACGTTACCTCTGAAAAAATGGGAGTAAAGCAAGGTAAACAGATTTCACTAATATATATTTATTTTCTGAATGGACTTAAGGAAAACCTTAATGCCGTTATTGTCTTCCCAAATATAAATAGGTGAAGCAATGGGGGTCTCCGTGGAGGTGCTCAATGACTCTGCACGCACAGTAACACCCACATTCTACCTGTGTGAGAAGCAGACCTTTGCTGCTCAGTCAAAGAGGATTGTACACACAAATGAAACCCTCTTTGGGACCGGTGACCCCGTTGCAGCTGAGACCAGTCGGTCCACAACCAAAGTCCTGGGTATCCTTCCACAACTCCAACCAACCTTTTTCAACTGCTGCATGATGAAGCTCGAGTACAGACTCAAGGTATTGATGCGCCTTTATAGTGCCATGCATGATGACAACAGTCATCGGCTGCATGACGGGGGCAGACGGGGAGAAAGAGGGTTAACAGCCCCCATGGCTCTCCTGCACAGTGATGATGGTTACATGTTGAACAAAGAGTCGTATTACAGGCCGACCTGTTCAGTCCTGTTCCCCTGCGCTGACAACCTGGTCTCTGAGAACCAGAGCGAAGCAGTCGCACCGCACAACGATCAGGGGATAAAGTACAGAGCAGTAATGCACATTTTGTTTCTTTGGGTGCAGGTCCGTCTTGATGGCCCGAGAGACGCAGAGATCAAACTTCCTCTGGTCATTCTGCTGGGCTCGCCAAAACCACATCAACAAAAACCAAAGCGATCCATCTGGTTTCTAAACCTTCCTAGTTAAACATATTCAATAGATCAAGAGCCAGTTGTTTGCATGTTTCATGACAAGAAGCAACACGACTCAAAATAACAACACAGAATAGGTGTTTAATGTGCTTTTAATTCATTTCAAACTACCTCGCGTGCCTGACAACTCACTGCCGGCTCCCTTGTCCACTAGATGGAGATGTGTGTCACCATAGCCGACCAGTAATGGATGATTCATTTGAGTGTTTGGACTTAAAACCAAGTATTCTGATCCTTAACAGTTCCAATACCACAATGTAGAAATACTCCATTACAGTCACACCTCTGACATTATAAGATTAATACTGATGGATATATGTATATAACATTTCAAGCTTGTAGCTGGTTGAGGTGGAGCTAATTTTATACTTTATACACAGTAAAGTAGTGAGGTTTAATGGGTAGGAAAGAGGGAAAAAAATAAAGTTCTTCCACACAAATTTGTACACTTAATAATTATACTTACATGTACTTTAAATTAAAGTACATTTACTTAGTTACTCTCTACAACTGCACTGGATTAGCCGATGTAAAAAGTAGAATTTTGATGTTAGTGGAAAAGGCCTTTTATAATCTAGTGAAGGTGATGACAGACTTCTTCTGTGTGAGACACAAATTCATACGAATCAATATGAATAATTTACAGTTAAGAAGACATTTGTCATCACAATCGTGAGTGTTGGGAATGAACATGCATATACAGTATCTCAGCACAGAGACAAACAATGACTCAGTAAGAGAGAATCAGATGTTGGGGGTTTCTCACGCTCATCCATCTCCATGAACTCATTTTGCACCAGAGGAATGTATTGAACAAAAGCACATCCACAGTTCTAACAGTACATGTGTTACCCAAGCAGCAGTTCTTAAGTGAAAGCAGGCCCATGTTCTTGACAGAGACTCAGAGATCTTTCACTGCCCAGGAGGGGAAACATGTTGAGAGCTGAGCATTTTATGGTTGGGATCCATCCTGGAAACATTAGATCTGCCTATTGTGACACCACATAGCCCACAGCACACCCACCTACCCAGAGAGAGAGAGAGAGTGTTTCAGTGTGTGGTTCTGACGCACAAATAAGTCCTCACGATTTCACGTTCAGCCCACAAAACAGAGATTACTCACGACATTAATTATACAAAAGCACAAGAGTTACCAACAAACACAGGCTTCAGATCTTGCTGTTCAGGTGGACATGTACTTTGCATCGCTGTTGTGGGAATTGGAAAATAAAGCTCATATTTCAACTCACATTTACTGCAATTGACTTGTTATTGTGTGTTACTTGAGCCGGTTACAACATGTATTAATATTTGAGTGGAAACACAAAATGTTCAAATCAAATGTCAAACAGCTTTTATGTATTACTTATTGTAAGTATCTGTAATAACTGTATAGCATAATGACCATGTGGGGGAGGTAGACTGACTGACAGCCATTGAAATAATTCAGCAAATGTTGGAATCTTTTTTAAATACAGGGTCTAAAAGCAGTTTGATTGAAAAGCACAGCATTTTGTTTTAAGTAGCTCAGTATGCAGTGCATATAATAAAAACATTAATTCTGCCCCCTACACCTGTATGAAGATATCTGCAAAGCAGCAGGGTGGTTCTTAAATGAAATAGAATAGTGACTTTTTGGTTTGATGCAGAACATAGTGTGACAAATTCCTTGAATGCCTGAATCCTACACCTGCATGAAGACATCTCCAGAGCAGCAGTTTCATGTCATTCTGTTCATTTTTGGCAGCAGTCGTGGTGTCGGCTGTGCTGTAGCAGAGCCTGCCTGGTAACCAGTCTGGCTCTGTGTACAGCGTGCAGGCTGTCAGCCAGCCAGCCAGCTCCCTCCCTACGCGCACACGCACACACACACACACGCACGCACGCACGCACACTCTCTCACACACACACACACACACACACACACACACACACACACACACACACACACACACACACACACACACACACACACACACACACACACACACACACACACACACGCTTGGTTTTGGAGAAGGGGTAGGGAGGTGTGGCCTTTGGCACCTCCCACCTCCGTAGCCAGAGCTAGCACCATGACAACCGTGCGGGCCTGCTGGCGACTCCCTGTCTTCATCGGCCACGGTTGCCATGGTAACTCCCCAAAGGGGCTCCCGCAGATCAGCGGGATGGCCGTCCAGTTGACTAACCCTCTCCCAGCTGGAGAACGGCTGAGAGAGCCAGCAAGAGAGCGGAGTGAAGGGGAAGGGAGGGTATGTGTGTGTGTGTGTGTGTGTGTGTGTGTGTGTGTGTGAATGTGTAGGATGGCACAGCAGAGCCTGAGGAGGGAGAGAGAGCGAGAGAGAGAGGAAGAAGAGAGACCTCAGAAAAAGACACAGGAGACGGCTAGTCGAACCTGCTGAAGCGGCCCATCTCTGCTTGCATGCAGCCTGATAACAGTGGGCAGGAAAGCTTTGATGAAAATACACATCATGTTTAACGCTAGTCACAAATATTTCTTCATTCAATTCATTCTTAATTACTCCTCTTTTGGGATAGCATGGGCAGCCTCTAACTAATTGTGTACATGGTGATTCAAATGAATGTCCTCACCCTTTTGTCTTTCTCTAACCACAGACATACAGATTATTCTACCAAAGTGTGGGGTTTCTATCATCTTCCTTCCATTTTTTTTTTTTCCAAGTATCACGTTTTGAGTTTGGACCCAGTAGAGCAAGGCCACAGATGGCTCTGTGCAAGTAGTGTGGTTGGAGAAAGAGATGGCGTTACGAGGTCCGTTTGCTGCAGAGTACTGAGGGGCTTTTTCTCTCTAATTGCTCCAAGCTGTGTCCCCTTCAAGGCCCAGAGACACACTGACTTTGGTGTGTGTGAAGGACCAGGACCAACCAAAGCTGAGCCCCATCCAAACCAGTGTAAATACATTATAAACTCAGATTGTATTAACATATTCACATTTTTTTGCCCTGTTTTATATTAATGTTATCCATGCTTCAATACCACACACACACACAAAAAAACTGGTGATTCAGTAAAGTACATCATGATGAATATTTTATTTTGGAAAAGGAGAGAGATAAACTTCCCGTAGTAAACATTTTCTGATCTGTTGTAAGTGCAGAAAAGTTTGATTTCTTCTTTTTCATATAAAATCCTTCTCATTATTTTAAACGTATAAAAAAGTGACACAAGGCAATTCTGTCAGTGTTACAGAAGGCAAGTTGCCAAAACATTCTATACTAATTCAAATAATCTACAGTTTCTCAGGTTTTTTCTCTATTATACGTGCAATAATACTTCTATCCTAAAACTAGTTCTACATAAAGTCTGTGACTATATTGTGCACTTGTAGTGGTAACCTTTGGAATTACAAATTGTTTTACGGTTTAAAAAAAATCCCTTGACACAAGTTGTTCGATTACAGAAAGGATATAAAAACAAAAAGCAGTTCAATGTTATTTATGAAACTCAGAGAAGCACCCTCCCCTGCATAGGTGGACGTTGCATATCTTGCAGCCGAATACACTTTCATGACGCAGTCCCTTGTTGGTGCAGTTCCTGCAGCGGCGAGAGCGCTCCGACATGCGCTCCAGGCGGTGTCCGTACTCTATGGGGGAATCTGCGTGTCTCTTGCGTGCTGCCCGCTCCATGCCCCTCGCCCCTTGGTAGTCTCCAATCAGCTGCTGCGCCAGGCGCACCCGGAAGTGGCGCTGAGTGAACTGCTTGCCGTTGAAGCCCGCCGGCGGCGTGCCCCCTCGGCTCTCCCTCAGGATGATGTAGGCGTTGACGATGCACAGGTTGACGTAGAACCACAAGAAATAGCGCCACCACTTCTTACACGGCCTGCCGACCTGGTAGCACTCTCTCAGCTGGTCACACAGGTCCACGCCCCTCATATTCTCCTGGTACAGCAGCAAGGGCAGAGGTCGAGGGACACCGAAGGACAAACCTGAGCAGTTCATGCTGTCACTCTCACCCTCCCCGTCCGTCTCCAGCTGCGGCCGACCCGGACTGATGCCCACGATCCCAGGAGCGGAGTTAGTGGAGAGGCAACTGACCACCTTGACGTCCCGTGTCACCGTGGCCACCAGGTTGCCGCGTTGACACTGGTAGAACTCACCCTGCGACAGCTTCCCAACGTTACGGGGCCGCAGGACCTCTGGGTAACCTCTGCGCCCCGGCTGGGTGGGCCCGCAGGCGTACAGTCCGTCCCTCAGCAGCCGCTGGAGGAGGTGCACCGAGGTGAAGAAGCTGTCCATGAAGAGATGGTGGTACTGACGCTCCAGGCCACGCACGAGGGAGGTCACCACCCTGTGGCCCAGGGAGGCCGCCGCCTCGTCTTCACTGGACTTGCCTACGTATATCTGGGCCCGGTGGCAGTAGCCGGTGCGCGAGTCACACAGCATCCACACCGTCAGCCCTTTCTTCAGGGGCTTGGAGGGCATGTACTGGGTGGGGGAGAAACGTCCCTTCATGACAATGGCACACTTGTCTATGGTCAAACAGCGATTGGGTGTGTACGCATCCCACATGGTGTTCTCCACCACATCAAGGAGAGGCCTGATTTTGAAGAGGGCATCATACCCACGCTCTCCACGCACAGGCTCAGTTTCACGGTCACACAGCTGGAGATACTGGGTGAGCTTTTCAAAGCGCCTGGCCGTCATTGTTTTTTTAAAGCCAGCATTGCCTATGAAAATGTCACTGGCCCAGTACATGCCAGTGTCTGGAAGCTGATTGATGCCCATGAGAATGTTTAAACCTACATATGCTTTCATCTCCCTGACATCAGTGGGGTGCCAGTGGGGGTCGGATTTTCCACTCCTCCTTTGCCGATAGAGGGCGTATTTGTTTGTTTGTTCTACCATGTGTTCAAAAAGAGAATCTGGGAAGAGTATCCGGAAATAGTCACGGGTGTCAGCATCGTCCCCCAGCGAGTGCTGCGGGCCGCTGACCGCGGAGAACGGTTCGATTGAAATGACCTGATCAGGTTCACCCCAGAAGTCGGCAGAAGTGCAGTCCGAGTCCGAGTCATCTCCAAAGCTGAAAAAACTCCTGCGCTCCTCCTCCTCCAAATCGGAGAAATCAATATCCGAATCGTTCGAGGTGGTATCAGAGCAGTTAGTGGAGGTAGAATAATAACAGTCCTCTGCGTACTCCTCCTCGTCGTGCTTGGTCCCATTACTACCAGTGACCAGAATTATGTTGCAGCCTCCTTCTGCGACGAAGCTGGCCGCGTCTGCAGGCTCCGCCGCCGCCGCCGCCGCCGCCGTGGCTGCTGTGCTCGTGAAGCCATTCTCCCCCTCGCCGTCCTCCTCCTCCCGCTCTTCGTCTTCCTCGTCCGAGTCCGGCTTTCTGTAAGGAATCTCAAACCACTTCACATCGGCCGAAAGATTAAGCGGAGAGTCCTGGCTGTCGCACACCGTGCTACTTTCTGTGTCCGCGCTAGTTTCCAAAATAGTAAAAAGCTCTCTCCCTTTTCTTGCCGTCGCCATGTCGGGGTATTAAAGTGCCCCTGCATGAGTCTTTTTATGTATATTTTTTCAACATGGAAAAATAATCGCACAAACCGGTCATCCGAAATGAACTGATGTGCACTTAGCGGAAGCCTCTTCTCCAAAACTTGCTGGTCGTGGACCTATGCGGCGTTTATAAGCGTGATTCTCATTGTTTCCGCTCCTGGTTTTTCTGGGCTTTGTAGCGCAGTGTGGCCGCAGACGTCAGAAGCTGCATGCATGTCCTGCTTTGTAGGGCGTTTTGCGACTGCAGCTGGTGGGGTTGCTAGTTCGCTAGGCTGGCAGATGGCCGCTCGCTGTTCTAATGCCCGCTGGCATTCACCACTATCAATAATCTGGATAGCCGTCTCTGATGGTGTGTTCACACCGAACGCGACGCGAATTTTTCGCGCGACCAGATTACATGTAAAGTCAATGCACAGACGCGTTTGGTTGCGACAGACGCGAAATTTCGCCGGGCGGCGCGTTAGACGCGTTTGGCGCGGCGCGTTTGGCGCGGCGCGTTTGACGCGAAATTCGCGTGAGTTGAAATTTTCCAACTCGGGCGAAAATTCGCGTCGCGAAAGCCAATCAGCGTTGAGAAGCTCTGCGCGTCATCACCGCCGTCCTGCCGGTTTGAATCAAACAGTTGCTGATCCACCTGAAGTATCGCTGGCAGCGGCCGTCATTCAGACGCTGTTGTGCGGCTACGGATAATATTATGAACCCGGACACGGGGGCGTTTGATGGTCCGACATTAGAGGGACTTCCACAAGAAGGTTAAAGCAGAACTAGTGGTTAGTTTAATGGTGGATGGCGGAAACGGTACTGTTTTTACGGAGATAAGCCACGGAGATAAGCCCCGCCCGCGTTAAAGCGAATTTGCGTTGACGGAAATTAACCACATAAAGTCGAGCGAGTAAACTCACGCGAGTAAACTCACGCGAGTAAACTCACTCGAGTAACGCGACGCGAAATTTCGCGTCGCGTTCGGTGTGAACACACCAATAAAGTCGAGCGAGTAAACTCACGCGAGTAACGCGACGCGAAATTTCGCGTCGCGTTCGGTGTGAACACACCATAAGGCAGTGGAGACACACAAACCACTGCGTAAAATCTAAACATGAAGATCATATGCTGTCAATCAGCTGCCTGAGCAACTAACAGTTGGAAGTGTGGAAACTTTCTAATAGCTACTGTAGGCAACACAGCTCACAAACTGGAGCACAAATGGCATCATTTCGCCCAAATATCTGTGGTTTTAAAGTATATTAAGGCCTTTATGTATGCATCCTATAAGGAAATTCATAAAAGGCACACAGCATGATTAAAATGCAATGATGGATGTTTCCACATCACACAGGACTCCTTATTCATCCGTTTGCTAAACAGACTACACACTGAACTCGGGCAGAGAAGCAGCTTGTTCATTCATAAACATGCTTCTTCCCTCTGACAGGTTCCTACATGAATCTGAAGCCCTATAGGCTATTGTGGAATTAGGGACCTCCCTCTATTTTTTGAATGTGGGCAGATACTCTTGTGTTTTACTCCAGGGCTGAGGATGAAGGGCTTCCAGATTGATTGATCCTGATCATTTTTTATGTAAATATTTACAACCAAAAGTCCATTGCATAATCCACATTCCAATACGACAATTTAGTTCTGCGTATGACCGGTAGTCATAGGCTACCTGTTTTTATTAATTGATAGCAGTGGTCTCCCTCAGGTGTAACCCCCTGAGATAAACAGAGCTGTAGCCTTTGTGATGTGAGTGGATTGTACTCTTCAAATACTGATCCAAATGAAGTACAATGAGATGCCTTTTCTCTGTTGATTGATGTGTTGTTAGCCATACATAAAGCCAATATCAGATCACTTCCATTAACAGTGGGCAGGAACACGTAAATCAAGAGGGTTTGACCTCAAAACAACAAAACTCTGGTTGTGGATTCCTTGCTCACTTGGGAGGAGACTGGTTAAGTCATGTCTTCACTTATGGGGGGATGGGCTGCAGGAAGGGTCCTTCCCAAATTCTTTTAGCTGTGGCCTGAGTCTACATGGCTGGCTGAGCACTGGGTTGCTGCCCCCAGGCCCTGCAGCAGAGGCACAATTTATGTGTCCTTCCTCACTAGCTTATTGCACGGATTCTTGTTGTCTCAGTGGTATCATATTGCCTGCCTGAACTACAGGCCTTGCTGCCGTTTGTATCTGCAGAGAAGGCACTGAAGCTGTCCAAGCAGTGTACACTGGGAACCAGTATGTTGGAAAACAGTGGAAAATAAGGGAGGCTTTGGACCTCCGATATCCAGCCCAAAAATAGAAGTAAGGAAAAAAAAAAAAAACTCTCACTCTAGCGTTTCCAGGCCCCTGGAGCAGAGCAGTACTGCAGCAGACCCCTCAGAGACTCTCGCGGTGGGGTGGAGAGACGCCGACCAATGGGGGCTCAGGCGTTCAGTGTGTATGTGTGTATCTGTGTGAGTGTGTGTGTGCGCGGCTAACTCAGCTCCTCCACTGCTCAGATCCTTTTCTCATGGATGAGTTCAGAGATGGTTTCTGTGTGTGTGTGTGTGTGTGTGTGTGTGTGTGTGTGTGTGTGTGTGCCAGCATGTGAGCAAATGGTGCAACCACTGCAGCCCCTGCTAAAGACAGACCAACCCTTCGCTCATCTTTGTCGTTCCCTGACACAGTGTGTGTGTGTGTGTTTGTGTGTGTGTGTGTGTGTGTGTGTTAAGCTTATTAATAGTAATGTCTTCTTCCACTGCCTATGGCATCTTTAGTCTCAGCTGATGTGCATGGAATTGAGAAAGCAAATCATAAGCAATGTAGTGGGTTTGCTTGTAGCATCAACCCATTTAAACAGAAGGGTGATCATCACATAACTGGTCAAACTGAATCTGACAAAAGATTATTGTCATATTGTTGTGATAAGTAAAGCAATATGTGTTTCCAAGACAACCCTGCCATGCATTTGTTTGATTGAGAGAACACTATTACCTGTCCAAATGATCAATGTGATGTAATGCTGACCTTGAAAAACACTCACCTGGTTGCCCCATCACTTTAGGCTATTATGGCACACTGCCCTCTAGTGGTAGTTAGAGCAAATCAACTATTCATCAGCACTTTAGCAGTATTGGAATAAAGATGAATATGCCTTAATCAAATCTAGCAGAGGCCAGCAATCGGCCCACCAGTGCTTTTGTTCGTTAGTGTTATTCATACTGCTATCCCATTATGATCATAATGACAATGAGCAGTCATATAATTATAACAGAGAACAGACTGTTTGTTCAAAGACCTTCTTAATTGTTTATTTGCTGCATGTAAAAAAAGAAAGAGAAAAAGCTATACGAAACAACCAAAAACACATCTGTATTCTGTATTAGATATGAATAAATATATTGGTGGTAGGCAACAGGTTACGCTACAGAGCAAATATCTATTCACCTATAACCACTAGATGGAGGTATAACACAGAATACAGAGAGAGGAAAGAAGAGTCTTCACTGTACTGAATATTATGTTTTATGTTTTTCTGTGCACACAGTTTTATTAACAGAGCATTGGATTAAAATATTTATTGAAAGTGTATCTCTTCGCCTCTCACACACCAACCTGAGCTCTGACTTGCAATTGTTTGTCAGACCACATGTTCCTCATTATAGTGCTGGACCGGAACCGACAGACCAGGCTGTCAGTGAGACTTGGGTCTTGGTAAACTAGCAGAGCCTCTGCTGGTTCTTGTCTCAGCCAAATGTGTCATGTGACGTAGCGTGAATCGACAGTATTCATCCATTCGCCTTTTTAACCATCGGGCCCGATCTCGGAACATTGGGTTCAGCCTCTGGGACTGAGCATATCAAAAAAATATAAGAAAAAATCAAATAAATTAAACAAAAAATCCCCAAAATGTCAAATCCCTGCCTCATAAATCAATATACGGAGCACCCTGCAGCAGTGAATCGAGCCCCGTTCAGGGACCACCAAGGACTGTGGGAACTTTCAAGCTTGAGCGGAGTTGACATGAGTTCTCGAAATGTCTGAACTAAAATAATTATTAAAAATACTTAACTTCACTCAATCAAAGCCAAACAGATATTCCTACTATATTGAGCTATTTTATATTATTTTAAAAAGTGTTCATCTATAGGTTTTTTTGTATGTGTACCACTAACACATATATGGCCTTATTATCTATCTTCCCAAGGGTTTTCTGTATATTATAGCTTTTTTAATTTTTTAAATAGACCTTTTGAATGAGGAGATAATCAGTATTTAATATGAGCATCTGCAACTTTGGCTGAAAAATTGGTGGCTCCTCCCAATTCTCAGGCAGCGTGTTGGCTGCCAGTCGAAAGCACATCTCTGTTCTGACAAAGGTGAGGGGAGGTAGGTGAGTTTATCATTGGGAAAAATGAAAGTAAGACAACAAAGTTAAACATGCTGACACACATAGTTTGAACTGCTCATGCTCAGCAGATGCCCTGACGGTACCCTCTGTTAATGAAGGTTAGAAAGGGGGTTTCAAGCCTTACACATTGAGAGAGGAAAAATGTTTTTGAATATACATGAGAGCATTTTGCTTGGTGTCTTTATAAAGATACTTTTGATGGCAACATGACAGACAATGAAGAGCCTGCAAACTTCAGTGAGGGAAGCTGTTCAATGTGAACTTCCATGCTGCTCATTTTTGGCTTATGAGTTATGAAATATTGAGATGTCTCCTTTTGCAGGAAACCTTGTTCCAAGAAGTGCTTTGTTACTTCGGGAATCACATTTTGCCGTTCACCTCATGCTCAGCATATGGGTGTTGTTATTGTTGTTGTTGTTGTCATGCGACATAAAACAGAGGGACAGATTTCAACACTGATGCATTAAAGACCACAAAGAATTGCACATTTGGGGATTGTGCAAAAGTGTTTGTTTGCATTATACAGAGAAGGGCCGGGACCCTTTTCAGACGGTAATTAACCAAAACAATTGTTTTGAAGAATGTATCACTATCCTCTGACATACAGTATGTCCGTAATTCACACAACCCTTTGTAGGCATCCGTGGGAAACTGTGCATAACTATTGATTTGAAACATGATGAATGCTATATATCATTGGCTCATTTTGAACAATAAATCATCCGTCGGAGTCTCGCTGATTACAAAATTTGTTTACGTGTTGCCTTTAATTGGTTCCAAATGGCTTGGATGGAAAAATATCAACAAGTAGATTGTGGGAGTTACACTGAGTTATTTATGAGTACTGTAAGTAATAAACAATGCCTTTATTTTGCTGGCAGGCATTTGCAACTCACATGGAAGATCCACAGGGTTGCACTAACATGGTATCCACGGATAATTCACAGTAGTTATTATCCACCAACTGAAAACAACACAAAAACAAAGAAACTGATGGTTTTCATCATTTGTCCTAAACTCTATGGGTCCATGATTCCCTCTTGCTGGTCTTGTATTTCAGTGTGGACATGTGCAGTTCTTCATTTACAGACTTACACTCACTTAAAGCTCAGCTGATAACATGATACCTGGGAAATATATTCCCCACCAACCTCTAAGGTAGCACATTCATGACTAATTAATTTATAACCACTGAGCCCACATGATGCAATCGATTTGCTGTGAGTCTTACAGTAGTTTAAAATCTGTTGTAAGGAGCAGCCTCTGCTTTGATATTTGAAATGCTGCCTCTAGCTAAAGTCTGACATGTGGCAGCTTAACTGCACCCATTCAGCAACAGGCACGGTTTGGCTGACAGGAACCAGATGATCCACAACTATTCAATTCAACTATTCAATACTGTAAGAAACAAGGTGTTCATGTAATCAAAATAGTATTTTCTCTTGAAGACCATTATAGCCACAGTTGCATTTTTGTTGGGTTTCTCTGTTTTGCTCAATTAGACAAAAATGCCAATGCCCAATTACATGATCTAAGATGGGAAGCAAAGCGCTTCATGCACATCCCACTGTCAAAGTCAGTTATTGTGCCAAGAAATAACTATAATATTATAGTTTATGTTATAATAATCGTGCAAATCTCTCTTTGCGTCTTTCTTCTTCCTCTTGAGAGTAAGTCAATGGATTCTGTAGTCCTGTTAATACTGCCCCCTCACGTTAGAGCAGTGGAGGGAGGAAGCGACCACATATGGACCTTGTTACCGCATCCCTTGATGCACACTCCAGGTCATAGAACAAAGGTGTGTGTGGGGTGGTGCGTGTGTGTGTATGTGTGTGAGAGAGGGATACTACAAATGTCTTAAATACTGTTGCACAACTTCCCCTACTCTTCTGAAGTATTTTCCTCTAGGTATTTACCATTGTAATTGGTCACTTCTATTGCTATTAGCCTCTCTTTTAAAGATGAAGAGGACCCCGTCCTTTAAATGGAAATGGCTAACTAACCTAAACATTCTCACGACTTCAGCAAACAAAAAAGAAAAGGTAATCATTTCCAAGTGAAAAAGCTAACACCCGCGTGCAAGTGTTTGGGTTGAACACAAACTATGTCCTGTGCGCTCTGTAAACCATAGGTGACTATTTTCACCAGTTATTATGACTTCAACGTTTCCTGTGTGAGTTAAGAATAAAACATCTGCATGTAGAACTGTTTGTTTAAAGCTGTCAAGCAACACTTCCATGAATTCTTTCATGTATGTTTCTCAAACTTGGCCATTTCAAGTGGCATTGTGAGTTAATGTGTTACAAAGTGGCATTTTAATGTTTTTTGTTTCTTCTCTACAACAGGGCTATAACTCATAGTTGGTATCTAAAACTAGAGACAAAGACACAAAGTTGTCTAAGTATTTCAATTTAAATGACTGAAGTAAAGGCCATATTTGTTGTCTTACTGTTGCTGTTAGAGCAGAGGAGTTTCTATGAGACATCATCTCGCTCTCTCAGCCTGAGTCATGTCTGACACATCAGGAGGGGACAGAGGAGCCATTGTAGCACTCTCAGTTCCCACATCTGAAAAACTTGTCTCATCTGGGCAAAACTATTTTTCTCTCTTCAGTTGAGCACATGCAATATTAGCTAAATGATATTCTTAAAATAATAACAGCATAGTCATGAATGGTGACGGGTTCTTTGTGAGCTGAGAATATATGGTGGTTTTGACCCACTGACATCAACCATTTTGCTGTGGGTTTTCCTCCTCAACCTCTTTTTTGTCTCTAGATTGCAAACCAATCACACCCATGGACAGAAAACTGTTCATGTTGGTTAGGAGGTTCAAAAAGAAGTTGTAAACAGTGTGGAACTGGACTATATATCTGACACCAAGTACACCATCAGTAAAGATGTATCATAACGTTTCCAAAGAACTTATTTAGCTGTGGTCCAACAGTAACATTGGGCATCCTAAATTAGTCTTAATAGCTTGAGATGCCTTGCAATGTGCATTGATCTTAAATAGAAGTGTTATTTCAGTCTTTATTAGTGTTTCCATTTAAGTACAACATCAGGAGCCTTTGTGAGGAAGGAAAAAAATCAATGCTATTATTTATTTTTTGGTTTGCAAAAGGATTTAAGACTTTATCCGTCGTCAATATTGGATTTCACACATAATCCACTTATTCACACTTCTTAAAACTTGAAATCTGTGTCAGTGTGGCTTGTGCTTGCACATCTCCTCTCCATTTCCTTGCCATCTTCCTCAGTATGAACATGTTTCAACATTCACAGTTGAACCGGAGAACGTCGTGGCCTCTGACGATACATGTTGTTTCAGTTCCAGGCAGCATCCCTGCTGCGACTCACATATCTGTGATACGTGTGAACCTTTTACTGCAGTCACCACGTTTGTTTTGGGAGTGAAGAGAGGTCATTCTGCATTGTTGGGAAGAAAATGAAAATTGGCTGAGAACTCATCCTCTTGCTTGTGTTTTGTGCTTTGGATAAAAGCGTCAGCTAAATGAAATGTAATGTAATGTAATGTAATGTGTAACCTGAAAGACATGTGTTGACAAGATTCATTTTGTGGATAATTTGTCCTCCACAGATAAACAGTTTGAGGAAATAAAGTTTAAATAAAGCGATGGGTGTTCGTAAACTCCTTTGTGTACATGGATGAGAGGATATCTGATTTAGAATTTGCATAGATTACTATAATTATCTTAGTATACTGCTGAAAGACACTTGCCATTGAAAAATCAACTGTTGGATCGAAAGTCTTTTAAAAAAAGCGTTGAAACACTAACACAGTAAGAGTAACTGATTTTGTCACAGAGCAATACAAATATGGAGAAAAAAAAACAGTATGAGTCAGATATGGAGTCCAGTGTCCAAATGGCACATTGCCTTTCTTTTCTGGAATATTTGAATGTAAAAAAATCACAGCCAATATGTTACAGAAAGTCTGTGCTCTCGGTTTTCAAGCCACAACACTCCATCAGTTTCTGCCGAATACTTTAATTACTCAAACCTGGAGCTGTCTTTTTATGTCACTAACTCATGTTTTAACATGTGAATTGAGCGGAGAAATACAATGTTTTCAAAGTCTTGGAACATTTAAATCCCATCTACTTTCTAGCACCAGCCAATGACTCGTGAGGCCTGAGTCATTGAGTCGACTTATTGTCCGCCTCTCCTGAAGCTCCATGTGCGCCATCCGACATTTTCAGATTGCACAACCCCCCACAGGGAGCCCATGTGGTGGGAGGGATGGGCCAAGGTGCCGTCTGAACCCTCGAAAGGTTCGGACTTCAGCCACAACACTGAAACTTGTCCAAGTTATAATTAATGATGGAAGCGAGATAAACTATCTCTTACTTCCATCACTGCTTTCAGTATAAGAGCAGAAAGGACAACTATCAAAAACTGGATGTTAATTTGAACCACACGTGATATCAATGAAGCCCTGTACAGAAAGGCTCTATTTGTGAGGAAGTTTGTTAATGTTCGCTGAAGACTCATAAACAGGCCCTTTCCAACCAATTACTTTTGCACCATTATTTTTGCATTCGCATCACAGATCTTTTATCAGCATTACCAGCACAGCCTGCAGGCATTCTGGTGTTAGTTCTGCCCTAAAGCCAGTGTAGGAGCTGGACTCATTAGTAAATATATAAACATGCTGATCGCATTCACTTTGGTACAAACAAGAAGTAATATTTGATCTTAAAAGAGAAGATGCACCACTTATTGAATATTACAATCATGCCTCTATCACCAACTACATGTTATTCATTCATCAACAGAAAACAAACAGCCTCAGAAAAGCAAGACTATTGTTACTCAACAAAGAGGTTGTTTTTTTCATTGCACTGCACAGAGTCCTGTGTTCAGCAGAGTCAGTCTGTTTGTGTCAACGTCAATGTTAGCATTGACTGAACTAATGAGCTAAATGTGAAAGACCAATAAATAAAATCAAGTGATACACTTGTGGACTCATTAGAAACATGTCTTCTCTGTTGAAGTCTTCATCTGTCTTGTGAAGATGTTTACTCTCTAAATCCCTGCAGACCCGCAGCATTGCTGAAAGTCTCTGATATGATTATTCATGTTATTAGTTCTCAATTTGAGGTTACACCCACAAGCGTGGCTCTAAGATGGGCATCTGACAGAGTTCCCAAACTAATGATTTCAAGGAGGTTGGCATGTTTACTTTGGTCAGATGTGCCTCTGCACAGCTCGGTGAGCAGCACTGCTGTCATGCTTGTTCCTGGGCCAGGACGCGCCTGATGATGTCTGTGGCTGGGTACACTATGAAGTAGTCCAACACCAACTGTAATACTGTACTGCCTCTTCTTTTATGGAGACCAGTAAAACAGATGAAACACTCCAAGGCATTTAAAGTTACAGCAGATGGAGAAAGAGACATATGTCCCTGCAGAGAGGATCATAAACTAATACATTTATGGTTGTGTGGGAGAGTTGTGATAAATCAAAGATGTTTACAGAGACGCTTCTTGGGGAACAGGAAAAAAGTGAATTGCACTAAATATGATATTTAACTGCCTTCCAAATTGCACTGTGCATCTCTGAAAGAATGACCACAGTCCATTACCACACTCAATATAAAACTGAACAGCCTTAGTGGATACAGAATGGCCACATGACTGTGATGATGAACTGTGACATACATATCGCCAGCTATCTGTAAAGGTATGGTTAGAAAATACTATTCAGATGTACTGACTATACCACAAACTTGCCAAAACAATAGGATCCCACATCTTCTGAATGAGCCTTTTCTTTTCCAAGCAGACCACTCCCCATCCTTATTAAAGGTGTGCTGTGTGATCAATCAGGTTGATTCAAGCATGATTTGATGCAAGTGTAAAAATCATTGGCTACATCAGCCATGCTTTTCACTATTTCTTGATGGACGTTATGTGTCTGTTTGTGCTGTGGAACTATGAGGATTGTTGTACTGAAGGCTTGATGAAACAACTGGTGTCAGGACATGAGAGTTTCTTTGTGTTTTCGCCTGGCTCTCTGTCCCCATTTCCAGCTCCATCTCACTTCCCCCAAGCTCCGTAGGCCTGCCATCATTTAGCCATCCACCAGATGCCCTCAGTCCTGCTCTCCCGACATCCCTTCCCACCTACAAACCTGTTACCATTTCCCTCATCAGCTCTGCCAGGCCTTAGCTGTCCACCTCCTCACTTGCATTTAATTCACTCGTCCGCCACACTCCACATAGACCAGTTTGCCTCTCTGTACTCTCTGTCAGATCATTATCATTGCTAAGCAGGTTCTTGTTACCTGCCTGCTACCTATCTGCCTGACAGTGTTATTTGGACTCTGGAAAAAAACATCACTGACTTCATCCTGATGCTTCTTCATCTGTCTGCATTTGGGTCCGCAGCATGTTTCCCTTCATTGACATTTGTTACATTTGGAAGAGGAGAGTTGTTCACAAAAGAGCTCTGTTGTTGAATTTGATCTCAACATGCTCACTGTTGTCAGATATAACAAGTGCAAGCTGTTACAGTGTTGTTCCTTCAATTGCACTATTCCTATAGCAGTTCTGAGATGAAGTAGAGAAGTGCTCGTCCCAGCTCATGTCTGGAAACCCGCCTGCTGGACTCGGGTGGTCATCTGATCTGCCAAAGTGGAAACACTCCTTGGTCTTCCTGGAAGTGATAGAGCAACTTAAACCTCTAGGACACATTTCCCATCACAGACTCCCAACAATGTGAAATCCTTGCATGGCAAACGATGCAATTTATAATAGTTTTGAGAATTATACACCAAATAATCACAAAGGATACCTGCAAGGCCCACAATTATAAATCTTTGACTATAAAAAAAAAGTAATTTGAATTTGAATGTATTTTTCTATTTGTCTTAATTCAGGCAGTAAGCACCCTACCGTATGTAAACATTAAAATGAGCTCTGGTTAAAACGACTCTCATGAAGGCCAAAACCAGTTTTAAGGTTTGAAAAACACCTTCATTGCAAAGAAGTACACATGAAACAATGACTAAAACCAAGTTGTTAAGATTGCCACACTTTCACATGACTTTATGTGCCAAATGGACATGTGCTCATCAAAGAGTGAACGAGAAATGACTGTGTCCACACACCTGTACAAACAATGGATGCCATTCGATAGCCAGAGCCCACTGGAACCTCTGGGTCCAGATTGTCACATCAGCACTATGAAGCTTAGTCTCATTAATTGCATGTACAGTTAGGTCCATAAATATTTGGACATTGACACATTTTTCATTATTTTGGCTCTGTACACCACAACAATGGAGTTGAAATGAAAAAATCAAGATGTGCTTTAAGTGCAGACTTTCAGCTTTAATTTGAGGGTATTTACATCCAAATCAGGTGAACGGTGTAGGAATTACAACAAATTCAAATGTGGCCACCCTCTTTTTAAGGGACCAAAAGTAATTGGACAAATTAATATAATCATAAATCTAATTGTCACTTTTAATACTTTGTTGAAAATCCTTTGCAGTCAATGACAGCCTGAAGTCTGGATTCCATAGACATCACCAGACGCTGGGTTTCGTCCCTGGTGATGCTCTGCCAGGCCTCTACTGCAACCGTCTTCAGTTCCTGCTGGTTCTTGGGGCATTTTCCCTTCAGTTTTGTCTTCAGCAAGTGAAATGCATGCTCAATTGGATTCAGGTCAGGTGATTGACTTGGCCATTCCAGAACATTCCACTTCTTTGCCTTAAAAAACTCCTTGGTTGCTTTCGCAGTATGCTTCGGGTCATTGTCCATCTGCACTGTGAAGCGCCGTCCAATGAGTTCTGAAGCATTTGGCTGAATATGAGCAGATAATATTGCCCGAAACACTTCCGAATTCATCCTGCTACTTTTGTCAGCAGTCACATCATCAATAAATATGAGGGAACCAGTTCCATTGGCAGCCATACATGCCCACGCCATATCACTACCTCCACCATGCTTCACTGATGAGGTGGTATGCTTTGGATCATGAGCAGTTCCTTTCCTTCTCCATACTCTTCTCTTCCCATCATTCTGGTACAAGTTTATCTTCGTCTCATCTGTCCATAGGATGTTCTTCCAGAACTGTACAGGCTCTTTTAGATGTTTTTTGGCAAACTCTAATCTGGTCTTCCTGTTTTTGAGGCTCACCAATGGTTTACATCTTGTGGTGAACCCTCTGTATTTACTCTGGTGAAGTCTTCACTTGATTGTCGACTTTGACACAGATACACCTACCTCCTGGAGAGTGTTCTTGATCTGGCCAACTGTTGTGAAGGGGTTTTTCTTCACCAGGGAAATGATTCTTCTGTCATCCACCACAGTTGTCTTCTGTGGTCTTCCAGGTCTTTTGGTGTAGCTGAGCTCACCAGTGCGTTCTTTCTTCTTAAGAATGTACCAAACAGTTGATTTGGCCACACCTAATGTGTCTGCTATCTCTCTGATGGTTTTGTTTTGATTTTTCAGCCTAATGATGGCTTGCTTCACTGATAGTGACAGCTCTTTGGACTTAATATTGAAAGTTGACCGCAACAGATTCCAAACACAAATACCACACCTGAAATGAACCCAAGACCTTTTATCTACTCCTTGTAAATGAAATATCGAGGGAATTACACACACCTGACCTTGAAACAGCTGATCAGCCAATTGTCCAATTACTTTTGGTCCCTTAAAAAGAGGGTGGCCACATTTGAATTTGTTGTAATTCCTACACCGTTCACCTGATTTGGATGTAAATACCCTCAAATTAAAGCTGAAAGTCTGCACTTAAAGCACATCTTGATTTTTTCATTACAACTCCATTGTTGTGGTATACAGAGCCAAAATAATGAAAAATGTGTCAATGTCCAAATATTTATGGACCTAACTGTACATTTTTACTCTGGGTCATCATTAATTCAGATCACAGTATCTCCATTCATCTATTCGGCTTTGTGGAAGTGCCTCGTTACGCAGAGACAACTCCTGCTCACAGCTAATGAGCGTGAAGTGAATGTCCTATGAACAAACTGCAAATGCCACCTTCAAAGGAGACATGCAGTGCTCCAGATCTGGTGGCCACAGGGAGCTGTCTGCAAGGACTACTTTTACATTTTTATCATGTTGCCATTAACTTTCTGGTAAAAGATTACATGTGGAAGGAGTTAAAGCGACCAAGAAGGCCTTGGTCTCCGGGTGAGTAGTGTACAGTGTACATGTTTAAACTCTCCAGTATGCCTAGTCGACCCAGACTTGCCCTACAGGAGGATATTGGTGTCTTTCAGCTGGCAACATCATTCTTGCCGTTTGTTCCCTCAAAGGCTGAAAACAAAGGTTGCACTTTCCTAATGAGGAAGTGCGGACAGAACAAAGGCTTTACAGCAGGAATGTGATGTCAAACATTTTTTATCTATAATAATGTGGACTCAGTAATCTTCTTTGTCTAAAGAGGACTTTGGGGTTGTGGCTGAAACCAGAAGCAGCCAAAAGAGGACTTCCCCTCCCAGGTATCAGTGAACTAAAAAGCCACAAGCTTCGAACTAAATAAATAACCAAGCAGCAAAATATGTGGTGATTGGGAGGTTGGCATACAGATATACACCAGTGGTAAAATAAGAATGGTAAATGGACTGTACTTGTACGGCGCTTTTCAAGTCTTCCAACCACTTAAAGCGCTACATGTCATCACTCACCCGTTCACACCCATTCAAACTGATGGCAGGGGCTACCATGCAAGGTGCCACCTGCCCATCACGACCATCTCATCATTCATAATCATTCATACACCACAGAAACAGCCGGCAGGAGCAATTTGGGTTTAAGTGTCTTCCACAAGGACACATCGACATGGACTAGCTGAGCCGGGGTTCGAACCGCCAAGCACCAACACCAAGCCACTATCGGCTCAAGAACTAATCCTCTCTATGCATCTTTTTTTCTCTCCTCTTAGTGTCTCCCTGGCATTATCTCGCTATCTTTCATAGCCTCCAACAACACAAAAGTGTAGTAATTGAAACAGTCTCTTCTGATCATTTAAAGAGCCACAGTCTGTTGGGACACTGAGGTCTGCTCAGTGGGGGATTGGAGAGACTTTATTAGCCTGATTGCCTTTGAAGTCCTCAAAACGGCTACAAGAATCTCTCCTGCCTGATCAAAGAACAATCTGATAAATTAGAATAATGTGCTCTTCTGCTGGATCAGCACGGATGGTGATGTATACAGAGTAATTGTGGATATCATTTCAACTCACAGCAACAAAGCTGATATTAGCAGTAAATATATGTAATGATTTACCTGGAACAACACACTATTCGATAAGTTGTTTTAGATTAGACGTCTACATTTCATGCCACCTCATGCTCGTCCAACAATGCCTCGTAAACAAAAAGGAGGCGATGTCTTTCCCTTCAATCACTGAGAGAAAACATCCCACATGTATGAATACTTCATATAACGTTGATATGAGAATGCCGGCAAGTCGTACTGCTGTTTCTGTGAGGTCAACAAAATGTACCACATAGTTTTACTTTAGTGTGTGGACATGTTTATTTTTAAGGTCCTTCTATGGCGGACATTGGTGTGATGCATTGCATTGGATGATTGTTGTGCAATTCATAAGTCTCAACCACAGAAAGCTTTGAACAAATGCCAGGTTTTCATATTTGATTTATTCAGTAACAGTTTAATTGTATCTGTAATTGTTTTTTTCCTAAATTGAGGTTTAAATGTGGTTTCAAACTCTTCTTTACAGGAATACAGTTCTCGTGGATGGAATATTGATATACTTATTTAATAATAATAATGTAATGACATGTAAAACTGAATTCTGACACATTCAGAAGAAAAGGGACAATTTTCTGAGACATTTGGCCTCCAGCCTGATTATGATCAGCCAACTCAAACATAGAACACGCATCAACTCCCTTTTGAAACAGGAACGGCCCCGATGTTGTCATTGCAATGGTGCCCACATATCAAGGCAGATTAAGAATAATCATTTTGATTCAAAAAGAAAAAACATGGTTTGACTTTGTCCTCAAAGCCCAAGAGCCAGCGGTTTCCAACCATCAATTTATTTAATTTTGTAGGGTTATTCTTTCACTAAAATAACGTAATATTGTTCTCATAGGCTGGTTAATGGTTGCTGGGCTCATCCGCTGGTGGAAGTGACTTCAGTTCTTCCATAGTTTTCCTTTCATCTTCACCCAATCCATTAGCTTGGTTCATTGGCCCAGTGATGTCCCCCCAGCCACCAGTATCTCTGCTTCCCAAGATAGAAGCAGATGACTGAGAGCCTCCTGCTCCTCTGTCTCCTGTGTCTGCGTCACTGCCTGATAATCCAGACTTTACCGGCAGCCTTCACTTGATGCTTTATCTCAACCGGGGCACGCCAAAACAGATGCACCCCAATATGGGACCCACGTTCCCTAACAAGGGACTGTGTGTGGGGGTGTTGGGATATGGGCACTCATCAGTGATCAGAGTATCAAAGGCGAGTGTGTCAACAAGTCTCCTCCTTTATTTTAATCTCTACCACATGACAAGGGAAATATGTGTGGGATTGTATTGATCCACTATGGCCAGTAGTTTACCCGAGGGATTTTTCTTTCAATAAACGACACATCCATTATGTAAAAGTCGTATGTCAAATCGAACGCTTAGTTCAGCTGCTCTTTCAAGGGAATACATAATAATAATAATAATAATAATAATAATCTCAGCGTTGCATTTAGAATAATGTCTCACTATCTGGAATTATGTTTTCATGCTGCCACAGTTGTCGAAAGTTAAAAGATGAAATAAAGAAGATTTGTCATCCAAATCAGCAATTACGCATTGCTGTAACTTTTCAGAAACATTCGGGACCCCCAGTTTTCTGAATTTGTCAAATACCTCAAGGCATTACATCAAAGCTCTCTGAATGTAAACCCTGCTTTCAATTCTAAGGCAGCGTACACTGCTGCATATCTGGAAGCAAATAGGAGACGACATGAAGCAATGTGAAGTTGTGTGGCACAATCAGCTCACAGTTCTTTGCAGAAACCCTGTGAAGAAAAATGAAATGTAATAAAAGATGAGTGCTGACTGCAAGGTTATGGAAGGTCATCACACACTCCTCACTGTCTCTCTCACCATGGCGCCTTAACTTCAGATGTGACCTACGCAGCAATACTTAGTCTTCTCTTAACCGACAAACATTTTGTCCAACCCTGCAGTGCAATCATTCATGTATATGTGAACCCTAGTCCTTAAAAGAAAAAAAGATTGACATCAGTATGACAGGTTGTTATCATCAACATGTATTTTGTATTATTGTAGTCATTATTAATGACACTTCATCTTACAGTGTGGCATTATCACAATAGACATCAACAGGTGTCAGTGGCAAAACAATGACAGAAATCAGCTTTCTGAAACCAGATTTCCAAAAGGTTCTTTAATAAATAGCAGCAAACTGACTGACTTTAAAACCTTAGTAGCTCTATGAGGCAAATATGGAGGACAATTAGCCATCTGGAGAGCTATTCTACCATTTTGTTTGCTGTGGAATATCACAATCTCTAGATACAACAAAGGTGTGTGGATGATTTAAAGTCACACCTCATAACTCATTTTCCAAATACATGCCTCCATGTGAATCGCATGACAGTTATGAACATTTATGAAAGTTCTTTTTGTGGAGAATTTCAAACTGGTTGATGCAACTGTGACAAACACGCAGGGGAAAAAGACGTTGGCTTGAAATGTTTGGACAAACAATTTATCATTTTGATCACAACAAGAATGTGACTGCTGTCTTTTAAACTAAAATGGCAGATAACGGGAAGCCTTGCCCCGCCCCCGCCACACACACACACACACACACATCCGGAGTAAACATTCCACATAAGCAAACACAAGGACAGACCTGGAAATCCGTGGAGGGATGGAGACACACTCTGGGGCTATCAGCTCATCCCTCCCCCTGACACATTTTCTCTCTCCGTGGCTACGGTGAGTGGTGACAGGTCTCCATTTTTACATTATCTGACTGACAACCAGTGGAGGTCCTGTTGTGCTTCTACGATTGTATTGTCCATGCCTTGTTGTCTGTTCATTTCCCCAATGTTTCCATTCACGGTTTTCTTCGGCCCGCTACTGTAGAAACAGAATACTAAAAGCCATGACGACACAGCAGCAAGCCACCCAGGGACTCTTCCGCTCACCTGAGAAAAATGAATAGTGCAAAGTTCAAGGCAACATTGCTAAGCAACATTTCATTGGCATAAGAAACTAATTATTTAATGTAAAACAATTTAATTAAATTGGGGGTGAACATAGGCTTACCTATTCTGGCACACTTCCAGAATATTCCGAGAATCCTAAAAAATAAAACAATTAGAAAAATATTACACGCAGGAGTAATTGCCAAAAAGACAAGGGACTCAATTGTAGTGAAGGTAAAAGATGAAAAGAAGCTTGGCTTAATGTTGATATGTTACGATGGTAGCTACAGTGGGCTGGAAGCACATCGCTACAAAACCCAGGGAGCCATCGGACATCCATTCCATGTAAGGGTTATAACCGTGTGAAGAGAGGGGGACAGCAGGCGAGTCGTATTATCTCTACTGACAGCTGAGGCCTTCACTTTTTCTGATGAGTGTGTCAGCCTGTGTGAGAGGGTGTGTGTCTGCAAGTGTAAATGTTTAAAAGCCAACATTCTTCCAACATTCAAACTGAGCGGTTGGTGTCAGCATCCCATTGTGATTTTTATTTTTGGATAACCCTGGTTTTAAAGTTTAAAGCATTTTGTACAGTTTATGAAAAATACACATCTTTAAATAATGTACAAATGTTTTTTAGTCTGTACTAAACATACATTCTTCCCCCTTAGATTTGAGGCCTATCCATGCCACACAAAATTATTTGAATAATGTGTGGCACAACATCTACACTGATAACAGGTCATGCCTTAGTAAACAAATACAATATGAAGGAAAACTATTAAATCACCCCATCTGCCACTCTCAGTCTCATGTGTTTGTCTGAAGAGAACGTCCCTCCCTGCTCCAATGATGTATGTGCGTGTGTGTGTGTGTGTGTGTGTGTGTGTGTGTGTGTGTGTGTGTGTGAAAGAAAGTGTGTGAGAATGTGTATGGCTGTTCTGGGCTGTGCCAGACATATTACAAGTGAATCATGGAGTTTGTAACCAAAAAATAATAATGATCCAGTGATGATGAATATTTAGGCCTTCTGCTACTTCACACGCCTCTTTGAGGAGCTTCATATTATACATACACACTATTCTGATTCTACATGCATTGATTCTTGTTAGTAAATTTGTTTTTTTTCCACCACAGAAAGAAAACAAGCGGTTCTCATTAAAGTTGAAATACAGCTGTGAACTATTTGGAATCAACTTTTGACAGCAGAATGTAAAGCATTAAACACAAACCATTCGTCTTAAGATTGCTACATCACTGCACAGCAGCAAGCACTGACTGAAAGGAGAGGGGCTATATCATTAGACTTTTCAGGCTTGGATATATTATTAGCACTCCAATGATTTGATTATGCAGTTTGATATAACATGGTGTCCCATTCAAAGAGGCAAAGACAGGTCTTGATGGGTTAATTATTCACTGGGAAGACCTCAATGGCAGGTCCATTGTTAAGTATCCAATCATACCCGGTTTTGTTCTTGTCTAGCAGGCTGGGAGCCAGCGCTCTGACATAGGCACAGGTACAGATCAGGAGGAGAATCACTGTCAACAGTGACTGGAAGTTGAAAATGGCTGACTGCAATATGAAAGAGAATGATATATTTAGTACAGAGAATGATATATTTAGTACAGACATGACCTAGTGCAGCCCAAGTCATACATATTTGAGACACCAACTTCACTTTTGTTCATTTTCAGTAACAGTGATGTTCTGTGCACTTTATTTTAACCTTAATTGTATATTCTACTGTAGACCCAATTGTAAATATTCATGCTCCCATTTATTGCACTGTGTTTATTGTTGTACCAGCTGTTCATGTTGTGTGACAAAATCAAAATATAATACTGCCATGTAACAAAATGGAGACCCAAGGGTGCTCTGTCTGGCTTTGAGCTATGCGTCATATTTTTTCAACACACTGACAACGCATTAGACTCAACAGCAGATTAGCTATTTAATGTTTGTTTTTGTTGTTGTTGTGTTGATGCTCCGGACATGGTGAGCGATTTTGAATGAGGATGACAATGAAATCATAGTTCACCCACAGCAAAATGTGTTCCATAATATTTAAAAGACGATCTTATTGTTTGCAAAATGCATACATTATAACCATATTGAATTCAATTTATGCATTTCTAATTGTGTACGTTATGATTTAGGCTACATACAATTTAGATTATCCATCTTCCCGGCTGTTTGTTTTTGCTTACGTTAACGTTACATGATTTGCTCAAGAAGAAAGTTTAAATATATTGTCTGCTCTTCATTTATATTTCATTTAAATAAAATATCCGGGGAAGAAATCAAGTTATAAACTTGTTTTATACTATTCCTGTTCTTGCCACTGTATAAAAAACAACCATGTAACGCCAGTTAATCAATAATATGCAACAGAGCCAAACATACAACCCATGCTCCCTGAACTAAGCGCAGCTACGTGGCACACGCCTCAAGACAGCGATGCGAGCATCCAACATTTCAGTGACTTTATCACACAAGAGCACGAGCACACGGCCGAAGCGCGCGTGACGTAAATATATTTTAATTATATTTAAGAACGGAAACACACATGTGGTGGAATGAGTTGCTCAACTTTTGGCATATTTCAGCTAGCCAACGCTAGCGAGCCGGTTTAGCATTTAATCTCCGTTCTGCTTTACACCGGATGTTAGCGATAGTTTTTGTCACGGTCTCTTTCCGACACAACACACAGGGGATGCGTGTTATATACCACGCTTAAAATACGATGTAAAAAGAGCCGAAGCACTTAATGTATAAAACAAGCTTACCATTTTTGTTGAGTCAAAGCCACATCACACTTCCTGCTTTCTTGAACGTACGTAACGTAACGTAACGTAACCACAGATGTTTACGTACCGTGACACGTCGCTGCAAATCTGGTTTGCTGATTGGTTGATAACACAGCAGTTGAAAGTTGAAATTTCTGTCAAAACATATCAAGTGGGAAACAGTATTGTTTTGAGTTTAATACAAAATGCCCCCGTTTGGACGTCGCAGTAGTTAGAGTACCGTAAGTATTATATGAAATATGTACTGTACTTTAAGTGTTTTACTATTACAGTGAATGTATTCTGTCTGTTCCAACCTAGCATGTTAAAACTCGGCACCGTGACGTTAAGGGTACATTATCTGTCACGTTTCCGATGGCATTACTTTACTTTGTTCTTCCATGGTGCACCGATGATAAAGTTAGTAGGAACATATTAGTTCAGACCGCAATTGCTGAACCCGGAAGTTGTTATAACTTATGTTCTAACTTAAGGTTCATTTGAGATGAGCCAGTACTGAGGGGAATTGATAACCGCTGATCGCCGAACATTGCATGCCGACTTGATCCCGAGCTGCTCTGACGTCATGAACATGTTGTCAAGGATAATCTCACGAGAGCGAGGCGGCTGCAGTTTTTAGAGCCAGACGCTGCAGCTGCTCTCCACCGACTGCATGACCCAGTGCATGATGGTAACGCCTGGCTGTCGCCAGATCAGAGAGCTGATTGGCTCTTAGACACCACATTTTGTTGAAAATTATATTTGATTATTTTTATTTTTTTGTGTTTTACTTTTCCCTGAGAGTTTATTCAATTAAGTCCCCTCCCTCCAACCAGCCAAGTCAGCATCTTGATGGCATTAAAACCATGTTTCATAAATCCCCATCAACCCTTGTTCACAGATACTCCTGAAAATCCTCTTAATGTGAGAGCAAATCTGTCAGATTGTAAACCACAAGTAAACACTGTTTAGCATTTTTCACTTTAAGAGGATGGATAAGCAGTCTTCGAATGAAATATGGTCTCTGAGAGCAAAAGATGAGCAGCGGCACTTCAAACAGACTCACATTCCTCTAAATGTGATTTAAGTTTTATAGTTTACAGTGCACCGACAAAATGCTACAGAAGTACTTGCCTGATTACTGCAGTCGAATCAAGGCTTGATGTAGCCCTATTAGGTGCAATCTTTTAATTTTTTATATCTGTATTGCACGGTTACTAGTTGCACAACATTCATTGCTGGATGGCACAAGTAGAACTTTCTTAAAGATGTTTGTTTTGAGTTGTGATTTCAGGGAAAGTGATTCTGTAAATATTACAGTGATAATGGTCACATGAGTTTTTTGCATTTTTGACCCTCAAAGAAAATATGACTTTGGCAAACTTCAAAGCAGATAGGAATACACGTTAGGCTAATTACGCCACCCATGTAGTGCTGTCACAGATTGTATTGCGCCTGGGTCTCTATACTTTTAAACAACCATAATCTTCAATGAGCATTTCCTTAACTCTGTGATGAAGCAGGGCGTACGTTTTCACAACTAACTTATTCCTATGTGAATATTGGAGATGTTAAAATGACTTGTTATTGTGTGGCTGAATCCAGGGTGAGCAAAATGTTGTATACAACATCATAAGAAAGAGCTGAGGTCGGGGCGACAACCCTTGCAGAATAGCAATCTATGTTTGTCTAAAAAGTTTGCCCTCGTGTTTAGTCATCTCTTCCAGGGTTTGGATGCAGAGTTGACATTGATTGCTGTTTGATTGGGCCTCATTCCTGTTTGTTCCAGTAGATTGCCGATTTATTTGCAAACAACCAGTTGTACAGTTTCTCGTTTGAAATGTGTTGTTGACTGAAGTAATGTTTGTTCTTTGTGTGCTTTATTTGGAATTTCAATTATGGAAATATATGAATTATTGCACTAGACTATCCAGCATTAATTTTCTTTAAGGATTATGTCGGCTCAAAGGACCTTTATAACTTCAGTTGAAAAATGCTGCCAGCAGGAGTGCTTTTGTTCAGCTGCTGTTCAGCTCCTTTTCATCCTGAAACCATTGTCTTGGAGAAAGCATGAAGGGAAAGTCCAGTGAAAGTACAGTGAGAGGGCTGGCTAACTTGTCCGAACCCATTAAAGAGACAGTTAAGTGCCGTGGCTATTTTCGACTCCATATGAACTCCTCATTTAAGACAGAAGATGCATAATTAGAGGCTCTTATGGGACTAAGTTTCCTGTACTTCCTGCAGTTTTTCATATGCGGCAATGCTGAAGAAATGACAATGAAAAGGTTGAGCAAAGAAATTACAGAGCGAGCCAGAGAAGAGGATAAGGGCGCAGTGTCAAAGCTTTGGTAGATGATTTAAGCATTGTAGTAATCGTGTCCGTCGATCGAGTAACTGAACAGGAAGACTTCGTGCTTTTGACTTTGAAGGTTTCGCGCAGCTCTCCATTCCTGAAAGACAGCGCTGTTTATTTAATTGGAGTGTCCTTCTGTCATTACCACAGGGTCATCGCCCCTGCACAGCAGATGTTACAGTAACTAATGAGTAGCTGGGCTCACTTTATGAGGTTAAAGTTGAACCCTTCAGCCCCCTCATCTCGTTTCGTTCAGCCACACCCCTTCGTGAAGCACAAAGGGTCAACTTTAATCTGCTGCAAGGTTCTTCGTGCATGTTCACATGTGTATGCACTGGTGTGTGACGTGTCAAATCTCTGCTGTAAGTCTCATTTTGAATCACCTTGACAAAGGGGGCGCAGAAGAAGAACACCAAAAAAAAGTGCTGTCACATCCTAACTTATAGCACAGTGTCCAAAGGCGCTCATTTTCTTTTTTTTTTTTTCAAACATATCCAGCTTGGCTAACTGCCAATTTAGATGTCCTTTTCCCTCCATCTCCACACATTTTGCCCTGTAGTTAAGCCGGAAAGATGTCCAACTCACCTCTCACTTCACGTGGAAGCAGTAATCACATGTTCTGGACATGGACATCCGTAATCAAGTAAAAGTTTCTCAAGAAAACCAAACCAAAACAAAGTGTTGCCCATTCACCGAAAGGACAGGACATGACACGAACAATCTGACCGATCATATTAATCCTGAGATCAACGTTGTTTGTAACTGATCTGTTCTACTGGCTGCTCCTTTGGCAGGAGATTTAACTTTAACTGCAGCAGTGAATCAATTAGCCTGAGGGCACGGTGACATTACCAAACAAGCTTGCTCAGCACACTCATTAGCAGTGTTGTATTGGCTAATAATGATTTAGTTTTACAGTATAATTATCTCCGGGAGCATGGATCCCACAGTGTTTGCTTTGCCCGTCATGTAGCAACAGTTATTTTCTTCACTTCCATCAAGGCATCCCTCACATGTGATTCAACGCATGCACACACTCTCTAAAAGACATTTTTACAAAATCCAAGAACTACTGTACAACAACTGTACAACATTAAAATGGATTGCTACGAGAGCGATCTTTGAAGGAGGTCCAAGGACCAAATACTAACAGAACGCCTAAACTATCTTAAACGCAATGAAATGAGCCTGAATCATAAAGGCAATCTGTTTTTATCTATCTAATTACTATCTTTGATTTTTTTGCAGGTCATGAGTGGTACAGTCCGACAGATTACTGTAGCTACTGATCCAGGCACCCCTTACTTCCTGCAAGTGGACTGGGCCTTAGACCTGGGGGCCGGGTTCACGTTAGCTCTCACTGATGGCAGCTCGGCATGGATCGGAGAGGGTAAAGACTTCAGATATTCAAACACAAAAATACATAGAAAACCAGTGACCACTCAAATCATTCACAACGCTAAAGTCTCCCACGTTTGTCGTGACAGAACCACAATTTTCAACTTATGTGATCTGCAAAGAATTAAAGTCTTTGACCATTGACTAGACCGCGCTGTCACCAGGTTTACCATTCAGCAGACCGTCCAAACTGTGTATGCACCTGGCTGACCCCATCTCACAATATTGAGACTGTTGGTCCTTAGACCAGTGGGACAGCAGTGAACTTGTTTCTATACCCCCCCCAACCCCCCCACACACACCATCTTTTATCTCCTGTGCTGCAGCTTACAGGTGTAGAAAGTATATTAAACTCTACAAGGCTTGTCTTTGTATGTGCAAGTAAGTGGGTGTGCGCGTGTGTGCGTGTGTGTGCGCGCGTGTGTGGTCACATTTTCTCTGGAAGGACACCTGGAACATAACTGCTCCCTAGTTTTCTATTGCTGTCCATCTGCAGAATTGACAGGCAGAGATGGGGTTGTGAGAGCTATGTGCGGGCTTCTGGGTCGTCAGTGTTTTTGTGTTTGATGTGTTAATTGGGACCCTCAGCCCCCTGTGAGCAGCTGTGCAACAGCTGACGACATTCCCCTTGGTTTCTGTGCATGCTTCCTTTTGAATCCGCTTTCACATGCAACATAATTCATGTTTTTCTCTGCAGTCTGCCATCACCTCTTTGCCCTTCTCTCAACTGTACAACTTTAAAATGATGCAACAATTATATAAATGCATTCCTTGTGTCCAGTTTCAGAAGATGAGGTGACAAGGGAAGCCAACAATGTGGGAGCCATAAGGGAAGGATATGTTGAGGATCTTCTCCAAGCGCTAACAGGAGGTGAAGGAGGAAGAAGAGGAGGCAAAAAGGGGGTCTATTCTTTCCTTGTCTCTCCAGATCGCTGTCGTCTCTCATATCAGAAGATTGATAATGACCTCTCGGTGAGCTACAGCTTTGGGTAGATTTTTAGTATCATACTCTCAGGGGCTAATTAAAAAAGAATAGTGCATCACTTGCAACAGCAATCTGACCCATTTCAAGGTCTGACTCCAAAAAAGTATATGTCCAGATCACTGGAAAGTCTGGGCGTGAAACACCTTATAAATGCACTTCAGCTACCACCAACTCAAAGAATGTCTCTGTAATTGTTGTTATTAGCACTGATCTTTGTGAATTCGACTTGCAATGAGGCTAAATTAGATTCAATTCAATTCAATTGATTTTGTAGAGCTCAAAATCACAAATTTGCCTTAGAGGGCTTTACAATCTGCACACATACGACATCCTCTGTCCCGGGACCTCACATCGGTTAAGGAAAAACTGATATATAATGAGAGTAGCAGGCAGAATAATGATAGAAAAATTCAGAATACTAGAAATATTGCCAGTTGATATAATTGAATAATAGTAGTAATAGTAATGCGACTAATAATTGTAATGATAGGTGCAGTGGGTGTCAGGCAGGGCTATGGCAGGAGGCCACCTTACTTTTTAAAACTCTAGGAACAACAAGTAGCCCCACATTCAGTGAGCACAGCTTTCTAGACAAAAATCAATTGAAATTCTACTCTGGATTTTACAGGGAGCCAGTGCTGAGAAGCTAATACAGGAGTAATATGATATATTTTCTTAGTTGATGTTGTTGTTAGGCTGCAGAATTTTGGAGACATTTAAGAGACTGATAAAAAGGAAGTAGTAATCTTGTCTTAAAGTAACAAATATGTGGACACATCTTTCTGCACCACTTTGAGACCAGATTTGTGCCAGATTTGTGAAATGTTATGGAAGTGAAAAAAGGCAGCCCCTGAGATTTGTTTTATTTGGGACTTAAAGGACAGATTCTGATCGAGGATAACTCCGAGATTCTTTACGGCGGTGCTGGGTGTGAGGGCAATGTCATCAAGATAAACTACATCATTAGATAATTGGTTTTGAAGGTGTTCTGGGCCTAGTAGAATAACTTCAGCTTTTTGTCTGAGTTTAACATCAGGAGGTTGCAGGTCATCCAGGTTGTGATGTCTTGAAGACATGCTTGAAGTTTAGCTAACTTGTTTGTTTTGTCTGGCTTGATCGATAGATATAATTGAGTATCATCTGCATAACAATAAAAGTTTATGGAGTCTTTTCTAATGATATTGCCTAAAGGAAGCATATATATAAGGTTAATAAGGCACACATCACACATAGTTAATGAGTTTGCTGTTCCACATTTGGTCCATCACTCTAAGTGGGTAAGGGCTAGAAACAAAAGTGTGCCAAGAGTTCATTGTGTAGATCTCTCAGTAGTTCCATCTTGAATCCACACCATGCACCTCCCCCTTGTCTCTGTTCCCTGAGGATAAATGCATCTAACGACATACAACAAAAAAGAAAGGAAGTCTTATTCTTTACAGGGGCTGTTAAAAAGATAAGGATTATAGTGTACCCACATTAAAGCAGAAATAGAATGGCTTGGTTGCCTTCGGGCCACTGAAGAGCCAGAGATAGGAATCATTCAGTCATCCAATACCAACAATATAAGTCAGTTGTCTAACGGCCACAGCTCATAAAAGTTTGGGGGAAAAGGTTTGTTGATTGATGGTTTGGTAAATGCCAAGGTGGAGCTAGTTTGCGTTCATGTAAACAATCAGTTCTCGAGATAAAAGCGCATCTCTTTTTTAATTTACGCAGCAGCAGTATTGTATTGCACAGTGAGCGGCAGGTTTGATGGACTGCAAAGGTCACGGGGCTTTCAGTGGATTGTGATGTTGTTCTTCCCAACTGAGAGGATGCTGTTGCCTCTGGGGAGCTTTTGGTCCTGGGACTGCTGCAGGTAGAGGAGACCAGAGGAGAAGGCCAGGGGGTTAAGGACACTGCAGAGACCATATAATCATGATTTATGGGTAGGACCCTCCCCATCTAACAATGTTAGACAACAGTTTATTAGAGCCTTTTCTTTTCTTTCTCCTACTCCCCCAGGCTTTGTTGGTTGTGTATACACATGTGCATGTCTTTGGGTTTGGACATGTGTGAAGATAATGTTGGTCTTAAATGAGGTGGCCAGGCCTTTGACATTCTTGACAGTAACTCACTACATCTCATACTTTAATAATGAAATTATGATATCAATAATAGAAATGAACTCACACACAATATTTCCAAAAATATAGCTCAGTTTGATTGGTAATGTAAGATGTACAATGATTTACAAGTTTTACATTACAGTAGGGCTACTACTGGGGACATCCCTAGTGGTATCACTAGTTGATCAAGGGTTCTTTAATGGAATGATAGTTAATGGATTTTTACAATTATTCAGAATGTATTTCTGATGCCTTAATTATTGTAGCTCTTAGTGCCTCAGTGCACTCCATCAAATCACTGAAACCTATTTCAAATGCATCAACAGTGAGTGAGCCGAAAGAGAGACCAACAAAAAAACAGCCTCCATCATCTGACTTTTATATACCCAAATTAAACAATTCTACTGGTTTTGAAATTAAAGAAAGTAACTCTCATTTGTTTTGGGGTGGAAATATGTATTGATTGTGAGCAGAGAAAAGTTGTTGCTAAAAGGATCAACTAGACCACACAAAATGATTGACAGTGTCCCAAATTAAAAATGTAATCAATGCTCACACTGTTGCTGACAGTAGTCATCACTTGTTGTGCAGTATGTGTGTGGTAGACACACATTGAATCCCTGAGGGCTGTTTGCATTAAGTGCTAACTACCACCCTTGTCAAACACCTGCTTCTTCTTCTTCTTCTTCTTCTTCTTTTAAGGTTTAAAAAAATGGAACATATTGTCCCAGCCAGATAATTTCAGGGTTCCACAATGAGGCAAGTTTACTTTGGTAATAGAAGGAAAGAGGCCAGGGACTAAACAGGTGGCGAACTTAACCTGACATTAATATTTTATGATTATGACCCTTGAAGTTAGACTGGCGACTTATCCAGGGTGTACCCTGCCTTCGCCCAATGACAGCGGGGATCGGCTCCAGCGCCCCGCGACCCTAAAGAGGATAAGCGGTTCAGATAATGGATGGATGGATGGATGGACCCTTGAAGTTGTAATGATGAATGTAATTTGGGTGTGTGTTGTTAAACTGCTACTAAGCAGGTGTTTGTCATAGCCAAGTCAGACATCTTCTCCTCCTTAATGTGTGTTTAAATACCAATATGTCATTGGTAGAAAAATAAATATTCTAGGTCTGACACTTACTATACGGGAGACCAGCTTTCGATCCAGGAAGATTGAGACTGATTATTGACAGTTGTGGTAACTGGAGCCACAGGATGCTGGTTGGAAGCATGCGACACTGATTGTCAACGTTTTATGTTTTGTGTGTTAACTTGTGTTATAGATCACTCGGATCGCTGGGAGAAATGACGCCAGTAGTCCATGTTTTCTTATTCTGATTGAATTATCATTATTATTGAAATGATACAATATACTTGTACATATTGAGTGTGTTTGTATGTTCACAGCCCCCCTTTGACAACAATATTTATAAACAGTAAAATCTGTAATTCATGCATATAATCATTTATAATTGTACACTTAAACACAGATAAATCAATGACAATACAATACAAAAGCCACTTTTTGGCTACCTTTGGTGTGGTCATTCACACCTTGGCCTGTTTTCCGCTTCCCTATCTTCATGGAAGTTGATTTGTTAGTTGATATTTGTTTACGTTCTCATCGGTTTGATGTTTTTTTCCGCTCTCTTTTTATATTTTGCAACTTTTCCTCCATGACTTGTGGTAGATAATAAAGCTGTCTTATTTTAATTTTTTCTTTCTGTATTTTTGTATACCAAACACAAGCCAGGTATCTTAAGCTACTCTTTGCTGTATTGAAGCAGTTCTGATACTGGCATGCAGGGCTGCAACAGATATTGTCAATGGTATTACTATTTTTAGAATCCTTGGTTTTGTGTATGTCAAAAGAAGTGTTCAAGTTTTGTCTGACCAACAGTTAAAAACCCAAAAGACAAACAATTTACAACAAAATAAATTAGAGAAGAACAGCAAATCCTGACATTTAGGAAACGTTGAATCTTTCAATCAGCTAATTAATGAAATTACTTAATGGGGAACCACTGTAACTTAGGGCTTCTCCACAATGTGATTCATCGCTATAGTATGCGGACACGAATGCCAAAGAGCACCACCTGCCCACATGTGAACCTTTTAATCACATTAGTTAATGTTAACAGGGCCATGTTCAATAGGCCCAAACACAAAAGGCCCACTGTCACCGTTAGTGTGGGTAATTGTTCAGTCCCACGAAGCAGCAAAAATGCTTTTATTATGGTTTCAGAAAGAAATAGAATACAATCTGCAATCATCCACGGTTACAGGTTTGGCTTTTGGTTTTCTTCTGTTTTTAGTGTGTGGGAAATTGTGATAGTGCTAGAAGCCAGATTTTTATCTTGAACGCAGAGTCTGGTCCACCGACGCATCTCTCCTCCAGCAACTTCCATTTCGCAGCATTTTTCCCTGAGTGGTTTGTCTCTGGTTGAAAGTAAATTCTAATGTCGCCCCTTCACGCTTTAAATGTCTTGCAACCCAGTATTCCTGGCAGATACCTAGATATTTTAACTTGTACCCCTCACTATCTGCCCTGGTACTGTGCCACAGCATGCCCAATGTTTATGGGAACATTCATGTTGTCGGGAAGGAGTGAGTCCGGTCCTCCCTCACTTCCTGCTCTTTATCTCGCCTCACGCCTCTGCACAGCGGACAAGGGAGCTGATGGGACAAGCTGATCTCCGCTCCATGCCCACAGTTACCATATTGAGCACCCTTTCCCAACCTTGAACACAGTCTCTTTGTCATCTTGCAGTGCTCACCCACTCACTTCCCTGTTCCCTTTGGACACAATCATTATTTTGTAATAGAAAAAAAGATAAATGTTGCCCTAATATGAAATTTACTGATAATACAAATGTGGTATTATGAGCTGGACGTTTTGTCAACAAATGAGGTGAATAAATATGCCAGATATCTTTCATTTTGGAATTACAATGATGCTAACTCACTGTTATAATCTTGATTAATAGTTATTGATTAATATGGGTTATTTTCCTCTGATCCATGGGAATAAATGGTGGGTTTGGTCTTGGACAGACTGATAAGGAAAGCTTTGTGTCCTCTGTGCCTCCACTGTGGTACGATGTCTTTTTCACTGGGACTGTGTTCTTTTGGCTTTGTCCTCTACACCTACGCCCCTTTCCTCCACGGGTTTGACCTTATGGTCTGGTTAGCTGTGTGGACACACACACAAACAAACAGTCAGACCACACACACACATTGGACCTGCAGTATTGTTGGACACATTTATCCTGAATCCTGAAAGATATTTTTATTTCACACCTTTTGCTTAATAAGTTTTGTCTCTTTTGATGATTTTAATTACAGTATGTCTCATCCCAAGAAGTAGTTTTTCTGGGGTTTGTCTCTCATCTCATTTTTTAGGTCTTTTCCTTTTTTCTGTCTTGGCTTATAATGTTAGCTGCATTCATATTACAATTGTCATAAATTAGCCCACCCTGTAATATGAAAGCCATATGTCAGCTTAAACAACAGCTATTAATAAGTTACTTATTGTGTTGTTGGTTTAGTAACACAGTAGAAAAATGTGGCAGTGGGTCCTGGATCTCAGACAAACAGTCTGACCTCCCACACCTTGGCAGAGACTGGCCACAGTGTGCCGACTGACCTTTAACTTTATCTCTGTGTCTCAGGGGAGGAACAGAAGCTCGAGAAAATAAAGGGAGCTTTTTAGCTCCCTTTATAAAATTAGCTTTTTAGCCTTTCTGTCGTTTATCATGGAACTTGGTGTAAAACTTGCCTACATTTCCTGATTTATATTTTGATTAGTGCATCCTTCCTCTAGCTATGTTGCACAGTAATCTAAAGGTAAACTTTTGGTCAACTGGAATTCAAATGTTTACTTCTTCTCAGAAACCCTGAAAGTAACACAACCTTTTGGTATTTAAAAGAAGAAGCAGAAAAAATAAACAGCAGCTGCAGTGTCATTCCCAACGTTAAGCCAGTAAATAAGGGTTGTGCTTCCAGCACTTTAGATCTCTGTATCTGGTGTCTTAAGATGGTAATTCCATGTTAACACGCCGGTCAGGAAGATTATGTTCTTGAACAATGTCAGTGGGTAAGACAAAATTTTACATTTTGATGGAGACCTACTTCTACAGTAGGCCCACATTATTTAAAGTGTGTAAATATTAATGTACTCATTATGTCAGAGTCCAAAGCCTTCACATTATCTTTTCTCACATGGCTGATTTATTGCTAAATTACTTTCCTCTGGAAGCACTGCAGAGATTTAGACACAGGTAGTAAAAAGGAGAGGAGGGGTTTGAGGAGAAGATGGAAGGGAGGTTTGAGGTAAGATCAAAGCTTTCACAGTTATCATGACCTCCTATCTGTGCATGGAGAATGTAATGGGTGGCCTACCGTAGTGTGCACGTTGGTATATCTTTGAAGTGGACATGATGACTTAAACACTATTCAAACTTACGACTGAGCCAAACATCAGCCATCCTTACTGGGCATCTTCCCTCCACCAGTCTCTACCAGTTTCTTATTACTGGTTGACCATCTTGCACAAACACTGCATCCCGATGTCAACTTACCTATGACTTACAGGGCTCAGTGTCACACAACATTCTTCTAAGCCCCTGAGAAGAGCTTGCACTGTATCACTGTGACATCCTGATGTTGTTCTAGATTTTTACGAGTTCTTGGGAATCTCATCCTCTTTAGATCTTGGGTGGTCTTCTCTGTGTCCCGATCCTATCATGTTGACTTTTGCTCAATCGCTGGTTTCCTTGTTTTGATCCGACTGGCAGCACTGGTACTGAATAAGCATGCCACTACTCAACGTTTTTCTACAGAATGATCCCCTAATCTAGACTGATTGTTTTGAGGAATTATACTGAATGGAGTCACTAAGGGAGTCAGTCAGCTATAAATTTACTTTATAGAGTTTTTGACCACTGACCCACCAGATGGTACGTTACACAGTACCATCTGAGAAGCCGTTATTGAAAACTTGTTGGAAAAAGTCAGGCACTTGAAGAAAAAAAAACTGGGTGAACCATCTGTAAATCATACTCTCACTGGAGTCGTGCGAGGAGAGAAAACATCTTTTCCATGATTGCTCTTGTTTAAATGAAGAAATACACTCCAGTTCTGCTACAATGATAACAGTATCTACGCTACCCTCTTTAGAAGCTAAGGAGGTTTGAGGCTTTGAGCCAACAGTGGCCTCTCTGCGTCGTCTCACACACCAAAGCACCGTAGCTGCCGGTAGATCCTCAAAGGGCGCTGATTGATCCGTGGCCTGGCTTACCACAAACACAAACGCATTACCGGATGGATTTTCATGTATTTTGCGATTCTCGCATGATCTTCAGCTGCAATACAAGGTCAAAAATGTTGATGAACCATCAGTGTTTTGTTTTATCCTGTTATCTTCAAAACCTACGTGAGTATGCACATGCTCTCTCTGCACCTCTGTCAATGTGATGCACAGTATCTTCCTGTGGGTCGGAACAATTTACCATGTTCACCATATTTAAAAGCACTAAACAAAAGGTACACCTGAAGGTGATATGAATATCAATCGTTTTGCAGGCATTTCGTTGTAAATGGTAAATTTGGTGGGACTTGAAGAAAAAGTAAGATGATCTTTAGGAGACATAGTCTCGGATCCATGAATCATCCATCTCATATATGTTTAGATGTTTCACTAGAGAACATTTCTATCTGCTTGATTCAGGGGATCTCCAAAGTTCGTAGTCTTTTAACCGCTATTGTGCCTAAAATGATGTGTGTCATAATAATAGAGATACTATTGCTATTGGTTTCTTCCATTAATAGTCAAATATTATCAAAGAAAAGGCTAAGCTAGTGAAGCTGTGGTGGCGATGTGAAGCACATGTCCACTCAACATGTTCAGGTTCACCAGTGGAGGGGAAACAGCTGTGTGGCCTGCCAGGACAGCGTCGGCCCAGGTGAAAAAATGACAAGTATTTTATGAGAGCTTTTGAAGATGGCGGCTTTATTACAGTTGGTCTGCGACCTCGACATAGCCCAGAGAAGATTTAGCACCTCGTCACCTTCTGGTTTCCGAGTACATCATGAGCGGTGTGTGTGTGTGTGTGTGTGTGTGTGTGTGTGTGTGTTTGACGGGCGAATCTCTAAGGCACCAAGCAAACAAAGACTGTGCAGCTATTCATTTGGTTTTGCAACTTTGATGTGCACACTCCTGGTCAAATAGTGTTTTGCTTCCTCGGGTATTCTGTATAGAACTATCGCTGTCTGCTGTAGGTTTAGTCCTATTTTGGCTCTTCAAAACGGGACTGCTATGGTGGCATTTTGAAAAATTGACACATCAACTAAATGTTCAAAAACTTTAGAATGTTTCTGTCACCAGTTGCAATGCCTCAGATCCGCTCTGTGACTTAGTGCCAAAATGATAACCAAATGAGGAATGTTTTATTACATCTGAAGCCTGTCTGTGATTCCAAAAAGGCACAAACAAGAAGCAACAGAGTGGGAACTGTGTGCTCACCTGCATAGTTTACTGGTGACCAATGTTCATGCTGTATTTCCCCCAGACAGAACAAAAATACCTTCACATTTTAAAGGTCTCTCACTTGAAAGAAAATGTGATGTAACAATTTGCTACACCTCTATATTGCAGTGCTTCTTCAGAGGATGTCGTGGTGCAAATGCTTTCTCGTTTTCACTGAGCAGGTTCGGAAGCTGCTTTAGACGCAAGATTATTACCTTAATCCACTAATCTATGAATCAGTCTATAAATTCCATTTATTTTATGTCTGGATTGTTGTGCTTTTTCCCCTCCCGTCTCTCCTCAGGGGATCCCCTGGTACTCTCGGGGCAGCTGGGAGATGTAGAGTGCTACCATACGATTTAGTCTGCCAGAAAAAGATTTGAATGCATACATACATAGTATTTCAAATGCAGTATGCCACGATTATCAGGATGTCCGCCTGGATTCGGTTGCATTCTGCAGTATTTAAGCCAACATGCTTTTCTGGCCTTTCTGACCCACAATCCTCTGCGCTGCGGAAGATACGTCACATTGACCAAGCTGCCAAGAGAGCACAAACTGATGACAGACTGATGACAGCTCATTGACAGAAGCCGACGGATATATGAGCCTAGGGTCAAAGTTCAAGGCACAATGTTATGACAAAGAAGTATGTCCCATTTGTATGCATCCTGCATGCAACACTACTTACTTTGTAAGGGCAGCTGCAACGATTTTGAACGCAGCCATAGTCCTAAACCAGTCCTGTTGTCTACTCCCAGTCGGTCATGCTTAAAGGGAGGCACCTAAAGGTTATGCTTACCATGAACTATTTTAACTGTCACCTGTCAATGCAGAGGAAGACTGGTGGAGTACTGAGGTCCTCCCTCATTGCTGTGCTTATTATGAATAATGAAAGCCTGCCAGCCTGAAGAAAAAAGTGTATTGCCTTAGATATGAATACTGATCATCATGCAATTTGTACTCATTTGTTCTCATTTTCCTTGCTCTTTTTCTGCTCTTCTTTCCCTCCCTTTGTAAGCTGCACTTGGGTTCTGTGGAGCTCCAACCAGCTCCAGACCCACTAGAGCTGAACCAGAAGATGATTGGCCAGTCCCTAAAGCGCAGTACATATCTGGAGTCCAAAAATTGCCAGCTGTTGGAGGAAAACTGTAGGCTGAACCAGGAGCACCAGAGCATTCTCAGAGAGTAAGAATAAGAAGGAAAGCTGCCACATGTTTTTTATATATGTGATGGGGAGCAAATGTCAAGTTCAAATGGAAAATTCCCCTGAAAGATGTTCAATGCTGTAATTTGTTTGTTGGTTGTCTTGTTTGCATGCAAGCTCCCTTTTCTTCATAAGCTGCACTTCCAGCTGTTAATATGCACAGCAATCACTAAGTATGACATCATCACTGGTCGCCCATTGGAAGTATTAAGGGTTCCACCCAATGTTGCAAACAGGGCTTGTGATTTCTGGCAACTAACTTTAAATGTTTCACCTATATGTCTTTTGACTTTTCTGTGTAATTGTTTATCTGCATATTGATTCCATTGCCATAGACGGAGTGACTAATGTCTGCACAGGGTGGAGGCATCAGCATCATTCCTCTTAGCAAATTTATCTCGGAAGACAAACAAACAAGAATCCTCTGCTTCTCCAACATGCATGTATCTGTCTGTGTTTGCATGTGTTCATGTCACTCTGTGTGCATATGGGAGTTCATTGCTGGCATGTATTGTTTTTGCACTCACATTGGTGTGTTTTTCTCACCAGGCTGGAGCAGCAGGTTGAAGATAAGGACATGTTGGAGGGCGGGCTGTACTCACGTTTCGTCATGGTGCTGAATGAGAAGAAGGCCAAGATCAGAGGCCTGCAGGATGCTGTTCGCCAGCTCCATCAGACTGACGGCGAGCAGAGAGATGAGGAAGGAAGACAAAGGTCAGCAGATCGACTTTTCACTAATTATGTGACACTCTGGGATAACTGGCTAGCTTTGCTACTTTAAAATGCAAGTTTGTTTGATGTGTTTCTCAACGTTTTCATTTCTCATATACAAGCTTTACCGACTATACATTACGTGGTCATTACAAGAAGCTCTGGGTCTGATAAAATGCAAGCTACTAGTTGTTACCTTGAAGTACTATTTGTCTATTGCATAGAGGGATTATGTCAAGCACTCATGTGGCACAGTGTATTTGACAAACTAACATTTCACTCCATATGATTGTTGATTATGAAGCATCCCAAAAGACCGAATGTAATGTGTAACCTTAAAATAAAATACAAACAAAGCAACAAAGTCAACAGATAAGGCTGCAACTAATTAATATTATCAATTAATCTGCCGATTACTTTTCTTAATTCATTATTTGGTGAAATATCTTAAAACTGAAAATGCCCATCACAACTTTCTGAAGGCAGAAGTTCTGTCATCAGATGTGTTGTTTTGTCTGACCAACAGCCTGAAACCCCAAAATATTCAATGTACTACAGTATAAGGCAAGAAAAAGCAGCTTATTTTTACATTTAAGAAGCTGGAACCATCAACCCATTTTTTCTTTAAACTTGTTTTACTATTTTTCTGTCGATTAACTTATTGTTGCAGGTTTCCTTGTAGTTATACACTACTTGTTGAATACTTTACAAGAAACACTCTACAGTGTCTCAATCAATTTAGTTAATTTACTGTTTAGCACTGAGAATGTTGTATAAAGGGTAAATCAACTCATTCAGGTCATCGCAGCATAGTGGCGTCAGATCTGCGTACGTGCTCGCCACGCCTTTGGCTTCGGCAGAACACAGACGGTGTTTCCTTACAAGCCGGTTCTGTATCTTTTGCCATTGCAGGGCACGGCGTATGGGTGGAATATTTTACTCATAATGGCTGCTTACGTGTCTGGCTCTGCCACCGTCCCTCTGGACAGGAATATTAAATATTGAAAGATGATTACCCAAAAATCTGCCAGCAAAATAAACTGCGAGGCTTTGTTTCAACAGCACATTCAAACCCCAACTTAAAGTTCTTATTTGTTTTCCCATACTCTTTTTCCACACTTAAACACAGATTTTTCTACAACAAATATCTTTTCTTCTTTTCTCAAATTTGTATTGTTTCTTTTAGTGACAATGACGCAACTCAGGGGGAAGACGACAATCGGGACAGAAGAGAGAAGACAGTTCAGAGCATACATCCATCTCAGGAGCCAACTATTCTCCTCACAGGTGTGTGTGTGTGTGTGTGTGTGTGTGTGTGTGTGTCTTGCCCTGTAATTACATAAAATAACAAAGGATTATCTCTCGGGGCAAGGCAGCTGACCAATGCAATTCATAACATGATGAGAATTGGCAGTTTGCTGTGTATTTGTGAGTTAACACGCACAAATGTGTGTGACTGTTGGGATGTGGCCGCGATTATTTAACGGGGGAATAACATACACAATAGAGGCCGCACTTACCCGCCACGTGAAATAAGCCTGACGGCATATATCTGTGTGGGACTTGTTTTGAAAAGAAAGAGATAAGAAGAAGAACACACTCAAAACAAGGCAAATCCTCCCGCAGCAGTAAAGTACAGCAGCTGTAACTCCATCACACAGAAGCCCGACAGGTGAACTCATGCTCAGCGGTCGCGGTGCTGGACACAGTTACGGATTCAAACACAACAAAGCTCAGCAGCGTGGAACAAAACGATCACAGCAGCAACTAGCACACCTGTAAATAGTTTAGTGAACTTAAACAAAACAAAACAAGGTTACAAACACACTACGACCAGACCAAACCTCTTAAGATCGCTCAGTGGCAATTGGAGTGTTCTTCCGACTTTTCTTTCTCACTGGGGACCTCTTGATTGCACTCTCCCTGTGGGTCAAGTGGCAGACGAATGACAGTGGGGGTTCGTCGCATTGGATGGCGCAGAGTGAAGGATTGCGCTGATGTTTATAGTCTCAATGACGTCATGGCCATATCACAGGGACTCCCTGGGGTTCCCGTGGCTCTCGTCCAATGAGGCACCAGCGTTGTGTTTTGATCCAAATCTCACACATAGGTGAGATTTTACGGGGTTTGGCGTGGTTCAAACCAATTTAGGCTTTTGGAAATCCATGTCGGCCTCTGTCTTTGTTTCAACCACACGGTGAAGTCTCAACATGAGTTTGATTGCAGTGTAAGCTCAAGTATTATTTAGGTTCAGGTGACAAGGTTCTGATTCTAGTGCTGCATATGTAAGCTATCAGATAACACATGTATGTTAGATCGGGTAGAAGACGGTCCTCAAGTCCTCATTTGGGACTTTCTCATAGATCGTCTTTAGCGTTACAACACAGCGTTAACACATTGTGCTCCAATGTTCCACTGACTTATACACTGCATGCTCCATGTTTTGGTGGAGCCCATTCGCGTTACTCCTTGTTATGTCATAGGTCACGATGCAGACTCTTCGGTGAAACTCTTGAGTTTTGACTTTCCTTGAATTGACTTTACTGTCCCATAAACTTAACAGTCGAAATGTAATTGATCAAGTAAGCAGGGGGTTTAAACGTAAACTTAAAAGCACACACAAGCATAGAAAATACCCTCGGGTAGCTGGGTTCTGGGAAACACTTTTCAGTGAGTCATAAACCCACCCAGCGAAGTCTGCTGTGATTGCTTCAACACGGCCAACCATGAGGTGGTCGGCCACTTCCTGCATCATGCAGAGCGGGCGTGATGTCACATCTGCTGAGTAATACCCCCCCGTACTACATGTTGTAATCTGCTGCTGGGATCACCCACTGATTGCTCTCCCTCCACCCCCCAAACACGAGGCTCATACAGTTGATAAGGTTATGTTGTTTTGCCCTCATTTCTCACACGCACGCACACACACACACACACACACACACACTCCACTTCAGTTAAGATGGATGATGGGTGTAGACTGCTCAGTATGGGTCTTGGCTCACACCCTTCGTTTGCAGTCCAGAAGGGTTTACAATGCTTTCTTGTGTTTTCAGCTTCTCAGTAAAAATCACCCGGCACGTATCTCTTATAATTATCTGCCTTGATGATTCTGCCCCTGTAGTCTCTCTTTATTCGGAGCTGTTTAACATTATGTGTGTTTCCAAAATTGTTGTAGTATTTTCACTAATTCAGCTGTCCAATAAATTCGTCTTGGGCGTTTCTCTCTTGGCCTTCTCTTGGCCATGATGGAAACACGTCATGAATCCATGTCATTGGTTGTGTTTCACTATGCTAATGTGGGCCTAATGCACTGCTATTCCTTCTTGTTTATCTTGTGCGGCCTTTGTCTGGTAACCACAGCAAACAATCAATTCACAGCCACCTTCATAATGATGTGTGGACATGAAACATGCAGTATGAGCCACAACAATCTTTAGTGTTTCCTAATTTAGTGAACGCACAGTAAGTACATTTGGTAAACTTGGTGAATTTGAGACCTCGTTTTTTTGGGGGGTTCAATTTGAGTCTCCACCCATTAGGCTGTTGCAAAGTTGGACCCAGATGAGAACCGTTGTGCACAATAGCAAATTTTTTATTTGCATTAATAAAACTACTTAACATTTACAGACACAGTGGGCCACACAGATCCCCTTTGACTGGCTTGGCCCCCGTCAACCCTCGAGCCTGGAGGTGTGTTTTCATATTGCCGAGGCCTGATAAGAAAGAGTAATGACAGGGCTCAATTGGAGATAAAAGAAGAAACTCTCCCATTGACCTGTTCCCCTCCAGTTAATAATCGGATAGTTAAAACATGATAGGAGGGAGGCAGCGTTACTGAAGGGATGAGTGTCTGAGCAGGAAGAAATAAATGGATAAAACATGATTGAATGGGCCTTTTTAAAAGTCAGATAGACTGTAATGTCTCGATTCCAGTGAGACTATTAACAGTAGCATTAAGTTCACCATCCACACGACAAGTGCCATCTCCTAATCAGACAGATAATCAAGTCTTCTAAGGATTTCTTTTGATCTAACACAACTGCTCCATCTGTCAAATGTTTTGAATGAGCTCGCAGCAGTGTTAAAGGGCAAACAGGTGTGTTTGTGTGTCTGTCAGTATATAAACAATTGTATGACGGGGCTTGTGTGGAATGCCAGATCTCTATTGCCGATAAACGTCACAACGAGGTGTTGAGTTGTCCAGGGTTAACAGAGGTTAACTAAGGCAGGATGCCCTGAGACGGCCACAAATGTGTCAGAAATTACACTAATAAAGATATAAAGATGAAGAATTTGGGCTTTGGTAATGAAACCAACCCCCACCTAAAAAAAAACACTGGAAGAGGACAAGACATCAGTGTCCAGACAGTTAGAGGCATTGGTTTAGAAAACTTGTAATTCAACAGTCAGACTTCATTGTGAAAACATGTAATCTGCATTTCATATGTTTAATTTACAGTGAACATGATTTTTCAAATTAACAGCTTTGATAGTTTACAGATTAGAATGACATCATTCAAGATGTGTAGATGCAACGTAATGATGTAGAAAGACCCAAAGGTGGTTTTCTGAACAGTTCTATGTGTGTGTGTGTGTGTGTGTGTGTGTGTGTGTGTGTGTGGTGTATATTGCATGCAGGTCGTAGTCTGGTGTGCCATGGCATCTCCATGGACAAGACCTTTTCCGATGAGGAAGATGAAGAGCGGAGCCGGAAGCGTAGGTTTCCTCACGGCCCGAGCCCAGAACCTTCTGAGCAGGAATAAAACCTCAGGTTGGTCGGATAACAAAAGCAACCAATCTTTCACCATATTTGGTCAGCCACTGCTTCCTCTAGTTTTATTCTTTCTTCTTGTTCATAGATGTATTGTGGAGCCTCTCCTCACATTCAGTAGCAGTACAAAACATATCCTTGAAATAGTTCAAATGGGAAAACAAGATTACATGTTGCAGATTTTCAAGTAGCTCGTATTAAGATAGTGTCAACATGACACACAATCCCTCCAGTCTTCTTTCAGTTCAGTTAAAGAATAAACTGTTCCATGTAGTCGCAAACCAGAGTTTAACAACAATGAAAGCATTTGTTTTATGCACCTGTGATTTCTTTTTCTTTTTCCTCATTTTATTTCTTCTTATTTTTCATTTTCTGCACTCAGAAACTGAGAAACCTCTGAAAAACCACCACAGTTACTGCTGTGGGGTCCCCTTATGAATATGTATCGCCCATTCCTTCCAATCCTCCACTTAAAGAAGTTTGAATTATATTTTTGTCAGCTCTCGTCCTCTGCACATTTATGCATAATTTGGTTTTCTTCTTGTATTACAACTTGTAGTATTGATTGTACTAATCAGATACAGTACTCTTCCTGTATGAGGAGTTGCTGTTTCCTCCTAGTAAATAGGCCACACAAAATGTACTGCGCAAAACAAATAAGAAAAGAAATACAATTACTCTTCATATTCTATCTATAGCGTTTAACTTTTTGAGCTCTTCTGATTTCCCCTTGGGATGGTGAGTAGAATCCATTTCCATGGGTGTGAACATTTTAACAGCATGACTTTAGAAAGCCAGACTCACTGGTGGGCCTGACGGGCTTTAAGATATTAATCAGCTTCTGTTAATGTTTGGCTTTTCAGAGGTGTCTCCTGAACATCCGGCTCATGCATGCGATGTTGTGCGGTCTGTCCACATTCAACAGCTGCATGTGTTCTCATACTGACGCAATGCCATAGAAGGATCAGAGGTTCTTGACTGTCTGCCTTTTAGGATCACACATGGGCTCAAACTAACATTGCATCTTGTTTGTATGATACTGCTGCAAGAAAAGAATCTAGAAAGCAACATCTCGTGCTTTCTGTATTCAGAAAATGCTCAAACAGTAACGTTACCATCTCCGGATTCGGTGGTTGTCGTGGGATAGTCATATAATACATTATTTGTAGTGACACTTCTTTCAGATCTAAAAATCTCATAACATCCTCCCACCGCTTACATTCGGGTGTTGACTGGCAAATAAACAAAACTGAAAATGACTGCAGTGTTGTTTGGTTCAACTGAGGAGTGACAGCAGTAGCTCTTCTCTCGTCTGCGGTCTTTCCGTTAAGCTCTATCAGAGCAAACATTCTCATGAACTTCTTGCATGGTAATATTATTCAGCCGTGGCTCGTATCAATATTTTGAACTGTAATTCCTGAAGTCCATCTCCATATTGAGAGATGAAATATTAAATATTGAAATGTGATACAATTGTTTTATTAGTTCAAGTCATGGACAACCTCTAACCTTTCCCCCTCTCTCTACTTTCTCTGTCCCTTCTGTCTTTGCCTCTCTTTCATGTTTTCCAGCCCCCCCCCCCCCCATGAATATGATTACCATGAATACGATTAAAGCCCTACATCTAAGGGTCTTCTCATGAAAAGGTTTTCTTGATCCCTCTCCAGCTATTTGGCAAGCTGCTTTCAACTAGTCAACCCTCACCCCAATACTAGCAGCCAAAACAGTGACAACCAGGAAACAATGGTGGGAGGTGTCCCCAGATGTGATGCCAGATTCTCAGAAAGCCAGAGCATGTCACAGCCATCTGGTTTGATTTAACTGTGACAATTACCTGCCACAGCTCACGGGAGAGACTTGCTGCTTGTCTGTCTACTTCGATAATACTAAAGACGAGCAACGCTATCTGTTTCCAAACGCCTCAGACTGCTTGCTCCATTCGGAGCTGCCGTCAAGACTTTGCAGAGATGCGTAAGTGGTCATGTGATAACAGGCACTTAACGCCCTCCAGTGCTTCCTCGGGGACCGCTAATGCTGCTAATGATTTGGAGAACATGGTAGAGGAGTAGGACCAACAGTATGGAAGCAATTTCTCAAGAGTCGGACTTCGCCCTGAACTAAGATTTGGCTGCCGAGCCCCTCAACCTTGGCTCTGTGTGAGACCAGAGTAACAACTACTGAGGGACAACAGGTTACACCCTGAAAATAGGGTGTCACCAACAACCAACCAAAGCTGCTTTGTTGCTGCTTATTCATCATGTCTTGCTGATGTTTTCCTCCCTCTTTTCATTATGAAAATAAACTATGTGCCATCTCTTTCATTTCCACTTTCAAAACTAGCATTTTTACCTCCCCCTTGTTTCTCGATTTCCATCTGCCCTTTTATTTGGTAGATGTTCTGCGGCCCAAACTACCTGAGGGGTGTTTTGCAGAGGGTTAATAGGGTTGTGTTGTCTCTGCTTCTTCACCTCCTCGCCTCTTCCTTTACCTCTGCTACCAGCTTTAGGTCCTGAGGTCATCACAGTGTGTCTTCACACTGATAGTAATGAACCTATAGAGACCAATTCTGGTCTTTTTTCAACCATTCTACCTTTGACTTCTGCAGTCTTTTAGGATTGTGATGATACCTAAATGTCTGCTGAAGACCACGGGTGGCCGCCTGGATAATCCCACAACACGCGCTTGCTGGTTTAGTAATCCCCACAGGAATGTCACACTCGCTCCTCCATACATCCCATAAATAAGGTATTTTATAAAGGGAAGCCCAAAACAGTTTCTATGGATAATGTATGGGTGAGTGCATGCCAACGTGCCATGGAGGATGAGACAGAGTGAAGGGCAAGATAGGAAACTCTACTGAATATTTTTCAGTTAGTGGTTTCATTCAGAATATAACTATAACATACATTGAATGCAGAATATTCAAAACAGGCCTATTTGTGTTGTTTTCCCATTTTGGATTGGACTTGAAGATACGTGTTTCTTATTTTAAAGATATTTTAAATGTTTCATTTTCAATTAGTTGATTTAAGAATACAACTTTTATTTTTTATTTGATCACAAATGTTCCCTGGAAATGTGTCAATGCATTAATTCATAATATATTAATACATTAAGGAGAATGTACTATTTCATTATGTGAAATGTTGTCAATGTTCTTTAAATGTGTTCTGGGTTCATATTTATTGTGAAATGTCTCACATGACATGGCATGTTAATCCCAAACTGACTGAAATAAAAGTTTTACTTTTCAATATTTTTTGTCTTTTTAGTGTTTTCTAAATCACATGTCTTTGTTCACGAGATGAAGAACATGCAGCTATGAGTAGCATACATTTTGTAAATCAAAGTAAACAAATAATGTATGCTAAAATCCATGATGTGTCTTTGATCGAACATGTGATACGTTTCTGTCATGAGAGTTGTTATACTGGGCAGTGGAAACATTACATGTAGAAATGTCAGTGTAAATCAACACTATGAAGATGTTTTTATTATTTACACTGACTAAACCTTTATTGTTGAGAAGTTTACAACCTGAACAATATTGATCCTATTAAGAATGTGATCATTCAAAAGTATTAAGGATTGTATATATAATTTCTATATATAATATGTATAATAAGGAAACATATATTATTTCATTCCAAAATAAGATGTCAGTTCGCCTGACGGATTGAGATTCTAATTGTTTGGAAACAGAAACAAATCCCATCTTGCATATGCTGTAGCGATACACAGTGGCTCTTATGGACATTTGTATACGTACCACAATGCATCCAGCTTAATGAGGAAAGGTGACGGATATTAAGCAGCACAAGTGTCTGTTTTGTTTGAGACTTAAAATAATTGAGTTTTAATATCCTATTATATATAATATAATATTATAAGGCTCAGACACATTTCCAGGGATGATCTAGTTAATTTGGCTTGTTATAGTAGCTTCAACTTAATCAATCAGCAACCACTTCTTTAAAAGTTGCTAAATGTTGAATTCTATTTTCTTCACAATTTTCGAGTAAAGCAGTGAAGTCATTACCACATGTTATCAGCTGAGGTCTAGGAAGGGCAACCTAGATGAACCGGTCGATACAGCGGTCCATGCAGCTGAAAGGGTTAACTCAGAGAGAGAGAGAGATGATGGCTGTGCCAGGATGAAATTAAACGTTCAGTCACTTGCTTATCATCGTCATTCACTTATGGCGTGCACCTGTAGGATTCCCATCATCCAGGGAAATAACGGGAGTCTTCCTGCTTTCCTGCCAATGAGCTGCAGTGAGACAGAGTGGTCTTTGTTTGTTGTCCGGCTGCGCTGTATTCTCACTGCTCCCCGCCGCCTCACTGTAACATCTGAAACAGCTACACATAGACTATACATAGAAGCCTTGAGACCAGCATTTTGGCTGTCGCCATCTTGGTTTTTGTCTGTCACCATTCTTGTTTTTTTGTAACCAGACCTGACGAGGGTGGAACTAAGTACCGAAGACAAAGAAATATGTTTAATAAAATTGAAAGTTAAGAGGTAAAAATGAAACACCAAAGTATGGTTTACATGTTGTACTACCGTGTCATTTGCAAGTGCCTGCATCATTTCAAGTGTTGTAAAAACACATGTTATTTGGTACACTAAATATGACATTTTTAGGTGATCAAAACGATTATAATAAAACCTTCATGAACTGAAAACACTGAAAACATGGACTACTCCCAGAGCGGACAATGCTGTGGTAGCAAGCTGTCCATCACAAGCCAGCGACGCCCTAAACCATACTCTGTTTTATTGTCTCTGTTAATCAAAATGGGACCATCATTTACGAAATGCACATCATGCTGTATTGAAGAAGATTTGACACCAACCTTTGAGACCATAAACTCTTCTTTAAAGTGTAAATGTCTTATAGACTTTTGTACAATCTGACTTTATTTTCTCCAACCAGATGAGTTGACCCCATTTGCCATTATAAAGAATGAACGTTTAAGGCACAAGAATGAAAGTTTAAGGCACATTGCCTTCACATTGCGATGTTTGAAAATGACAACTAATTAGAGAATATAGTATACTAGGGTATACTAGGTATTACTCACCCTTCAGATATGTTGGACCAATTGAATGCTTCCACTTTTGATTGTGGTAACTCAACAACATTTTGAAATTCTGTTATACCAGTGGTACAATAAATACATTGTAAGCGCTACTTCATCGGCTGATTCATTTTTCTAACTCACTAATTTAATTGGTTTTATTGAGCCAGTTGTGTCAGACTGCATTATCTGTTCCTTATTTCGCTCACAGTGGGCAGTACCGCTGTTTCTGCTAGGGGCGGCGCACATATGGAAGTAAAGCAGTAGGCAGGCTGTTTAAACAGGGAATATATTCCAGGGCAATACAAACCAGCGGTGAGCCTTCCTGCTGGACCGCTTTGAATTATATGTGTAAGCTTCTGCTCTGTGCAAACTGTATGTGTGGACCAAAGAGCTAGTCTATCCATACATGTGATCGTAACAGACCATGATCGTCAGCATATGCAACAACTTTCCAGATGTTGAATATCCATCGATGATGTGGAAAATAAATAGTGTGTGGTGCTAAATAGCATTGCTTCAAAGTCACATATATTGCAGCCATATGTATGTTACAGGTAGAACTTTGCTCAGTGGATAAACCAAACAGAAATGTCCACTCCACATTTAGTGCTGACTAAATGTCTTCCAGTTGTAGAGGCTTTTCTGCATTGGTCTACAAGTTTTGCCAGTGGCAAAAAAGAACCACTTTGTTTCAGCACAGCTGCTAAAACAGCCTTTTGATCATTACAAATATGACTGGTTTCTCTTTGAGATGCGGGTGAGAACTGATTGGCCTCATTACTTGAATTAACTATTAACTTAATTATTATTTTATTAAGTATGGGAAGGTTGAGATCTGACTCACATTTTTGCTTGTTAGGATGAATTGGGTTAAGTGCGAAAAATAATTTGAGTGCTACTTAGAAATGTGCAGTAATGTATAGTTACCGCTAAGCAATTTTAAAAGTCTGTGTATACCGGCGTAGCATTTTAATGGTGACTTAAACTGATTATTGCAGTTTTACGAAAATATCCTTTAAAATGGTAATTGGAACCAAAGAAACCAAAATTTCTTTCCATAGTTGCCTTGAATTTTTCTCATGGCTGAGAATGCATTATAATATTGTCAGAGACCAAAACATCGACGGGCTGTCTACATTGCCTTCTCTCGTGTATGCCTAATTGCTGCCTGGCTTAATAACTCACACACATTTCTCTGTGGTTGAAGAACAGTGACAAGCATGTCTCCTCCGGGAAATTGTATCATAGGGACTGTGCAAATGTCATAGATCACACATTTTGATATATGTTGATGCTAAATTGTCAAATATGACTCAAAGTGAATGTTAAATAGAATTCATGTAGAGGGTGATTATAGCAGAAGGGATAAGGTTAGAGAATGAAACGGTTCCACCATGCTGCATTATGTTAACTTCAATTGGCAAAGATGTGTGACTTGAGAATGGTCTGGTTCTGGTTATCAAACCACCTCTCTCTCTCTCTCCCTCACTTCCTCTGGCTTTGTTCCTTTGCCATCCTCTACGATTAAAGTGGTTTGTTAGAAGGTGGCAGATTCTGTGATTCATGAAGTCTGTTGGACCTTGGTCACCATCAGAACTGGATCTCCTCACAAGGGCTGAGGTTTGGCCTGGGTGGTAGATATGATCACATCTTTTGATCAATAGGCCAAACATTAGCCAGAGTTTCCCAGAAAATGTGTTTACATGCATTGCATTAAGAGTTGCAGAACGGCCTTATTGTGTGAATGATTCAGCCTCACAGCACCTATGCTGTGATTTAACCTCTCGCTTATAAAGTGAGAATTTATACAGTTGACATGACGTGACATTGTATCTGTGATTACTCATGCTTATTGAATAGACTTGGAGAGACAGAGTCATTTGTCAACCTGCAAGCTGATCCCCAGTGGTATCAAACCTACTCTCTCTTTAGTCGAGCAGGAGTATACATACCTTTTATAAAATGGAGACTTAATCTGGTCTTGTAGCATTTGGGCTTTGTCAAAACCACATGACTGAGGAGTAAGGCGAGGCAAGTTTATTTGTATAGCACATTTCAACAACAAGGCGATTCAAAGTGCTTCACATAAAACCCCAGTAAAAGCATCAAAACATAATGCAGAAGAAAACAAGATGAAAAGACCTCAGAACTGGAGTGATGTGATCCACTTTCCTGATCTTAGTGAGGACTCTTTCTGATTTTCTTTTTACAGAGATCTGTGAACACACCGTTACAGTAGTCAAGTCTATTGCAGATAAATGACCTGTGAACACAACGTCAAGTTTACTGAAGATAAATGCATGGGAAAGTTTCTCCAAATCCTGTTGATAGATAAGTCCTCTAACCCTTTATATATTCTTCAGGTGATATAGGTTGATTTTGTAATTGTCTTGATATGGCTATTCAGGTTGAGGTCTGAATCGATAACTACACCTAAATCTCTGTCTTGGTTTGTGGTTTTTAACATCAGTGATTGAAGCTCAGCGCTGACTTTCAATCATTCGTCCTTGGGACCAAAAACAATTAGATTTGTTTTATTTTTATTGAATTGAAGAAAATTCGGGCACATCCAGTTGTGGATTTCTTTATGTATTAAGCCAGCCCTTGAATGGTATAATAGTCCCAATGTGATATAGTTATGTAGATTTGTGTGTCGTCTGCATAATTATGCGGAATGCAGAAGCATGTTGATGTTGAACAGAAGACGCCCCGGTATTGAACCTTGGGGAACACCACATGTCATCCTAGTCAGCGCTGATGTGTAATTAGCTACAGACACAAAGTATTCTAAGTCCAAGGATCCAAACGAGTTAAGTGCTGCACCAGAGAGTCCTACCCAGACTTTCAGTAGTATGTCATAATCGACCGTGTCGAATGCAGCACTGAGATCCAGTAATACTAAGACTGAAATTCTGCCACTGTCTGTGTTTATGTGGATGCCGTTGAAAACCTTAACAAGAGCAGTTTCAGTAGTGTGGTGCTGACGAAATCCAGACTGGAAGACATCAAAACATTATTATTTTATTTACGGCCAAGAAATTGTTCAGCTGTTGAAAGAAACACTTTTTCCATTATTTTACTTTAAAATGGGAGGTTCGATATTGGCCTATATTGTTTTCATAATTTTGGGGTCTAAACTAGCCTTCTTTAGTATTGATTTAATAACTGCAGTTTTTAGGGCTTGTGGGAAGACATCTGAGAGAAGGGATGTGTTTGCACAAGATCACGCAATGTGAATATTTTTTTAAAGTGTGCTGGTAGAATATCCAAGCAGCAGTATGATGTTTTTTGATGTTGTATAATGTCTTCTAGACTTATTTGGTTGATTTAATTAAATTGTGTCATGATATTTGAATGGATGTTATTTAAAGATGGGGCAACACATATCCTGTTGTTGGTGTGGAGCCACCGACTGCTTGTCTAATTTTTCTTTAGAATTGAAGCCATCCAGCTCATTGATTGAGATGCAAGAGAGGGCTGGTGTGGAGGAGAACTTCTGAATAAATAGTTCACTGGTGTGATGTAATGCTTTGTCATCAGCATCAACAGAGATTATAGACAGCAGTTTGGATAACTCATCAAAGAAGGTTGCAGTAGGTCGTCTGTAATTGTTGAGGAATACAACTTGAGTAGAATTCAGAACCACATATTTAAAGGAAGTAAAATGACCAAAGACATCTGCTTTCATTGAAGAGACTCATTACATGAAATAGCAACTCCATATCCTTTCTTATGCGCTCTTGTTTCACTCATGGAACTGAAGTTGGGAGGTGTTTATTTAATAAGAACAGCTGCACTGTTATCTTTGTCTAACCAAGTTTTCGTTAGAAAATCAAGTTTGTGCCTAACAATGAAATCATTAATTATAAATGTTTTTCCTGACAGACACCTGACATTTAATAAAGCTAAGTTTAATGTGTTTAAAGTAGTATTTCCACAATTTATTTGGACAGGCTGACGAGGAATAAATGTCAAATTTGATAAATTTGCAGATTTATTAATGTTTCTTCGCAGCCTCACCTTTCCTTTTTTATAAGTCAGGGCAGGAATTGAGAACAGGGCCCCGACGGTTCATTAGACTTGTAGTCCGGACCCAACAGATATCAATTAATGCCTTTATCAGGTAAGGGAGATACGTAGAGGATGGTGGTGGAGCCATCGTGAAGGCGGGGGAGGGGTAGTACGCTTTAACTTCGCCGATTGTGTTAAAACGGGCTGAGGACTTAGAGCCAGTGGCAGAGGTCGAGCTGGAGGTGGACGTCGAGGCGGGACTTTAGGTAGGAAAATGGGAGTGCGGCGGGGAGTGAATTTGGTTCCAGCAGTGACCAGCTCTTTCATGTGGTCAGTGAACTCCAGGTGGGGGGAGGAGGGGGAGAATAGAGAGGAGGTGGACCTGGGTGGAATATGGGGGGTGGAAGTAGGTGCTGGTGAGGGAAGTCAAAACTCCTCCTTTCGGAGGGGGGTATCAATCCCTGATGATGGCTCTCCTCAGGCATCCTTCCCGTGAGGTCTCAGCGATGCTGTGTGGTTATCTCTTGTTTAGACTCCTCGTGTCTCCTGTCCTCGGCAGTGGGAACAGACGGGTGATGCAGGAAGAAAAATAGGTTAGAGATAAACAGTTTTACCCCTGACTTGTTCAGGCAAACTCCGTCTGCCTTAAAAAGATGTATGCGCTCCTAGAAAATGTACTGAATGGTCAGTACATGCAGTTGACAGTCATCTGTTCAGTGCAAACAGCCTGCCGAGTAAAGAGATTGCAAATTGTAAAGACGAGGAGGAAAAAAAAGAAGCACCGTGAAAGGAATTTATAAATCCATGGCTCTCACTAGAGGCTCCAATTAGTGGCCAGCGGGCCAAACCTTCGTATCTCTGGAACACTCGTCAGACCGACTGACAGTCCAGCTGTCACCTCCATGACTGACACCTGTCTGTTGATTGACACCTGGTAGCGAGGACTCCAGACAGTTGTGCGTCTTGTGCAGTGGTCCTTACAATGGCAGTGTGCAGGTTTTTCTGTCTTGTGTTTCCTTTTCCTTTCAATTATTGTTATGTTGTTCGGAAGTCGTAGAAATGAGTGGGTGTGGCATTCAGCTGCTGCTGTCTGGGTGAGTTTCTATCAAAACCAAGTTTACTGTAACATTGCCAAGTTCTTCATCTCAGACTTTGTTCAACATTTTCCTTTGGAATATGACAAATAAATAAACCTCCAGGACAGTATAGCCTGTATTAAAAACTGAAACACATGTAAACATGCCAAAATGAATAATCTCCATGTTGGCACATAAATTGCAAGATACATCTTTATAGTGTACATATTGTGACTTTTCATCAAGCGTCCTTCGTGGTACTTATACCTTAGATCAGTGGTTCTCCATTGGGGGTACGTGAAGGTCTTCCAGGGTGTACGCAAGATCTTTAAAAAATATATTTAAAATTAGCCTTCAATAAACAATCCTTAAATATTTTTTTTAATACATATTCAATCAAACATACGTGTAAGTTCATAAACTGAATTTTATATATTCTATATTCAATTAGACACTGATGGCACAGCGCTGTGTTTGTTCAACCCAAAATGATTTTGCGCTGGTTAGAGGGTACTTTGCTGAAAAGATATTTCACAGGGGGTACATAACTGAAAAGAGGCTGAGAACCACTGCTTTAGATAATATCGCAAAATATGTTGTTTTAAAAAAACAAACAGGCAATAAGTAATTTTGGTCTGAAGAAAAATGATTAAAATCAGTTCCTGTGCTGTCGCTTACCTCACTTGGCCTCTCGCTAAAGCTGAAGGGATCAGCTTCGGTGGTCTGGGCTTCCGCACTTGGCTCCAAAGGATAAAGGTTCATGTCTGTCCAGAGGCAAATTCATTTTCCCATATCTTCTTCTCCAAAAAGGGGGGTTCACTCACAAAACACATGCACACACCATCTTGTTTCCCTGTACCTTGGGAAATCACAGCAAGCTGCTTTTACTATGTCACAGGTTTTGCTTTATTTTGATCCCAACATTGTTCATCTTGTGTCACACTGTAATTTATTGTTTTTGGTTTATTTATACAAGAGCAAATATATACTGTCACACGTACCGGGTGACTTCACAGTGATTCCATGTTGTTTCTATTCAATTTATGCTTGTAATATTGGATGATTTCCTTTTACATAATCAAAGAAAAACTGTGCGGCAAACAATAACATCAGAGCATCTTTGGCCTTCAAAATTGTTTCACTAAGACACATTCCTTCGGGTCAGAGACATTTGACGGCCCTTTATTGCTGTCTGCGGTGGCATGTCACCGGAGGTTGACCACCTTTATAGGTCATGTGATATGAGGGGCATCTTGGGCCCCGCACAGCGGATCCCCAGGATCAAACACTCTTTGATTGGCTCTTTGACTCATTGATTTATGGGGACTGAAAGGCAACAGGAGTTCCACGGTTACACATACAATACAGACACTTTACACAGCAGTAATTGACTTGAAACTTTTAACTTAACGATGAGTCGGTTAAGAAGGTGAAGCAGTAAAATGATTCCCATAACTCCAACTGAGTAGTCGGTAATTATGCCGGTTGTCAGGTGGCAAATTCCAGTCAGAATCAGGCCAGTTTTAGCTCTTTGTCAAGTTATTTGATTAAAGTATCAAAGCAGTAGCCGATCAGTTGACATTGGGCAAGGATGGTACACCCTGGACAGGTCGCCAGACTATCGCAGGGGGACATGGGAAATTAGACCAAATTTACAACGCGTTAACTCAGGCCTTTCCTTTCTGTCTTACCCGCTACTTTTCTTGTCTGCCCTCTTTCTCAGAATTTAGCTGTCCAGACCAGACCAGTCCAGCCTTGCAGAGGAGAGATGCACTGTGGGTAACTGGTGCACAGCCCTGAGATGATTACAATGCACACAGGTTTGGAAAAGGCACCTACGACTTACAGGGGCCCTCAGGCTTTAAGGGCAATCTTCTACGTGAAAGGCTTATCACCTCTGCTCCAGCTCTCAGCTGGTGTGAGTGCCTTCAGAGCAACAGCATGGTTTTGAACCATTAGTCCACCCCACTAGAGTCAGCAACAAGACCTACCAATTAGTTTAATTCACATGCAGAAGTCTTTATGTCTCTCTGGCTGTCACATACTATAAACATCGTACCATTGTCTAACCTGCTGCTTAAGTCAATCGTGAAGTTAAACTGCTCAAATTAAAACGGGCTCCTATGTCAAGTTGGTGGAAAGAAATGACACTCCTGAAAATAACTAAGCTGACATAAATGTTTATTTGCGCATGAACTGAACAAATTGATAATATTCACCTTGGTATGTTGCAAGTGTCTTTTTCTCTGTGGTCTTAATAGACAATCATTATGTGGTGTAATTGTAAAGCAAAATGATGGAAAACAATTCATACAGGTTTGCACTAAAAATCTTACAAAGCGATATCAATAGTATACTCAGACACGGATAAGTCAAAGAGGATTCCTCATACACTGAATCCACAGAATTAATGTTTATGGGATATAGTTTCCAATCCAGGAAAAAGCTATTATCCATCACACTGTAAAAAAAAATCCTAATTTTACAGGAAATAAGTCTAAATTTTTACAGTAGTTTTTCTGTTTTTTTAAATTATATACAAAACTCTATAAAATTACAGACATTATCTGTAAATCAACAACCCAACTTTTAATTTACGTATTATGCTAATAATAACAAATTACATTTTTTTCTAATTTTTTTATAGAAAAATGTCTGTATTATTTATACAGTATTTTTACTGTTTTCTTAGATTACTTACAAATGTATGTAAAATAACAATAATTACCTGTAATTAAATATCTAGCTCGTTATATAAAGGTTTATGTCCATACTAACAATTTAACGATTTTCTTTGTAATTGTAAGGTAAATCATATTAGTTTTATATTAACATGTACTTTTACATTCAAACTCTGTAAATCCAGATTTTAATTTAGCAAATTTTTTCCATTACATCAAACATAATGCAGTCTTTTTTTTTAAAGAGTACAAAGTAGTACCAAGAATGATACATTTTTAGTCCTTTATGAGGAGCAACATAGGTTAATTGTGGCCCAGTGAGTAGAGGTCCTCTGGTAACCGCAGGGTTGGTGGTTTAATTCCCAGCTTTTATGTGTCTGGTCGGACTTTTCAAACCCTCCAGCCAGCAGACACAGCTCCTCTCTGGACAACACATTGTGTTGGTGCATCTCTGCTCTCTCTTGTTCCGCCTGCATCGCTCTTTTCCATTTTTTAATGTAGCTACGAAGTTTCTTATAGTTGTGATAGTGGGCGGGCTGTACCCAGCATGCAGTTCGGCGGTGTAAATGTCATAAACGTACAATTATTAGCCTTATGTATTATTGTATTATAATTGTTTATGTGACATAAACTGTTGTCTTGTGGTGTTTTACCCTGTTAGAGCGTTAGAGAGTTGTGGGTTATTAATTGTTGTCATAAAGTTAAAACCATGACTCAAACTCAATGCACGTAACATAAGTAGCTCCGACTGCTGCACCCTCAGCATTCACTGGTGAACAGTAAAATGCATTGCCTGTTGGGGAGGGACAATGTCTGGGCACCAGTGTGACAGTATGTGAAACATTCATACAGTATGTCAATTTGATGTTGGTATTCTGCCCAGCCTTACTTCTTTGAAGGTTTTGATATTAATGATTCAGGAAAATTCTGTAAAATAACAGTATTTCTCTGCATAACATTGAGTGATATCACTTTGTTGAAGGTGATTCATTGTAATAATACGGGAAGAATCTGTTAAATAACAGTATTTCTCTGCAGAACTTTGAGTGATATCACTTTGTTGAAGGTATTTGATCGTAATAATACAGGAAGAATCTGTAAAATAATAGTTTTTCTCTGCAGAATTTTAGTGATATCTCTTTATTGAAGGTGTTTGATTGTAATAATACAGGGAAACTCTGTAAAATAACAGTGTTTCACTGCAAAACCTTTAATGAAAATGTTCGTTAATTTATGGTTTTCGGCCTTTATTTGAATTAAGATATTTGACCTTCATTTTAAGGTTTTTGTTTGGCAGCCGCAGCTGCCAGTCATTTGACCTTCATTTTACGTTTTTTTTTTTTACAGTGCAGGGAATGGCAGTGAGACTGGTTGCCAGTCGTTCAGAGCGCTCATTGAAACAATTATACAAGACACATAATACACATTTATGTTTGCATTGAACTATTCTGGTATTACCACAGTAAACGACACATTGGTAGATGTTTTTTTTTTGTCACATCAAGAACATACTTCATGTTCAGTCTAATCACACAATTTTCTGTTTCTAATCACACAATTTCCATGTTCTGTTTAGACAAACTGGAAGAGACACATCTTATCCCACACTGCTGGGTGTTATAATCACTGCCAGACTGAAGATTACTTGCCACACCCACACACACACACCACAAGCACACACACACATACACACACACACACACACACACACACACACACACACACACACACACACACACACACACTGTTCAGCTCATTAAGTTAAGACCTCCTACTATCTAGCAGTAGCCAATCATGGTGATTATTAGGCAAGAGTTGATAAACTGTGGTCCAGCCTCTGCCCCGTGTGGAAAAGCCAAGCACAAAGGTGAAGAGTTAAGCACTGTGTGCTGACTGCCCAGTACCCAAGTCCTGGTTATCAGACAGAATCATTTCATTTGAGATGATCCAATTGTGGAGATGAACCCAAGCACAGACTTCGCAATTTTAGCACACCACCACGTTACAATTAAAATGTTTGTCTAAATTGATACAACCTATTCTTAAGGCAAACTTTATTTATATCATTGGAGACCCGCGACTCCAAAAACGTTCTCAAGTGGCTCTATGGTTAGACGGGAGGTACTCCCTCATGCTTTTGACAGAAATGTGTTGTTGGAACAAACAGTGACTCAAGTTCAACCAGAGACATGACTGCACCACCCCGTTTCCATTGCGCAGCCTGTGCCTGGCGCGCTCTGCAGGGAGGGCATCAAAATGAGGCTTAATCTCCAAGGCTTGTTGATTATATCCAGAATTCGGTACAAACTTGACACGCCCACGATAAAGGTTTGTGATTGGCATGATTCATTTATTTATCATGTAATTGCTCAATGTCATGAAAACATCTGATTTGGAACTTTGTGTGAAAGTGAAGACGCACTCAGTCTGAAATGAGACGTGTCAGCGGCACAAACGATCCACTTGATTTCAGAACAGTCTGATTGGATGAGCATGCACCTCTCAGGCACATGGCCAAATCAAGCCCCCACCCCCGCCCCTCCATCCAACCCTCCTCCTTCCCAAGGTGTCTCATTCACTTTTTTAGATGGGCACTCGGCCCCTCCTCTCCAGCACTGACGAAATAATAGTGTGCGTTAGGCAAAATCGAACTTGTTGCTTGCCAGCACTCCACGGTTCCTGTCGCCTCGTTCAGAACCAGGACCATCGCGGAGTGGAACCCTGCCACTTCAAGGGGAACAGAAAGGCGCACCGGGGAGATACGTTTTTGAGCCGATTTGGACAGGAGCTATTTGGGCACTTTTTACGCACCTATGTTACGCACTGGGACTAACTGGATTTAGGGACATATCTCGACATTTCTATATTTTATGGAATAAAACAACATTCAATGTAAGTATTCTGTTTTGTTTCAGTTTGAAATTAACTATGAATAAGGACTATTGTTCTAAACCAGATAACTGGCACTACATGCAATATTTGGCTTATTGTTTTCTCAACATTTTAAATATGACAGGATTATGTTTGTGATACAAATAAATATATTTCAGTGAACCCCTCAGTGTAAACTTAGTTCAACGCGGACGCACCCAGTGATGCCGTGTTGTCCTTAGATAACACTGGTGTGTCCCGCTACCGCGCGAGGCAAGTGAATTTCGAACTGGTCGAAGATCACTCCAAAAATGGAATTATAATAATTAATAGACTAACCACATTATTCATATATCCGTTGAACGAGCAGCAGGTGTTTCTATGAAGAAAAAAGTCGTCTTACTTAATTCTGGATGACAATATCAATATTTTAGCTCCAGCAGCCGATTCCGTTTGTTTCATAGCGAGGAGCATCTCTGAGCTTCACATAATGCTCAAACAATCTGCTCCCATTTATACACCCTTGTGATGGAGCGAATCTTTCTTTGCCTGACTCTTTCTTCTGATTTCATATAAACCTTCCTACGACGCCCTTTAATTTACGCACATAATTCTACAATAAAAGTGGCAGATGTAACATTTCTTTCTTTTATTATCTACCCAAAGTCTCATTTCATTTCTATTAGGGTGGGTCCGTTGAAATGGGAAGTCACACACTATACCCACCCTGACATATTTTAGTTAATTGCCTTTGCCATGGTATAGTCAGTGTCTCGTTTTTATATCAGTGTGCAGCTCCCACGGCGATCCACCACTTGTGTTTATACAGTGGGGTGGGGATGAGGACATGCAGGGGGCTCACTGCTCCTGTCCTCCTGGCTCCAAAAAAACTCACTTCGACCCCACAAGAAGCTTTAATTGTCTATCTCTAATAAGAACGAATGCAAATATTCTGCAGTTATTGTGATATGTCATACAAATGCGATGCCCCTTGTTTCCAATGGTGGTTTCAAAGTGTCCACTTATTTTTAGGAGGGAAATCAATACGTTACAATCGAGAATTTTCTTTATGGAAGTTTATTTGTATTGGTTCAAGTTTAGATCATGTCAATCCAAGTTGACTATTACTTTGTTAAAAAGACTGCACTAATGTCTAGATATATTATTTTTTTATTTTTAGATGAAGAATAGGTGGCCATCCCATTAATTTTTTCTTAAGCCCATGATAAAAAAATATCTTTAGCAGACCAATTTATTATAACTCAACAAATACATGCAACATGTGGATCCCCTAAAAAGCTAAAAGGAACAACATAAATGTAAAGACCTTGCATGAGTGGTTTCCTAATGCACATTTTTTTTTTCTCAACAGATGTTACGATATATAAAGTATATCCTGTGGTTGTATTGTCTCTGTGAAGCTGCCACTGCAACAGGTACGTTTTGAATGAGCAAATGCTCATTTTGTTTCTGTCACTGCTTTCTCCCTCCCTCCTCCCCAAATCTCCCCCTTTCTTTTAATTCTTTCCCTCACTTCTTCTCTTCCTCTACCCCCCTCTGTGAGTTTCAGCTAACTTAAAGTAATTTCACATGTTCACAGTCAGTGGCCGTCCGTACTCTACATCTTATCTGCAGCAAACTGACATTCAATTCAATTCAATTTATTTTGTATCGCCCAAAATCCCAAATCCCAAATTTGCATCAGTGGGCTTTACAGTCTATGACATCCTATGTCCCGGGACCTCAGATCGGTTCAGGAAAACCCTGACACTGATGTGTCAGCGTTTCCACACAGCATTGAGGTTGCATAAAGTAACAGACTGTGATAAGCCCCTTCCAGTATTCTTCCTGTGAAACCTATATAAGACTTTTCCCAATGGTGAAGGTGACAGTGTTGACCACAGAAGTTTGCATGTCGGGCCCCGCTGGCCCCCCTGGCCCCCCTGGCTCTCCTGGCCCCCAGTCTCTGGGTACGGATGGACACCTTTCAATTAGACGTGGCCAGTCTGGAAATAACAGCTGGTTTCACCCCCCGTCCTAATAAGGCCCTCTGGTAAAGCACACACACTCATGCCTCTGGGGCTGTCCCACCAATGTTTCCAGAGCATTCCCCACATTGTTCCCTGTGACCCCCCCACCCCCACCAAAAAAAAAGGTGAATCGTCTTCCTCTCCACAGGGCAAAGCGTGATTCAGCCTGTTGCTATTTGCTTGTGTCTGGTATCCTGTCTGTTATCCCCTTCGCTTCGCTCCATCACATAGAAGTGGAGTGAGACTCAGATACAGTCAACAGCTTAAACTCTGGACAGACATGAAGGGGGAGGGGGATTCAGCCCCGTAACAGTTTAACCTCGTCAGTCTTAGCCGTAGTGGAAGTCTTAACTGTTTGCAGTCAAAGTGTTACATTGCATATCCTTACCCAGTAGTACAATGTAGGTGTGCGGCATCACATCTTTAGCTGAGAATAGAGTAGGAGGTCACGAGAAGGGCGATACATGATGTTGTCCTGTGTGTGGCACGCTGAAGACATATTTATTTTATTGTTATGTGGGTCTACCTGTCATCATCATGTAGCTCGAGGAGGGATTATTTATGAAGGAAAACATGTCACTCAGCAGGGCCCTAAGATTAACTGATGCAACCACGACTCCCATGTTTAACTAATTATCTTTAACTTCATACAAAAATGCTGTACATACACTGGAGTCAGTGTTGAATGTGTTCCCACGCCCAGCATGTTGAGGATGAGGTTTGACTTTCCAAGAATCATTTTCAGGCCATGATGCATGTTTGTTTTTTAGGAGGCTGGGTGTAGTTGTCACAGCCCGTCAACATTGATGAGTTGGGCAACTAACAGCGTCTACTTGCATCTGGTAGAATGAGAGTCAACAGAAGAGACATTTATTAGCATACAAAGATAAACACATATTACAGCAGTGAACACATTTATACGATTTGGAAATGCATTTAACCCTTTTGCTTTTTGCCTTTCAGCCTCCAACATGTTATCGATAATCAGACCGGTCACCGGATCCCTCTCAGGGAAGGTGAATCTTCCCTGCTTCTTCTCCATCATCCCAACCTCGCCACCACTGATTAATCCCAAGGAAGTTGTCATTTACAGCAGAGATTACTTACGTATAAAATGGACCAAAATAGATGGAGAAGTGGAATCCACAGTGCTGGTGGCACAAAATGGCGTAATCAAAATAGGCTCAAGCTACAGGAACCGTGTCTCAGTGCCCAGTCACCCTGAGGATGTTGGTGACGCCTCGTTGACAATGGTCAAGCTGCGTGCCAGTGATGCGGGCACTTATCGATGTGAGGTCATGTACGGCATTGAGGACACCCAGGATACAGTTAACCTCGATGTCAACGGTAAGAAAGTCATGATCCCTCCCACGTCATACCAGAATCTGACAAGAGACTCTAAAATTGCTTCCCAAAGATACTCTCTGAACGTAGAGGGGGGTTGCTGCAAGGGTTTAATAATAGTGAAATGCAATACAAGTGGTGATAGAAATGTAAACGATGTGAGAGAGCTATGGGCGCCCTTCTGCTTACTTTGATAGCAGCAGCTACCCAGTAGTTACACAGAGTAACAACCGTTTTCACTTCTTATTTTAGAGGCGATGCCCTCTTAAAAAGAGATGAGACTCCGGGTCCCTGTCCATACCAAGTACAGCATAGTTTTAGTTACAGAGTTCAGACATCTAACCCAATAAGCCATTACTGCCCACATATGGATGGTATTACACACATTGGTAGAACAGAATCTATGTTATAACCTCATCCCGGCCATCTTGGGTGTCACCTTGTCAGTAGATACTTTTTTCTTGGTGTGGCACTCAGTGGGTGTTACAAAGCCTTTTTATTTTGCCTTTCCTGAGTAATATAATAATATGAGTATCCCTACTCACATTTACACAAATGTAAAATGATGTCACTGTCATTATGTGCACTCTACACGTCACATGATAGTATTTTTAGAGATATAACTCATGTTTTGGTGATGTATAAAACATGGGTGGGGTGGGGGGATACTGGGATAGTTATGTTTGTTTCTGGTTTCCAATCTGCAAAACCTCTTTTCCAACTATTTACAATGTTAACTAGGCCCATCAATAATATCTTTTTATATAATTTACTGTCCACAAATACGGGGATTTCAGGGCTATGGCATCATCTGCAGTTGTCTCTTTCATTTGTGGTGAACTAGTATTTTGCTTCTCTGTTTGGGTTATTGCTAAGTTCCCCCTTTCTAAAGAGGCTGAGAGACTCAACTATGTCACCCATGGTGTGTGCTTTTTAAGACATTTAACATTATGTATAGCACTGAAACTATGCTGATGAATTGCAGATCAATATGTTCATGTTTCGACACAAAACTAAGTTTTTTGATGGTAATTTGTTTTCTTCAATTTGTTGCCAGGTGTCGTGTTTCACTACCGGGAAAGCACCAGCAGATACACTATGGATTACCAAAAGGCTGTCCAAACTTGCCAACATATTGGAGCAGCTATTGCTACATATGACCAACTGAAAGCAGCTTATGAGGATGGCTTTGATCAATGTGATGCCGGCTGGATTGCTGACCAGACAGTGAGGTTAGCTGCCTTTTAATTGTCTGGCATGAAGTCATTTGTTTTAAACAACACTGCAATGATGTATGTTTTAATACTTTTGCTGAAAGGTAGGATGATGTGACCTATGTGTTATAATACCCCTGTTTTTCTATCTGCACAGATACCCAATCACAAAGCCAAGGAAGGGCTGCTATGGCAACCTACTGACTAAACCTGGTATTAGGTCATATGGGACCAGGACACCGACGAACACGTACGATGTATACTGTTACGTAGACAAACTTCATGGTGAGTCAATCACAAAATTGCTTCCATAGCCTTTCATTCAACTTTTATACTTCCAGTGCTCCTTTGAGCCACATGAGAGATTGTTTGTATTGCTCTCATATTTGTAGAAATGGCAGTACAAATGGTCAGGTACCTTCATCTACGCACAAATGTGGTCTTCTCACGATTTATTGATAAAGCCTATTGTCATTTGGGTCGTATTGGTTTGTCATTTCTTTTAAAGTGAGTCCCCAAGGAAAAAAGTCAGCTACCAAAATGCTTTACATTTGTTTGGCACTGCTTATAAGTCCTCATTTCTCAGCCAGCAGTCTTTGCCTGTCTGTTCATTATTCTGCCTGTTACTGCTAATGGACTAAACTCCACTCAGCATTTTATCAGTGTTAACATCAGTCAAGAGGGAGGTTAACGTGACACTTCTTTAACTCTATTCCTCCATTTGTAGTTGTTCTTCTTATCTGGGATTTATACATTACAGCCCAGTCCTGCTACAGTACATAATATAAGTAAGATCAGTTAGTTGTGAATATGAAGCCATCATTCAGTGTTGTGACATTTGTATTGTTGGGGTAACACATGTAGACAATATGTAGACAATGGTGGGAACGTCACCCCGCCCCACAGCCACCAGGGGCAAGCAGATACATCTTCCACTTAGTGCACAAATCTCTCTCAAAAGAAACTACATGCATTTTTGACACCCATCATATTCTACCGTTGTGTACAGAAATTGTAATTTGAAATAGTGGAGTTTGGTTGTTGAAAGTGACTCTTTGTGGAGGTCTTAATGTCTCTTGTCTGCTGTTAAGAGCGATGACATGTCTGGATGGAAAGCATCTCCTAAACTCAATGCCATTATAATTTAACGGAATGAAAGCAACATGGGATATTTGAAACGATTACGCCCTAGAATAACTGAAAACATGTAGTCAGTCAGTCATGCTTTCTTGTAATGTTGTTTGGTTTCAATTAAGATCTTGCCTTTCATTCATATTATCCTGCAGAACATATTCCTAATTGCCTTTCTGAAGGTAACTCTGACACAGACAACACAAGGGAAGGAAGGAAACATAGAAGGTGTGATCTTGTTCACTCCCCCCAAGGGGAAACCTACTGTCCAGTACAGACACATTCATTGACAGGCTAGGCACATTGTCTGCATTGCTATCCCACCTCAGATTAATATAATGAATGAACTACTGTTGTCCTAAATATGATTGGTGGGAGATGTTTTGGGTCCGTGCCCGGCACAGCTGTGGTTTTTGTCAGCTGTTTTTCAGCCATGTCTCTTCTGAAAGGTCAAACTTATCTAAAAATCTGTATTTTAAGATTACTCCAGATGATATGCCTTAGAGCACTCTTTTCAGTTCAAGTTATTTCAAATTAAATACAGAATGGCTGTTCTTCGGTTGGTGATACAGCACTGATTCATGGCAATACTTGTTTAATTGTTTGGTTGAACAGTGAATCCACTGCCCTTGACGTCTGCTTACGTAGAGTAGTCAGAGTTTGTGCCATGATCACGGATAGTTTGTTGCCATGTTGCCTTTGAGTTGGAGCTTTTTCTTAACTATTCATTGCACTTTTCCATTTCTATTTCAGGGGAAGTGTACTATGCTCCTGTGACCCGAAAGATGACTTTTGAGGAGGCAAGTGCAGAATGTCAGATGAGGGACTCTGTCCTGGCAACACCCGGCCAGCTCCACGCTGCCTGGCGACATGGTCTGGACAGATGTGACTATGGCTGGCTCTCTGATGGCAGTGTACGACACCCTGTTGCAATACCCAGAATGCAGTGTGGGGGAGGCCTGCTCGGGGTCAGGACCATGTACCGCTACAGAAACCAGACTGGCTTCCCAGAACCAACTATGAAGCTTGGAGCTTACTGCTTCAAAGGTAAACTCACTCACATGGTGTATGTATTTGGTATATTTACAGAATGTCATGGAGCAAAGTGTTACCTGCATATGGTGGGTCATATATGTTATACATATTTTGGTTTAGACAGTCACAGACCATTCACTGTCAAAACCAGGCTTTGACTGTGAGAAGCTATGATCTCATCTCCTATTCGCGTCTGCTTCCCCGCCCTTTAATTCAATGCGTCTTTGCACCGTTGTACACATTTCCACATCTGAACCAGACCAAGCTTATAACCTGTCTCATATTTTGGAGGAATGATTTTCTTTTGAACATTGCATGTTGCATGACAGTCTGGTTGAGCAGCTTGCAGTACAATTTAACTAACTGTCTCACATTTTAGTATCACGCACATTTCCGTGGCAACAATTTGCCAAAAGAAGAGTAAAATCACATTGGTAAAAACTTTGCTTATGGGCAACACAGCTCTTATTCAAATGGGGGATGTTTGTGAACAATATCTGTGCTTTTGTATCTCTATTACTTCCAGCTGGGCTAATCAGTGCTCCTTAAGCTTTATCCTCATGCAACCTCACTGTTGAAATGAAACAAACTCACTTGCCATCAATTGTGTATTCTTTGGACTTGCTTGTAGGTCACATTTAGAAATACATGGAAATGACTGCTTGTAGCAAACCATGGTGATTACTGACCATGGGAAGACAGGGAAATATAGCTATGGAGCCTTATAAATAGTGACACTTCATGGTTCACCGGATGTTCGCAGAATTATTCTATTCCCTCCTCAAAGAGTGGTCTTAACTAATCAGGATCCCCAGGGAAAAAACAAATTACAGATGAGAGTCACTATCTAGAGAAGCAGCAAAAGTAACTAATACCTCACCTGTCAGCCTTTTTAGTCTCCCTATCTAACTCTCTTTTCGCCTTTCTCGTCTCGTTTCCGCTGTCAGAGTTTGCCCTCTGTCATTCTCACTTGTACTTATCAGAGCAGACGTTTGGATAATGGACAAAGCTACTGCTGGACTTCTAAATCCAGTCATCCTCGGTGACCCCTGACCTGGCCTTTCCATCTTTACAAATGAGAGGTTGGACAGATAAGCCTTCCCCTGCCTGGCAATTTACTGCCCCTGAGCTATGCTAGCTCTTGCAGTGATAAGTCCCGACGGAGTTCAGAGGGCACACAAACAGGCCACCCTCACCTCCTGCTCTGTGTATTCCATGTCAGCTCTCTCAGTCCCGTTGTATTTACGCCCCCGTCTAAGTGCTTTTCAAGTACCCTTGTTTAGTTGGACTCACTCCATCATTTCCTGCTCACAATAATAACTCCCAAAAAATATATAAACCTACGTCAGTTAGACTACACAGAAAGGAAGTTGGTGCAGAAGGAAAAGGGGGATAGCTTGGCTCTGATTGGTCTCCGCAACAGCACGGAGAAAACAAAAGCCTCAGTAACAGCGTCGGTGAGATAATGCATTCTGTGAGAGCAGGCCCCATTTTTCCTAAAGGAAAAACGTGTCTCACACCTTACATCAGAGATAGTTTCATGAAGAAAGAGGGCTAGTACGTAATGGTCTACAGCTGGCTTTACACAGTCTGTCTGAGCCAGCGAGCAAAGCTTTCTAAGTTTCTGTTTATGGGTGTGTGTAAATGAGAGAGCACGGGAGGACAGAGGGGCGGGGGCAAACGTAGAGTAGTTAAACGGGATTAACTCACGAATAAAACCTTAAGAAAAAGTAGAAAATTCCGTAGAAGGCATTTAAATACCATCAATTACATATGGAAAGTTTAAATCAGGGACTGCTGCTTGATGACAGGACAAAATAAATGTAAACACTTGACCAATGAACTGTAGCAGGAGAGTCAGTGCCCAGAGTAAGAGAGAGGACAAACACAGTTAGGGCAACTCTATCAAAATCTTTAAGTTTATACCCTGTTTAATTCCTCTGTTACAGTCACGTGAATCCTTTCAGGCAGAGTCGGAAATGTTTAGAGAAACATTCAAAGTGCACTTACTTTTTCACAGAAAATAGAACACTTTGAAAATTACCTCATCTGCCATGAGATGATGACAAACTATCCAATTTCATTGGGAAGACTATTAAATGTAAAATCAGCACGGTAATGAACACAATAAATGAGGTTACAGGGGTGCAGATGAAAACTTCCATAACTTATTATTGGTTCCACTGTTAATATTATTGTTAAAGTGCAGGTTATAAACACCATTAGTTAAAAGAGGAAGCTTCTAGGAAACGTTTTAACTTTGGCTACTTTAAAGTAAAGTGTCACCCTGTTTTTGCAGCTGCGTCATGTGACTCTTTGACTGATTTGCTTGAATGAATTTTTTTCTTTTCTTTTTCCACTGATGTGTGCTTCTTAGGAAGGACTAAGGTGATCAACCAGACGGCCTTTGTGGACATGTCTGTGTTAGAAATCCTCACCACCACCACCAGCTCCATCACCTCCATCCCTCTACTGGAGAGTAGCACCACTACACTAACCCCAGCATCTGAACGTGTGTCAGAGGCAGAAGAATCTCCAGACTCTGCAGTTCCTACCAATCCTCCCTCTATGTTCTCTACCAGTATGACTCCATCTCGCCTCAGTCCAACAGGCCACGAAGAAGAGTTAATCACCACAGTTTCACCCACCATCAAAGAGGAACATGAAGACACTGATGACGTAACAGTGGCTCCAGACTTTAATGTTGATGACTTTGTAAGTGAAAATGTAACTCATATGGAATCTGCTCCCCACCGGGGTGACACATTCTCAAAGCCCCAACACACAACAGAGAGCCCTGGCTTAGAGGACACTGATGATCAGTCAATAATTAAGATCAGCACAATTCAACCTGATGTCCCCATGCCAGATGCCTCTCTCGGCACAGAGCCCATGTTTGCAAAGGGGAACACTGAGGAAACTAATCTGGATGATCTGATCACCAGAACAATGGCCTCCATCCTAACCGACACTCCCACCGAATCAACTGAACTGACCAGCGAGGAGGTGTTCAGCTCCCCAGAATCAGACTCAACTACTTGGCATCATTCAGCAACGCCATTCCCAGACTATGATGAGATTGAGACTGTGTTTGCGGTAGAGGGACTTCCACCTACTCCACCACCCCAAGGAGACCTCTCATTCAGCCCAGTAGACAGCGCTAGTATTATTGATGGAACAACTACACAAAGCACACCTCAAATGCAGGATGTAGAGACACATGCTATCGTCTACAAGGATGAGACCACACCTGGAGCTACAACAGCCAGCACTGCCCCGATTGACGTTGGAACCTCCACTGAGGATATGACATTGGCAACAAGTGTACACGACGTACACGTCGATGAGTTTACCAGTCAGGTGCCAGAGCACAGCGGCGACTACTTGATAGATGTCGACACAGTAACAGAGATGGGCACAGAGTACTTTACATCCGCTCCCATTGATCCAGCAGTGGCTGACAAGACCACTACTCCTGGTGCAGTGGTCGCTGATGTACCATCCATCCAAGTGACGGCCATCATTCAGAATGTATCAGGTGAGCCATACCAACAATTTTAGTTGGCAATTTTTTATTCAGTACAAAAGGTTCTAATTCAAGTGTAATTCAGATTTGGTTGTGCATGTAGGACATGGTGTTATTTTATCTTCATTTACCACCATAATTAAATGGTAAAAGATTGAAGGAGGGCCTGGCTGCTTTTAATTTACTAAAGTGCAACAAGTTCTGCAATTTGGTCTCTCTCCAATACTGTGTCCATTTTATTTGAGGGAAATAATAATTTGTTGTATTTATTGCTTTATTTTCTTTCACTATTTGTTACAAGTTGTTGCACGTTGCTTGTTGAACATGTGATCTCTTTCATGAATAGCCGTTGCAGACATTATCATGAAGTTGGATATTACAGTAGCTGGGAGTTGAGGGAGGTCGTGCTGTCCAGGGTGCTGAAGTAGAGAGAAATATTTATTTACACTGCCAGTGAAATGTATAGTGGTTGGATTCAACACAGCATAGGATGTAAACACAGCATAGGCAATGTACCAAGCGAGCTCAAATCAAGGCTCAAACAAATACTACTAATGACATGTTGTATTGTATGACTCATTGTACTTTTAAGGTTTAGTTAAGGTTCAGTAACTTGCACTCCAAATGAATATACAACTTAGTGGTAATTAATTGCAATCTACACGGCACTGGTACATGTTTGCATGGTGAGTCAATTCTTTGCATGTAAGCTCTTCCACAATTTACCAAGAGGAAGTGTTTTATTTTCCGGTTCCCTCGGGCTCATGTTTGTGTGTGTTCTCAGCATAACTTGCTGCTGAAGGATTGCTTCGCCTTAGGAGTTCCTTTGTTAGTCCAGCTGCGCAGATCATAATCATTGCGACACATAAAGAAGATTGGAGAGACAGAGAGACAGACACATAGAGAGACAGAGAATAAGAAAAAAGGAAGGAGGCAGCAGTAGAGAGATAGTGGAATCCATATCATGAACACAATATCTAAAAGACAAAAACTTAAAGGTGCAGTGTAAAGGATCTGGCGGCATCTAGGGTTGAGCTTTCAGACTGAAACCAACTGAAACTTCTCCATTGTGCCAAACGCTCTTCTAATAAACTGAAGAAAATATACTTATTTATATTATATTCCATTGCTGCCAATAACCCCCCCTCAATGCTTCATACTGTTCCTTTAATATAAAACATAATTTACTCATGATATAATCAAATCCTCATCTTTCTGCTTATTTGTGAGGATATATTAATTATTAATTAATTAATTATTATATTAATACAATGTTCATATTTCAGCTATGTCAATAATGTTATCGTAGACGTGACTCAAAGATATTTAATGAAAGAAAATTGAGAATTTTAAAATACATATTTCGGCCATGACTTTCAGGTCAGCGGGGCATGATTTCCCATGCAAACAGCAGCTGCATCATTTTGTACGTTAATTTGCTCTCCATCTCAGCTGCAAACATTGCTTTGGTGACTCATTCCTCTCCCCAGAAGAGCAGCTCTTGTTGGAGGAGAGAGATCTGTTGAATTGGAAAGGACACAAGTGAAAGCATTGGTTGTTTGGCAGTCTTTCAGAATTTGGTCTTGGGCTCTGGGGAAAGGTGCTACTCTAGGTTTTACACACTGTCTGTTCATTAACACGGTGTATAGAGTGATCAGTTTAGTTGCCAAGAGCACAGATTACATAACTTGTATGTTTGTGTGTACAGTATTGAATGTGAACGAGATGCAAAATCGTCCTGTGTGTCTGTATGACTTGTATTTGTTCTGCAAATCACTATGCCTTTGCAGTATTTCTCTCCTTCTGTGTGCATGCCCCATCTTGCTGACAGCCAGCCTGGCAATAACAGAGATGTGTTGGCAGCCTACCTGAGTAAGCACAGATGCCTCTCTTCGGCACAGACTGGACACCACCTCAAGAGGTGATGTCACGGCTAACGCAAAGCCTCCCCTCTCTATGAGGACAGCTGAAGGCTGCCGGACCAAAGCGAGTGATTATAGCGGCTTTTACTGCTACATAATGTGATGTGGCTCGGCTGAGGCCCTCGAGGACTCATTCTGCCCTCCCAGTCTGGGCTTGTGGAAAGTATTGTGGCACAGTGAGAACTGTGTTGTCTGGCTGCATGGCAACAAAGGGAATAGCCCAGAAATATAAATGAATGGATATTTAGTGTTGCCAAAATCTGTCAGTATATTATCATGCCATGTGTTCTTGATTAATTGAAGACAATTAAATTGTTTATGTTGTGATGAAAACAATGCACAGAACCACTAGCAGTACATTCTTACTGTGATAAAAACATCTGTTTTAACATTCAATTCACTAAGGCTTGCTAAATTGATCTATAAAGGAACAGTGTGACCTAGGATAAACCAATGTGCTGTGTCTGAAATCTAATTTATGCACCACATACTTAAAATGTGTACAATTGTTTACCTGAGTTTCCATTGCCTGGCAAGGGTTTTAAACAGGTGTCTCTCTGCAGACCTGAGGTGCTGCAGATGTTCTTGTTTGCATCCAATAATCTGAATTCTGAATCACCATTTGTGGGAAACAGACTGATGGGACAAGAGATAGAGAGAGAGAGAGAGAGAGAGAGAGAGAGAGAGAGAGAGAGAGAGTAGTAAAGTTGTATACCAAAGGATCTCAAAGGATTATGTGTGAACAATCTTTGCTTGTACATTATACAAACACTGGTAAACAATGCAGCCCAAACAAGACCAAATTGTGCATTTTAGGATTATGTATGCCAGCTGCCCTATGCATATTATCGGATTTGTGAAAAACATGTATTAAACTTTCAGACAATTGTTATTATTAGTTGTTAAATGGGACAAGCCTTTAACTTTAAACGGAATTAAATGCTGCTTCACTGTTAAACTTGAAATTAATAACAGACAGCTGCTAACATCTGAAATAATGTATTCTGTGGACCTATAATATAGGGAGTTGACACAATACCATAAATTATTCTACATTATAATGTTATCCAAATGAATAGTCCTATTATGAATATTACCTTTGTGAGAGTATACTATGTTTTAAGAATTGGACATACATGTTTGAATCCAACCCTTCTCTAATATTTTAAGCCATAAAGATTGTGATGTTGTTTTTGGGTTGTAATTTATACGGTATGATTTTTAAAATCTTATAAGAATATGTTTTAAATTAGGGGCATATGATATATTCCAAATATGTTGTTAACATATGGAAATACTACAATTCATATTAGTATCTTGGATATTGGTAGATTACCTGTTCAAGACTTTGTTAACATTGCTGTTCAAATTGGTTCTTGATAATATTAGGTTTTCAGTTTAGAATATAAATCTTTAAATTATGGTTTGAATGAATTTCAGAAGCAAACGTGTTGGAGAGTGATTTATTTGCAGTGTTTTACAATGTTGTTTTTTTAATGCTTTTTAAAAGAATGATTGTGTGACACTACTGTAAGAACTGTAAATGTTTGTTGCTGTTATAGTAATTCCCATGTGTGGTAAAACAAATTGAATGTGATAGAATTAAAATGAAAACAGCACCTCTTATGTTTATGACAGTGTGACTTTCTATAGCCGTCGTACTTACCACTCCCAGGAAATAATAAATACAATATGGTTTGTTATTTGTTTTTTTTGTTTCTTTACAATCCAACTCTTATTTTCTTTTCTTTTCTTTCCAGTTGACCAGGCTCTACTGCCACAAGATTCTCAGTCTCCCACTATACCAATTGTGCCTGACCATCCCACCCCCTCCATAGCCGATGGTGAGCCCATCCAGCAGAGTGGCGAACCAGACCTTTCCTCCCAAACATCTGTAACTATCACTCCAACTGTAAGCTTTATAGATGGTAAACATGAGATCACACTTGATTCACAGAGCACAGAAGAAAACGAGGCCAAAGGTACCCATATTTTGACAAATGTGACAAGTCTGGAAGCAAGCGATGAATTAACCACAGTGTTTGATTATAGTTGGTCCAATCTCCCTGTTGATAGCTCAACTGAATCTACTGAGGAACAGACTGAAATACTGGACTCTACAGAGATCCCAGATGTTGATATTGATGAGTATGACACTGATATAATCCCGATAGTTGAATCTACACCTCCTCACATACTCCCTAAAGAGGATGAGCTGATCATAAAGGACCCTACACAGACAGACATAATCTCTGTTCCAGCCTCAACAGTGGAGGACACAGTATCAAAAAGTACACAAAAACCAGGAGTGGGCCCAGCTCCCACAGATGCCACAGAGGGGATGAGTGATCTCACATCTACCTCTGCTGACTCTGTTCCTACGGTAACACCAGCTGAGCCACAGATCACCAAAGCAACTAAAGAAACCCAAACCCTGAAGGCTGAAGAGGAAACCACCTCTGTCATCACCACATCTGTACAAGAAGAGGCAGGTGAGTCAGGGAGGACTCCCACCTATGTCAAAAATGACTCAGAAGTGATTCAGACAGAGCAGGCTAAGGACCAATCCCCTGTTACTTCTTTAACTAAACTTTACACAGCCAGAGATAAAGCAGAGGCCACCGAGGACATACAAAGCACATCTGCCACTCCATCTGCTGAAGACAGTTCTCTGTCTGCATTGCAGACTGTGTACACTCCCTCCTCTGCTGACGATGAAGGGAAAACACCAACATCAACAACTAGTGACTCACAGAGCTCCACTCAAGATGTGGAGGGAGTAAAAGAGACCCAAGCCCCAGAAGAATTTGCCTTCAGCACAAGAGCTCCTTCAGTATCTAGTGCTTCAGCCTCTCCTGAACAGACACCCAAGACTGAGATACCACCAGCTATTGATGTAGACGGCACTGACTTATCAGCATCTGTAGCCCCTATCCTGGCTGAAACGTCATCTGCTATGGTCACAAGTCAGGACGGGAGTTCAATGAGCAAAATCCCTTCCGTCTCAACTACTGAGACATTTGCGACTCATGCAATGTCTACAACAGAGAAAAAAGCTTTAGGTGTTGACACAGTGTTTAACATGTTTACAACCACTCCACCTTCACATACATCTGCTGTGACTGCAATGTCTTCCACAAATACTAAAGAGAGTGAAGTGACATCACAAACAGCAGGCAAACATAAAACATCCATTTCGGCCAATGGCGAGTCGGAAAACACGTCAACATCCAGTACTATCCATGAGCAAAGGAAACAAGATGAGACAAACGGCCCTCCCTCTCATGAATCCCTTGCAACAACTGCTTCGCCCTTGCACAGTGCTATTGAAATTATCAAGACAACAATGGCCTCATTCACTGAATATTTCAGTCAGTACTCCTCACAGAGCACATCACTAATGACTGAGTCACCTGAGGAAACCACTGGTGTCACAAATGAGGATACTTCAGTAGCTCAAACTTCCTCATCTGTGGCCACTTATACTTCTCCAATCATTAGCACAGTCAAACCCAATGAGTCTATTTCAACTGCATCCTCAACAGTGGAAATATCAAGTGTAAGTAGAGTTACAAAGACAGGATCATTGCATCCTAGCACTGCTTTACAAATTACAGATGACCACACTTCGGTTATGACATCAACAGAAATTAGTGCAGCAGCTACCATGCTCAGTACAGATAAATCAGTTATAGGAACAGCACAGTATGAAACAGCTCATGGTTCAACCACAGATGGCACTGTATCTCCTTTCAACAGTAAGACGCTAACACCAGTATCACAAGAAATGCCAGAAGTCTCAACCAATGAAAGGCTAGCAGTTACTTCTGAAGTCAGCTCCATTTCCACATCCACGGATGAGATAAGCTCTAAGGGCCAGACAACATTGCCTGAAACATCAAAGAGTGGCATTATAGACAGTAAAACAGTAAAACCACTGCATTCAGAGTTAACATTAAGGACTACTGTTTCTTCTGACATCAGTGGGTCCCTAACTCCATTCTTTTCATTTAGCACAAGCAGTGAAGTGACAATGAGACAAACAGAAAAGCCATCCAGTTCACAGGATCCAGCAGTTAGTATCATCACTGACAAGGTTACCAGCACACTACCCGCTTCAACAGAGGAGGTGAGCTCTGGAGGTCAAACAATTACATATTCTGTGTACAGCACTGAAAAACCAACCACACTGTATGAAATAATTCAAAAACCAGCAGCTTCTGTACAACCAAGCACATCTGCTCATACTGGTACAACAGAGACAATCTCAATGCCAACTTCCGCTGATGAAGAAACTTCAGGCAAACAGACAACTGAAAAATCAAGAAAAGAGTTTGTAGCATCTACAGCCTCTTCATTGTTTATGACTGAGACACCAGCAGCACAAGTCACAGGTCAGTCTGAAAGCTTGTCAACCACTACAACGACTAACAAGAACAAAGACGGTTCTGTTTTCAATTCTACAGCTGGAGATATGTTGGGTGACAAAATACCAGACACAACTACTCAGAGATCTGTTGTTTCGGAATCATCTTCCCTGTACATCACTGGTACACCACAAACAGAAAAGTCACCTAAATCACAAGATAGTGTAACCACAAGGAAGACTGAGAAAGTATCAGTAACAGCAGACCCACATTTTACTTCCCCATCAACAGATGGAGAGAGCTCCAGTGAACCAACAACTGAGATTTCAGATGAGGAAACATTAAGAGTCACTGCTTCCTCAATACTCAGCACTGAGAAATCAGAATCTCTTGCATCTGCTATTGTAAATTCTGCTTTTACAGTAACTTCTTCTCCATTCCTTTCTGAAAGGCTGACAAGAGCAATGGTGCGTACAGTCACGTCAGAAACAAGCTCTGAATTTGACTCTAAAGATGAAGATAGTTCTATTTATCAAAAAACTGTTCTACCAAGCAAAGAGACTGCAGCTCCCACACCCTCCTCACTTCCACTTGAAAAGGAAAACAGCAAAGTCACAGATCAGACAGAGAAGCCTTCAGTTGCTTCAATTACTTATCAGTCTGAGAAAAGTTCTGTTCTCACTCCAACTGATGAAGATGGCACAGCAGACAAAACCAATGACATGTTCTTGCACATCTCTTCAACTATGTCTTTTCTGTACAGCACTAAAAAAACAACAGTAATGTCACCTGAAAAAGCAGAAAGTAGTGTCACAGAAAAGACAAAAATACCATCACCTTCAGGAGAACCATCAATTTCTTCAGTTTCTGACATGACAACGTCAGGCCCAAGAGGGAAGACTTCAATTTCAAAAACCACAAGTCAGACAGATGAAGGAGTAACAACAGAGACAATGTCTATTTTCCCAACAACAGATGAAGAAAGCTCAGGTGATCAGTCTACTGAGAGGTCCAGCAAAGAGAGCACAGCTCCTACGATGTTGAATAGCACTGAGAAGTCAACAACCCTTCCAGTTGGGAAAAGAGACAGTACTGTCACCGCTCATACAGAAACGTCTTCACTCTCTCCTGTTGATTATAAGTCAGAGCAAAGTTCCAGTGTCACTCTAGCAGATAAAGTTGGCTCAGATGACCAAACCCCTGATATGATAACTTCAACCTCATCTGTAACAGGCACATCTTCTCTCTTCAGGACTGACGCACCAACAGCAATGTCACCTAAAACAACAGACAGTCTTGAAACAGATAAGACCAAACTGCCAACACTCACCGAACAACCATCTGTTCCTTCAATCTCTGATGAGACTCCCATAAGCTCGACAACCTTGTCTCCAAGACTGGCTTCTGTTGTATCATCTGTTGTTACAGACATTGAGGGTAAAGATATTATGAGGGGAACTACAATGGTAGAGTCAATTCCTTCCATCAGTGGATCAACCATGAAACCTGAAAAAGCGTCACTTCCCATTACCACAGATTCAGAGGGTTCTGGAGATGGCACTGAAGACTCTTTCATTACAGGAACTCCTGTTTCCTCATTGTGGAGTTCAGATTCACCGTCAGTGGCAGCTTCTCGTCAAACTGAAACAATTGATTCTTCAAGATCAGCTGTTACTGTAGCTTCATACCTCTACAGTACTGAGAAACCAATATCAGAGTCACCTGAAACAAAAGAGATTGGAACCACAAATCAGACTGGGAAATTATCAGCTACACCAGAGACAAGTTCTACTTTGCCAACAACAGATGAAGATGGCTCAGGTGACCAAACTCAAACTATATTCACTAAGACCTCATCTGTTACAGCTAACTTGTCTCTCTACAGCACTGAGGCACCATCAAGACCATCTCCTGTAACATCATCAGCTGGTTCAGACATGACAGATATAGATATTAGCACTGAAAATACAATGGTGGAGTCCATTCCTTCATCCAGTGGATCATCCATGAAAGCGGAAACAGCATCATTCCCCATTACCACGGAGAGTTCTGGAGACGGCAATGATGAGTTCATGGAAAAAGAGTTTATTACAGCAACTGCTGTATCTTCTTTGTGGAGTACAGAGTCACCATCAGTGACACCGTCACGTCAAACTGAAACAAGTGATACTTCAAAATCTGCTGTTACTGTGGCTTCATCACTCTATAGTACTGAGAAACCAACATCAGAGTCACCTGAACCACAAAAGACTGTAACCACAAGTCTGTATGGGAAAATATCACTAACGCGAGAGACAAGTTTTTCTTTCCCAACAACAGATGAAGAGGTAGTTGTTTCTATAATCTCTGATGAGACTCCCATGAGCTCGACAGCCTTGTCTCCAAGACTGGCTTCTGTTGTATCATCTGTTGTTACAGACATTGAGGGTAAAGATATTATGAGTGGAACTACAATGTCAGAGTTGATTACTTCCATCAGTGGATCAACCATGAAACCTGAAAAAGCATCCTTTCCCATTACCACAGGTTCAGAGGGATCTGGAGATGGCACTGGAGACTCTTTCATTACAGCAACTCCTGTTTCTTCATTGTGGACTACAATGTCACCATCAGTGGCAGCTTCTCATCGAACTGAAACAATTGATTCTTCAAGATCAGCTGTTACTGTAGCTTCATCCCTCTACAGTACTGAGAAACCAACATCAGAGTCACCTGAAACAAAAGAGAATGGAACCACAAGTCAGACTGGGAAATTATCAGCTACACTAGAGACAAGTTCTACTTTGCCAACAACAGATGAAGATGGCTCAACAGCCCAAACTCAAACTCTATTTACTAAGACCTCATCTGTTACAGCTAACGTGTCTCTCTACAGCACTGAGGCACCATCAAGATCATCTCCTGTTACATCATCAGCTGGTTCAGACATGACGGATATAGATATTAGCACTGGAAATACAATGGTGGAGTCCATTCCTTCATCTAGTGGATCATCCATGAAAGCGGAAACAGCATCATTCCCCATTACCACGGAGAGTTCTGGAGACGACAATGATGAGTTCATGGAAAAATATTTTATTACAGCAACTACTGTCTCTCCTTTGTGGAGTACAGAGTCACCATCAGTGACACCGTCACGTCAAACTGAAACAAGTGATACTTCAAAATCTGCTGTTACCGTGGCTTCATCACTCTATAGTACTGAGAAACCAACATCAGAGTCACCTGAAACACAAAAGACTGTAACCACAAGTCTGTCTGGGAAATCATCACTAACGCAAGAGACAAGTTATTCTTTTCCGACAACAGATGAAGAGAGCTCAGGCGATCAGAAGACTGAGATTTCTATCAAATATTCTACAGCTCCTATAGTCTCGTCATTGTCGAGTACTGACAAATCAACAGCACTTCAAGTTGGAGAAAAAGACGATACCGTCACCGCTCATACAGAAACGTCTTCACTCTCTCCTGTTGATTATAAGTCAGAGCAAAGTTCCAGTGTCACTCTAGCAGATGAAGTTGGCTCAGAAGACCAAACCCCTGATATGATCACTTCAACCTCATCTGTAACAGGCACATCTTGTCTCTTCAGGACTGACGCACCAACAGCAATGTCACCTGAAACAACAGAGAGTCTTGAAACAGATAAGACCAAACTGCCAACACTCACCGAACAACCATCGGTTTCTCCAATCTCTGATGAGACTCCCATAAGCCCAACAACCTTGTCTCCAAGACTGGCTTCTGTTGTATCATCTGTTGTTACAGACATTGAGGGTAAAGATATTATGAGTGGAACTACAATGGCAGAGTCGATTCCTTCCATCAGTGGATCAACCATGAAACCTGAAAAGGCATCACTTCCCATTACCACAGATTCAGAGGGTTCTGGAGATGGCACTAGAGACTCTTTCATTAAAGGAACTCCCGTTTCTTCATCATGGACTACAGTGTCACCATCAGTGATAGCTTCTCATCAAACTGAAACAAGTAATATTTCAAGATCAGCTGTTACTGTAGCTTCATCCCTCTATAGTACTGAGAAACCAACATCAGAGTCACCTGAAACAAAAGACATTGGAACCACAAGTCAGACTGGGAAATTATCAGCTACACCAGAGACAAGTTCTACTTTGCCAACAACAGATGAAGATGGCTCAGCTGAACAAACTCAAACTATTTTTACTAAGACCTCATCTGTTACAGCTAACGTGTCTCTCTTCAGCACTGAGGCACCATCAAGACCATCTCCTGTTACATCTTCAGCTGGTTCAGACATGACGGATATAGATATTAGCACTGGAAATACAATGGTGGAGTCCATTCCTTCATCCAGTGGATCATCCATGAAAGCGGAGACAGCATCATTCCCCATTACCACGGAGAGTTCTGGAGACGGCAATGATGAGTTCATGGAAAAAGAGTTCATTACAGCAACTACTGTCTCTTCTTTGTGGAGTACAGAGTCACCATCAGTGACACCGTCACGTCCAACATTAACAATTGATACTTCAAAATCTGCTGTTACTGTGGCTTCATCACTCTATAGTACTGATAAACCAACATCAGAGTCACCTGAACCACAAAAGACTGTAACCACAAGTCTGTATGGGGAGTCATCAGTTACACCAGAGACAAGTTATTCTTTCCCGACAACAGATGAAGAGAGCTCAGGCGATCAGAATACTGAGATTTCCATCAAATATTCTACAGTCCCTACAGTCTCGTCATTGTCGAGTACTGAGAAATCAACAGCACTTCAAGTTGGAGAAAGGGAAAGTACTGTCACCGCTCATACAGAAACGTCTTCACTCTCTCCTGTTGATTATAAGTTAGAGCAAAGTTCCAGTGTCACTCTAGCAGATAAAGTTGGCTCAGAAGACCAAACCCCTGATATGATAACTTCAACCTCATCTGTAACAGGCACATCTTCTCTCTTCAGGACTGACGCACCAACAGCAATGTCACCTGAAACAACAGACAGTCTTGAAACAGATAAGACCAAACTGCCAACACATACCCAACAACCATCTGTTCCTTCAATCTCTGATGAGACTCCCATAAGCCCAACAACCTTGTCTCCAAGACTGGCTTCTGTTGTATCATCTGTTGTTACAGACATTGAGGGTAAAGATATTATGAGTGGAACTACAATGGCAGAGTCGATTCCTTCCATCAGTGGATCAACCATGAAACCTGAAAAGGCATCACTTCCCATTACCACAGATTCAGAGGGTTCTGGAGATGGCACTAGAGACTCTTTCATTAAAGGAACTCCTGTTTCTTCATCATGGACTACAGTGTCACCATCAGTGATAGCTTCTCATCAAACTGAAACAAGTAATATTTCAAGATCAGCCGTTACTGTAGCTTCATCCCTCTATAGTACTGAGAAACCAACATCAGAGTCACCTGAAACAAAAGACATTGGAACCACAAGTCAGACTGGGAAAGTATCAGCTACACCAGAGACAAGTTCTACTTTGCCAACAACAGATGAAGATGGCTCAGCTGAACAAACTCAAACTATTTTTAATAAGACCTCATCTGTTACAGCTAACGTGTCTCTCTTCAGCACTGAGGCACCATCAAGACCATCTCCTGTAACATCTTCAGCTGGTTCAGACATGACGGATATAGATATTAGCACTGAAATTACAATGGTGGAGTCCATTCCTTCATCTAGTGGATCATCCATGAAAGCGGAAACAGCATCATTCACCATTACCACGGAGAGTTCTGGAGACGGCAATGATGAGTTCATGGAAAAAGAGTTCATTACAGCAACTACTGTCTCTTCTTTGTGGAGTACAGAGTCACCATCAGTGACACCGTCACGTCCAACATTAACAATTGATACTTCAAAATCTGCAGTTACTGTGGCTTCATCACTCTATAGTTCTGAGAAACCAACATCAGAGTCACCTGAACCACAAAAGACTGTAACCACAAGTCTGTATCGGGAGTCATCAGTTACACCAGAGACAAGTTATTCTTTCCCGACAACAGATGAAGAGAGCTCAGGCGATCAGAATACTGAGATTACCATCAAATATTCTACAGTCCCTACAGTCACCTCATTGTCGAGTACTGAGAATTCAACAGCACTTCAAGTTGGAGAAAAAGACGATACCGTCACCGCTCATACAGAAACGTCTTCACTCTCTCCTGTTGATTATAAGTCAGAGCAAAGTTCCAGTGTCACTCTAGCAGATAAAGTTGGCTCAGATGACCCAACCCCTGATATGATAACTTCAACCTCATCTGTAACAGGCACATCTTCTCTCTTCAGGACTGACGCACCAACAGTAATGTCACCTGAAACAACAGACAGTCTTGAAACAGATAAGACCAAACTACCAACACTCACCGAAGAACCATCTGTTCCTTCAATCTCTGATGAGACTCCCATAAGCTCGACAACCTTGTCTCCAAGACTGGCTTCTGTTGTATCATCTGTTGTTACAGACATTGAGGGTAAAGATATTAAGAGGGAAACTACAATGGTAGAGTCGATTCCTTCCATCAGTGGATCAACCATGAAACCTGAAAAAGCGTCACTTCCCATTACCACAGATTCAGAGGGATCTGGAGATGGCACTGGGGACTCTTTCATTACAGCAACTCCTATTTCCTCATTGTGGAGTACAGATTCACGGTCAGTGGCAGCTTCTCGTCAAACTGAAACAATTGATTCTTCAAGATCAGCTGTTACTGTAGCTTCATCCCTCTACAGTACTGAGAAACCAACATCAGAGTCACCTGAAACAAAAGAGATTGGAACCACAAGTCAGACTGGGAAATTTGCAGCTACACCAGAGACAAGTTCTACTTTGCCAACAACAGATGAAGATGGCTTAGGTGACCAAACTCAAACTATATTCACTAAGACCTCATCTGTTACAGCTAACGTGTCTCTCTACAGCACTGAGGCACCATCAAGACCATCTCCTGTAACATCTTCAGCTGGTTCAGGCATGACAGATATAGATATTAGCACTGAAAACACAATGGTGGAGTCCATTCCTTCATCCAGTGGATCATCCATGAAAGCGGAGACAGCATCATTCCCCATTACCACTGAGAGTTCTGGAGACGGCAATGATGAATTAATGGAAAAAGAGTTTATTACAGCAACTACTGTATCTTCTTTGTGGAGTACAGAGTCACCATCAGTGACACCGTCACGTCCAACATTAACAAGTGATACTTCAAAATCTGCTGTTACTGTGGCTTCATCACTCTATAGTACTGAGAAACCAACATCAGAGTCACCTGAACCACAAAAGACTGTAACCACAAGTCTGTATGGGAAGTCATCAGTAACACCAGAGACAAGTTATTCTTTCCCGACAACAGATGAAGAGAGCTCAGGCGATCAGAATACTGAGATTTCCATCAAATATTCTACAGTCCCTACAGTCTCGTCATTGTCGAGTACTGAGAAATCAACAGCACTTCAAGTTGGAGAAAAAGACGATACTGTCACCGCTCATACAGAAACGTCTTCACTTTCTCCTGTTGATTATAAGTTAGAGCAAAGTTCCAGTGTCACTCTAGCAGATAAAGTTGGCTCAGAAGACCAAACCCCTGATATGATAACTTCAACCTCATCTGTAACAGGCACATCTTCTCTCTTCAGGACTGACGCACCAACAGCAATGTCACCTGAAACAACAGACAGTCTTGAAACAGATAAGACCAAACTGCCAACACATACCCAACAACCATCTGTTCCTTCAATCTCTGATGAGACTCCCATAAGCCCAACAACCTTGTCTCCAAGACTGGCTTCTGTTGTATCATCTGTTGTTACAGACATTGAGGGTAAAGATATTATGAGTGGAACTACAATGGCAGAGTCGATTCCTTCCATCAGTGGATCAACCATGAAACCTGAAAAGGCATCACTTCCCATTACCACAGATTCAGAGGGTTCTGGAGATGGCACTAGAGACTCTTTCATTAAAGGAACTCCTGTTTCTTCATCATGGACTACAGTGTCACCATCAGTGATAGCTTCTCATCAAACTGAAACAAGTAATATTTCAAGATCAGCCGTTACTGTAGCTTCATCCCTCTATAGTACTGAGAAACCAACATCAGAGTCACCTGAAACAAAAGACATTGGAACCACAAGTCAGACTGGGAAAGTATCAGCTACACCAGAGACAAGTTCTACTTTGCCAACAACAGATGAAGATGGCTCAGCTGAACAAACTCAAACTATATTCACTAAGACCTCATCTGTTACAGCTAACGTGTCTCTCTACAGCACTGAGGCACCATCAAGACCATCTCCTGTAACATCTTCAGCTGGTTCAGGCATGACAGATATAGATATTAGCACTGAAAACACAATGGTGGAGTCCATTCCTTCATCCAGTGGATCATCCATGAAAGCGGAGACAGCATCATTCCCCATTACCACGGAGAGTTCTGGAGACGGCAATGATGAATTAATGGAAAAAGAGTTTATTACAGCAACTACTGTATCTTCTTTGTGGAGTACAGAGTCACCATCAGTGACACCGTCACGTCCAACATTAACAAGTGATACTTCAAAATCTGCTGTTACTGTGGCTTCATCACTCTATAGTACTGAGAAACCAACATCAGAGTCACCTGAACCACAAAAGACTGTAACCACAAGTCTGTATGGGAAGTCATCAGTAACACCAGAGACAAGTTATTCTTTCCCGACAACAGATGAAGAGAGCTCAGGCGATCAGAATACTGAGATTTCCATCAAATATTCTACAGTCCCTACAGTCTCGTCATTGTCGAGTACTGAGAAATCAACAGCACTTCAAGTTGGAGAAAAAGACGATACTGTCACCGCTCATACAGAAACGTCTTCACTTTCTCCTGTTGATTATAAGTTAGAGCAAAGTTCCAGTGTCACTCTAGCAGATAAAGTTGGCTCAGAAGACCAAACCCCTGATATGATAACTTCAACCTCATCTGTAACAGGCACATCTTCTCTCTTCAGGACTGACGCACCAACAGCAATGTCACCTGAAACAACAGAGAGTCTTGAAACAGATAAGACCAAACTGCCAACACATACCCAACAACCATCTGTTCCTTCAATCTCTGATGAGACTCCCATAAGCTCGACAACCTTGTCTCCAAGACTGGCTTCTGTTTTATCATCTGTTGTTACAGACATTGAGGGTAAAGCTATTATGAGTGGAACTACAATGGCAGAGTCAATTCCTTCCATCGGTGGATCAACCATGAAACCTGAAAAAGCATCACTTCCCATTACCATTGATTCAGAGGGTTCTGGAGATGGCACTGAAGACTCTTTCATTACAGGAACTCCTGTTTCCTCAATGTGGAGTTCAGATTCACCGTCAGTGGCAGTTTCTCGTCAAACTGAAACAATTGATACTTCAAGATCAGCTGTTACTGTAGCTTCACCCCTCTATAGTACTGAGAAACCAACATCAGAGTCACCTGAAACAAAAGAGAATGGAACCACAAGTCAGACTGGGAAATTATCAGCTACACTAGAGACAAGTTCTACTTTGCCAACAACAGATGAAGATGGCTCAGCTGAACAAACTCAAACTATATTTACTAAGACCTCATCTGTTACAGCTAACGTGTCTCTCTTCAGCACTGAGGAACCATCAAGACCATCTCCTGTTACATCTTCAGCTGGTTCAGACATGACGGATATAGATATTAGCACTGGAAATACAATGGTGGAGTCCATTCCTTCATCTAGTGGATCATCCATGAAAGCGGAAACAGCATCATTCCCCATTACCACGGAGAGTTCTGGAGACGGCAATGATGAATTAATGGAAAAAGAGTTTATTACAGCAACTACTGTATCTTCTTTGTGGAGTACAGAGTCACCATCAGTGACACCGTCACATCAAACTGAAACCAGTGATACTTCAAAATCTGCTGTTACTGTGGCCCCACTTCAAGTTGGAGAAAAAGACAGTGCCGTCACCGCTCAGACAGAAACGTCTTCACTCTCTCCTGTTGATTATAAGTCAGAGCAAAGTTCCAGTGTCACCACAAATCAGACTGAGAAAGCATCAGTAACAGCAGGGACTAGTTCTACTTTCCTAACAACTGAACACGCAGGAGATGAGGTGACACACATTACAACAGGGGGAATAATTGACACAACTATACCACCACTGTCCAGCACTCATCACTTATCGCCCACAACATTGGTAACAACAGTTACCACACCTCTACTGTCAACATCAGACATGATAACTACACAACAACTTCAAAAGCTGGAAAGCACAGAAAAAGCACCAGCCATCCAGATAATTGATGAATTAGAGACACATTCTGCAATTACCTCGACTGAGGAGGACAGCTCAACTTGGCAATCAACTGAAATTCTAACAGAGGAATCATCTGCCATTTCTTTTTTACCAATTACAGACCAAACAGTGAATCCAAGTAGCCACATAGCTATAATGATTGATAGCTCACAGCAAACAGCTACCGCATCTCCAATTTCCATAAGGCCATCTATCCCTATAATTGATGACACTGAGTTTATTGATCAAACCACCAAAGTTTCTGGTAAAACATCAACCACTTTCTCTTCAATGTTCAGCACCGAGAAACCAGCAGTAACAACAGCATTACTTGCAACTGGAAGTGGTGATCTTCTCAGAAGCTCAGAATCTACTGCTATTACAGCTTTGTCTTTGTCCAGTACGAATAGACCAATTCCTACTGAAAAAGAAAAGACCACAGAAAAGCAAACTGTAACTTTTGAAACAGAGTCTGAGATCACAACTACTGAAAGTACTGGAAACCAAACTTCGTACATGTTTACCAAGGAACCTTTTTTGCCTTCTTCCATCAGTGTTTCATCATCCTTTGTATCCAGCAAAGAGAAAAATGTGATGACAACTGTTGCAAGTATTACTTCATCTCTGCACAGTACTGAAAAACCAGCAACTGTTTCAGCTAGCAAAGTGCATGAAGAGGGCTCTGGGGACCAAACCTCTGATACGTTTGCTGAGATCTCTGCTGTGACAGCTTCGTCAGTTGCCAGCACAGCATCCTCAAGTGTCAATCCCTCAGTGCAGTCAGAAGAGGAAGTGGACTACAGTATCAGCACAGACTTCATGTTAATTGAATCCTTACCTACCTTTGTGAGAACAACTGTTAAGCCTAGCATGATTGGTTTTACCACTGACTCAAGGTCATTATTCACTGAAGAAGAGACTTCAGGTGATGTTGCCACTGATTCTATTTCTTCCATGTTCAGTACAGAGACACCAGCAGCAGTGTTTTCAGAAACATCAAAAAGCAATGCAACCGAGGAAACAACAGTTACCTCTCCAGAGGTTCTGACAAAAGCAACAGCAAGCGTAGCTACCACACTGTCTTTAACGATAAACACAGTGAGGCAGTTATTGACAACAGCATCACCCGAAACTGAAACACCTGAAGTTTTAAAATCTAATGGAACCTCAGATTCTTCTCTCTTCAGCACTGAGAAACCAACTCTAAGGCCGCCTACTGCCTCAAGCACATCTCAAAACAAAGTCCCATTCTTTACAGCAACAGATGGAAGTCAGATAGCTGAGAGCACGTCACAGCCTGGTGTTGAATCATCAACCCAAACCTTCTCAGATTTCATGACAGATGAGTCTACCACAATTGAGGCAGTGACAAAATCAGTATCTGAGTCAAAAATTGAGGATTTTACTGATGTAGAGGGCTCAGGAGATGACATATCTGCATCCACAGATGAAACTCCCTTAGAAACACCAACAGCGTCGGATCAATCCTCTGTGGAACAAACAACCTTAGCAATAACCACATTTAGACCATTGGTTACAACCACATTTATTGAGGAGAAAAGTTTGGGTGCCAGAGAATTTATGGCAATCACAACAAGCCCCTATACGTTTGAAACCTCTCAACCCTTGGCAATCCCAAGTGTCATTGTATATACCTCAAAGGAAACCTCTACTTTTATTGACATGGAAAGCTCTGGTGGCTCACCTGGTGAGGATGATTTGGAGTCAAGTTCAGATGGATCTGGTGCAGAGGCATCCATTGAGACAACATCTAAACCCCACGAAGAATTTACTGTGGCCACAGATGAGACCGAAATAGATGACACTGAGAGAACATCTGACATGTCAAGTGTGTCATCCTCGATTCACTCCAGTACACAGCTAACCATGGAATTCATGTCATCAACCCAATCACCACACATGACAAGCACTGAGATTTACATTACTGAGCAGGGCAGTGGAGCCGTCCCAGAGGATTCTGCAGTAAAGGGTGATAGTTCAGGTTCTGACATTTCCGTTGGATCAACTACATTTAAACCACTCACAAGTTTTACTGTTGTACCCACTGCTGTAGCAGCTACAACAGAAATTAATTTGTCATCTAGTGCTGATGCTGTCACAGAGGAGGGATCAAGTGACCAAACAACAGATCTGTCCACTGACAATGTTACAACACAAAAACCTACTGCCACTTTTTTGCTTCACAGCACTGATAATCCAGTGTCTCCTGCTGTCACTGTGGTTACATCTTCAGCTTTATCGGATATTGTAGATACAGAGATAAAGAGTTCAGCATCTTCCCTGTTCAGCACAAAGAAACCTAAAACAACAACATTAGTGCATGGAAGTGGACCCTATGATATTCCAAAAGCTGCTGTAACTGCAGCTTCCTCTCTCTATAGCACTGAGATGCCAAACATAACAACAGTATATGCTGTCACATCTGCCCAGTCAGTTAATGTGTCTGTATCTGCAACTGATGAATCAACACCAAGCTCAGCCTTTACTTTGACAGAGGGAGAGAGTTCTGGTGACCAAACCACGATGTTGTTCCCCTCAAAGCCATCACTGATAGACAGCGTCACATTTGGAGAAGCAACAGGTGAAACCGAAACCTTTGTGTCTGTCACACCAACCTCTGATGAGCAGGTTTCCTCACAGGAAGAGGGAGTTACTCCAGATACTCACAGCCCCACCACATCTGAAGCTACAGAGCCTCCTTTTTCTAACATTGGGAAAGATAAAGTTACTGTAGCTGAGCACAAAACACAATCCTCCGATACAACTATGCCTCCCCATACAATTGGAACTTCAGTGAGTGATCGCTTTACAGTTGACTTCACCACAGTAAGCTCTAGCAGTGAACAGCCAGACGGATTCGCATCAATGTCCTCCCCTATTCCCTCCATTATATATCATAGCATTACAGACCAACAGGTCGTGATCATTACTCCCAGTAGCAGCCAATCCAAGACAGACCTAACTGAACAAACACCTACCATGGTTCTGCATGTGTCTAAACCATCAACCAGCACAACCATCATATTCACAGAGGATGCAAAAGATGAAGATGAGTTGTTCTCTGCTGTAACAGACAGTATGAAGGAAGGCAGTACCACTCCTGAACGTATCACCAAAGACAATACAATTATTGATGCCGATACTATCTCCATAATTCCCTCTTCTTCCTTTTACCCAACCATCCAGACAGAGGAAGCTGGAGGTGTCACGCCAGTTACAATGACACACAGGTTGGGGGTAACAGTAGAATCAGAAGGTTCAGGGACTGATAGTGCCACCTTCTTTACTCCTAAATCAGTAACTGTACATGCAACCTCAACCAATGATTTTCCATTAGCCTCAACATCTTCTGAATATTTACCGCCCACTTCACACCCATCAACCGTAGAAGGTGTGTCAAGTATTCAGACATCTAGTGAAGAGACGGTTACATCTGCACCACACTCCACTCTAGCTACTACTCTGTCCACAAAGTCAAGCTCTGAAGAAACATATGATTTGACTACACCCTATATAGTTTTCCCTATTGGGACTCATACCAAACCAGTTCCAGGGCTGGTGGAAGAGGATTTATCAGGCGAGGACACTTCTGATAATGTCACTCAGTCTATAACTGAGATTGCAGCTTCCTCATCTTTGCCATCTCAAACTTTAACCGGTAGCTCGGTGTCCAGTGGGTATATGATCAGCACAGTTGAAATATTGAAACCCATTACCTCCTTACCCACAGCTCTTACAGCCACAAATTATGATACAACAAATAAAACATTAGGTTCAACCATTTCCACGCAAACCACTGTACCTTTAGTTGCTGTAACGCCGCTCACACCTGTTCCCACTGACCCTGGCACAGTGAAATCAACCAGTAAAGCATCTGAAGATGAATATTCAGGTGACGATGTCTCTGATCAAGACTCATCTGAGGCAACTTCTGGGTCTTCTGCGGCTGGATGGACAGCATCTGAAAAAACAATGGCATCTACAGCCTCTTCACTGTTCCGTACTGAGAGACCAACTGTTGCCCGTGATACAGGACATACAGATGAGGATGTTACACGTGACCAAAACCAAAGTGTGTTCACTGAGGGCTTGATTACAACGAATAAGCCAGAGCACATCTCACCAACCTCACCTGGAATTGCCCAAGGAAAGTTTGCAAAGTCACCAACAAGTGCATTGTCTTCTCTTTATAGCACAGTGAAACCCTCTGACATTACTGATACAGACACTTCAAGCGATCAAACTTCTGGTATACTGACAACTTCAACAGGGAAGGCCAAATTGGTAACATTTTCAGTTACCTCACCTGAACCTGCCACCAGCAGCACTGAAATTGCAGTATCAAATGCTGCTTCAAGTCTTTATAGCACGAAGAAGCCAACCGTCACATCTCCTAAAGTTACTGGGAAGGATAGATCATATGATCACACTCATTATACAGAGCATGTGACACAGACAGCTGCTCTTCTGCACAGTACAATGAAAATGGACCAGCTGCGAACATTATCTCCTCTATACAGCACAGACACATTTTCCGTAGCAAGTAACACAGATATTGCAGGTGAGGACGGATCTGGATACGAGATCTCAGATACCACAACTGCATCACCTAAGAGTGAAAATTCTGGAGCCACTCCAGTTGCCCCTCAGTTCAGAAGCACAGAAAAACCCACCACAATGACCCCAGAAGATGAAACTCAAACAAGGGAGCTAACCACAGAGGTAGAGACAACATCATTGTCAGACACAGTTTCACCCCATACCAATGGTTCAATATCAACTCCATCACACAAAGAGAGCACAGAGGACCACAAGCCCTCTAGATCTACAAACATATCCCTTTCTACATCAACAGTATCTTCTCTACAAAGCACCTCAAAGCCTGCGGTGATGGTTCAGTTTGTCACCACGTTCTTACCAGAACCAGATACTACACCATTTGAGGAGTCCTTCCAACAGGCAAGGTCGGAGATTACGTTCACTCATCATCCCCGCATTGACATCTCCTCCGAGAAAACTGTGTATCCCACCACCAGACCCATGTTGCCCAGTGTGGAGCCAAGCCAGTCACTGGAAGACAAGACAGCTCAAGACCCTAGCCGAGCACCTATAACTAAAGAAGATAGTGAAATCCAGGAAACATCCACTGATGCTGTAATAAATTCACATCCTTCAGATGAAACAGTCAGTTCTAATGGGACATTGCTTGCTGGGGTTGAAAATACAAGTCCACAACTTGCAACTGACATATCTGCAAAACCTGAAGAGGAAACTACTGTTGCGACAGCATCTTCTACAGACTCAAGCTCAGTGGAACAAACTCTAGAGGCAACCGCTTCTTCACTTTCAATGCAAACAAAAAAGATTCCATTTTTAACCTCTTCACTGTTCAGCACTGAGACTCCTTTGATGACTTCTGTTTCCGATGTTACTGAACAAGTGCCCTCAACAACATCACCCAAAACCGGGACAGCAGAGAGAAAATTGACTACAACTTCCACATATGTCACTGAGAAATCAACTGCAGTGTCTCTTCCGACATACATTTATATAGAACCAGATATAGAAGGTCCAAGTGGTGAAACATCATCATCAGAGAGTGAGGAGACATCATCAGAGAGTGAGGAGATCCCTGTATCAACAGAAATAAGTATTAGCATTTTAACAGAAGAAGAAGGTTCAGGTGACAAGACAACAACTATCATCAATTCAAACTCTGTCAGTCAAGCTGTTTCAACCCTGTCCAGTATTGGTGAGCTGGGCATCATCACCAGCACTTTATCACCTGAGATGACAAACACCCAAACAGATAAGCCAGAAACATCTACATATGAACAGACCTCAGGTCATAAGTCACCTACGATCTTCATCACTGAAACTTATGAAACAAAATACCCTGCTATGATAAGCACTTCTGAGTCACCAAAGACATTGACTTCAGTTGAGTCAAAATCAGCAGGTACCGGAAGTGGGGAAACGAGCACACCTCAGCCCGCTGGTGTTACAATTGCCGCAGAAAAAGTTGTGATCACCACGATGCCAGCTGAACTTCTTTCCTTTGAACCTACTTTGAATGGCCTATCAACATCAGCACCGTCACAGCCTGATGTTGTGGTCCAATTAGTCACAACAGTTGCCCCTGTACATCCCCTAACAACAAGAGAAGAATATAGAGAGAATGTATATGATGGCAATATAGATTATTCAAACCCCGATTATGAATCACCAAACCTCAGCCTCGTTGAAACAGTTCCAGATAGCAACAAAACATCAAAAGAAGTAGACGTTTCCATTACTACACCACCCGTTTCTCAAACATCAGAGAGTCAGTCTGTTGACTCAGTGAGCACTGATGAAAGTAGCTCAGAAGAAAAAGCAACCAAGTCACCTGCCTCAGCTCCCATCAGTGCAGTATCCCCCTCTAGTTCAGAGAGTGGTTCAGAAAGCACGGACAGCTCAGAAGAAAGCATGGTCGCAGTAAGCACTGTTGGTGGTGAGGTTGAGAACACCACCTCTGAGCTTCTGACTACCTCAACTAAGTCCCCCTCCATCATTAGCACTGGGGCTGAAAGTGGATCCGGCAGTTCTGAGGGTGTGTCGGGTGAGATGACGACGACTAAGAAACCAAAGATCAGCAGTATGGAGGAGCAGTCTCTGCCCCCAGATGAAATCCAGACAGTGTTCAAGGTGGATTCTACCACCGCTTCCACAGAGTCCACTAGTGTTGATAGAACATTTGAGAAAGAGGATGTTGTGAACAAAATTGAAGAAGCTGTCACTCCTCACACTGAAATTCCCAAAAGGACCCAAACAGAGTTCACAACAACGACACCAGCTCAAGCACAAAGTTGGCCTGTTTTGGATGCATCTGTAGCCACCACTCTGTCATTTTCTTCTGAGGAGGATGACAAACCGGACAGTGACACGGTGATCGTCGTGGGCGAGACTGTTGAAATTCCAGGTATGTTTCTTAAAATGGTTTTCAATGGAATACAACACAATATGTCAGAATACATTTCCTTTCAACACCTTTCGTCTTTCTTTTTTTTTGTCTTAACAGGAGTTTACTCGTGTACAGAAAACATTTGTCTCAATGGAGGATCTTGCTACAAGAGAGGCAGCATCTATACATGTAGCTGTGCTCCAGGTTACAGTGGTGATCGGTGTCAAACAGGTAAGGATACCATCAATAATTCATCTCACGATATCTCACTGCCTTGACTTTCACAGAGGACTCAACAAAGTCATCCTGAAAGTGGTTTTTAATGTAATGGCGAATTATTATTTGTGTCTTTTGTTATTCATTATGCCTGTTTCTTATGTAGATTTTGATGAGTGCCAGTCAAACCCCTGCCGCAATGGAGGCGCTTGTGTTGATAGGCTGGATTCCTTTACATGCGTGTGCCTCCCAAGCTACTCTGGGCTGTACTGTGAGGAGGGTAAGTGTGTGGTTAATTTGATGTATTCTCTCCTTAATTTTGTTATAAGTATTGTGTTTTAGATTCACTTTTCATTAGTGTTTTGAATGGTTCCAACCTTTCATATCTGCTGCCTAGATTCAGCTTAAACGGTTTCCAATGGCATGATAGAATATACAATTGTATCCTCACAAGCATTTGGTAATGGTTTAGACAACTCAATCATTCACCTTAGTTTCTGGGAAACACACCAGAAATGTCATGCCAGAGTATGAGTTATTTCAGCCACATAACAGAAACACAATTATAGAGAATTACCGTAGGTTTCTCCAGGGCATTACCAGTCATAAACAGCATATTTATCTCATTTCTCAATTTACAGTGTGTTTTAGTATTGCCTTAAGGTCTGTGAAGTCTGATAATACCCTCGAGCTTGAATTTCCACAGACACAGAGACGGTTGACACATTTTCAATTTAACTTATTTCAGACATTCATCTATCGACGCCAGGTCAGCTGAGGTGTACACTACAATGCAGGTGTGCTAGACATCAAGTCACTTCTTGATATTTCCATCTAGGACAATATTATTAGACTAGACACGACGCTCCTGGGTACATCCTGGGTACATACTGGGTAACCAGAGTTTTATGTAATATATTTGCTGAATGCCTAATATATTTCTTAGTTCCCATATCGTCATACTTTTACTTTAGTGTGCCCACTTTCATCCTGAGTGTTTTGAACCCAGGGCATCAGCTGCCTTGGCTGATCTTTCTTGACCAGAGTCTACACCCAAATGTTTTTTTCGGGATCGGTCATCAGTGACTCACACCCATTCACTCTACCCAGAAACAGCTGCTGTCTTAGACAGTTTTGGCAGGAGAAAGAGAGAAAAAGTAACTTGGAGAGGAACAACCCAGATAAATATTCTGCCTGTTTTGTCTGTTAATGTTTGGAAGCTGGATTGAGGAGGGGAGAGAGGCAGACAGTTGCTGCAGCATATGTTGGGACACTTACCATCAATAGGTTCAAGATGAGAGTGGTGGTCAAGGTGTGATGGGGAAAATATCTCCAATCTTTGGGGAAATAATATGACATTCTACGTCCATTTTAACTCCTCACCTTAACCAACATATATTGTACATCTCTTTCCCTGGAGTTTCTGAGTTTGACATTATTATGACCTGTTTGGGATTGCATAGCTCTGCATTATTTTTACGTGACTATAATTTGGCACCTTATTTCAGTAATTTCTCTTTTCCATTTATGAATACCTGTGATGTAGAAAAATCTGCTTGACCACTGTAATCACACATTTAAGTCGTAAATGGTAGATATTTGCGGTTTTGCCTCCATGTCCTTATAGTGCCGCTGTTATGGGTTGTAGGGACTAATACATCACGTTGTTCCTCTTCTATCTTTTTACATTACATTACATTACATTACATTTCATTTAGCTGACGCTTTTATCCAAAGCGACTTACAATAAGTGCATTCTACCGTTTACAACAAGAATCAGAACAAGAATCACGAAGGTACAATTTCGACAAAAAGTTCAACTACAAAGTGCTATCAGTAAGAGCCGTTTCAGTGCTACTAAAGTGCTACTTCCTTTATTCAAGGTATAGTCGGAAAAGATGTGTTTTTAGTTTGCGACGGAAGATGTATCTTGAGATAACAACAGACCTACAGGGTCGGTATACTCAGTTACTGACCCTGTGTATGCAGTAGAGATTATGTCACGAATAAGGTAGTGAGGTAAATAGATGCATAATGGAGTAAGATTATGTCTTCAATGTTAATGTTAATGTATGTTACATCAGTCTGCTGGAAATCTCTTTATACCGTATACCTCATTTGTTCTTTCTTTCTCTCCCATCAGATACAGAAATATGTGATTATGGCTGGCATAAGTTCCAAGGCCACTGCTACAAGTACTTCCCCCACAGAAGAAACTGGGACACAGCCGAGAGAGAGTGCCGCATGCAGGGGGCTCATCTCAGCAGCATCCTCTCCCACGAGGAGCAACAGTTTGTCAACCGTAAGTTAAAGCTCACAGTTGCAGTCAGTCGTTATGTACAGAAACCTGTACATTGTAAGATTTAAGCAATACAAAATATCCTTCAAACCCACATCAAACACAATGATGTAGCTGTACAGTAAATGCAGGAAAATAATTCGAGCCTCAAAAAAGCCTTTCTCTTGCACTATAACCAACAAGTCCTAAAAAGGAGAAATGGCAACAGAGACACGTAATCTGCTGTGTTTCACTCTACCCTGAATGGCAGGTCTTGGACAGGACTACCAGTGGATTGGCCTGAACGATAAGATGTTTGACAGTGACTTCCGCTGGACTGACGGCAGAGTTGTGGTAAGATCGGTTGCTTTCTCACATATTTTTGTCTCAACAAACGTGGCTCAGAGACAATATCAATATTTGGAAAAGATACCGATGACAGAAACAGTCTTGCTAGGGAGAGTCATTCTTGTCAGGGGCTGTGGTGACTTTCTCATGACGTACTCTCCTCTGCCTTATACTGCTACGCCCTGGTGGGTGACTGCTCTGGTAATACATCTGATGTAGAACATGCTGTAAGGCACCACCTCTTAGTCAGTGTTAGTACAATAAAGGAAAACCAACAGCTGCAACAATGCAAGGAGTTGACAATCAGAGTAGGCAAGGGAGGGGAATGCATGCTGTTTGTAAATGCAATGATTATAAAACAGCATGCAAGTGGGAGCGTGTTTGGTGTATTGATTGTAGCTGCTGAAGATCCCGCTTACCAGACAGGAAAGTTACTGTGTGCGTCCATGTTGTACAGATAGATCATTCACTCACTTCAAAGATAATCCTCCAGGACCAGCGACTATGGCCTGAGGATAGAAAGATAAGCACAGGCCGCCTATAGAGACCTTTGCTCAGCTGAGAGATTGAGGGGTGATGAGGGTGTTAGTGACATTGTGTAGAGGGGAGTTTGGCAGGCGTAGACAGGTATGGTCCCCCTTCAACCCCCGCACGCATCAGAAGGTCCGAACCTCAAACAGCCACCCGGGGGAAGGGCCACCAGTCAGACAGAAACACAGATGGACAGCACCTGTGCTCGGCTGCAGAAAGAGAGAAACACTGGATGGAAGCAGCCCAGGGGGTCTGGGTGGGTGGTCACCTCTAGTGGATTTAAGTATAATACATAAGAATAGATATAAATAACTGTGATATATTTATATTTGGAAACATTTTAAGACAATTTATTAGGGCACTGAATCACCCAAGTTGGTGTTTCTTTGGTTGTCTGTGTGTGTGGGTGATCAAAGTTTGTTTGATTATTTTGAGGAGGATGCCGGCCTGCTGTGCAGTTGATGGGTCACCCATTTGTTAACTTGAAGTGAGCTGAGCAGGAAGTCGGTGTGTTTTTTTTCACCATAATGACAGAGTAGCAGAACCTCAGGGCATGATTGGTGGAGTTGGGGGCTCACAGCTTTGAAGAGGCTGTTTGAACCTACAATGTGCTGAAAGACTGCAGGTAGCATCAACTCCCAGTTCGATGCCCCACAGCACTGCAGCTGTGTGTATACTGTATTAATGTGGAGATGAACATCTGTGTTTGTATGGATTTTTGTGAAGAATTACACTTGCAATGCGAGGCATGCAGCCTGTGTGATGTAATAACATAACACTTATAGGTATCCATTATGATTAAGACCTCTAGTCAATTAAGTACTGGATTCATATCATATCTTGGACAGGAAGTGACACATTAGTGTGTTGTTGCCCCTTAATGATATTTTTTCAGTTAGAAACCTGTTAAAAATACTATTATGGCTGCTGTTGCTGTGGCTAAATGTAAACATATTTATAATGTGTTTATTTCTGTGCCGTGTGGTAGTTAAACCTGAAATTGTCACACAGAGCAGAACTAAGATGCTGTCACTAGGTTGTTGAGTTTAAGTTGTCTCCCAGAAATAAACCAGTGATGTGGCCATTAATCACAGTGATGGGAAACTGCTGCTTAAACAGCACAGGATCTCTCTTTTTTATCACTTCCATGGAAAGAGATTGAAGAAGAAGGTGGTTTTAACAAAACATGTATTTATTTGGTAAACTTAACCCCACTGGTGTCTATAGTGCAATGTCATGCACCTTATCAAGCAGACTAAATATACATTATACATAACTGCTGCTTATAAAATTAGCTATAATGATTAAAAGAATGGAACAATCATAGCATTCATGTCTATATTAGGGTAAGAGGTTTAGTTTCTTTGGTTATTTTTAAAGGACACATAGCCATCATAATGTCTTACTCTTTATGCTCTCCTCTTATATCAGCAATATGAAAACTGGAGGCCCAACCAGCCGGACAGCTTCTTCTCCTCTGGTGAGGATTGTGTCGTGATGATATGGCATGAGGACGGCCAGTGGAACGATGTTCCTTGCAACTACCACCTAACTTTCACTTGCCAAAAGGGCACAGGTAACACACATGCTCTCTTACTTTGAATACATGGGTTTAGGAAGGAGAAAATGCCAATTGTCCGTTTACTGTAAAATGTAATGTTGTCGTCTCATCTTCCCAGTGGCCTGTAAACAACCCCCTCTGGTGGAGAATGCACGTACCTTTGGTAAAAAGCGTGAGAGGTATGAGATCAACTCGCTGGTGAGATACCAGTGCCAGACAGGCTTTATTCAGAGGCACGTCCCGACTATTCGCTGTCGTGGGGATGGGCGATGGGATAGCCCTAAAATCAGCTGCATGAACCGTAAGTACAAGTATTGCTCTGGCTTCATGTCACTGTATAGACTTTTGACAAGCACTATATTGGTTTTAGAGCTGACACATGATTTTTTTTTTCTAACAGCATCGAGCTATCAGAGGACCTTCATCAGAAAACATCAACACAATAGTCTCTACAGCATCAACAACTTCAAGAGATGGCCGGACGAGCCCTTACGCTTCCACCAGCAGCGCTACCGGGGAAGAAGAGACAGAACTGGGAATAAGCAGAAGGGACAGTAATTGCCATGTAACATGGCGCAGCTTACCCTCGACGAGAACGCATGGCTGATGCGTGTGTGGAAAGAAGAAAAGGATTCCCCAAGGAAAAGCACAAGAAACTCATCAAAGAAACCAAGAAAACAACCTGTAGTTTTCTTACAATTTCGGATGAGGATGAAATGAAGTGCCTTTTAAAAAGATGTTGATTGATGACTTTTCTTATCAAGGGGCACAATGCCGATGTGGATAACAAACTTTCAGCTGGCTACTGGAAAAGCAAAAAGTACACTAATCATACTTTTTTAAACTGCGGACGTTTTTTAATGTTCTTAGCGTATCAAATAATACATTCATGACTGTCTAATACCTCTGTACACCAACTGTGCTATTTAAAATCACCATAAGTGTTCCTTAATCATAAAAAAAGCTATTGTGAAATTATAGCGCTTACGTTGTGTAAAGGAATCCATTATGTTGTCGTGCTGTTTTAAGCTGGACTTAATTTTAATGAGCATACATGCATACATTGAAGTCCTTACATTTAACTATGTTTATTCTATGGCAAGACATCCAAGTTGTCAGAACACAAACAGAGGCATCGGTGGCAATGAATGATCATACAAAGGGCTCTTACTTTACATTAGTAGATATATCACATGTCTAAAGAACTGTAACCCTTTGGGAATAATCTTCTATCCAGTCTTCAAACCTGATCAGAGTTTCTTAGCTTTGCTAGTAGTAGGAAACTTCACCAAATTGTAACAAATTACCACCTAACATGAGCTCCAGCCGTCAATGGATGTCATCGGAGTATTGTCGAGATACATTTTTATGGATAGATTTCTATTATTCAGAGAATTTTAAAAAGCGCATTGATATTTCTTTTGTGTGTTTTTTTGCGTTTTATTTTGAGAGTTTGCTTTCTAAGTACTTACCGACAAAGCCTTTATCCACTGATGGAAATGCAATTCCATTACTATTTTCAAATAAAAGAAGGGAACATGTATTTTGTTATGTATGTTCAGTGCATACCTTACATTTAGTTGCTAAAGCATGTTTACAATAACTGCAATGTTGTTCATAATTACACACCACAAGTGTCCTGCTATCATCTGTTGCTGTTGTGCTGTAGCCTTTTACGGTTTTATAGGAAAAGCTTTTTATTCTAGACACTTAACTTTTCTGTCATTGTGGTCATCTGAAATCAGCCTTTGAGAGAATGTATTTTGTGAAACCCTCAAAAAGACTTGAACATGACGGCTGTTTTGTGACAGATGCATATAATTTATTTTCAAGCTGCTCTTGATCTCCTTACTTATTCTACACTTGCAGGTGAAATAGGACACTGCATTCTGTCCCAGGAGTGCTCCTTATATATTTGTATTGTATGTTTAACAGGAAGCCATCCACAATCACAGACTGTCTAAATAGAATGCATTGAAGATGAAAAGTTGCCAAACAATATAATGGATTTATTTGTCTTTTAACATCTTTAATGCCAGACGTTGGCCAAAGAATACGGAGGGCCCCATTGGCTGCAATAATGTTCTGTAACATTAACACAATCTTTGTACATGTGGATGGTTATGTGTGTCTCCAGCATTTTTTTAAATGAAAAAATGTGTTTGTTTTTACTGCCTGTGAATGTCTATGTGTGCGCTTTCGTGTGCATATACTATAATTTTATATTTATAACTTTTTATTTTACAATGTGAATGTCTGGGATGTTTGTGAATTTTTTTAAAGAGATCAAACTTGTTTTTCTTCTTCACCAAAGAAATAAAATAAATATATGAATATTAAATAGTCATTTATTTTGACCTTTCAAGGAAATGTGTTGGGAACGTGTCTCTTGAGTGCTGGGCAGGTTCTTCACCTGTTTTTGCATTACTCCTTAAGTCTTTTCTTTCTTATTTTTTTCTAAGACAAGTCTAAATTGTCTGTTTTGTAGTGTGTTTGTGTTTTGTAGCGGCCTTCTGTATCTGGATTCAGTATTGGAAGAGGGAGATAGAGAGGTTGAAACAATGAAAATGAAGGGTCCTCTAACATCACTAGTTCTCAAAGTGTGTGATCAGAGGCATGACTAGGGCACAAGAACGGGGGGAAATGTGACGTGGAACTAATGTGTTGACATCTGAATCTTTTCAGAACAGTTAACAAATTGTGTTTTTACAATAGCAATGAATGTTCATTCAGAGTGTGGACAGATATTTGAAAGGGACGAAACAGATAAAAACAACACAATGTGCTCAGCTGACAATCAATCAATCAAACAACAAGTCAAGACGGAAATATGACAGAGTCTGACAAATGTTTGAAAAAAGGTTGAATACCACAGTATCACACTAAGATTTATTTGATAGAGCAAGTAGTGCAGTTGTTTCACCAGCAGGTAGCGCTAGCAGACTAAGCCATAAAACAGAGTTTTTGTCCGCACATGGAAAAGGATAGACATTTCATTTCCTTCCATAAAGCACCCACACAACACTCACCCACTCTAAACACAATTTAAGGGATTTATTCTGAATTCTGTGACTCACAATCACGCTCTATGGAACATCATCATACCAAGGTCCCGTTTTCAAAATACCGTGTCTTGCCCATACATCAAACACTTCTGAAAAACTGAGCGGCCGTGCTCTACAAGCTTCTTGGTGGACAGTTGATGGGGGAGCAGGAAGTGGCAATGTGAATTATAGTAAGTTTATGAGTTAGAACTGAATTAGGGAAAGTGAGCACTTATGCTGACATGGCTGATGCTGCAGAACTGTGGATCTGTAGTATATCAAACTACGGGTATTTGTTTGTCAATAGCATAACTCTAGGTGGCTCCTCTTGAATGTCAAATACTTGTTATGCCTACATGGCGATGCATGAAGGAAGCAGATAAATTCCCTTGGTGCAAGTACAAGCTTTTGGAGTACATTACAATGCAATAACATTGATTTAGTCGCTGTAATGTTTGTATACGTTTGGGTTGCTGTGGTTTTCACGCCAACTACCCACTCTGGCATTAGAGTAGACTTGAATAGTGATTAAAGGCTGCTCTGCAGTGCCCCAGTAAGAGTAAAACCTATATTATTGCCTCATTAAATGCAGATGTCTCATGGGTGATCAGTGGAAAAACCTGGCCCTCTCAGCTCAGGTCTCCCTGGGATTTAACAGGCATTCTGGGTTTGTTTTGCTAAGGAAACCCACCCTGGCTCCTCCTGATTTCTTGGGTTTGACAGGCGCTTCAGACTCCATCTATATCGTCCGATGCAGAGTGTCCATCACTCTGCTATTTTCAGGTTGCTTAACATGACCGTCAGTGTCAAGAGTTTTGGATGTAGCAATATTAGACCTGCTGAAAGTCAGCACAACATTTGATTGGTTGAAACCACACTAGCAACCAAATCAAATGTTCAGCATTACTGCTGGAAAATCAGTCGGCAATCAGACGGTGGTTGTCCGCAGGAGCCAGAATTCACAATTGCTCATCAATTAAACCGTCCAACATAAACAAACCCAGAGACAAAGAAAAGCACACTTTATGCCACGAATGTGCAGAAACGAATGCTTTGTGCATTTACCTCAAGTGGTTAATAGTATAGTTTACTCCTCAGATTTTAGTTGAGAATTGATCATAATTATCAAACTTGTTTATGCTGAAGAAAGTGTTAAAAAGTTTGCACCATCTCTCTGTTTCTTCTGCTATCTGCTGCGGCGTCGATGGAACAAAAAGCTTGCTTCAATGGACTTTTTATCAAACACATTTACATTTCACTGCTGTATAAACTTAAATCTGACCCCATTCCCATGCATTCCCACAACAACTGTGAGACTGTTCCCTTTGTCTAACTTAGTCCTGTGCTGGCAGCCCAGCACTGAATTAAAAAAAAAAATGCCAAAGAATAAATAAATGTGAGGAGAGTTTAATCTTAAGTCCTTGCAACAACATGGGTTCATGCCAGATACATGGCACCTAATTTGGCAGCTTTAACAATACTGTTTAAATCTCTGCTTAAACCTCTGTATCATCACATAATGCATGTTAATGAGATTCATGTAGAAATAATGTTCATTGTTGAAAAAGGGATCATTACACAAATTTATTTAAAAGTTGAATTCTTTATTTCAAACTGATTTGTTGAAAAAGGTACATGGCAATAAGATACAAAAATATCGTCACCTTTTGTGTGTATACAAATTCCCAATTGTGAGATATTTATACATTTTGCAAACAATGTATCACCAGATGTAATCTGCAGTAAGTACCATATGTCAGTGCCCAGGGTTAGAAAAAACACAATATCAAATCAGCACCTAAAAAGGGGGCATCTGATTGTGGCAAACCTTTAACTGCTCTTTGTGGTCCGTTGGACACTTTTAAGATGTTGGTTTTGATTCTTTATTCTCAAACCTTGTATAAAGATCCAGTCCCTAGAGCATGACTACCAATTCATCTTTCTTCAGGAGTGATCGTCAGTAATACTCAAGTCTTTAAAACAATAGAGTCCGAGTGGAAATGTACAGGGAGAATTTGTTAAACTGTCTCCTTAGTCAGGGTGGATTTCAGCCCTTGTTAGTTGTAATTATAGCTACTGTAGAGAATTAGTACAACTCTGAAACAATCAGGGATGTTTTGGTAAAAGGTTGTGTTCAGGGCAAAAGGGGAAGATGTGTACTGATTCTGAATTATCTGGCTGAAATCTTGCTGTTTTGTATTATTCTCTAAAAACAATATGTCACAAAAGAAATCTGACAATCTGTTGTTTTTTTGTCTTAAAAAAACCTAAACATGTAAAAAAGTTTAAACAAACATACCACATACATTACTAAAACTGTATTGGAGTTTGATCTAAAAAGAGCTATCAATGCAGAAGAGGTCACAGTCCATCAAGACATTTACATTCATTTTGTTTTTGTTAAACAGTAATTTGGATCAAAACTTTTCAGGTTGAAAAACATGGGAAACTATGATTAGAGAGGAATCCTGTTGAATGCTTACTGCAATATTACATGTACATATATAGCCATATCAACAGTGGTAGTGGTGTTTATGACTCAATCTGAGGTCTCTCATTCATGGGATACTTAGTAAATGGGTGACAAATCACATATCTCCGGTCCCAAAGTTGAGTGTAAATGCTCTTAATCTTCACACATCAATCTATGGAGGACAAATCGAACTTAGATCATGTTTGACAACCATCAAGTTCTTGTCTCTATCACATCACTCATTAGCACTGTTGCCTTTTCTCCGAGAGTCTGTGTACAGTTAAAATTAGAAAAAAAGAGAACTGAATGGCTCTGAAATATTTTGTCATTCATTGCATATGGACGTAAGACTTACAGTATGTATTTTTTTAGCAGTTAAAATAAGGTTATCACAGTTTAAGAAAGGTATTGAGCTCATGCTAGTTAAGATCCAAAGCCTATATCTGCTTTATTGTTGATTGTATTGGTTGTGGTTGTTGCTTCTCTTTGGTGGTTATGGCTCTCCTACCCCTACCTACCGCCTCACTACTCAGCCTTGTAGCAGTAGACGCCATAAGACTTTTGCATCATGTCTGGGAAACCAATAAAGCGCACTGCAGCTTCTGTGGGGCTGCAGTGTTTGCGGGGCCTGGAAATGGGGTAGCGGACACTTCCATCAGCCAGCCAGCCAGCATCGCAGCGATCGTAGCCCTCAAGCTTCCAGGCGGAGTACATGTGGCCGACCTTGGCAATCTCTGCCCCATCATCTATGCACGCCTGCACAGCCTCGTCAAAGGTCAGTCTGTCGGGCTGGACCAGCCAATAGAAATGTCCTGACAGCAGAGAGAGCAAAACCCATGGTCACCAAGAGGATTCAATTAGCTGGGAGTATATGTCCTGCTCTTTTTACTGGTTGGTCTACCAAACTAGATAAACCCATATTCTTTAACAAAAACATGCATTGCATTGTGTTTTCTTTTGTAAGAATAATGAATGAAAAATAATAATGAATCAAGACAATGGATAACCAAATAAAAGTAACCCACCATTGAGTGCAGAAGCAAAGCAGAAAACATCATAGCGGCCCAGCTGTTTGTCTCGACTTCCATAGCTTATGAGACCAGGCCCTTTGTTGCCACCACAAGGCCCTCTGGCTTTGGTGACGGGATAATACACTGTGCCATCACTCAGCCAGCCAGCATTACACCAGTCCAGGCCGCCCTCCCACGCCTCACGCAGTTGCTCGTAGCTGGCGACGGAAGCGTTCTGTTCCAGACAGGCCTGTGTGGCATTGTGGAAGTTCAGATTGTAGCGGCCCTCACTGGTAGAGTACGGGAACACAACACCTGGGCGAGGTAGGAAGAGATGAAATGAATATGTCAACAATCAGTTTGTGTTTAGTTTTACATATATATTAATATATAATGTTGTGCTTGTTTACACCTCATACTGGAAGAAACAATCATGTTATCCAAACTGCAGCTCTGCTGCAATAAACATCAAAGCAGAGTAAAATTATGTGATTGTTACTCATCTTGATGCCTTCCTTATACCAAGTTTTACATTAATAATAAACAGTTTTTCATGATAACCAAAAGTTTTGGAAAATTTTAACAGCTGCATCAAAGTAGCACTGTTTGTTTGATTTTTCGCACATGAAAAACTGCAACAAAAAAAGGTGGTAGGAAACTAACCTTTTCTGCAGAGTTTTAACACCCTGCAGCGATTTAGTGTGTCACTGTGCACGGTTCCAGGTATCTATCCTTGAATATATGAATAACCCTAACATGCATAAAAAGCATGTATGACACATTTTAAAAGGAAGACAATTTTGTGATTATAAAAGCTGGAGAGATGTGAGTATATGAACTTGAAAAAAATGGAAAATGTGTTTCTCTTTACTGATGTTGAACAGTATTCAAATATGATCATGGTTGAATCTGAACAAGCTGTCTGATCTTTTCTTTTTGTTTTTCCACTAGAAAAGGAAATATGGATGTTTTCAATAACTACAAAACAAAACAATACTGAAACAGCTGATTCATCGTTTACATTACATTACATTACATTTAGCTGACGCTTTTATCCAAAGCGACTTACATGATATACAGTATACAGTAGACCGTAGACACAGCAACGGTGAGCAATTAGGGTTAAGTGTCTTGCTCAAGGACACAACAACATGGACTGGCTGAGCCGGGGTTTGAACCACCGACCCTCTGATTGAAAGACTGACTTGCTAACCACTGAGCCACAGTCGCCATCTTGAACTATATGCATTGTACCAATAAAAGGACATAAAATAACTGGTGACAGAGCTCCTAATGTTATTACAGCTGGTATACTAACTTTGACCTGGAGGTTCAACCCTGGGCTAAGTTTCTAAATAGATATAACAAAAACAAGATTTACCTTCAGTGAGACCACTTTGCACATCCAAGATAATCTCTTCCATAATGTCTACCATGCCATTGATGATCTCACATCTGTATTTTCCAGAGTCAGCTGTGGAGACACCTGTGATTGTTATGGAGGCATCTTCATTGTCGAACTCGTTCAGGAATGCACGGTCAGCGAAGTTTCCGTAGGTCTTCATGTGGAATCCCATTGAGACCAGCACATCCTCATTCTGTGTTTCATCTTCAGCCACCTTGGTCCATTTGACTCGGATACCAACGTGACCAAAGGCCATGGCATCTTTGGATGGGAGGTGGCAGGGCAGGGTGACGTTGGCACCTAGGCCTGCCATAACCATTACTAGAAAAGAGGGGGAAAATGGTACAGCCTTGTTAGGGTTTGGTGATTAGGCTTGCTCCATACTGGAACATGTTATGTAATGTTTAAAAACTATATTTTACACATTGATTCCAAAGAATGCATCCAGAATGTTTGCCTTGACTTGCTTGGCATGAAAGTGATACAATCAGTATGAAACAACACCAAAAGCATGTGTATACTGTATGTATTATTATTGTACAACACACAACAACTTTCTCTCACACAAAACTATCAAAGTATGTGTGTATCCTGTTTGGTTTATTAGATATGGTATTGGACACCAGCCAGTCTTCAGCCCCTGAAGCCAATTATCTTCTTCAGTCTCCGTACTGCTTTTGTCAGTCCTAACACTTATAAACTCAGGTTCCTCAGCATTAACACTTATAAACCTCAGGTTCCTCAGCATTAACACTTATAAACCTCAGGTTCCTCAGCATTAACCCTTATAAACTCAGGTTCCTCAGCATTAACCCTTATAAACTCAGGTTCCTCAGCATTAACACTTATAAACCTCAGGTTCCTCAGCACTAACACTTATAAACCTCAGATTCCTCAGCATTAACTCTCAAAATGTAATCTTAAGCGGTAACAATCTTTCATCCGCTCCATAGTATGTCATGTACCATGTCAATAACAAGAAAAGTAAGCAGATAACGTAGTTAAAGACAGAATATAGCTGCCATCTTTATTTTGTTCCTACACGTATTTCGTCTCTGCACTCCTGTCCAAACTAGGCCACCCTTTAACTCCCAATGGCAGATCATTTGTGTCTCACCATGGGTTCCCACAATCTCCATGACCTCCATGTTCAGACCTCACAGTGCTTGCTTAGTTAAGAGGACCTCAACCAGCAAGGGGCCGCCTGTGTCAGGCAATAATAAGCACCATATGGATAGATGTACACAACCCCTACCCTGAACCCCACCACCACCGTAAAGCCTTGAACAATCAACCTTGTAAGTGGAGTCAAACTCTGCAACAAATGGGACTTGTTAGATACTATGGTATTTACATAACTGAGTAAATCAAATGTCATTTTGGCTTTACCTATTCTGCAGGCGTAACTATTAATATAATTATGCTGTTTTCAGCAGAGTTCTGGTTCAGTGCTGTATTTAAAAAAGTAATAAAATCATTGCTCTTTTTCTGATTTATTTCCTTCCTCCTTACTCAATATGAATGAACTGTGTCTAAACCAGTCTATCTCGTCTCTGAGTGAGGATGCCAACATTTGTGTTGAGGCACCTCATTCTGATCAGCAACACTAGAGCCATGACTAGAATACTGTGTCACTGGCTCCTCGACAGGGGAAAACCTTTCCCACATGGGCAATACAGGAAATAATAGAGACCACTGGCTTGATGCAGCCTGCATTGATCAACCACTGAAATGACTTCTAATCCACCCCATGCCTAAACGGCCCCAATCCTCCATTCTATCCACACAGTAGACGTGTGCCTGGACTTTGTTCAGTGGTGCTCAGGTCATTAGTATGGAGCTCTCCTGCAGAAGGATTTAATTAGCAGAAGCACCAGTGACAGACCTAATCTACCCTTCAGTCCAACCTTCTGTCAGTCTCCATTTTCCATTTTATTCATTAGACTGCAAATATTTCCATGTGCAAGAGAGTTCTTCTATTACCCAATCACCACACCCAGTAGCCTCACGTGCTTCTTGCTGGTTAACAAGATGCCAGGTATTTTACGAGCTCGAAACCCCCTTTAATACTTACTAATATCTTTGAAAGCAGAGTTTATAGCAGTTTGGACAAACGTCCTGTGTGCCAGTTCTGTCAGTGAGGAATGACTCACAGCATCACCATGCCTCATAAATGTGTTGCATGGGTAGCAGTTACATGAAGTGTGACTTAAACTTGTGTGATGCAGAAGGAGTAAACTGATCATCAAAAGCCCTAGCCAAGGTGGAGCCCATGCTGACGTCAACACCAGCTCACCAGATGTGATGCCATCCAACTTGTATGCTAAATTTCAAATAGAAAAATTGAGTAGATTGAATAAAGCTACTGGATGTGGTTTTTAATCCTGGAATGTGAGATGGAAGGAGGGGATTGGTTGAACATCCCAGTATATATATATATATATATATAGTAACCTAATACAATAACAATAAAGAACTCTTCCTGGAGAAACCTTGAGGGTTCCTGTAAGACGGTAGCAGCAGACAGAGAGACGGGCATGTTCAAAGTAACCACACTCTTTCCTGCTCCTGCAGTTACCAGCAGACATGTCCCAGGAGAGAATGTGGCCTCGACCATGTGGGGCGCACTATACTTATGAAGCAACAGCCTGTTGCCTTTCAGAAAAAGAGGGAAGCCTTTCTGTTTTTTGTCGCAAGTCCCCCACATCCTATTTATATAAGTCTCTCTGAGGTCAAAGGTTGTGCCAAATTGTCACATTTAACATAAAATGGGTTGACAAATAATTCAGTTTCTATCTGAAATATTTGTGGAGTGCAGCTGGGAATTATAAGACAGCAAAGAAGTACATGAATACATGTGCAAGACAATAACAAAAAGCCCCACAGCTGCAGCCAAGACCCACTTGGCCATTTTATGACCGAGCAGTTCTCTCTCTCTGTTAAAGGTTGTAATAGCAAGCGATTGGAGCCATCTGCTTCGTCGTAACAATGAACTGTAAATTAACAACATTACAGTGGCACAACTCTGCTCAATGACCTACATTTTCAGAAACTAAAACAGTGTAATTTTGCTGTTAATTCCCTTAGCATAATTTGTGCTTAACATCATTGAATGAACAAAATGTTTAATGGCTTCAGATCTCTCCTCCATGAAAGGATGGAGCTCATCAGTGAGCAGTCCCTGCCTGTTTATTGCAGCGTGCCACAATGTGCCACACCCTCTAGCAGAGCAGCTTGATATGAGATGCTTTGCAGTATCCCACAGCTTTGTTCTCCTCTGCTGCTGGCCTGCTGGTGTCAGTATGGAGAAAAAAAAATAACAAGCACAGCTGGGAAAAACACAGGAGGCCAACTCCTACACACTAATTCAGATAAACTCTTTGATGCTCTCTGTCATGCAGGAACAAAGACAGTGTGCGGGTAAACATGGGTAAACACACATCCTCAGCACACATGCATAGCAGAGATGATTTGTGAGTTAACACAAATGCAAAAGCACAAAACATGGCTCCACTAACATCTCCTCTGCTAGCCTAAACACATTTTAAACTCAGCGCCGAACACCAGCCCATTTTCCAGCCAAGCTCTTTTTCCCACCCAGCCCTAGCAACGGGGCCAGGCCTCAGTAACCTACAACTACAGTGAGCATTAGACTTAACAGACTATTACCTCACAGGGAAAGACAGAGTCATTTGGCTGCTGTTCAGCATGGGGCTCTATACGTTTAGCTGCGGCTCATTAATCTTAACTTTTCCTCTGTCACGGTGCCTGTTACCGTGGCGGATTTCCAAAATCTCCCAGCGCCAGAGTGAGTCAGTAGGTATACAGACGGGCGACGCCCAGGGAGCAGACAGAATATGCTCGTGTGGCCAATAACAGTCATCCTGTATAGTACGATGATGAAGCTGGCCTGAGCCTCGCCAGTGCTTTTATGTAATGCAGACAGTGAGGTCATGAATAAACATGTAGAGTGAAGGCGCAGACTCACACCTGTGACATCACTGGCTAGTGGGAGCAATTCCACTGTTTGAATAAAACGGCATCAACGCCGCCGAGAGTGAAACCGCTCTCCCCCCGAGACAAACCATTTCCTCCCGTCTTGGAAGAGAGAGAGAGCTGACCCACCCATAATTTGACATCTACTGAGTCAGCTAGCAGGGTCTGCTGAAATTGCATTAAATATCACTCATATAACATGAGAGCCTTCTGCTGGAGCTTTTTTTTTTTTTTTTTTACTGTCACCACAGCAGTAGATCTACGCTGGTATTTCATAGATTGCAGTTGCAGCAATCGTTTCAGTGTGTCATCCTGTTAGCAGGTGTGAATGTGAATTATAACAACATCTTGATGGAGTGCAGGGCTCTCTGATAAATTGCCTATCAATATTTTTTTTAATTTTCTGTCTGCCACAGGAAGAAGAAGACAAACATCGGATACAATGATCAAACAATTACAATAGATATTAACTCTAGTGTGGGAAATTCCTGACTTTTTTTTGCATTAAGAATTACATCCATAAAGGGACAAGCCCTACTAGCCCATTTCCAGTCACTGAGGCAGATATGACCCAATTTAACAGTACAACCAGTTGTATTAGTGCCGCGGTTTTCATTCATTCAGTTAGCGTGGGTGGTGAACCTCTGTGAATAGCAGGGTGATTTACAGTTTTCACCAGCCAGTTGTGCTGTGGTGGTCTGTATGTAGGAAGTCACTAAGTCAATGGTGTGTGTGTGAGTGTGTGTGTGTGTGTGTGTGTGTGTGTGGGTGTGTGTGTGTGTGGGTGTGTGTGGGTTACCCCAGAGACGCCCGTGTTACCTACTGCTACAAAGACCCTGTTGTAACACAGGCCTGAGCTGTGGCCCCACTCATCCTCCAGTTATTTCTTTCTTCATGCATAGTAAAGTTATCGTACACACATGCATTCACAAACAAATGGGAACAGAAAAAGACAATCACCCACTACTTGAAGATCAAAGTTTTTGACATGAATCTTACCTGTTGGTTTTAGGGGAAGGCTCATCATCTGACTGTATGCACTGCCAGCCAGGGTCAGGGAGATCATTGTGATGCATAGCAAACTCGTCATTTTCTCTTTTTTCCACATAAATTCTAAGTACAAAACTTAAACTGCACAAGTTATCTAAGCTTTAAATATTTTAGTAGAGGCAAAAGTTAGCTTGATCAACTTTTCTTCTGTTTTAATTTGTATTTATCTAGCTGTTCCTCTTTCTGTCAGCAGCCTCCTATGCTACTGGGAAGTTCAGGCTCCTTAAACGTCCAGACAAGTGCCTTTTATTGTATCCTAACATGGCTGAGACCACTCCCCCTCCCCTCAGCCCATCAACAAGCATAGCTCTATACTGGCTCCTGTTAGCCACATTATTTGGGAAAAACTCCCTCCGGTCTCTTGGGAGGATGAGGAACACAGCAACACTCCATCAACCTGCAGATGATTATCCAAAGTAACTTGAATTACATAGGATAACTATAGTGATTCCTATGAGGAATGCAAGACAGTAAAGATTAAACAACGTAAAACATTTGGAAAAGATCAGATGTGCATTTGTTCTTATTAGCGACAGTGAATGAAACATAACGTATGTATAAAGTATAATTTTCTTTTTACACCATATCCATTATTACTTGCAGCCTGGTAAATTTATCTATTAACTGTTTAATTCTGGCTTACGACCCCTTTAATTATGTCGGTTTCATGGTCTCTTTATCAGGTTTCAATTACACAAATCAAAGTTAATGTTCATAAGTTAAATATTGCATTGCATAATTGTGAGCTCTTTAATGGCCCGGACTCTTTCCTCTCTCTCGCGCACACACGCACTTTTGATACACATTATGTTTGGTCACTTTGCCTTGTTGGCTTATGATGCAAGACCAATAAATGTAAAAAGGCCATAAAAATAACATCTGCCTAAAATGTATTCTTTGCCTTCTCCTATTTGACTTCTTTTATTTATCCCTCTCCTCTTTACTTTCTTTATTTTCCCTATAGTATCTGTACTTACATGTATTACAATCACTTTATATTTCATAGTGTTTAAAGTGGTGTTATAGGTAAGAAACCAAGTCAGCTGATGTTCACCTTCCCCACTGGTACATACTTCTGCGGATGCTGTAAATGGAGTGGGCACGTTTCCCTCAGTCTCTTCCGACGCTGTAGAGAGTCCAGAGTAGCTCTCAGCTCAGAGGAGCCGGGACATGCATTTGCGACCAGCCCTGAGCCGAGGGAGGCTGTGTGGTCTCTCCTAAACGTTTTCTCAGCCGTCCAGATGAACTTTGAAAGATGGTAAGGCTGGGAGTGGAGCGACACACTGCAGATGCTGTCCTGGACCTCTTCATCACTGGAGTTATTACAGCTGGGCCAACTCAAGCTGTTTTCTTTCTTTGCGTCTCTCTTTCTCCCCCTGCCCCGTCTGCCAATCTTTCAAACCCTGCAGAGATGTCAACAGAGTACATGGTGGGCCTCCGTTGTATATCCTAAAGGCCCAGTTTACCCTGGGCACATCCTCTGTGCCCCTGCCTCCAACCCTCTGGAGATTACATTACATTTTATTTAGCTGACGCTTTTATCCAAAGCGACTTACAATAAGTGCATTCTACGGTTACAAACAAGAATCAGAACAACAAGAATCAAGAAGGTACAATTTCGTCCAAAAGTTCAACTACAAAGTGCTATCAGTAAGAGCCATTTCAGTGCTACTATAGTGCTACATCCTATAGTGCTTCATTGGCTTTATTCGAGATCTAAGGAACTGTTAAATAAGACGGCCATAGGCCCTGGTGCACAGACTCCTGACACACACTAAGAGTTTACAGAGCTCCAACCAGCTATGGCAGCATCTGTGAGATACTTTGAGAATATCAAAGCCAATGTAGTAACTACACATAGCTGCAGGGTACAGCGTGCATACATGAGCAAGGCGTAAAAGGGGCGACTGTGGCTCAGTGGTTAGCAAGTCAGTCTTTCAATCAGAGGGTTGGTGGTTCAAACCCCGGCTCAGCCAGTCCATGTCGTTGTGTCCTTGAGCAAGACACTTAACCCTAATTGCTCACCGTTGCTGTGTATACGGTCTACTGTATACTGTATATCATGGAAGTCGCCTTGGATAAAAGCGTCAATGAAATGTAATGTAAAAGAAACCAGTACAATCAACAAAATGTTGTTTTTGGCAAAATGTCAATTCATTCTTGTTTCTATCCCCAACTGTAATGCTTATATTTGGCCAGGTAGGTTAAGCAAGATAGGGGTAATATTAATTCTCCAATTGGGTGCTTTTTTGCTCAAAAATGGGATGTAAATTTGGCATGCATGTTTGTTTAATTATTAAGTTGAGAAATACAATGTTTTCATCTGCAGACATATTTCATCTCATCTGTGGAACAGAACCTTTCAATGGATGTTTAGGTCACATGCTTTAAGTACGTTTACATTCAATGACATTTGGCTTCAATCAATGCACATCCACATTTTCTACGTCAACCAAACGTAAAATGTGCAAATTGAAAAATAAATAAAACTGTTAGTTGGAAATGCACTTATGGAACATGAACATGAGGATATTTAAATCCCTAAGTTTAATAACTCTCAAACTGAGTATTTTTAAAATGAAGATATTCATCAATATGTAAATCTGGGTTAAACCTCAAACATGCAGTACCTAAGAGCAACATTAGCAGCTCTGTAGATTTGTATTGGCATCCAGTAGCACTTTTCCGGTATTGGCAAGGTTGTTGAGTAAGTCTGTCTGTACAAGACACATCACATTAGTACGAGCATGTGTGTTCATTTTACATATTTCTTAATAGTATATAATCTGTATCTGTGCACATTTGGAAGTACAGAATGTGCTGGCCTGTATGGCGGTATATTGAATGTCTTGTGGCTCAGTGAAGTCCCACCCAGAGACTCCTTCAGTTGTGTCAGAGCCAAGTCTCAGGGCCATGAGCGCATTCACAGCTGGTTCTCTGCAGAGCTCCCAGCTCTTGGATGGATGGTACGGTTCCTGTTAACATACAGCAGCTCTCTGGGTCCCAGGCCATCAGAGGCATAAGGACAGGATGGCGTCCGGAAAGTGACAGTCAGCACTTTGGGAGTCTCTTGTGTAAACGTCTCCATACGGCTGGACAGGAAAAGGTCAAAGCCAAACAAGCATGGGTTGTCCCATGTTAGTCTCTTTCACATTAGCCACCGCCAAACATGTGGTCCTCATTATCTGCACTAGTTCAACATGTGAGTATACTTGGAAACGATTCTGAAGATGACGCAGGGATAATACGTCGTTCGCTCCTGTTAATAAGGCCGAGATGAAACAATGACGTGAGCGACTTGGGCTTAAGAGCTCTGGGTGGGAAGGCAATGCAAAATGTGTACGTACGAGAGGAGAGCTGCTCTGACGCCACAGAGCTGGTGTGTCAGTCTCATCTCCTCAACATCAGGAGGGAATAAAAAGAGCATGTTTCATTTTGCAATTGATATTCTGAAGTATATTATTGTATACGATATAGATATTATCATAAGATCTTGAGTAGAGATGGTTCCAAGCAGCTCCACTTCTCGGTCTCAGCTCCACTTTTGTCATTTTGTGTGCAGTGACTGAATGGAAGCTCATTTCAAACTGGTCAAATACTGACGCCGGGTCAGTGCCCCTCAGTGTCTGATACTCACAGAGCTCTAACTCAGACCCGCCCGCATCATTATTAGACGCTCAGAAACTGCTGTCATATAAAGAGCGAGATGGTCTACATTAGTGGTTCTCAAATGGTGGTATGTGAAGACACTACAGGGGGTACGTGAGATTTAAAAAAAAATATATTTAAAATGATCATCCATTAAAAAATTACAACTAAAAACATGTAAGTGTAAGACCATAAACTGAATTGTATATATTCTATATTAATCAGACACTGATGGCACAGCCCTGTGTATTATATCTTTTTTTTCAACCAAAAAGGCTTTGCTCTGGGGGTACTCAGCTAAAAAAGATATTTCACAGGAGGTATATGAAAAAAGGTTGAGAACCATTGGTCTACATAGTACAGGTGAAAGGTGGAAAGGTCAAACAAACAAAGGACTTTTGCCATGGAGACCACTATCCGAGTCACATGTGAAACCAAAAGTAAAATGGACATTTTGTCACTTGTTAGTTATTTAACTTCCAAGACTAGCTGACGCTAAAGGTGTATCGAGAGCGGCACAGTTTGAAGCTTTGGGACCGACCAGGAATTTTAGGATTTATGTTGGGGAGGATGTGTGGCAGTGGAAGCAACTTTGCTTTTTGTGTTTGGACATTTAATTAATCGGCTGTCATAGAAACACACACTCCACAATGCAGCAGTAAAGAAACTCAAGCGGTTAAAAAGTATTCTTCCAAAAACACTGAAATAAATATTGACATGTATTTTATCTAAATTATGATACAGGTCGCTGTCTATAACTTAATTTCTGTTCTGGAGTGATGGTTTTATGTTTGATTTTGGTATCCTACCATTGTAGATATCAATATCCAATGGTGGAACTTAATTAAATGCTTATGCTTTACTACTGGAGAATGTGCAGGTACTTATACATTACCTGAGTGCTTCCACCACAGTGCACTTCTATTCCATTACATTTTAGAAGATATATACTTTTTTTTTAAATGGAGATTTTACATTCCATATAATAACCATGCACTGTTGTACTGCTTCCACAGTATAATCCAATAACTATAATATGGAAAGGAGCCCTTTTGAGAAGTAAAGAGTAGTTTTACTTTTGATACCGTTGGTACATTTTGCTGCTAATAATTCCTTTACATTTGTTGAAGAATGAATATGGAACGTTTACTTGTAATGGAGTAGTTATACAGGGAACTATATTTTAACTAACTTTTTTGGACACTTGGGGGTGGTGGAAAGAGGTTGTGAAGACAACATCAACACAAGTTAAGTTATTTTAACATCCAGTTGTTTGGCAGGCTGTAATTATAGCTAAGCCTAGATTTAAAAAGCACAATACATCTCCCAACACTTTCTTCATACAACTCTTTATTAGATTGTGCCACACTTGATATTCAACTTGCAAAACGTTCAGATCGAGGTTAGTCTGAGACTTTTTTGGCATCTTAAATAAATGAAGCCAACTCTGAAAACATCCTCACTCTGAAACAATAGAAAACCAGAGATTGTTAAATCTGTCTTATATCTGTTCTGAGGTCCAAGCCACATAAATGCTATTTATGTTAACATGTACAGAAGAACACACATTATTCTGCTTTACATCACGAGGTAATTGTTTCAATATTTGAATTCTGCTGTGTCACAAGCAGCCACTTGTTTCTGCTTCTCTCTCCGTTTCCTTTTTCTCCTCTTCCCGTCAGATGGCTTTCCTCCAAGCTCTCACTGGGGGGGGCATTGGGTGTATGGCTCCATGTTAGCCACAGCTGCAGAAGACTCACTGAGAGTCAATGCGGTTACACAACTTAACAATTAAGCCAGTTATGTCAGCTCACAATATTAAATCATGTAGTCAAGGGAGGTTGTTCACCATTGGGTGCCTGGATGTTGGCAGGGTGTTTAATGTCAGCAACCACAAGTGTTTGACAGAGTTGATTGAATAAATCCATTGTATCATGATGATCGCTGTGGGAAAAAACACGTGTGATGACTTTCATCGTGAACCCACTGACGTTTTCAAACCTAAATCTTTATTTCTTACGGGTAATTTTACTAGATTGGTAAAGTTGCAGATAACTTGTCATGGAAATAATTCGTCTTAGTTTTTATTACAGCACATGGCTCTGAGCAGCATACGTATATCTAAGTCATGCCACAAAACAACTGGTCCCTGGTCTCAATGGATAGGGAGGTTAAACTGGAAGCTGAAACTGGATTCATTTGACCCATGTTTGAGGTGGTCATAACACAGAGAGAAACACGTGGAGATTGCCACGGTCACAAGGCAAGGCAAGGCAAGTTTATTTGTATAGCACATTTCAACACAAGGTGATTCAAAGTGCTTCACATAAAACCATTAAAAGCATAAAAACACAATGCAAAATAAAAGATTTAAAAACAATTAAAAGCATAAAAACACAATCAAAAATAAAAGATTTAAAAACAATTAAGAACAGTCATTAAAACAATAAAAAAAACAGTTAAAAGGCAGAAAGCAGTACAGTTTATTTTATTTATTTACACGTATCCTTGGAGGCCAGGAGAAAGGCTGCAATACCCAATACAGTGAACTCGAACGAGAAGCTTCTACTGTATCAGAGGGATACAGCGCTCGATCGCTGAGGTTTATAACACCAGTTCACAAATATTGTTTTATTTCTCCTTGCTTCGTAGTACCATAGACTATGATTTTTCCTTTTATTCCCCTTTAATCCCCACAGATATGTAGTCGAACACTTTCTCCCGAGGAATTCTCAGTCCACTTTTGTGTTCTGATACACACGCTTTCAGATTTCGTTAATTCACCAAGACTTACAAAAACCACCCACACATTCCATGAAAAACAACAAATCTATCCCTGTGTCCTTAACCTTGCACCTCTTGGCATCGCTCCCTCAGCGGCATCGCTCCCACAGCGGCATTATCTAAACCCTAAACTGACCGCCACCTTCATCGCTATATCGCTCCGTGACTTCAGTTACCAGAGGTATCAACGTGCCACACGGATTCAACTTGGATTTCTACCGACTAGAGTCGACCTCCGGTAGCTCCAAAGAGCATCCCTTTGTCCTATTTAAACTCCTTATTCTTTTACCTAAATCCCTAACCTTGCGGACACTTATTCTCATTCCCTACTAAAAAACCCGGGGAAATATGTGCTTTCACTTTACTTGTGACAAGGTACAATTTTGTAAAACTTCTCTCATTTTGGTAGATTTATTTCTCTGGTCACGAGCAAAGTATAAGCGCTGCACTTGCAAGAGCAGGGAGTCGTTTCATCAACACGCAGGTTGGAAACCAAAACAAAAGATGTAGAATCTGGTTTAATTAAAGGCAACAGCAAACAGAAAGGTCTTCAGTCTGAATTTAAAGAGGCTGAGGGTCTCAGAAGACCTGCAGCTCTCTGGGACCTTGTTCCAGATGTGTGGAGCAGAAAAGCTGAACGCTGCCTCTCCGTGTTTAGTTCTGACTCTTGGAACAGAAAGTAGACCCGTCCAAGACGACCTGAGGGGTCGGGATGGTTCATAAGGCAGCAGTAGATCACTAATGTATTTAGGCCCTAAACCATTCAGGGCTTTATAAACCAGCAGCAGGATTTTAAAGTCAATTCTTTGTTGGACAGGAAGCCAGTGCAAAGACCTCAGAACCGGAGTGATGTGATCCACTCTCCTGGTCTTAGTGAGGACTCGAGCTGCAGCGTTCTGAATCAGTTGCAGCTTTCTGACTTTTTACTGAGACCTGTGAACACACCGTTACAGTAGTCAAGTCTACTGAAGATAAGAGCAAGATCCCAACACAGGCCCCATCATTAACATTCAAACTTGGCTTAACATTTTGTCTTATTCCTTTTGCAAGATGTTTTAGATTTCTACATCACTTCATGATGTCCAACTTACAGAGACTTGACACTGACAAAAGACAGCTCTAACATCACAGTGAATATTACATCTGCTTTAATACTTACTTGCAACATTGTTCTGTGGTAACATATTGCATTTAAAATCAATCTGCCCGTACAAACTCACCAAGTGGAAATATATTACCAAAGAGCTATAGGATGTTTCTCCATCACCATTGTTCGTTGCATTGTTGGACAATGTTGTCCATCCAAACCACACTCAAAAGTCAGGAATCATTTTAGTAAACATTTGGACAATTTACACACATTACAATTTTGTCAGGCTATAGTTTGAATAAGTATATGTGATTGGAAATAATTGGTGTTGATTGTATGTGATGGAGTAGACTATTAATGTATCTCTACAACAAAATGTAACGTGTAACATAAACTGCAGTAAAATGCATTGAAAGATGCAAATGCACTGGCATGGTCCAACAGCACAACTCTTTTCATACGTCGAGTGGAAAGTACATTCCATACTGATGGAGCTGTTTGAAGAAGGCACCATGGAAACCTAGATGTAATTACAGTATGTTGTCAAAGCACATACATTTTTCTCCTCTGGGTTTTCTGGGATACATTCACAGATCACATTGGTACAGTTAGAGAATTCACAGCTGCCCCTGGAATACACTCATCCTTTATGGGAAGCCAATCTGCATTAAAAACAATTCTGGTAAAAGTGTAAAAAAATGTTAGTACTAGTGTGACCTATCATTTGTCACTATCCAAAATGATTACAGGCTTCTCCTATCTTTACTGGGTCCTGTGAGCTATTTTCTTCATTATGACTCATCTGCACATTAAATGATCCTTCCTGAACTATAAATTAGACCAGTTGAAATGTCTGCAAGTAATGGGAAATGCATGTTAAACAGTTTTCCTGCAGAAAATACAGCACTTTTGAAACACAGTTTTGTTTTTATTACTGTGAAATCGTCATCACCCAACATCGTTGTGTTTAAATAAATCAATATTTGAAATAAAAGAAAAACATTGGGTTTGAAATGCCTTGTTGAGCCACAGTGATGCTGACTGCCAGAACCGGGTTGAAAACAACTTTAGTTGAGAGGAAATTCAGCATCAAATGGCAATTGCAATATTAAGGCCTGGATTATTCTGTAGAGAGATAGCTTGGGTGGATTCATGGCAAATTATTATACCCGTACCTATTTAATGAATAACACAGGAGCCAGCAGTACAGCCACATGTGCTTTTTATTCATGATTGATTTAAGGCGCCATAAAAAGTCCTACAATCCATGCAGACTTCAGGGTCCCAACTGGCGCTCCGGCCAAGGACACGGGCGGGGTCACTCAGCCACCTGGCATTGTGAATAAAAGACAGACATCAGCTTCAATCAGTTCGCCGGCACGATTGTTTACATTTCACTTGAAACTAAAAAAGTGGGCTTTTAGCATCCATTTGCAGATTGGAAACAGATGGTGTCCAAACAAGAGCTTCACAATCAAAACTATAAGATGCTTAAAAATGTCAAAAAACGTAGGGGAATCACGCACAAGTAAGGGAAACACACACACACACACACACACAAACACACTTAACTCATAAGGAGCGGGAAACTGTCAGTTAAGCACAAAATCTTTAGCAATGGAGAAATCATCTCACAGAACAGCTGGACCGGCATGTGCGATGTCAAGTAAAGTAGTGTAGATCTCCCCCAAGTCGGTAGTATAGTGAAGTTATGGATACCATATGTTGTTAAGGGCTGAAGGTGAGGGCTTGAAGAAAGAGATTGTTTCAAGATAAAGTGTAGGATTTGTGTCAGAGCTCAGCGATTACTACGGAGCAGTTTTTTTTTTTTTTTTGCAAACAATTAAACACAACAAACCCATTTAAACTCTAAAGTAAGTTCAGAAGAAGAGTGCTTCTGCAGATGTTTAGAAACATCTCTCACTTATTAGCACTCATGTAAGTGTTTATCCTAAAACAAAATAAACTTTAAAAAAGCGACACGTCACTTGGTATTTTAGCTCAGAAAGTAATACAACATGTTGATTAAATTGCAACATAATAAACCACCGCTGCACGAGCAAATGGCTGAGAATTATGTATTTAATGAATTAAGTCACTAGATTTGTGGGCAATAAAATACATCTCATGAAAACTCACTATCAAAGCCCCACATATATAGAAGTATGTTATGCATTACATGTTACAGCTACACCAAATATTTACAGCATACATGCGTGCTTTTCCTAAAAAGCCCACTTGCCTTGTATGAAACTGAAGATGTACCAACTCACAGCAGATTACTTGTTTTAACTTTTAATTCATGACCAGAATGGGGAAGAATGCTGCAAATACTGCAGGTTAGTTTCCTTAAACATTCACATAAAAAGGCAAATTGTTAGACGTCTGTAGACAGTGTTCAGTCTGCTTGGATTGTCTTGCATTTACAGCCGACAGTGTCTCATTGTTGAAACTGCTGCTGAGCCAATTCACCAAAACCATACCCTATGGTTTGAACAGAACTATAGGCTGAGCTCCCTGCGCGCCCCCTCCCCTGCCACACAACATCTCTTCTCACAGAGGACCCTTTGTGTAACAGGGAGCAGTGTGAAAAGAGAGAGGAAATGGGAGAGGGACGAATTTGTTCCATCCTCTCCTCTTGTCGAACCTGCAGAACAGAGCCCTGTTGGACAGTAAATAATCCTCCAACGGAGGCGTGGTTGTAAATTTAGTGTCAGTTCCTCAACTTTGCTGTCAAGATTTTTACAGCCCATCTATCTCTCTTTCCACCTTCGGTCAGACGTTGATTTACATTCCCATGCAGGACAAGGTGCTCCACATGCTACTCAAAATGTACCACCTCTGTGCTTTCCCCCATCAATAAGGTAGACGAAAACATGAGGCAGAGAAATAAAGCAATACAAACATGAAAAACAACTTTCCAAAATCACCGAACAAAACATAAAGAGGATAATGATAAGAACAACCACTCAACACCAGAGATTATTGCTTCAGTATAAAAACACGTTTACTTCAACTCTCTCTCATTACTGGCTTCATGCTGGCCCTTTTCCCAGCATCCTAGGAGGCCCATGGCCGGCAGTCTTGTATTTGCTGTGATCACACTCCAAAGTTAAGTGTTTTTGGCGTACTTTGCACAACATGGCAGATTTTTATAGCGTTCATAATTAGTCTTGAAATATTAACGTTCAACACAGAAAAATCAATCGACTTATACGAGCGTGTCTTAACACACCCCACCCAGCCGAATTAATGACTAACCAGGATTTTGGAATTGGACTCTTTTGTGAATATTAACCCCTGCATTTCTTTATTTGGATGTATCCATAAACCTTCTATCTCTGCATTTACATAACAAGATTTGTCTTAATCCTGTTTTCTGGTCATGCTGCTAACTCTTTTTCAACAGAAGTGCCTTTAAGCAGTCCCAGTGAAGCGAGCAGACTAAGAGGGTCCAGGTTTAAAGACCACCCTACAATTCTGTAGAGGAAGGAAAGTCACCCCCCAAACCTCAAATGGGTTCAGGGACAGTGTTTTAGTACAGTGCCCAGCTCTCCATTTTTTCACTGAGATCCTACAACTGAGGATACATGTGGGTTTAATGGAGACTTTGTGTTGTTATCTCTTGTCCTGTGTTCTGTATCTTACTGCATTATGTCCCATTGTTTAGCCACAAAATACACACATCAAATCTATGCATCCTCCACAGATGCAATCCCGAATGTTTTTTTTTTAATATACATTTGACAAGGAAGGGAATTTCTCCCCAAAGTGTAATGAAATCTACAAAGCACAGAAGCTATGATCCAGAGTTTATTTCTGCAAACAGATCCAAGAAAGTTCAGACTTTCTGCCCATAGCTGTCTCGCACTGGTGTGTTCTGGGCAAAGTAACAGCTCTCTTTTATAGCAGGACTGTTTAACGGTCTCTTCATGCTTATTGCCTTTTATTCTCCTCATTCTTCCCATTCACAGCCCTCTTACACCTCCTTTCTTCACTGCCACTAAACACAGCACCCTTCCTCACACTCCTCCTCCTTTGCCTGCGTAAGATGTACTATACAAGTACTATACAGTACTATACAAAAGAGAGCCATTTGATATTAAAAAAGAACTCTGAGCAACGGAGATCCTACACAACATGTACAAGGGTGCAAAGGGAGGTGAAAATTGGAAACATGACACCACAGGTAGTTTTAATTCACTCCTGTTCTGCCGTTTTACTGCTTTGGCGAGTGTATCTCTGTTCTCAATCAGCCTGGCTGACTGTGCTGCCATATTAACAGTGATGTCTTGCCTTCAGCTGCTTCCCGGTTCTGGGAGTCTACTTTGCAGCATGAAATAGCTTCCACATGTACCCTACAGAGGAAGCTAATGAGAACAGTGGTGGTAAGAAGCTGGTTTGAAACAGTAAGATTGCCTATAATTTACCCCCCAAAAATACTTAAATACTGTTTTTAACACAATTATTTCCAATTGTGACAAGTATACACGGCTGAGAAAAAGCATCTTGGAATGCTCTGAAGAAGTCTATGCATACTCTTGCAGCATAAGCCATGTCTTTTCTGTCTATCGGTACTCTAGTGTGTTCCAATCACACATACTTTCCCAAAATATGGCCAAATGCACTGCATGTGTCAGCTGCTTCTACTGACTGCAGAGGAGCACCACATCTTTGCTAATCATCACTACATTTCTGCAGAAGGGCTCTTTTGGAAGAATATACCAATGGACCACAATCAATGCATTTCAAAATAGGGCATTTAGTGCATGCATTTTAGCCAATATTGCAGAGAAAAGAGGATGTTAGGAATCCAAGGGATAGCCCTGTGTATCTGCATGTTCCCCTCCCATTGAGCAGTGACTCAGCAGTACATTCCACCTGAACTGTTGCGGAACCAATAAAAAATGTAAAGAACCATGTGTGGAACAGTTATGTTCTTTGCGTACGGATATATGCCATGTGCAGGAGCTTGACAGTTCACTTCAAAGAACTGCTGTGAAACTATAACTTTTTGTTTGTGTAAAGATGGGTGGATGTTGATTTCCTTCTTTATTCCGATTTGTGAAGGCATCTCTTGATTGTAGACTTTGATAAAGACATGCCTCCCTCCTGAAGAGTATTCTTGACCTCAGTCTTCATGGTATGAAGGAGTTTTTCTTCACCAGGGAAAGAACTCTGCCACGTCTACTTTACATGTCCCCTGTGGTCTTCCAGGCCTTTTGGTGTTGGTGAGCTTGCCAGTAGATTCCTTATTTTTAGGATTGTACCAAACCGTTGATTTGGTCAATCCTAATGTTTCTGCTAATTGTCTGACCGGTTTGTGTAATTCGTCGGCTCTTTAGTGGCCTCCTTCACTTGCATTGACATCTCTTTGGTCCTCATGCTGAGAGTTCCCTGGACCACATGCAAATTCAACATTTTTATCTGCTTAATTTGTCATGAAATAACGAGGGAACAGGCCACCCCTGGCCATCAAATAATTTGTAAGACAATTGTGCAATAACGTTTGAGCCTTTTGAAAATGTGAGGGCTGTGTAAAAATGGTTGAAATTCCAAAACGGTTAATGCGATAGTTTTGTTATAACTATGGAATTAAAGCTGAAAGTCTACACCTAAACCACATATTGACTGTAACATTTAAAAAAAATAAGAGGAAAATAAGAAAAATTGCTCTCCGTCCAAATACTTACGGCCCTGACTGAATGTTAAATGGTATAAAGTCTGAGTGCATGACACAAAACAGTAGGGGCAGCATGAAATACTTACACATCCAGAGCAATTTATCGTGTTAACAGTTAATGATTTTGGAGTCTGCTTTGGCTTAACCTTGACTGTTTTTTTAGTTCTAAAGGATCCTTTTTGCCTGTATCTTTCACTCCACCCTATCACTCAAACAAGAGCTCAGTGTTGACATTAATACTCCCTCTCTATAGACTCAACTCCATGGGAAACAGCCAGTCACAATGTTGGCTGCTCTCATTAATCCATGCCATATGTAGCCAAGTAATTTAATAAGTCAAACTGAAATTATAAATACTGACATCGTTGATGTTTTGATTAATTTCACATCTACCGCAGAGAGTGAAAAGAAACCTGTTTGCACAGCACGTGACAGACAGCAGGAAAAAGTAAAATGAAGCTGATTCAGCTTTAGCTCATCTGTCTTTTCTGAGTCACTCTCAGCAAGAGCTGCTTAGCTTTGAGGGAGGCCCAGATCCGCTTTCAGTAAGACGTGGACCCCAGTAGGCCTCAGTGAGATGACGTAGTCGTGCTATCTCCCACACCATCAAGGCTAATGTGCATCCTATGTATCCTGTTAGCTCCGGTTGAGGAGGTAGAACTTAAATTGGTAACATATGGATAATATATACTGTACTACTTAAATAGTCTTTTAAGGTTCTCTATTTGATTTTCAGGCAATTACTATAGCAGCAAACAATTTTCTATGTTGAATAATGTCTGAGTGGCTAATGAAGTTGCTCTTCTTCTATGTGTATATAGACCCCATCAGACCCGATCTTGGAAAAATACTTAACTTCACTCAATCAAAGCCAAACTTCGCACAGATACTCCTACAATATTGTGTTCATAAAAGTGTTCATATCGAAGTGTAAGGTAATACAAATTAACTTTTAACATCATTTTTCTTCAAGAAATACATATTTTTACATTTTTTTTGTATGTGTATTATCATAAACCAATATACCACTAACACATATATGGCCTTATTATCTATCTTCACAAGGGTCTTCTGTATTTTATAGCTTTTTACATTTTTCAAATAGACCTTGTGAATGAGGAGATAATCAGGATTTAATATGAGAAAAAAAAGCATCCGCAATTTTGGCTAAAACATTGGTGGGGGACAAAAGGTTAATAATCCGAGTGTCTCTCTTCCGTTCCGGCTGCATGTGCCTTTTAGTGCTCATGTTATTGCACATGAGCATGCCTCACTGACAATGTAGGCACGATGCATATATATGCTCAAACTGCAGAGATGACTGACATATGAAGCCTTTAGAGCAATGTTCCATTCTATCATTGATTTGGTATGTATACAATCACAAGTAAAAAAAAAGTAACATATGGCCTTTAAATATATGATTTTCTGAACAGTTTGTTTCTTGCATTTGTATTAAATTGTCTTCAAAGCCTGATGATGATGACAAATGTTTGAAGGGGTGGGGGGGCTAGCTTTTAAGATTTGTTGGCTTAGATCGCAGATTGAGGAAAAAAAGCGTTACTCTGATGTGCTGCTGCAAATGATTTTGCTCAACACTGATCCATTGTTACAAAAACGGGGGGAAAAACATTTGGTTCCACTTATTTCTGAGGGGTTCCACATGCTTCCTTAAGCATTGAGGGCTGCTGGGAGGGACACCTGAGATCTGCCTTTATCTGATAATGTTCTTTGGGAATATTAATCTGATCGGCGTTTGGAACAGAGGGCAGGGCAAGTCAAATATCATAACATTAATTTTCATTAATTGTCTGAAACATAAGCAGCCTTCGGTTACGTGTCCAGCAAATCAAATCTCAGCATCCAACAGCAGCTCTTCCCACCCCATTGCCTCCCTCTAGATGGCCTCTGTTTATTGCCAAAGTTACAACACACAGCTAGTGTGCAAAGCAAATTGACGGCAGACTCATTGTATACAGTATATCTATATTGTTTGACAAACTGTTTCCGTAGCTTACTTTGATTGTTGTGGTTGCTGATGTGCTTTGCCTTTTTTTCTTTGGACCTTCCTGAAAGAGCTCACATGCATGACCCATATGCTGTAAACTATGACTTCACCAGTGTGCTGACAGCGTACAGAATTTACATGTGACGCACAAACAGAAAACTCAAGTCTCCACAGTATGGGCCCTGAACACTTGTGTTGGTGAAGGCTGCTGCTTAGTGATTCATTCAGGTACAAACAAGTGGTACATGGTAAAGTTAATTCAATGAGTCTGCAGATATCGTGCTGCAGGATTTTGAAAAGTAATAATTACTGCTGTAAAAATGGTTGATTACCAGAGAGTGGCCAGACATTTCTCATTCATGCTTCTGTAATGATACAAAGCACATAAGCACGTGTGGATCCTTATTTAACAAATATACCATCCATCCTCTGAGCCACTCAACACTATGCGAGAGGTAAGATAAAACCTGAATAGAGTGTTGTTACAAAACTATGCAATCTCATATTCACACCTTTTATTTTCAATTATTTGGTTAACCCAAACCGCACCTGCCGGAAACATACATACAAACTCCACACAAAAGCACCACATGGTTGATTCAAGATCGGACCTTTTCCTGTGAGCTGACAACTAATACACAATCCAATAATACATTATAAATACAATTAATAGCATAAAAGAAATACACATGTGAAATACAAACATTCAGGTAGTACACATTATTGCATGTGTAACAAACTAAAACGGTAATGGCAGGATAATGAATAGCAGCAATCATCAAACATTTAATTGAATCTCCCAAAATAATTCCCCTTGTTACAAGCAAAGATAATATGAATGTGCCCTGGCCTCTACTGGCCTAATCGAAGCACGACACTTTAATTAAGTGAGTTTTCTCACAACTTGGTAAGCAGAAAGACATCATTAGCAGACTACTGAGTAAGACTGATATTTGGGTAGCTTCTCTGGTACCGTTTAAAGATGCCATTCACTAATCCTGCAGCATTTACATTGTGTTGCCTAATTTTAAACAACAAAACATGTTTTTTGCCTCTGACCCTCAGCAACATTTATTTAGATTATAACACAAAGCATTCCTAGAAATATAAAAATGATTCTTGAAAACATAAAACTTAAAAGTCACCCAAAAATGTTTTATTGATGGTAAATGCATGAGTGGAGTGAAAATAACTATAAAACCACGGGGCTGTGGATTTGCATGACTAAATAACTTGGACTGACTATAACAGACTAAAATGTTATTAGCTCATTAGCTTGGTTGGTTTTGGTGCCGGAGAAAGTCTGGTACTGTTCTTACAGAAACGCAGATCATTTTGTGCACTTTCCATTGTTATAATTTTCTGTGCAAATTCCAAGATTGCTGCTCTTAGGTAAATTCTGAAAGGCTGGCTGAGTAGGAGCAAGTATTCAGAATAAAGTCTATTTGAGTAAAACAGCGTGACCAGGCCCACAACGGTTCCTTAAGTTCCATTTCCTCCGCCATGAAACCTCTCGCTATGCTGGAATGAGCTGATGGTTTATGGAACGGAAGAGAGATGAAGGGAGTTGAATCCAGTTCTATATAGAATTCTATATAGAGTTGAATTCAATTCTATATAGAATTCTATATAGAGTTGAATCAAATTCTATGTAGAATTCTATATAGAGTTGAATCAAATTCTATGTAGAATTCTATATAGAGTTGAATCAAATTCTGGAGTTTCCTCATACATTCTGCAATGCCCCTGTTGGGTAATTGTCTTGTGAATTATTTATTTTGTGTCACTTCTTTAAACAGGCCACATGATCTCTGGCAGCCAGGTCAACGTGAGTGTCACAGCACTCATTGTTCATCTTACAGCAGATCTGGCTGAGGCCACTATGTTCCTCAAATGAAATACAGCATTGTTATGTCTGATCCCAGCTAAAACCCAGCAGAATTCCTTTAGCAAATCCCCAGCAGCTGGTTGAGAAGACACGATGGATCGCTCGAGTGACAACCAGCCAAACACCAACCGAAAAGCTAAGGCTCTGTGACTGCATGCACAGCATGCGGTGCAAACATACGTGTGCAAACTAACACAGCCAGTGACAGATTCATGCTTGGATTTAACATGGTGTGACTGATCCACACAGACACATAGTTTTCTCTGAGACATTTGACCCTATGTTCTGCACCCGCTATGTGTTAATACATCCGGAAATGCCAGCACATATGCTGCATGAAATGTACAATATGTAAATATCCAGAGTTTTACTAAAAGCAAAACAAGCTCCCCTAATTATTTTAACACACATGCATGCACAGAGCACACGTGAGTGTGTTCAACAGTGAAGCAAGCACAGCCCATAAAGGCTGTGTGGATTCAGCTGTGCAGCAACTCAAGACAGAAGACACGGCATGCAGTTTCATTAGCGATGAGAGAATTTTACTTCACAGCTACACCCATTACGCAGAAATGGCACATGTGCACTCAGGGGAATCAGTCCAACTACTTGTATTAAATAATTAATGTGAAAGAACACTTTGGTTGGACACTTTTTTCTCGGTGCCATGCAAAGTGTGTTCTAATCTCAGCAACAGTTAATTGTTTGAGTATTTGAAGCACATATTCCCCAACAAACGGAGAAAAAAGTAACAAACTGCAGTTCAGAGCAAATGAGCACCAGCTTTGAAAGAGTGCGACATGTTCACATTAAATACCAAATGTTACCCCGAGGAAGTAACTTAGTCATGATAATTGGAAGCAAACTTCAAAACAAATGCACAGAGTTCAAAAAGAGACCCTCCCCTGCTTCCTCCGTGAATGTAATGACTCTCCTTCTCACTCCCCGGGCACAATGTGACATTCATACCAAACACTACGCAGTCTTGCTTTCTTTCCCCACATCCACCCCTTTGCATACTTTTTAGAATTATTTCCAGGTTTTCAAAAGGACTTTTATTCACATAAAGGAACCACGTATTAGTCCTCGCAATAAGAACATGCATATCCGTTGTCCTATTACATATCTATTAATTAAGTTAGGGAATGCTAAAGGGAAAAAGGTCACTTTAAATGTACAAAGTTGCAGCGAGAGCTATTTCCAGACACAGCTATATTGTAGGAGGCACTGAGAGCATGGACAAGGATCCTCGGCAAAACAATCCCGGAGGCTACAAGGTTGTTTCTCAAAGTGACAACGAAAAACAGCATCAGCAACACAGTTTATGGTGCACCTAAAAAAAATGACATTTCTGTAAGTTGTGCCTGCGCTGTGCGGTAGAGTCATGACAAATGAGGGGACACTGAGTGGAATCCAGGTGACATTCGTTGGCTGACTGCCTTTTCTCTGCCCACCCAGGGGAGTAATTTCACACTGTTGAGAGGCTCCGGCACACATTTTTCAAACAGAGAGAGAGAGAGAGCGGAAGCAGCTGGAATGGATGGTAGCATTTGATTTCCCATGTGTGCACCTGATGATAGGTCCGGTTTTGAGAAGTTTCATGGATTATAGAACTCTGAGTTTTCTGAAGATGGCTCCACAAGGTGAAATTTACTCTCTCTGGGAAAAAAAGAAGACAGAAAGCATATGTGCTATATTCATTTAAAAATTAAACTCAAAAGCACTTGTCTTTTGTTTTTGCCCTTTCGTTTTGCTCTTTCACTTCTCTCCAAAGACTGTGGAGGAAAGCAGAGGGATTCAACAGCATACACGACCAAAGCCTCTGATGTAAGGACGACACAAACCCTCTCCTTTTTTTGGGGGCGAATTCTCATAAGGATTATCTTTGGTTATTCTTCTTTTTTTTGACAGGTCGATTGAACAGCACAAGCTTGTTTTCTATTCTAAGATAGGACCCAGAGCCATGGAAAATACTTTGTCTGCTATCATCAAATGCCACAATAATCCCTGCGGGAAAATGGACACGAGAGGAATACAGGAACATAAAGCAGCAGAACAAAAAAAGTAAAAGAGTAGATTTTCTTCGACAGACCTGAACTGAATGTGATGATTATTTTTTAAATACTTTTTGCACAAATACACAGCAATCATACAATAGCTTTCTTATGATCAAAGAGCAACCATTAACATATCAAATGCAGGAAGTTAATTTCTGCTGACAATTTGCAGTATAGACTGTAAAGTAGCCCCACAGAGCCTCTATGGATATATCATCATTGTCATATGGAGAAATGGCCTGGGCAGAGAAGCTGCTGAGATGAGCTTGTGTGTGAATCCTTTAAAGCTCCTTTTAACTAGCACTAAGGTTTTGGCTCAGTGTGTTTACTCCCACACTAATTTGTATACTTCAGTGTTCAATGATTGAGCCCATTCTTTTCATATTATCCCGGGGTCAAACGTCAAACCCAAACATTTAAAACTTGTGTGTTGTGATGAGTGGGGGGACATTGTACTCAAGTACTCTTAACCCTAGAACAGTAACTCCGGGTGATTTCCACCCGAGCGATTGTGTTTACGTTATTTTTGTTGTGTTGCTTTTGTCTGAGTTGCGTGGGTCCTTGTGTCGCTTCCTGCTTCTCACTGACGTTATTGAAAGTGGGCGTGTCTCTCTGCTCCGATCCCTGTTTTGTTCAACAGGCACACATTAGTGTTAGAGGGTAAAAGAAATTCGGATGGGTTTTTACATTGACGTTAAACTCTTCCTTCACAGGACAAGGCTGACATGTCTCAGGAAAATGTGGACCAAAGAACAACTTCATAGCTCCATTATTTATGTTTTTAATTGTGTTTTATTGACGATTTCCTCATTTTTTACCTAATGATATTGTTTTTTTAATTTTATGATAAGTTCTATAGGGTAAAATAAAAAAGAGTACTTCAATTTGCCTTGTATTGTTGTAATTTAATATATTTTGATGAGAAGTATTTTTATTAGGTACATTACATCGGGTGAAAATCACCAAATGTTAGTGATATTTTTAACGTTAGTGTTCTAGGGTTAAAGGTGCTCTATAGGATATTTAGAGCATTAATATAGTGACCAACAACTATTAGCTATGTAAAGATATAGTGGAGTAATGTCTACCTGAGCAGAGAATGAAGTGGCTCTCCCTCTGTGTGTGCTGATATCAGGGCTTCTCTTGTTAACATAGCGGTGCCCGCCACGCATGTTTTAGTGCATGCATGTACATGTGAGCGGGCCCAACTCACGGCTACAGCTCTATGCGGGATTGTATGAACCCTCGGCTCGCCCTCAGGTAAACTCTGTCATTACTTTTGCCGTTGTTTACACTGTTAGCGTTGTTAGCACCGTTAGCGTTGTTAGCACCGTTAGCGTTGTTAGCACCGTTAGCTTGTTGTTGCAATGTTGAGAGCCGTTGAGAAGCAATATAAATGCTCTCAAACTTGTATTTAGCACCTTGTTAAAATAGGCAATTATAAGGATCCATATCAATATTTTTTTGATTAACGTTGCGATAATCTAGTACTTTCCTCATCACATCCTCTTCTATCACCTCCTACTTCTGATATTTATTCATGGGATCTGCAGAGCTGCCCAGTCACGAACAACACTTGAAGTTAAATTCCACAGAGTTTGTGACCATTCAAACAAAATGTAAAAAGACAATCATTCAATGAAGGCACCAAAGCATAAAACTCTTCTCAATATTGACTCTCTCTATGTACCTACATTCTTTCTACTGGGAGACCTGGTGTAGACAAAAGAAGGACAGCAGATTTCTTTAGACCTTTCATCTCCCTGTACACTGGCAAAATAATTTATGAAAGGAGGAGGTACTTTTTTATAGTGAAGAAAACTTCAGCCAAACTACATGAAAGATTTCAGAAAAGGAAGGAGTAAACCAGCTTCATTCACCAGACAAAATATATATACTTTTTTTTAAGAAAAAGGGATCCTTGTCACTTGCTGAAGAATTACTTTGAGGAGGAGATTGTCACAGTGTAGACACAGACACTTGTTCCTCAGAGCGAACATTAGGTCCTCTTCTCGCTGGCTGTGATAGGTGTGTTTGAACAGGCAAATGACAACGCAAGGAAATCACAGGCATCCTGTGAGTTACATGCCACAAAACAGCAGGAGGCAGACAGCTGTGTGAATGCAGGTAAACGTGTTTCATCCCTTCCTCTGCCGATCCACCATGGATATTAGATTCCTGCAGATATGAGTCTTCAGGTATGATGGGGACACCATTTTTGCTGGCTGCAGATCCAAACAGTGGAGTAACCACATCCAAATTAAACCATTACACCCTGACAACTTCTATTTTAACCCACATAGGATCGTTCCTGCTTAGTGTTGGCCTTATTGAGCTATGATTGGCTGGTCACATTGACCTCAGCACATCATCAATCACAGCCGCCTCCAGGTGCCCCAGTTTTTCTCTTCCCTTATTTGTCTCTGAAGGGCCAATGCCGTGATGGATATCACCGTAGGGATATCGTTTATCTCTACGGGGCTGGTAATGGGGTGGGACCACCCCCACATTCAGGCTGAGATATAAGAGAACATAAAGAACATGTTGAGAACAAGGAGGGGAGAAAGAGAGGTTAAACAACAGACCATTTAGGGCTGTATATGTTATGATACATCAGGGACTGATGCTCTGCAATGAGTAAGATGTTTGTCAGACGGTGCTGTAAGGAACAAGATTATTGCATCCAGCGTATTCATCGCCCACCAAAATAATAGTAAGGCTCTGGAAGAAAGATAAATGCAGTAGACTCATCCAAGACAGGGTATCCATACGGCCCCACATGCACCCTATAAGAGCTGTTGTGGCATATGAATAAAGTCTACAGCAGGTGGAGCTGTCTATACAGTTAATGGACCCAGAAAGACGCATGCCTATCTTCAAAATGAAGAAGTACTGCATCTTTGCAGAATCTTTCCTATTATTATAATTGTTGTCCTAATATCTACATTCCTAAGTCAGTGTTATCGTTGTATATTGTGAAAATCTTCGAAGATTAGATACAATGACATTGTTATGAATCCTTATGTCGAAATTGGTCCATGGATCCAAAACATAGTGATACATAGTACAACTAGATGTATAGATGAAGTGCAGCTTGTAATCAGGTGCAGTGTGGCCTAGTGAACAGCAGATAGCACCATTGGACACATCATGCTCCACCTGCACTTCACCCCTCTTTATTCAAATTAGCTTGTTTAAAAAGGGAAAGGAGTCGTGGATTCAATCACTGCTCTCTGTATGCTCATATGTATATGCAATAATCTCTCTCCTGACCTGTTATACCTTAACATTACAATGTATGTCTACAATTTATATTAAAATAAAAATAAAAAAATACAATATATATGTCAGAGTTCATGCATGTTCTTAAGGGAATCCCTTTACCGAAGGCTCCATCAAAGAGGTATGATACATGAGAGAGGGCTAAGTGGGGAGAGGGAGGTTTACTCATCTCAGTGGTAGTTTACGGAAAAACCTCACCATACGGTGCATTGCATAATGGGACACTGGGGTGTCTTATTACATAAGTTTATGCGTGCTGTAACAATGCTGCAAGAAAGTCAAAGTATGATCTCATGCACTAAAGATGCATGACAACAGATCTTCATATTTACTCGTCAGGTTCAACGGAAGCTCAGTCTTTTGAATTGTGCAACTCAAAATGCAGATTTTGTTTTTCTGTTTCTGTTTATCTCTCGACTACATTAATCAGACTGCTAGAGTTGCTTTCCATTCTATGATTTGTTAAGCAAAAAATTATGATCAGCTTTTAAAATAAATATACAAAAAGCGTTCTGAAATTAGCTTCCATGTGCTTAATATTAATGCTGTCAATCAAACTCTGACGTGCCCCTCCTGCTGCTGAGAGCAAAAAGAGCATTTCTGATATTATTTTCTCAGCAATACATTTATAAAAAATAACTTGACACGGTAATGATTAACACAGTTTTCTGAAGATGATAATCTGAACACAAAAGCATAATTACAAGTAAATTGCATTAGATACCAGTACAATGCTTGCATTCAAAAATGTACTTTAGTAAAGTAAAATTTCTCGAAAATGATGTGAGTATTCATTGTGCATGTTATATTATTGGATCATTATTTCTGATGCAGCGTGCAGGCTGAACCCCTGCAGAAGAAGAGCAGGGCCAAAGTAAACAAACTTGTGCTGAAGCTTACAAGACAGGGAGAGACTGTTGTTTGCAGAGTTAATGAAGAGTCAGGACCACATCAGCATTTAACTGGACTAAAGTGATGTTTGCAGCTACTTTTATGAAGCTATTTGGCTAGCTACTAATGTTAGCGGTGCACTTTTCCTTGAGGAATGTTTGTTCAACAAACTTCGGTGCGGGACGCGACGATAAGAAGGTGACTTTAGCAGAACAACTATTGGGGTTGATGTTTAAAGTCTGTGACTCATGTTGTATGTATCTCATGCTGCTGTGTAAGTGACTGCTGACATTTCTGTTCAGGCAAATATGGTTTACGTTGAAGCAGTCTGATTGGCTGCATGAAAACAAGCTCTCAATCCAACTAACAGTATTCTGACATTAATCAAGGGTATATATGTAGTTAGTGACTTTCCTCATCTGCTCTTTTGAGAAGACAGGTATTTACAGAGCAACTGTACAACTGTACAAAACACGGAATATAGACTTTTCTGTGGTAAATTCCTATTACCACAATTCAGACATCTTTCAACACTTGCTCATTTTTGTCTTCATCTGAATACAATTTGATAAGTGAGAAATCATGGCGTTTACCTGAATTCCATTCATTAACTGCCGTGGACAGACAAGCTGAGCCTATTACTTTTTACACTGTGCACATTTATATCGATTGAGATTGGTGTTTCTGAAGTGGCTTGTTGAGTGTGAGGCTGACGTTTTCTTTTGATTATTCTATTCAATGATTTGGGATATTCATTGGGGACTGACGGCGACACACTTGGGACTGAACTATTGTGTTGTTCAGTCTGCAGTCCTAAAATTGCTACAGTGCTGACAGAGAGAGAGAGAGAGAGAGAGAGAGAGCATGACAAAAGATACTGTTAATGATTTTATTTGAAAGGGAAAAAATACAAGTTTAATGGAAATGGACTCAATAATAGCAAATGTCTGAATAGACAAAGGAGAATGAATAGTGGCTTTGGGTAGAAGTCATTGGTGTTTAAAAGTAATACTCTTCCAGTGGAGCTTTTAATTTGAATGTTGGACGGATACAAAACTGGATTTAAACATATATAAGTTTGGAAATTGTCCTCTTAGAAGATAGATCCGGGTAAGGCATAAGAGGAAATTACTTTTTTACCATGCTATTAAATGTCCACAGTTGGTTTGATTTAAAGGCACCCGTTCAAACTCTCAAATACACTTTTGGTGACTTAAATCAAAATGTCTTCAGTTTTTTAAAACCCTCCACATCGAGCCATCGAGGCATCTCTTGTGTTCATGTTGTTCTTTAGTTTGTAATGATCTCCTTTTTCCTGATCCCTTCACCTCTTGCTCTGTTTGCTGAGGAAGGAGTAAAGTGGTATTGAGGAACACTCTTACCTCATCCCCACCACTGCTGCTGCTGCCTGCTAGCCGTGCATTATTGAACATGCTGCAGCATGGCCAGAAGGCAAGACACCAGGTCACAGATTCAGAGTCAGGATCAGTTGTAGTGGACAGGCTATATTTAAATCCAGGTCGGGCTGTTTGAGACTAGCATGCGGTGCATTACCATTTGTTAATAATCTTTGAGTGGATCCTGTCTGCCTTTTAACATCATTGATGTTGAGTTCAGAGGCCCTAATCCCTATCAATAAGAGTTAATGAGAAAACAAATTGCAAAGCAACACACCCAGATTCAAGAACAAAAGTAACTTATTTTCTTTCTTGTTTTTTTTCCTGAAATTACAAAAATGGTCATTGGTATTGGGGAAAAAATATTTCCAGACATCATTTTATTGTGAGTGTGGTTTCTATCCCAACAAGGATATTCAGGGATATTCGTCCCCAAGAAGAAATACCTGTTCTATCAGTGCTGCTGCCAGGATAAACTATGGGCCTACAAGATGTGGATCATCAAGCACTTCCTCCTAAAGCCCCCGGAGCGCTCCTATACTTTCACGCATGAGTAGACAAACCATCCAATATCCTGCATTGGGCAGAATCCTGAAGTATCTGCACTGCACAGGTCATCAAATGTCACACTGTAGCTCTCTTGATGTCTAATTTCTTTCACTTCTTTCTTCCATCTGGATGTTTTATTTGGAGGGTTTCAGTCTTTCCTGACCGTGACATTCCAGTCGGGTGTGTGATGCCCATACTTAAATAACTTTAAGGTTGGAGAGGGTTCACCAAGAATTCCAAGGCAATTAATCCCATGACCTGCTAGGTCACAGCGAGACGTACATTGGTGCAATACCATCTCTTCAAATGAAAATGGTCCAGAAGTAGACGAAAACTGTTGAGGAACTTAAATCCATACAATCTATCTTTCCCTTACTGACACAATTTTAATTTGCCACTATGTTCCTATACTTGGTGTAACTCCGAGCACCTTTTTGGTTTGATTAAATGTTGGATCCAAAATGATGCAAATGAAAACCTCCCATATCACTTCCTTTAGAATTGTGAGTCATTTGTAAAATGAATATAAATGTGCCATCTGCAGAGCTTGGGTCATTGGCCTCTATTCAAGAGCAGAAACTAAACTGGGTCACATTGTGTTACACTGTCCTGGAAACTGTAGTTCAGTAGTGTGCTTACTTTTGCAAAGTCTACTACAGTGTGAAGAGCAGAAAAACGTCAGCCTAAACATTCAAGTATTTACATCATTATCCAATCACTGCTACACACCAATGTACGAGATAATGAGGGGTTTATAGACACTGAGCTACAGAGATAAGTGAGCGGGGTGTTTCTGTGTGTGCACACTGATACCATGCAGCAGCAACTGAACTGTTCAGTATGACTGGAAGACCATCTGGAGACGAAGTTAAGATTGGATGTTTGGTTTTTCCATGTTTTTTTCTCCTCCAGGTGTTTCAACAGCATCCAAGCGCACACTTTGACTCCCTTTTTGACTGCCATCCTACTCCGCAGTCTGGTTTGCATTTGGCATCTCCATATAAATGACGAGGAAAGGGGTAGAAACCGAGCAGCCAGATTCAAAATAATCCCACACACAATTTGTTCTTGAGACTCATTAGCTGGCTGGATACACAAAAGTACACAACGATGATTCAAGCACAGATTGTGTCATTGTTTAAAGGCAGTGTTTTGACAGCAAGGTCAAAGGTCTTAGCTTTATGGAAAACTCCCACCGTAACCCCTTAAACCATAAAATAGCGAGATTTGATGTGAAACAAATGGCATGATTTTTGATTTGTCACAGATGCTGAGAGCCATGATAAGGTAAATGTCTACAGAGTCTCATTTGTTGACATACAGATTCATGGCTGGAGGCCATGAATCAAATAGCCTTAACAATAATGATGTTTGGCTCATGCTATTTTGACAGTGGGAATTATGCAATAATATGTAACCATTGACATTTTTTGTGAAGTGTTTCTGACCAAACCTATTATAAATCCTGTTATTATAAACAGTATGTGACCATAACAGGAGGTTTTATGTAACAACGACATTACGGACAAAGCCTTCTCAGAAGAAAACATCTTGCATGAACCACGTCACCGAAGAGCAAAAAGAGATTGTCCTATAGCGTCTGCATACTAATTACAGTCTCAAGAGCAAGATATAGTTGTGTTTTAGCCTTCATTAAAATATTTACAGAAAGTAACTATTGCTGTAGCAGTGGCAACACTATTCTCAAATGTTCTCATTAACTTCTTTCTTGTTGCCTTTCTTTCTTTCTTGTTATTTCACATTTTCTTGTTACTTTATATTGTTTATATATTGTTTATTGTGAGACATTTAGTTAAATGTAGGTATTTATCTTGTAGATTTCTTTCGTGGATGTTTATGTTTGTTATGTGGTGAACTCATTTACATTTCAATTAACAACATAAACAAATTACATTTTAGTGCAATCAATACTTTTTTGTAAAGCCCATCTAATTGTGGAAATGACCAAAACATCTTGGTGCAGCCATAGGTTGCAGGTGGTAGACATGTGAGAATGCCCACATGGATTACACCATTGTTTATCAACACGTGAGGTAAAAGCTCAACCAACACATTATCTGAAAAGAATAAGAACGGCAAACAGCACAGCGGTTTGGTGTCTGTGTTTGTGTTCTCGCGTGTCTCCACCACCAATTTTGAGTCCTATACACAGGTCAGAAAACTCTTTGATACAGAGAGAGTTAGTCGCTCAGACCGAGCACAGGTGACAGATATGCATTATGCATGGTGAAGGAAGGAAAGGCTGGATATAAAAAGCACACTAAGATATTCACAGTTCCACATACAGATGAACAGAGCCATACTGTACTGTTGCCTGTGCAACTTTATTAACTAGACTGAGACAAGCACAGAGTGCAATCAATTCAGTTTCTAACACGTTAACAGGAGAGAATACACTGGTATATATAACAGCATACAGTATATATATGACGCCCACACATTAATGTGAGCTAGTGTGCACGTATAGACAGCCTTACACCCCCTCCACAGCCGACTTGGCGCTTCTTCTCCCTCAGGCTCAGGAGGCAGTCTGAGGCTGCACTTAAGTGCCCAACGGCAGAGAACCGCTTTAAGAGGAAAGGCTCTGGTCCCTCCATCTGTTGTTCTGTTCTGGGCCAGGCAACAAGAGCTACAGTAAAATCGCTTCAGTGATCAAAAATTACAAACCCGAAGTCAGCAGCAGCACAGTATACCCAGCAGTCTGCTGCTTACGTCTCCCACAATCCCACAGAGAACTCTTTGCAGGTCCGCGTTTGTCCTCCTTTGTTTTTGTGATTGATACTGCAGGTAGAGTGTTCGCTATCCTCGGTTGGTACAGGTGTTGACGGTGTCTCTAATTAGCTGCAGAAGATTAATGATGCAGTTTAATTGGCTGTAGGAGTTTGTATGTTGTCCTTGGAGTCAACTAAATTTTATGGAAATGAGGGTGATTTGGTGGCTCATTCTCTTGCACAACTCGGTGTTTATAAATTGTTAATCTGCGAGTGATGAAATGCTCAAAGCCTGAAGATAACCTATTCGTAAAACTGTTCTAATCAATATTTTTATATTGATGTTACTCATTAACTATTTAAAAGGGGTCACCTGTGATGAACCAAAAGATAATTGACACCCAACTCTGCAGTCTTACTCAGCCCTGAAGGGCATTCAGCATCTTTCAGCACATTGTTTTGTTTTGTGAAGCTCACTTTTTACATAAATCTATTTCCAGCCACAACTGGCAGCTATTTTCTCTAGGGAATGAGATTTGAACACTAGGTGACCAGACATACCATGCATTTGCTTGATGTGTACATTGGCAACCGTTTGCTAACACACTCCAATATCAATTGTTTCAGGGATGGATCGGAATTCCCTTTGTTGTTTTTTGTAAGAAAACAACATCTTTACAGTAACTAAACGCAAACGTCTGTGCATCTTGATACATATAAACTGGTAATGTCAGCTGTCAGCTATATACTGCCTCTAATAGAGGATGAGAGAAGCTGAGTTACTGTGTGAAGCCAGGCAGGGTGGAAATAGCTGACATGAGAAACCTATGAAGAAAGAGGCGTAGATAAGACTCCAACGACTGAACAAGGGACTAAAGACAAAACAAAGGGTAGGGGGAGTAACACATACTCACTTACACGCAAACTAACCATAAGTGCCACTTCTCTTGGATGCCTTTGTGAGGCGCTAGCTACAGTACAGAAGTTAGCAACTGCACAGAGTGCCTCATAATTAGTCTTTAAACAGGCTGGACATTGTTAATCTTAATCTCTCTCTTATCTCTGGTTCCAGATGAGAGGAATTAGTGGCCTTCACCCCGCCACTTGGCTTCTCCTCATGCCTCAGCCATTTCTCCTCATTACGGCATTACAGGACCATGTGGCCCGATGCGATACCGCAGCAGACCACAGCTAGCTCGTTAGCCCTATTCTCCTTCTGAATGATATGTGCCCTCCGTGGCATTGGCTTCGCAGCCACATTGATTTTGCAACTCAAAAGGTTCTTTAATCATGTTAGAATTATAACAGAGTGCTCATTGTGCTCTTCAAGTGCACTCGAGCGCCTACGTTTTGCATTCACAAGGTGAGATAAACGCACACACACACACTGAATCACAAAAGAGATGTTCACTTTCGTATTCTTAAACACACACATTAATACCCTCAAACAAGGTGTGCATTTGAAATCTGCACGCTTGTTTTCCCATAAGCATGTGGGTTTAGCTTGGCACAGACGTGATCATTTTGAATTTATCATTTGCATCTGACATCCTCCCAAACATCCAGATAAAGATACTTAATACATTGTATACATCTAAGGCCAGACGCAGACGGATGTATTTATCTTCCTCCAAGAACCGATCCATGCATACCATGTTTCACATGTTGAAGCTGGCCGATAGCATTTCAGTAAAATCTCTCTCGCATCAGATAGTTACGTAGCAGCTCATAGTTATTCCATTCACAGCATAGTAATCCCAGAACAAGCTATGCCAAAAACAAGAGATAAATAAGTAATGAAGAAGTGAGTGGAGAGGAAAACAACAGCAAGAATGGGAGACAATATGAGAACACTGAGTGAAAAAAGATGAAAGCGCTTGTGCATCTTATCTATTAAAGGTTTTATCCCCCTTTCTCTTTTCAATTAAATATATAGCCCCAGTCTTGCCACAGGAGGATGACACTTTCAGCAAGGCCCCGCACCATCTGATTGCTATTTCACTAATGCTATTTTTATGCAAATGTAGTTTTTATCTTATCATCGTTTTCATGTCCTAATGAAATGTCTGCTCTGCTGGAAGTGTTGCCCTCTCTGGCTACGTTGAGGAAAATCACCTGATACATGTCTTCTCAGCATCGTCCATGATGCTGTAGAGGAGACGAGCAGGACGCATTCAGAGTAAAGCAGTTCTGATGATACAGCGAAAAGGGATGATGTTTTTTTTTTTCCGATATCAGACGGCGAATATATATTTAAAAACGTAAATATAACAACAGTGGGATTACAGAAATATACTGTAAGTAGCAATGTTCTGCCATCTCTCGCAGTTTTTTTTTTCTCTCGCAGTTAAGTGATTCAGTAATATGGGGTTACCTCCATTTTAACTCCTACAAAAACAAAAAAACACCATTGTTTGATATTAAAACCAAAGATATTGATCAGAAGGTATACGGATGTTTAGCTAAGCTAGATTGCCATGACATGTGTTGTACATATCCATAATGCCCAGACTTTGGTGATCACCTGTATTTTCCTACTGCACCGGCAGGTTATATTTTTCACATCAATGATATCACAATCTACTGAAGGAATGTTGGACAGACATTGGTTATTCCCAAAGGTTGAGGCTTTCTCCCGTTGATATTGAACGACACAAAACCGTTAAGTTTAAGTATCATTATTTTTAAAATATTTTTCTTATGCATTAGCAATAAGCGCATTCACTAAAAACCAAGCCATGAGACAAAAAAAGTTATTTGTAAATATGACCTTCGATTTTATTAAAATAATTCATCAGAAATCTGCTCAACAAAGTTCACAAAATATCAGTCTACTGTATTGTAAATTACCAATTTTTTTTTTTTTTAAGTAACAAAAGAGACTTGGCTCAGAGTGTTAGTGCTAAAAAAACACAAGGAGAGGAAGAAAAAATACAATGATCCACTTAACTTCTCATACAGCAGCCAAAGAGGCCATTTCCTGCTGGCACCATTATTCCACACAGCACAGGAGAGTTGGAACCGGAAAGGACATTCAACCTATTTTGTTAAGAAGTTGTATAGGTAAAGACACTAGGGATAATTTAAGACTCAGGGTCTCATAAGCATTATGCTTTCACGTATAGAGGTAACACTGTATGTTAGAAATCATCACATTCACTCGCTTCCGGGAAAAAAGAACACTTCTCTGCCGATATTTAGATGAATATACTGCTGCACATATTTGTGATGACAGACTGTGATACTCAACTAATGAAGAGTGTTTGAACAGTATGATGAAATGAAAGTGTGATTGTGTGAACATAACATGAGGTGTGAAACCAAGTGAAAGACTTTGGATGTTTGAGATGCAAAGATCACACCACAAGGATAATTCAATATTTATGGATTGCAGAGAGCTGATAATGAGGTTGTCGCATGAATAACATATTCTGATTGGATAACAAATAAGAAGCCTTTTGTCACGCTTGTTTCCCGTTTCAACAGCCTTCATTTTGATTGATATTAACATGATATGTTAACATTGCACCCTGCATTGTGGTCTTTTATAGGACAGAGGGGCTGCAAAGATAGGGTGAGCCACTGTAAACAACCGTAAGGTTATTTCTCTGTCCTTGTTATAAAACAAAGGCAGAGAATCCAAATGACTCGGTAATTAAAATGTCATTAATTTGTTGTCTCTTATCAGAACTCACAGACAACTCTTAATACAGGCCTGCAAGGAAGATAGAGCTAGCGTGTTCCCGGACAACACCACATGCTGCAACCGCTCTCACATCAGCTATCTCAATAATGTCATATATATGGCCCCAATAGACTGCACAGCGTTTTGACGATTAGCCAATTGCATTTCATTTGTGTAATACTGGGATTGGTTTGCAGAAATATTCGCCATGTGAAAATATCTCATTAAAAAAAGTAAATTAGGTTTCATGATCAATAGCTTTGATGATTTTTTGAGCACACACCACTGACACATGTTTGCACATGAACACGGGCATGCATCTATACACACTTAGTAATGCACATACATCTATATCTACATATCTATCAGATGCATATTAGGTGGGCCAGGCTAGCGTGCTAATTTTCAGTCAGATGTTGTATTTTCCACTGCATAAATGGAGGTGCTGCCTCCAATTATGCAGTGTTCTGTTTTCTCTAAATTATTTGAAACATTTAATTTACAATAATATAGATCCATTGCTAATTCCAATCCACAACGAGGACAAGTCCATGTAAAATTACAGGAGAGAAATTATAACACAGAAGATATTGTGAGAGTCAACGTGATATAACACAGAGGAATGGGTAATTTAACAACATCCCGATAGAACAATTAACTGTAATGTCCACATCAGCTGCTTTTATTAATTTAAACCCCAGATGATTTCTTCTTTCTGCCTCATATGAAATGAAAATACCTGTTATTTCGGAGTGTAGACGTGTAGGCATAGAGCCAGCAATTACTAATAAAGAACAAACAAAACAACAATATAGTTCAATAAAAGTAAACTAGCTAGCTGAAAGTTGATGAGAGACAAAAGACAAGTACATTAATGAAATAAATTCATTGACAAACCTCTGGGATTCATTTTTAATACTGACAAACAAAGCAAATCAACATAAGTGACAGACACCAAGTTATGTGCAACATTTGAATTTAGGGATTTTAATGTGTTCTTCATTAGTGCCTCCAATACTTCAGCTTGTAGCAGTTCATATTTATGTTTGTTAATCAAGTAGAAGGAGAGCTTGAGTTGCCCTCCTTTATCTGTACAGTCACAGAACTGAAAGTGAATACAAATCTGTAAAAATGTAGAAATTGCATTGAGCTGCATTGAGTTGGTGGAATGAGTTTCTCGCTTGGAGCAGTCAGTAATATTGGCATATGTGAAGAACATGTATTGCACTCTCAAATGTTTACTACTATCTCACACAGAAATCCATTCCTTATTTAAGCAGATCAGGAGTTACATCTAGAGCCAACGTTCAGTGCCAGTGCAGAAAATAATGTCTTTTATGTAGCGATGTGGAAGGTGGTGGATGTGGAGTTGGTGGTGGTGGATGGGCTGTCATGCAGGTGACTGGAGTTCACATCTACTCATAATCTAACAGTTTATATTTGTTTTTGTTTTTTATGACGCTGGCAAATATGAGAGGGATGGGAACCAACACTGGGTGGAAAACAAACAACAGAGAGATCAGATTGGGGTGTGATTGTGATAGAGCTGCATGTATTACATAGCCAGCATGTCAGGGTGAACAACAAGAAGGGTACAGCAATCCAAAGAGAACGTTGGACTTCTAAGCCAGACAAAAACTATTAAATAATCGAACGTGTTTGACAAATCAGTTTAATCCAATAAAATGTCTGTATCCGGCGTTCCCATCTGTTTGACCCCTGTAAGACGCGTTTCAACCGAGGGCCACATCGGAGCGCAGCTGGCTGAATGAGCCGTGTTACACATGGGGCTCATGACGCAGATCAAACAGGCTGAGCCATGACTGCCTGCAGCCAAGGCACATCACCTGTCCGGGTGCCTGAACAACTGGCGGCAGTAGTCCTGGGGATGTTTGAACCCAAAGCCACGCAAAAGAGGGTCGCGGTAGGTGGCCCGACCTGAGCACACTTGGAGCACGAGCGAGGACAGCTGCTCGGGACAGATGTTGCCGTTTGGAGAGCAATAGTGGCTTTTAACTGCCCGTTTTATACGGCTGGGTTGTCAAGGCAGTGGAGTCGCTGCTCGAGCTGCGAACATGCACCGCTTTCAGGCTCCGACAATGCAGACTCACTGGTTCTGCCCCAACAGGCTGCTTTATTAAAACACAAGAGCTCTGCTGTTCCTGTTTATGTTTTTCCTTTCTTTGTGCTTGTTCAAGAGATCTCTCTTCCCCCCAAACACTCAGAAACACACATGCAAACAGATGCAGCCGTGCTTATATTACACACTGGGGCATGTTATTGTAGCCAGCAGGCCAGTTACTGGTGTATTCATCCGGCATGCTAATGACACAGTGGGGTGAGGACTAATTTAACAAAACTGCCTTCATATTCAGAATGATTAAACAAAGAAAGACTAAATGCATGAAATAGAGAGTATGTTCTGTTTGATGAGCTATGCACACTGCCGTATCACTATTAGCAGCCAGACTGAGGATGTTATAAAACTGCGTGTCTCACATCACAGTGTGAGACATCAGTGATGTATATTATTATCACTCCTCCTGGTCCGTTTGACTGCTGCATTCCTCGGATTCTGGTATCATACCTGCAGGAATGCAATTTTATTTTTCTCAAATAACCCTTAAAAATCTGAGAGACTTTGCAGCTGGCTCCGTCGCGGCACTGCACAGGCTAAGCGAATGTTCCACTCGTAGTTGAATTAACTGTCATATCACATCTGCATCAGCAGCAGTGGTGCTGACTCCTGTGTTGAAACCCCTCATTAGTGTTTCAGTGCGCTCTGATTGCTGATTGACCAGATTGAGATTGCAGGCATCAAAGCTATTTCCTCTTCTCAGTCACATGCTGCCCCATATTCTCCTTCTTGATCTTCTCCTGTCTCTCAAGCTTTTAGGGTTTCTTAGGGTTTGGCTCAGGTCAGACCTGATTGCTCTTTATTCAGTTCTGCTTTCTCCATCTCTGACTCCAAGGTTCTTTTAGAAGAGAACAAATGAACCATTGGAACAGCCAACAAAAACAAATCCACATTTTGATTGAATGAGAAGTTTACATGGAGATTTAGCAAATCAGATAAAAGACCAATAGAAAACAAGATTTGATTTGTATTGAAAACCTGCCAGCACACTCACAAATTATAATTTTACTGAATATTTAAGATATGTTGCTTTCACTTTGGCATGTGGCCTACTGACAATGTTTAAAATAATGAAAACATGCTTTTCTGATGTTATCAGAAATATATTTGCTACCCTTGTGACTTCATCTACCTGCTGTTTACAACCATTAACCAGCAATAGGCTTATGTTTCTTTCGCAGGATGAGGATAATGGGTCCCACATGCATATTTTAACTTTATTTTCTCTGAACTCAATTTCAGCCCTGAATATATTTCATGCAATAAAACATGTATAACTGCAACGATGAGCTCAGTGGTTATTCCTTTTCATTTCCTCTTCATGTCTTTTTCTCCTTCCTGATGTGGATTTCAAGTCGCAATTTTTCACTCTTGATAAAACTGAGTCGCTTCCTGTGTTTTGGCATTAAGTTTTAATGACATGCAGCATTCATTGGCAGAGATGAGAGAGCGGTTGATTTGAAAGGTTCTCTGAAGTGAAACGCTGCACCCAAATGGCTCATTGGGCTTTCATGTCAATTTGGTATGATCTCTGCCATCTCAAAATGTAAATAAAAAAAGCTTATGCAAATTTTAGGTTTTTTTATTTTTGCGAGGATTTGAATGTTTGTTTACGCATATGACTCTCGGGGAGGATATCTGTGTTTTTTATATGAAGCAGTTGGGAACACATACTGTATGAATATGCAGATAGTGTTGGCTTATTTTTGCATTTGATGACAAACACAATTTGTTTCAAAGAAAGGGGGAATTCAGCAAGATAATGCAGAAAATCATTATTTTTTAAAGATGTAATGTAGTCTCGTGAAATGCAGGCCACCACAACAATACAAATGCAAAAAATAAAAAAAAATGTAACTTCAAGGGCAGATTAGACATCACTCTTTTCAAAAAATGCAATGAATCAGAAGTTCGTTAAAAGTCAATTGTTACGGCTAAACTTCACTGTATTTAGTCTCATTCTGGAGACCGGCCTTTTTCATGGATGTGGCTTTTTGTTTATCAGTTATCCATTCAGTGGCGAAACCACCGGGGTGGCAAGGGGTGGCAGCTGCCACCCTAAACAAATTGCTTGCCACCCCACTTGCCACCCAGGTTGTCAGAAGTGTCTCCTATAATATACTATACATGTATATAATGGTATTATATTTTTGCTACTTAAGCTGTTGATCTCTTTGGTAACTTGTTCTAAAATCTTTAAGTTCCCCCTCCCCTGTAAAATGGTTGAGTCCAAGAGTCCGCTTTGCTCTCTCGTCACCGTGGTTGCCCATCTCCCGCAACTAACTGGAGACAAGCCTACTGTAGGCTTCCAGTGATGAAAGAAGGTACAGTACTGCTGAATCGTGAATCAAGAAAATGTGATGGGTGGTCATATGTGATAGACAGTTCCGTTGTAATTTCAATCGTTTATTTAATTGCTAGCTTGCAAAAGTCGGTAGCATACAGTAGCTAGCTCGCTATACAGCTTGCTTGTGCTAGCTAGCCTTGAAGTTACCACTGTTAGCTTAGCTAACCAACGTCTTACTAACGTCTTTAGTACAGTAAGGTGGACTGACAGAAAATGTTATAGCAGTTTTTTCTCAGTTTTTATTTTCATTACGTATGTAACTTAACTGTTAAGCTATTCCGAAATCACATTTTAGATACCACTAACCGTTTTCTCACAAAAAGCCTTTTTCTGGCTGTTTTTAAAGGTACTCCGTCATGTAGCCTACAGTAAACTCAGTAACAGTAAAAAGTGTGTTCTTTTGTCCACCCTATCTTTCGCTAGCTAGTTAGTCTAGCTTTGGTAGAAATTATTGTGTATGTGATAACCTAATACATACAGAACAGGGCGACTGTGGCTCAGTGGTTAGCAAGTCGGTCTTTCAATCAGAAGGTCCGTGTCCTTGAGCAAGACACTTAACCCTTTGCTGTGTCTACGGTCTACTGTATATCATGTGAGTCGCTTTAGATTAAAAAAAAGCGTCCGCTAAATGAAATGTAATGTAAAGAACAAGCCATTAGAAATTAGTTTGGCCATTTAGAAAAGTATTTGTCATTATGAAGGGAAATATGTCATGAACATTTTGTTCTGAATGCAGTTTTCTTTTCTTTTTCAGAGAAATCAAAGTTGGACTTGGAAAAAAAAACTGAATGTAAGTGTTAACACACATCTAAGAGGCACCATTAGACCATAGTCTATTTAACTTACCATCCAAATGCCAGTAAGCACTAAATCAGTTGTAAATCAAACTGATGGCACTGTTCAGATATCAGATCCTCTTTAAAACTAAACCACTAGTAATATTGCAGTTTCAGGGCCCAAAAATGAAGAGAAAAGGTCAGGACATCAGGACTTTTTTCAAGAAAAGGTCAGTCAATCAGAGGGAGACAGAAGAGGTGGAGCCACAGAAAGACAGTCAGAGTGTGGAGGTGGAGCCACAGAAAGACAGTCAGAGTGCGGAGGTGGAGCCACAGAAAGACAGTCACAGTGTGGAGGTGGAGCCACAGGACAGTCAGAGTGTTGAGGTGGAGCCACAGAAAGACAGTGAGAGTGTGGGGGTGGAGCCTCAGAAAGACAGCCCAGAACCCCCAGAGGACACAACCAGTCCAACAGGTCCACATGGTATGTCTCGGATTAGATCAAACAGTAATTTATATGGTTGCATTTACTATTTTTTATAAACAAAACACTTAGGTATTTAACCTGCCCATAGTATACCTAAACAAAGTAATCAGTATGATTTCTGTAGAGGAATCACGTCAACCTATTTTCACTGTAAAATTGTTCTAACCTGTTTTCTCTTGTTCCAGATATATCTAAGCATCGAAGTGACAGCCCAAGTCAACCAAGCAGGCAGGGATTCCCCAGAACTCTCCAGGGTGGAGCTTGGAGAAGTTTCCACGAAGAGTGGTACCAAGAACATCAATGGCTTGAGTACTCGCATTCTAAAGATGCAGCATATTGCTATCCTTGTAGGCATTTTTCTCTACCTAATGTCCTCAAGAGCGTTTTTACGTCAGTGGATGGTTACTCTAATTGGAAAAAAGCAACATTTAGGGATAGTGGATTTTGTCGTCATGCTAAATCTGAGCACCATGTCAATGCAATGCTTGCATGGGAAGAAAATAAAAGAAGGAAGGAAAAAAACACATCAATGGTAGTATTGATGGAAGCAGAAAATAGGAAAAAGATAATTGACAATCAAAAATACATCAAAACAATAGGTGAAATACTGTGTCTTACAGCAACCCAGAATATTGCCCAGCGCGGTCATAGGGAGTCTTCTGACTCAGAAAACAGGGCAATTTCCTTGAGATTTTAGAACTCGTAAGCAAACATGACCAGTTAGTAAGGACAAGATTAGAAGATCAAGCCAAGAATGCCAAATACACCAGCAGCCTCATTCAAAATGAAATGATAAGCATTTTAGCAGGGATGGTCAGGGATGAGATTATTAAAGAGGTCAAAGAAAGTGAACAATTTTCTGTCATAGTAGATGAAACTAAAGATGTAAAAAAAAAAGAACAAATGTCTTTTGTTCTTAGGTACTTTTATAATGGCATGGTGCACGAGAGCTTTTTAGAGTTTCAGGAAGCAGAAAGGCTGGATGCTGCAGGTTTGACAGAAAAAATCATAGACTGTCTAGAGAGGCATGGCTTGAATTACAAAGAAAACTTAGTCGGGCAAGGCTATGATGGAGCAGCCGTTATGAGCGGGAAACACTCAGGTGTACAGGCTAGAATAAGGGATGTAGCCAGTCATGCTTTTTATGTACACTGCAGTGCACACTGTTTAAACCTAGTGATAGTGGACAGTGTGAAATCTGTATCTGAGGCAGGAACGTTTTTTTCTTTGTTGGAACGTCTGTATGTATTTATGTCAGGCTCGTATGTTCATGATAAATGGCTGAAGGTGCAACAAGAGATGTTTAAAGGTGCTGGACCAAGGGAGCTTCAGCGTCTTAGTGATACAAGATGGGCGTGCAGGTATGTAGCTTGTCGGAATGTGATGGATAGGTTTCCTGCTATTGTGTGTGTCCTTGAAGACATTTCACATGAAGACAACCCAGATAGAGCTGTGGAGGCCAGAGGAATTCTGCATCAGATAGATCTTAATTTTATTGGATGTCTTGTAGTGTTGAGAAAGATTTTAAGTGAATCTACATTTTTGTCAGACATGCTCCAGTCAACAAAAGTTGACCTAACAAAAGCCGTTGAGTTGGCAGAAACACTCCAACAGACTCTCAGAGAATATCGTAGTGAGCCCTCTTTTGAGACTGTCTGGGGTGAAATACTCAACATATGTGAAAGTAACAGCATCCCTACATCACAGCACACCTGTAAACGAGCAAGACAGGTAGCAAGTAAACTACAGAGTAGTGTTGTTACATCCACTCTAGGACAGCACACAGAACCAGATAGCAAAGTGTCTTTCAGAGTTAAAGTCTATTACTCCATAATAGATTGCATGATTGGAGAGATGGAAAGGCGTTTTTCCCAAACAAACTGTCAAATCATGAAAGGCATACAGGCCTTTAATCCATCAAGTCCTAGCTTTCTCAGTGAGGAGGCTGTTCTTATGTTGGCAGATTCCTATGGGACAAATTTAGAAGATGTTAAGCTTGAACTGCGTCAGATTAAGAGACTGTTTGATAGAACAGCAAAAAAGGAGAGACCGACTAGTCTCATGGAACTATTACTTTTTTTGGATCCCATTAAGACTGTTTTCTTTGAACTACATCGTTTGTGTAAAATAGCTGTAGTTTTACCCGTTAGCAGTGCTTCATGTGAGCGGAGTTTCTCAACTCTAAAGCTGGTCAAGAATCACTTGCGTTCTACCATGGCTGAGAATAGATTGTCAAGTCTAGCTATACTTAGTATAGAGTCAGCACGTGCTAAGTGTCTTGATTTGGATGAGTTTGTGAGACGATTTGCTGTCGAACATGGCAATCGCCGTATTGTTCTTTTTTAGCTCCATGACCTGCTGTTTAGAATTGAATATACATTCATTGTTTGTGAAATTCAATAAAACTGAATTGTTTTGCTGCTGAATATGTAAATATATATAATATCTGACAGTGTTTTAAGTCTTATTAAAAAAGAAAAGACAAATATTTGTTTTGGCTTTTTGTAACAATATTTAGACTCTTGGCAAGACATTGCTCTTGTCTGTTTTCACTATCTGGATTTGTATAAATAAATACATATAGACACCAGGCGTGCGTGTGTGTGCGTGTGCGTGTGTGTGTGATATGCCACCCTTGCATTTCAACTTGCCACCCTTCTGCCACCCCATGTAAAATTTTCTAGAATCGCCACTGTATCCATTACAGACTTGTATTAGTTTGGAGATGCCCAACACATAAAAACATGAATTCTAATTGGAAACCGAAAACTTCCTGACACCAAAGAGCCAGGTTGTATAAATCCACTGCCATTGTACATCTGTGTGTTATCAGCAAAGAAGCCACTGCATCCATCACATCGACACAGGGATTCAATCTCTGTCAAGGTAAAATGTCCTTGGGATTCTGATCATGAATGAGATAGCATGTTTACCCCCTAGATAACAAAACAACCCTTCAAATAGGCCCAAAGGGCATGCTTTCAGCTCCGATGTTAGAGGACAGGCTCGACACGGCACATTCACAAGAAAGAGCTTCCTCACTTAAATGTGACTGTGCATTCACCTCCTGCAGCTTGGTTTGGGAAGCTGCTCAGTTATTGTAAAACTTGATACACTGGCGCAAAGCATTGATCTTGATAGCACATGCACACATGCTCATGCACACGTATGTGACGCGAGTATGATCCCTTGACATTGCCATGCATTTTAAATGAATAATGATGCTAATTATAATAATGAGAATAGTTGTTATTAATAGGTTTCATACAACAAGTGTAGAATGTGTACACTCACCTGCATTTGCATACAACAACTGTTACGACTCCACTACTGTCTAGGGTGGAGGAGGTCGATAACATACAGGCAGAGACTGGTGGTGGATAATAGGAAGGTGATTTATTCAACGGAGGGTCGCTCCACACGTGTTCAACACAACAACACAGGGGTAACGGAGGTGGTGGGGGTGCTGTGAACCAAATATATACAAAACGATAACCGAAAGAGAGTCCCCAAAAGGGGGACTAAACCAGTACGTAAGTATAATAAGAAAATACACTTCACACAGCACCCGCTGGCCTATGGACTAACACAGGAAACTACGTGTAGCAAATCAGTAATGGCGCTTGCCCTCACCTCGTCCCTCCCGTCTCACACAACAGTTCAATAAGCCTGATATCGAACGGGCATCCCCGCTGGTCAGGTCCCCAATGCCGCACGCTGCGGTTCTAGGCGGTTTTCCTCTCTCGTTCTCCCGGCTCCTCTCCCGGCGCCCTCTCTCTCTTCTTCTTCTTCTTCTTCTGGCTTTCCGGCAGACTAGATGCCTTGCGGCACATTGCTGCCTCTCACAGGACATTTCACGTACCAGTTGAGGGTATTGTCATCTTCACCCCTCTCTCTCTTGGGGCTGCTCTCGTTAAGAACCGGAAACCCCGGAAGTAGAATCGGAGGTGGCGCAGTCTCATTGGTCCCGCAGGAACCAATCCCCTCTTCCCAGACTCCGGAAGTAGGCGGTCTTCATTCTCCCTCCTTCCTCTGTTCTCCACACACCTGCAATCATACACATTCACACCCCTACACGGCGGCGGCCGTAACACCCCCCCCCCCATAAACGCAAACTCCTTCCCTGGAGGATCTTTGCGAGGGTTGTTACATCACCCCAATGTACCTTTCTCCCCATGCAACCTAGACAAGGCGTCAGCCACCACATTTTCCGAGCCCTTCTTATGCCGGATTTCCAGTTGATATTCCTGCACAGTAAGAGCCCACCTCATCAGCCTTTGATTATGGTTATACATCTTCCCGAGGAATACCAGTGGATTGTGGTCGGTGTAGACAACTAGTGGCCGAGAAGCGGATCCTACGTAAACCTCAAAGTGTTGTAAGGCCAGTAACAGAGCAAGGGTTTCCTTTTCTATGGTCGAATAGTTTACCTGGTGGCGGTTGTACTTCTTAGAGAAGTAGCACACGGGATGGTCTATTCCCTCCCCATCTTCCTGAATCAGCACGGCCCCAGCCCCCATCGCACTAGCGTCTACCTCCAGTTTGAAGGGTCTGGAGAAGTCGGGAGCAGCCAGCACTGGAGCATGACAAAGGAGAGACTTTGCGCTATCAAAGGCCGCCTGACACTCGGGTGTCCACACAAACTCCACCTTGGGACTCAATATCCTGGTGAGAGGCTCAACCACTGCGGAGAAATATCGACAAAACGCTCGGTAATATCCTGCCAAACCTAGAAATGAACGCAACGCCTTTCTGGTTTCAGGAATGGGACTCGACATAATGGCTTCAACTTTCGCTTCCACTGGCTTCACTTGCCCCTGACCCACTTGTCGGCCGAGGTACGTCACCGTCGCCTGGCCAAACTGACATTTAGCGAGGTTGATGGTGAGGTTGGCGTCAGCCAGACGGCGAAACACCTCAGAGAGTGTTATGAGGTGGTTCTCCCAACTCTCAGAATAGATGATGAGGTCATCTAAATATGCCTTGCAATCTATGATCCCCATTAGTACTGTATTTATCAATCGCTGGAATGTGGCAGGCGCATTGCACATCCCGAACGCCATGACGGTGTATTGGAGGAAATCGTCAGGTGTGACGAACGCTGAGATTTCTGAGGCCCGCTGCGTCAGCGGGACCTGCCAGTACCCTTTCAACAAATCTAATTTACTTACGAACACTGCGGTCCCCACGGCGTCTACACAATCCTCTATGTGGCGCTTGCCCTCACCTCGTCCCTCCCGTCTCACACAACAGTTCAATAAGCCTGATATCGAACGGGCATCCCCGCTGGTCAGGTCCCCAATGCCGCACGCTGCGGTTCTCGGCGGTTTTCCTCTCTCGGCGCCCTCTCTCCCCCCCTCTCTCTTGGGGCTGCTCCCGTTAAGAACCGGAAACCCCGGAAGTAGAATCGGAGGTGGCGCAGTCTCATTGGTCCCGCAGGAACCAATCCCCTCTTCCCAGACTCCGGAAGTAGGCGGTCTTCATTCTCCCTCCTTCCTCTGTTCTCCACACACCTGCAATCATACACATTCACACCCCTACACGGCGGCGGCCGTAACACAACATAAAGAGAAGTCATTAAGAAAATATTACTTGTAACTGGCCAAAAAAGGTCACATCATTTGTCCTATGAAATATATGTCTAATGTTGTTAGTTTGGTTATGTGTCAGAGCCAAAAATATGATTAAAAAACAATAGAGGGCAATCGCAAATCTAAATGATGCATAGTCAAAGTATTGTTGGAGAATATATGCAGTTTTAGGCTACAGAGCTCACAATATCACTGCAGATACAAATATCCAAACCACACTATTACTACCCAGAGGTATTTTATTCATATTTTTTAATTCCAATTGGGGCCACAAAGCATGCATATTTGAACTACCACGTGTTGAGCCAACAGGATTAACAAAAGATAAGAGCTGCCATAATTTATTCCAAAAATACTTACATTTATAAAGGTCCCAAACACCATTCAAAAGTCAGTGATGACAACCCAGTGGGTCAGTGTCTGGCCTGGAAAGTACTTTTCTCTTCAGTGACAGAAATATGAGTAGGTTCAAGAAAATTAATAAATGAAAAGTATATATATATACATTTTTAAATACATTCTTTGTGAAATAATATGCTAACCATTACATCATTATGTGATTTTCTTTCATGTTGTACAATATATGTCAAATTATTGTAATATAAGAGAAAATGTTAATGCAATCACAAATCGTGGCATTTTCAAGTTGTTCAAGTGTAATTTTCAAACTATCTCTCCTAAAATACTCTTTGCTCTTTGGAGGAGGACCAAAACAAAGAGGTCTGACTGTAAAAGCTGAAATGTGTGTTTACAGCGCAGACCGCAGGAATAGCAGCTGTTAGGAAGTGCAGACCCACAAGTCTCCAAGGACTATTTGCCCTGAGTCTGAAGCGTTCACTGTTTTCTCAAAGCTTAAGGAATCAAGTACTGAGTAGTTCAGAACATATCTCTGCTCAGGCTTCTGCAATTTCTTAAAGGGAGACTCTAACAGCCCCTAACATTTCTCTTTCCTTGTTGACATGGACTGGAGGCTCGTTGGAAGTCGGCTCATGTAGCTTTCATAAACTCCGCTGCAAAGCTCTTGTCACCTCCATCAAACAGTCACACCACATAGGGACTAGGACCTTGCCTCCAGATGGCTCGTCTACCTCATTCTAGCTTGAAAAAGCATTTTGTTAAAAAAAATAAGAAAAGAAGCTCAAAGACTGTCAACATCTTTTAAAGAAAAAACACCAACCTGGATACAAGGCAAAGCGCTTAAGACAACCCAGGTCTTTTGTAATGATGTAAAGCTAATGCAATGCAAGCAATTACTTTTTTCTTATCATTGAGAATGTTAAGGAAAGTTTTTGATCAAGTTTAAACAGGAGATCATTCAGAGGTCATTACAGGCGATTATTCTCTTTCAACCTCTGCTTTCCTTTAATTACCTCGACAATCATCTGGATACTTTACTAATTTGTCTAATAAGTCTTCCCATTAACCTTCCACATTATGCTGCCAGTCATCACGCTCAGCCCCCACACACAGTAGAACAACTATTGTATTCATAAAATCATGATAAGGCTTTGAATTCAAATTATATTTGTAAGGTGTTTGTTACAGACACACAAGCTAAAATGTAGTCTCTGTCTATATGAGGACAGTTATGTTTTCCTCTTAATCTGTCTTCAATTCTATGTCCCATTTTTACCTTGGTACCTTTGGTTGCGAACCACTTCAGCTGCAGCTTTCCTGCAAGAAAATGCTTGTATGTGTATTATGAGTATTACCTTCCCCGATTAAGGTCCAGAGGATGAGGTGAATAACATAATTAAATTATGTTATATAGCACATGTACTCTGTTTACTAATGTAAAGTCATTAAACATGAGTTTTTAAAACTAAATAAATATAATAACAAATGCCAAACAACTAATTACTATGTGACACACTGGGACATATTTGACTTGGGATGGGACATCAGGGAAAGCATTAAGTCTAAATTGAGAAATGCATCTCCTTGAAAAGGTCATATGAAATAATGCATAAACCCACCTGACTTGGAGCATTAATTCTATCCAAGATGCCTCTAAGATGTCTGTGTGGTATCTATTTGACTGAATTAGGCTTTTGTTCATACACCCTCCTCTCTTGATGTATCGCTTCATAAACATTTAAAAAAAAAAAACTCTGGTGCACAATACATGTAAGAAGGTATCCGAGCTGACCTCAATTATGCATGACTAGAGTTGTATGGTGTCAGAAGCTTTTCAGTGCTAATTTCTGTCCCACTTGAATGTTCTACAGGTACAATAACTGAAACTAAAATAACATTTGCATTGGTTTCATTAGAGAGGTGAAAAGCGCACACAATAGTGGCCCAGTTCTGCCAAACAGTCCCCAAAGACGGCACAAACAAGATAACAAGAGAGATATCACAGGGCATCATTTGCCCTCAATACTCATTGTGACAAACAGAGTGCCGCACAGACAAATTTAGTCCATATGATAATCAACACTATATATAGCTTTGCGTGTGCAGTAATGTTCCAGATATAAAACGCTCTGGCTGAGGCATGGTTCATTTTGTAATCACAGCTTTTACAAATGGGGTAAAAAGTCAGAATCATGTAATATCATTGAATAAACGTTGTTGGTAGATCAGAGATCATTACAAGCATTAAGAAGCATGCTCATTTTGACTGGAAGAAAAGATGATCCAAATCAAACCATAAGAATGAGTTGTATTAACTTTACATAGGAGACTGTCTTACTGGAAAACAACTTGTTTTAAATACCCCGAAAAAAACTTGTTTTCCTGTCATGTGACCTCTTGTGAAAATCATCTCCAGGAACACTGGTTGTACAAATCAGCTGAGTTTGACATTGATTTAACCGTTGGTCTCCTGTGAAAAGCTGTGGGAAGTAAGTAGACCTTGAGTGGGTTTTTTAACCAAATAACTAGACAGCTGTATTAATAGACATGTAGATGTTGTTTCAAAAATGAGAATATATTTTCTCAACTATTTCTATCTGAGCTGTTTCTGTACTGTAGAAGGAAGCTCACTCGCTTACTCTTTTTCTTCGGTCTTCTTTACCAATCCTGTTATGACCCAGTCAGTCAGCTACTCTTGGGAACAACAGGAACATATTTCATTTGATCCAAGCCATGCCATTTCTGCTCACGTGATAGTGTAACCCTTGACAGCATATGGCTCCTGATGGGAACAATAACTCTAATCTCGACACATTTCTACAAATAGCTTTTCGCACATACTGTAGACAGGCAATCGGGGAGACTCCAGATTACATTTCACTCTCTGCGAACATTTTATTCCCTGCTCTCTTTATTTAAAAATAACCGCTCTGAATCATTATGTGCTACTCCTAAAATATCTCTGGCTATGCAGCATCATGCCTGAACCCTTAAACAATTCTGAGGGAAAAGAAAAGTGTTTGAAATGGATCCTGGCAAGACTTTCTACATATTTGATATTATTAGGTTCTATGATGCCGCTGTGCACTATTTTACCACAGTTTCCTCTCTGGAGTTTGATGTTAGTGAAGTACTATTTTTAAGTGAAGTACCACTACTCTATTAACACCGTTTGTAGTTAACTCCCCTGATTTCTCTTGTCAGAATTTAGTGTCATTATCATTGTCATTTCTTTATACACTGCATTTGCTCATTCTGTATGAATGTAAATGTTGTGCATGTGTGTGTTACAATTCAACAAATGACAAATGTAATCCTCATATCTAAATTAGGATTTAGGTTTAAAACAAAGAACAATCTCTCAAGCATACAAGCACCACGTTTTAGACACCATCACAACATAATAACTGTTTTCTTATTGAGAAAGGTCCTCTCTTCAGAGGAGACGTTTCTTTAAAAGAATGCATCTTAGCATATACTTCCACAGTTTCACATTTTCATCAGTTTGCAAAGATAAATTGAATCAGCTGGTCCGAATGAATCTGACTTTCCTTTTGATTGCAGTAACATAATTTTGCTGCTTGCATGAGAAACAATTGAAAAAATGGAAATAGGAAAATAAAAGTCCAAGCAGCTACACAAATTGTTGAAATTAAGATGGCAAACAATGTGTGGCTGCTCCATTACACTGAGAGCTTCTTGCATTAAATAAAGTTATTGAAGCAAGATGAAGAAACCAAAGATGGTTGTAGACAAGATAGGAGTGAGAAAACAAATGAACTATTTAAATATTATAACAATAAAGGTATACAAATGTATGTTCCACTAAAAGGAGCTGTGGTACATGTGTAACATAGTTAAAACATGTTGGATGTACACAAACAGACAAAAACTTGCTGCAAGCAACTATGTCGTGATCATGTCTATGGTCTATGTCTTCATTCATGTAAAAGGAAACGTTGTGCTTTCATTAGTTTAGTAAAGGGCCATTTTTATAGTGCTCCACTAGAATTTTATCATCAACACATGAATGAAGATGACAGGGAGAAAACTAAACATTTACAGTAAGTATGTGAAAAGTATAGCAAAAGGTATAAAACAGATTAAAAAGAAATGTCTTAGCCACTGAAGGAGCTGTGCTTAGCATGTGTGCAGCAAGAGCCAGCAAAATGTATTCACAATATTACAAATATTAATCATATTTTATCTTCTTTAATTTGTTCTGCATTGCACATCGATAATACTGCTCATTTTAATGTTACAGCTTTGGGCACAATATTTCTTATCAGTTCTGCATAGCTGTGCTGATTAATCAATCAATTTCTCGTGAAAATGTTGCTACAAAAACGTAATATGAAAAGATCACTTGCATTCACTGTGTTGAGTTCTTTGCTAGACATAGAATCTGTGAGTAAATGCCTTGTGCTCTGTATTGATTTGATGCAGGAAAAAATACCACGCAGGAAACATCCATTTAAAGAGGAAACAGTCCTCCCCAAAGACCACCAAGAGGCAGTCACTTTGAATGTAGAACTTCAACTGAATAAGCTTTAATAAAAAGGACACCCAGACTAAACTGATTGTTTTCTAATCCACTTTTAATTGACAAGTAGCGTCACTCACCTGAGTTGAGCAGCAATTACCTCGTCCTGCATTGGCACTTTGATAACAGAATCATTACTGGACATTTTAGCCACCTATATGTCAGCCCTGCGACTCACAGTAGGATCCACTGGCCACAACTGTGAGAACTCATTTGAGAAACATAAACTAGCAATGGCAGGCCAAAGAAAATCAATGGAAGCAGCTTAATATGGCCGGACCATGCTGACACTGAGCCAAGCTTGATGGAGTAGAGGACCAAGCAGTGCAATGCAAATATATATATATATATATATATATATATATTCTTATCTGAGTTGTTACAACTATGTTAACAAATTTGAGGGAGAGTACTGGTTAGCCGAGTGAGTAATGCTTGAATATGTAATGGTTATTCTATTGCAACCTGTTACTATAGAGCTTTTTGGAAATGAACAATACCTCTTGTCTCATCATCTGATGCATTAAGTTACCAGTAAGGGAAGGTATAGCACATTACAGCAGCGTGTATTTAAAGGTGTAATCATAATATTCATCTGGAATCATGATAGCACTGTGAAAACAACAAATAAACAAAACGTTCTGCTCTTTAAGACTTTCACATAACACAGGGTTGTAAACCAATGCTCTATTTTTTTCTTTACAGTTTATCATTTACATTTACACACCTGTAATTTGCATTTCAAATGGGTACATCTTAGGCCTAAGCAATTAAAAATGACAACATTTATTATTATTATTATTATTATCTAACTAACTTACATGGACCACAGAGGTTTTCAGGCTACCGCCACCTACTATTACATGAGTGACTGACCTTGAATGAATGATAGAAGAGGACACTGTTTGCATGTTAGTTTGGCCCTTGTTTTACACACAAACCTACCTAGTAATTTAAATAAATAGTTTGACATTTTGGGAAAGTCTACACGGTAAATATGTAGCTACCACCAGCAGCCTTAGCTTGGCAACCAGTGGCTACCAGTGGATACAATAATTGAGAACTGTCGTTTTTACTCTTGGATTTTAACCGGTTAAACAACGAGGTAATAGGCCTAGAGTACTGATCTTTAGGACATAGACAGTCTTTATGCTAAACTATTATAATAAACTACTATAATAACTATTGATAACAATCTAACTGCTAACTCAAGCTACATATTGAGCCAACAAACTGACTCACCTCTAGCTAATAAGCCTGCAAAAGCCAGAATACATCTGAGCTCAGTTTTTTTTTTCTTTGAGTGAACTAAGATGTAGCAGAGAAACTTTAAATTAAATTTAAATTGTATCCAATGACCATTACGATTTTGTATTCTCAAGTCACAAACCAGTCTTAACCTTTTTGCCATTTCATCATTTATTCTAGGACTAAAGCACAATGTACACAGCCACAATCTACCATAGTCAGAGTTCTTGAGGTGCATGACATGAGAATAAGATACAGTACATATATATGATAAGCATAAAATGAATGGCAAATGTCATTTTTTACAGAAATAGGCATGCAGTCAAAAAGAAAACGCTACATCACAACGCTAAACAAACAAATCTGAAATGTGGGCTGTATGAACATCTGACACCTGTATGAACCTCTCAGCTCAGGTGGTATGAAGGTGGTATGAAGAACAGTGTGTATCCAGAAATGAACAGCACAATTGATCAGACATTTAAAGAAAACAAAGCAACCCCATTATTTTCACAGATATGTTTTTATTTGTCAAACTGAAAGAGCAACATCTTTGTTGACTGTACACAGTTCCTCACTCTCTGCAGGCTTGAACCTAACCTTATGATAGGTACACTTTCTAGATAGTGATTGACACTCAGACTGACGAAAGAAACAATATGTGAGCAGCGGACACAGAAATACAAAGACAGGATGAGTTTCCACTTGGCTCCCCTTTCGAACCTGTGGGATGAAGTTTTACAATGCACGAGACAATCAAAGGTACAACGTAAAGCCTACTAGATCTTTATGATATTCAAGAACATAATGTGCCTGTGGACATCTCTGTTACACTGTACTGTTCAAACTCATACATCATGCAAACTTCCTTAAAGCTTTGTAGCAGACCTGCTGACAGGACGCTGACTACAAAGATCAATCTGGGCAGATGCTGGCCAAGATTATTTGGCAATAAAGAATTGAAGAGTGCACACACAATCTGTTTATGCTCATCCTGTGTCCATGAACTTAAGGAATGACACTCACTGATTCACACCAATAACAGTGTTCACATATTGGTAATGTACAGCCAAGTCTTTCAGTGTAATTTACATTGAAGTACAGAGTTTGGCAATATAGCACAACAACATTTTTCCAAGAGAGCCTTTTGTGATTTTCCAACCCAGAATACAATAGGCTATACTCATTTCCAAATATCCAGGTAACAATCGAAATATTTTTTATGTTTGTTTTGTTTTTATGTCAACTACAACATCTATGATGATGGTATGCCCTGGAACACAACAATGTAAAGTAAGCACCAACATATTTGAACAGTGACACATTTTTTGTATTCTTGCTGTGCTTTTAGAAATTTGTAAAAAAGGATAAATTCAAATACATTTTCCTTTGTTGAATAAAAAGTGATGAAAATATCAGTGTCACTTGTGTATTTCCAGTCTAGTCAGGCAACCATAATTATTTGGAAAGGTTGTTGCATTGGATTTAATAAGGTTTGCTTTACTTTCTCCTTCAAGCTGGGCTGCAATCTCTGAAATAAATGCATCATATTACTACAATATGAAATGATTGGATAGTTAAGTGGCTGAAAGCTGGTAAGTCCTAAGTGAAACACAGAGCATACAAGTAGCTCCCTTCAGCTCTTATTCTGGCACTCAAGAGTTTTGGGAATACTAGTTAAGAGTGGGAAGCCATACAGTCATCAGGACTATTTTTAAGCCATGTAAAATGGGGCTGTAAGTTCTTTTTGCTTATATCTTAAGGCTGCAGTATATCAGGTACTTGTTTACCTCCATTTATTTAACTAGCCAAGCACCACGGTTCATTTACTGCAGGATGCAGCCAACAGCAGAATCCAATACAGTGAAAACTGCATAAATAGAATATGTTGACGCAATTCGCATAACAGCTTTTTCATCCCCTGTAACCTGAACGTGTCCAAATGGTTTGCAGGAGATAAACTATCTTAGCATGCATATAGCTGCTGTCATGTTATGTGAAAATACCCGCAAGCTCTTTAACAATTTATTACTATAATTTATCATCCAGCATGATAATAAAGATCAGATCTCCTGAAATATTCACCTGCCCATATTAGTTTAGAGTTCTTGTTATTATTATTGTAGGTTTTGAGATAATGAAATATATTAACATATTAATCTTGGACATATTACTTATTTTAAAAAGACATTAATTATAATGTATCATATCAAAGGTATTAAAGAAAATAGAAGACTGCTAGCAATATTCGGATTATGCATACTGTATATGGACATGATTGAAATAGTTGTTTTCACTCATTTTTTATGTTTTCTTTAACTAATGACACAGAAAAATCTTAAAATTTGTGGCCAAAAGTTATACATGTGTGGGTTATTATTATGAATTGCATCTATCCTGAGCTTTGTAAGTGAAATAACTTAGATCTCCAAGACAACACAAAGACATTAAACACAGCTTTTATGCATCGGACAGCTGAGACAAATCAATCTAAATAAATAAAAAAAGGAACAAGCACAAACAATAATTTGAAATATCTTAGAAAAAGTGTAGTGATAATCAAATACAAATAAAAAATGGAACTCCTTATGAGAACTTTAAGACAATTCTGCTAGACACAGCCTTCAAGCCTCAGCGTCAGGGCTGTGGTGCCACGTTTAACTGCAGTGCTCGTTCATTGTCTCACATATCAGTTATCTTTAGTAAGCTTTTGCAGTGTGTTGTAATGTTTCAGAACTATTTAAAAATGCACATAAAAATAGGTCCCTAAATCAAAGCCATTGCTATCAGGGCTGGAGGTTTTAAATGATTTGTCATAATATACATTTAGAATTCACGCACCATGCAATTTCTTAGTCTTTTACATATAATACAAGAGCATTAATAGTGTTTTGATTGATGTAGTAATGCCAGTGTCCATTAGGGTAAAAGCACGGCTTGAGTAGGTGTCATAATCAAAGTAAAAATATATTTGAGAGAGTGATAATAACGTGTGATCTCTACATGGTATTTTAAACAGTTTAGTTATGGTATGAAGTTGGGTAATTATGTCTAATGAAGCACGGCAGACAGATTTCACGTCTTTGTTAAAAAGTGACACTGTACAATAGCTTCCATGGCAACAAGTTAAAACCGTAAGGAGAACCCCTGTCCGACTCCCCCCCACCCTTCCCACATATATTACAGAAGTTCATTCCAAACAGGATGGTGAATCTTGAGAAGAATAAAAAGACAGAACGATCACGCTTTAAAGAGGAAACTAAAAGACTAAAGTGATCAAGGGCAGGTTTGAAATCATTGTACAAAAAGAACAAACAGCAACCCACCACAACCAAACACGTATTCTTGAAAAATCCGTTGGAAATTGATTTCTTTTTACAGGTTGCACAGTTTATTTTTGAAATACCGGTTGAGATACTCCAGTATGCCAAGGGACAGGGGGGAATGGCAATACAGATGAAAGAAAGGACTTCACTCTTCCTCTGTGCATCCGAGTACTTCTGCACGCAAAGTGATCCTGCCGTACCATGACCAGGGAAGGATCCGGATGAGTCGAGCGTAGATGGGTGGATCTATCACATTCTTTCGGTGTGTGTCGTTGTCAAAGTTCCCTTGGAATACCTTTAAAAAGAGCAGTATGGAGCAATTATTCATTTTGAAACCAGAAGCTATAAACACGTTTTGCTCTGCTTGACACCAAGAAAAAACATTAATGGGAAAACTGAATTTCAATGGTGCTGCAATATTTGAAGGCCTTAAAGACTTGAAAATGCTAATCAAAGGCTTTAGAAGTCAACATGTTGGGGGAAAATATCTTCAGTGAATTACCACAGAAACCACATTGAATGCATTTCTTTTGAGGCAGGTGCAGAACATTCGCGGTGCATCTCTTGCCGGATTTTTCCAGACTGTTGCCTTCAAGACAATCAGAGCTTCAATCCAACTGCCAACAACTGTACATTACCTGAATGTGGTCCTATTTTTGGTGATTTCCTTTCATCCATCACACATGTGAGCATAATAAAAGTTTCCCACTGTGGAAAAGTGTGTGTGCTGTTAGAGGACCACAGCTGGTAGTTCCACCTCCACAATTAGTGACAGACATTGTGACAGACCAGAGGGAAAGACAGGAGGAAGTGGGAGGAGACCCCGGCTCCGGTTGGGGGAGGTGCTCAATGGCAGATACTTCCCCGTGCAGGTGCTACAGCCAATGGGAAACTGGCAATGGACGCACCTGCCAGCAATCACTAATCAAAGGAGCTATATCTGTAGCCGGCAAGCTGAGGACGGGGGGGAACGACAGCCAACAGGAAAGGAACTGAGCCCGAGAGAGTGGAGCCCCAGAGCCAGGAGAATCACCGGAGCAAGGAGGTAACCGCCAGACTCACCTCTACCCTGTGTCTCTCCTTCCAGGACGAAGAAGACGGCTAGACTACAGAACACGACGACGGACCCCGGACGGGAAGACGCTTTGGATTTATAGTTATTCCCCTACCCCTGTTCCCCCTGACTTTGGAATAAACGCTGTTTTCGTTGCACATCTCCTCGTTTCGTGTCCTATATTACATTACATTACATTTCATTTAGCTGACGCTTTTATCCAAAGCGACTTACATGATATACAGTAGACCGTAGACACAGCAACGGTGAGCAACGAGGGTTAAGTGTCTTGCTCAAGGACACAACGACACAGACTGCCGGAGCCGGGGATCGAACCACCGACCCTCTGATTGAAAGACCGAGTTGCTAACCACTGAGCCACAGCCGCCCCTCCGGAACCTGGGCTTCTCGCCCTTGAGGCGCCACAACATGTACTGTAGTTTATCCTGCTTACTAAGTGGTGTCATTAACATGCACCTTATACCTTTTTTTTTTTTTTTAAACCTGCCATTTCATAAAAGGCTTTGATGGTTGCTAGAAAGGTTGCTATAAAGGGGAAGTTGTGTTTCTCCAGTATGGCCTCTTCACAACTCTTAACATATTGTGCTACAGACTGATATTCACCCTGGATCAACACACTACTCTGATTAAGTAGCCTCTGGCATATCCTTCACTGAAGGAACCAAGTGGTAATCTAATTTAGGCTAAACATTCAAGTCGTTAAGAGAGAGATTTCCGTGTCTGCACCACTTTTATACTAATTCAATGACATTTAAAAGCCTTTATATAAGCCTTAAGAGAACAGTTCAAGGGTTAACTAGATACAAAATACAAATAAGCTAATTGTCTTACTGGGGCGTGCGCTCAATTTTATTATTAGAAGCTTTGTGTTGGTGTTTGCTTAATAGACAGTGAAATTAAGTATATTAGAAAGAAATGCACCTACAGGGACTGCTTCATTGAAGGATATGATCATTTCATACATGAATATGCCTGCGTAATTGGGATGTAATGGGACTCACTGTTGAGTGGAAAGGGAAATCAGCGGGCCAAATCCAAGCAGGTGCTGGACACAGAGGATGACCTTTTCAGAGTAAAGCTTCGACTAATTATCTTTAAAATACTCTGACAAGAGATGTTTTGCATTTAAACAACCAGAATTAGGTTTCACCACAACACGTGCTAAAAACAATGGACAAGCACCCAAACTACCTGTCCCTGATCCATACGCAATAACTGAGGAATTATAGCCACTTGTAATAGTGTGCGCACTATATGCACATGGGTGGGCATGATGCTAGCTGGGGCAGTTATGGCATTTTGTTGGCGTGATTGCGATTGAATGAGGGCATTGTTCAGAGTCTCCAGACTTAATCTAACCACCCGATTGGGCCACATGGTGCCAGTTTTTACATTTTTGAGGGGTGATTGCGGCATGTCCGCAGACGGAATCGGGCTGGTATCGGGTCCGATTCTGGGGCGTCATTCATCCTGAGTCTCAACCGAGTCAGCAAGCGGACCCTGGCCGACCTGTTTCTTTGTGTTAAGCCAGAGCTGGGCCAGTTCCTTTTGGCTACCTGGGACCCAATGCATTTTAAAATGTATATCCACAGCTTTGATAATAACCTTGTTTTAATGTACAGTTATTTGTTTACCATATTTTTCATGTACATTTTTAATTATCTCTCATGTTATAAATCCAGATATTTTTTAAGTTGACCAATTTACTGGTTAAAATATATTCATAATTTTACCTCAACTATTTAGTTTGTTTACTCACTAAAACTATGTTCAGGAACTAACATTAATTATGTAACCAATGACTATTTACCTTTTTTGTTTTTGTACAGTGACACGATATAAAACCTCTGCCTCCTCTTCCTAGCACGTGTTTCTATAAATACAGCTACTTTCGCTTAATTCTTTATTCTGTCATTTTCTGTGCTTTTGTGAGTTGCACTTACTGCAGACCTTTAGCTTTAATCATGTGACAGGTGTCCACTTTCATTACTTTCCTTATTTCCCATGTCTAACACAAACAAGTGCAGGTCACCTTTTCATCCTACATTATTTGTCATAATTGTATTCCTGCAGTGAAACACATTCTCTCCCCTGTTTTTCATTTATATTGCATGGGGCTTAGACTTTATTCCCACAAGGTTTGTTTCTGCAGACAAGCAAACAACATTACGTCACATGGCATTCTGCCCTCTCTGTCATTTCTCCCTCTTTCTCTATATGTCTTTTCTGTAAACTTAAAAGCCACATTGTAGTGCTTAAAATGCTTTTTTTCTGACACTATTTCAGCTTGAGAGGTAATTTAATGAATGTTGTAAAGATGAACATAATGATTTTCATGCAACGTGACGAGGTCATGAACACAGTTTTGAGTGAATGTAAAACAAGCTTCTAATTGTAACTTGTTAAGGGAGACCAGAAACAAATTGGCAAGGTGTTTAAGTAGATAATTACAAGTTTAAATTACATTACAAATCTGTTCCTGAATTATCTGTTTTTATCAAGACTATTTGTGTTCTTTTCTCAATCAGTGAAGATGCATTATGCATAATGCTGAGCATGAAGGAACTAAGGCGGTAGGGGATCCTGTACCAGGGACATGATCTGACGTGCTGTTGGCTATGGACAACAAAACACCCTTGTGCCCAACCAACCCCCAGTTACAGATAAGTGTGTGAGTTCTAAAGAGCTCTTGCATTCAAGTGCGTGGTTCACAAGTACAGTTAGTTTTATCCGTGAAACGTGTCAAAATGAATTTGAGGAAATTAACTCATGTTTCACATCACAAATTTGGTAAAACAGGCTCTAGCTTTATTTTATAGACATGAATCTGTCTGAATGTGGCCATGTTGCACTTTCTATTGAGCTGGCATACAGGCTGACAGACGCGTGGACGTTTTAATAGAGCTGGATCTGTTGCAGGGTCTGCAATACCGCCACTTTCTGTTGTTCTTTTCACTTTTATTTGTATTTCAGAACTGCAACATTTGACACTGGTAAGCGAGAAATGTGTCATTTCCAAGAGTCCTGCCACAACTGTGATGTCACAACCAGGGCACATGGCAGCACAATATGAAAAGGCTGGACAGGAAGACCATGAGAGCAGTAGCTGATTGAAATATGACAAGAATCTCTCCCAGACTGTCTGGGGACCGGTACAGTGACAGAGGCAGTGTCTCTAAAATAAACTGCCTGGAACAGGATGTGTGGAGAATCACAACAAGACAAATGTTGTGAGGAAAGACAACAAAACAGAAAATAAGCAGGTTGATTAATGTATCCTGAACATATTGCTAAACTCAAATACGTGTGTTAGATAATTCAGGGATAGAAAGAAAGTGAGCACACAATACTGTATGTCCCATTGATTCACTACACTGAACAATTACACAAATTTGAACCAGAGCCAAGCTGCATAAAAGCAACATGACCTTCTTCTGGCACTTCCAATAGCATTTTAAACATTGTTTGCTGCCATATGAGCAAGGGTTGAATGCTATATAGAGTGTGTTTATAATAAAGAGTAATTAAAGACTTGTAAATGCTATGTTTACTTATTTGTAAATGGCCAAACACAATTCCTGAATGGATCCGCCCTCCAGTTTCATTATTATTGGACCAGTTGTGCAGCAGTTTGAAATATGGCTTTTCCTCTCCTGATCAGGTTGGTGGGTATGGCGAGTGTTCCATGAACTTTAGAATTAGTATATTTTGACCATCTAGTAAAATATTTTACTTAAATTAATTGTCAAAGCCAAAGCAAAAAATGCTGCTGAACTCTTTCTGTTATTTGTTGCAACGGAATATGTGTCAAACTGATGTATTAGCAAGCAATCAATATAGCAATTATGAATTGCTAGATTTAGAAAACTAACAATTATTGTTATACACACAATCTGGGAATGTTCACATCTTTTAGTCAAATATGTGGGAAGTGGTTGAGAGTAAGACTCACTTCATCGCCCCCAAGCATCATTATTTTATCCAGAGACACAGGTCTACAGGACACAATTCTGAGTGTGTGTCTTCACACTGACCCGTAGCCACAACTCTGCTGCCTACTATTGATTTTCCAGGCTGGAGTCATGGGTTGGCGTTACTGAGGCAGGCCCTGTGACCCCTCTGCTCCATTATTTAAACCTGATGCACGGGTCAAGGGAGCATGACGCTCAAATCTCTTTGCTCTCTGCCCTCATGATGATGACCTCAGGTGACCCAAATGACACCAGGGAAACGTGGCCACGTCTTCATTGAAAGGTCAAGAGGAGCCTTTTGGTCTAGAACAGGCAGTAACTGAACTGAAATGCCTAACGACTTCTTCACAGAGGATGGAGATATGTGATCTGGTTATTTGTTTTTCTAATCCTGAAATGCATGAAACTTTGCAGCCAATATTTTACACTGCAAAAAAAAACTATTAGTGGATGGTTAATATTAAGAGGATGTATTCACAGTTATCTAACATCCTTTACCCTCTGACCTGGAGGGAACTGAGGGCTCTAATGGCTAATTAACCCTGTGTCCCCTCAATGAAACGCTATCAAGCATAAATCAATTACTTTTGTGCCCTAACTGCCCCCATGAACTGACTGTGTAAATATTGACATCTCGGAAGGAACAATGGTGCAGGACTAGTCAGTGTAGTGACATCAGTTTTTGCATGGGATTGCAGCGGAGCCAATATATATAATTATTGAATGTATCACAGTTGAATTATGTTCAAACAATGGACTATGTTGTTACCTGTTTCAGTCACGAGCACAGTACAATGGTATTTGGGATTTATGTGTGCAGAAAAGGCAAACGGGGCGCTTTATGGATTTTGTAGAGGGATACTGTTGTGTGTGTGTGCTCCACTGTGTGACAACATCTGTATTCTGACGGAGCCTCCTCTCTCAATCTAGATCTAACTGCCTGTAGCCTCTGCCACACAGGCACTGGAGGGGGGAGCTGAGAAGAATACTTACAAGCCTCAACCACTGTGCCCGAACCAGACACCCAGACATACACATTACACAGACAAACGCACACACGCACACACACACACACACGCACACGCACACGCACACGCACACGCACACGCACACGCACACGCACACGCACATTCTCAGTATATCCCTGCCAAGTCAAGCATTGTGGTGTGGCAGGAGGAGCCTCAGGAGTCCAACAGCCAAATGTGTCCTCTAGCATTAATGGCTGCTTCAGCTGTCTGAAGGGGGAAAACACCTTGAAGAATCATACATCTGAGCAGCCCCCTGGCTCCGTCTGGAGACCAACTGATTGACATTCTCAGAAGCCTTGCTTAACACGCCTGCCCTCTAATACAGAGCGCACACACTCAGATTGACTGCTCATCCCTGGTTTTGCTCTGACTTATGCAGCAAAAACAACACAGGGGACGGCTATAGATGGTTATTGAAATGGATTGTATCTAAATAAATGGTATGTTTTAAATCAATGTGCAGGTTGAATCCCCACTGAGTAATCTCTGAAAATGAGATTTTGAAATACAACATGATACACAGAGCAGGTTCCTTAGAAGCCACCCGTACTTTCCTCTCCTTCCCTTTGCTATCTCAGCTGATTCTCAGCTGGAAGTCATCCAGTGCTCAGTATTGAGATTGCTCGAGTGAAAATCATGCTGAGCATGCAGTGGCCCGTATCCATAGATAATCGTGGGTGTTGAAATTATAAACTCCTCAAGCAAGGAATGTGAACTGCAGAGATGGGATAATATTTCCGAGCATTGGCTGCTGCACTGGTTCCACAACCAGGATACTTGGATGTATTTACATCTGGCTATTGAGGGGGGATATTTGCCTTAACAAGGTGCTGTCATATTTCATTCTAGGACTAACACATTGAGGCAAACAAAATAAAAAAACTTCCTTTAAGAAAATCATATTTTGAAATGTCAGTTGAAGTTATCCCACATCCTTTACAAACTGCTCAAAATCAGTTTTTATGAGAAAGCCTGCTGACGGCAAATTAAAGACGAAAGGATTTCAAGCCATTTGAAAATATCCACAAATGTTATTATTTTTGTGTGAAATACATTTGTATGCTGAAATGAATGTGTGCAAATACGTATTGGAGATTGAATTGAATACAATAAATCAATATATCTCCAAATATGAATAAAATACTATTCAAAATATGGGACTCAGGGTACTCAGATTGAATTAATCTGGTGCAAAACTTTACACTTGTTCACAAAATAAAATAATTTCAATTAAATGGTAGATATTATATAAATTCTAGAGATTTTTTACTTGCTGTTATTTATATTTATTAATGAAAATGTCTTCAAACTAATTATTATTAAACTTTTTATATGATCTTAAATACTTCAAGACAAGTAAGATTTAAATCACACTGCAGATTTGAACATGGTATAATAGTTGATACATCACAATCATGTATAATGTATAAAACTGTGACTTATTTTGAAAGCACCTCTTCAGTATTTTCTTTGTGCAAAATGCATGTATGATTTTGTGGGCGGGGGCGTGGCTAGCGCACCTGCGGCACAGAGAGAGAGAGAGAGGGACGCTCGTCTGGATCAGCTGTGGCGCTCTGGTTGAGGCACAGCTGATCCGGATGAGCGTGGGATTGCGTGGGCGGGGGAGGGAGCTATAAGAGCTCCCAGAGCCACGCAAGGGGGGAGAGCTAGGCAGGGCATGTAAATACATGTGTGTGTAAAATGCCTAATAAACAGCGTAAGCGTGCTATCCTGGTGTCGCGTCTGTGTATGGAGCTCCGTGACTCGCACGGTATCGAGGAACCTGTTCACAGATTTATAGTAGGTCTTTTGATTTCCCATAGTCAACACCTTAGCAGTACATACATATGCAGAAGAAGTCGGGCTTATCGCTCAGTACCATGACAGCAGAGCAAAGTAAACACTACCTCTCCTGCCACCAGTATCTGAAGACAAGGGGCTCCAGCGCTCGCTGTGACACTGGGCCTGCAGCCCTCCTGATAGCAGCAGAGAGGCTGCTGTCCTGCTCCGTCTCTGTTGTAGTGGGCAATTGGAATGGACATGTACTCTGCTGAAGGGCCGTAAACAAGGTTTTCAGCATAGCACTGGCCAGGCCAGGTTGACAGCCCGGTCTTATCTGATCCCAAACCAGAGAGAGGCAGCAGGACAAACCAGGCAGGCTCAGTTTGAGTCACAGATAATAAAATGCTACCGGGAAGTGGAGAGGAGAAACAGACAGGTCCTGAAAAGGACATGTTCACACTAAATACTAAAATACCTTTTGAGATTTACAGATCTATGTTTTTGTCTGCTTTAAGTTTCTGTCTTTACTGATCCAATATATCTGTTAGCTCTCTCTACCCAGAATGCACCTCATGTTTCCTCATTATGTGATATATAATTCAAAACGTTCAGTCCTCACAGTTCCCACGGAGAAGCATTTATGTATTTTTCAGTATGTTTACTATGTGCACATGATAACAAAGATGTGTTCAATGTGATTAACCATTTTGCCAGTTAATATTATTAAAAAATTACCACATACTGTGAGATTTGTGTTTGTGGTCATTGTGGGCTGTGAAAGTTTCTTACCTTGTCCTTCCCCTGTTTCTCATCTTGATATACTTTCCACCGCTCTCCATCATTACTGTATGCCAGTTTGTATGAGCCAACAAACTGCACATGGCCAAAGTCTTTAGCTCCCTGGGTAATTATACCTGTGACCTTAGTAGGCACAAGCAAGTCCACCTGAGAGAGGAAAGAAACAGAGAGAAAGATATAAGTATAGTGGCAACTTTCTCAAGAAACTTAGCAAGTAAAAGAGATGCACAATCTAGTCAGCATCTTTTTTTCTTTTGATGTCAGAGGACTTACTCTATAAAGACACTGGGTGCAAAAAGTCAGTTTAAATTATTCACAGAATATTGAACAACAAGGCTAAGTCCACAACTTCGCCTCAGCAAAACAGAAATCGCACGCCGCAGCCGCTCCAGCCTGCTCCATTTGGGTTAATTTTTAATAGCTTCTCGTTTGTTGCAAACAATTTACAATGCATGCATGCTAGGCAGCAAACACACAAACTGATATTTATATTGGAATTGTAGCATTCAGTTATGCTTTATTATTTGTACATAACCTTGTTGGACTGAGATTCAAAACATAGTTAAGATGAATCGAAAAAGAACAACAAAAAGAATAAATAGTATTATAGCTCCATCGCATTTACCTCGCCGACTCTGCTTCAGCAAAATATAGCAAAACATATTTTTCCGCCATGTTAATTATGTCAAATGAATATATTCAGTTAATTTTGTGAGTACATGTCACTCCCACTGAACTTTCATAAGCATAAAGCAGCAGGTGTTCTGTTTCAAGTTCAATTCCACATAATTGAAACAGTGCAGCGATATTATGTACTAACACAGTATGCCAATTGTTTGGTGTTGTTTTGTACACAGCGGACAACTAAACTACTTATCAAAAATAATGTGACAAATTAAGGTTTTGAAATTCACATAACCTCCATGTGGTTCCCTTTCTTTAAAAGAGCATGCTGTTTTATACTAGCGTAAAAAGATGTGAATAATTGATAGCACTGCCTTTTGCATTTTCAATCCTTAAATGCTAATAGCCTAAATGTCACTGTGAAACTGTCTCACATATCACATACTTCTCAGCAGCACCGGCTCATAGTCAATACAGGATAAAAACAGTGTGTCACTTGGCATTTTGCTGCGACGTGGGAAGATAGTGGCAAACCTTTGAAGCAGAGCGAGAGAGAGAAACAAACGTCTGCAGATGTATTTCGTCTGCTGAATATAAACATACAACATTTACGCAGCCATACATATCACAATGATGTACCTGGTCATAGGGCCAACATATACAGTGTCACACGAATCTGACGAAACAAAAATAATCTCTGTAGATTAAATAAATAAGCAAACAAACAGAATTATGAGTTATGGCTCAGTTTCAACGATGTCTCGGATACAAGCGGCCAAAATAAGTTTCCTCCGTAGAGTGGCCGGGCTCAGCCTTAGAGATAGGGTGAGGAGCTCGGACATCAGGAGGGAGCTTGGAGTTGAGCCGCTACTCCTTCGTGTCGAAAGGAGTCAGCTGAGGTGGTTCGGGCATCTAATTAGGATGCCTCGAGGACGCCTCCCTTTAGAGGTTTTCCAGGCAAGTCCAACTGATAGAAGACCCCGTTGAAGACCCAGGACACGCTGGAGGGATTATATCTCCCAGCTGGCCTGGGAACGCCTCGGGATCCCCCAGATTGAGCTGGTAGATGTTGCGGGTGAGAGAGAAGCCTGGGTCAGCCTGCTGGACCTGCTGCCTCCGCGACCCGACCCCGGATAAGCAGATGGAAATGGATGGATGGATGAATGGGCTGAGTTTCTTCCTACCTCCCAGTCCCATTGTCGAACACCACTGTGCACGTCATCGCACAATGCTAAGCTGCGCCGACAGCGGTACACCGCACAACACTGTACCTTTACTGCCTGCAATATGTGACAGCTTCTCTTTCCTCCTAGCTACTTTAAGATTGAGGACTGCTCCCTGGGTATTACACAGGCTTTCTAAAGTGCAGACCCCCTGCTCTGAACATAATTAGGCATAGACCTGGGTCCTGACGCACATGTAGACAAAGCCTTGCCTTAGCAAGTACAAAGCAAACTCTTGGCTTTCTAAAAGGCATCCAAGTGGATAAACTCCCAGTTCTCCATTTGTGAGATGTTAAGCGAATGAAGGTAAAACAGCAGGCATTGAAGTATGCATGCAGACATCATTTTACTCTTAACAATGCTGTGATTACAGGTAAGCAATTATGCAGAACAATACAATATTCATGAGGTTTCTACTTCAAATGGGAAAAGCCTCTGCATCTGTTTTTGGGGTAAAGTAATGCTCCTTTCAGCCTCTGAATGTGGCTGCAGAAGCATATTGGAATCTGTTCCTGTGATGTATATGAATACCTTTAAACAACAGCTCTGTTATAATAACAATAAGGTCACAGCAACCCACTGGATAAAGCGGGGCAGGAAAAAACAGTAGCAGGGGCTGCCTGGTTGATTCAGAGTGGCATGACACCTTGCATTGTGAGGCTTTGATTATGCTCCAGTTGCAGAATGTTGAGGTAATCACGTTCTACTCAAGCAGTCAAGTCTGCCACCAAAACAAAGGCAGGCTTGAAGGGGAACCTGTAATTGCTGTCACAGGTAGCGGTCAAAAAATACAACCGCCCCAAGCGACGGCGCCTCTCAACACTTTGATGGCCCAAACTGAATTAGGGGGCGAGATAAGCTTGTTAGAGCAAGGCCTCTCCTGCCGCCCCCACCATCTGGTTTTTCTTCCATGACACTCAACCCCATCCCTTCCTCCACGAGCTCTTAACCCAGACAAACTAGGACTGTGTGAAGTCTTTGTAGCAATCGCGGAACGCTCATGGCATACATGTTTCAAAGAAATAAACCATGAGAATCAATTTTAGGATTAAGCTTGTGGTGTCTGAGATTAAAAACAAGATTATTGTAGCTCAAATCCAAGCCTCCAGTTTTCCCAACAATACAGCTGCAAATCAAAAAGTGAGAGTGTCATATACATTTACTTTTTCACAGACAACACTCATCTCCCCTGCTCATTAAGAATCGTGTCCGTATTTGAAGTGGCTTTGCCATTGCAGGATAAAGAGATTAAGGCAGTGAGAGTCACCTTCATAAGGAGCCCCACAACGCCCAGTTTCCTTTTTTATGAAGAAAGCACTTTCATACATGGCATCCCGCTGACACTCTCCCTTCAGCTGTTATAATATAACTGCATCTGCTGAAGACTCAATCTTCAAAGCCTGTGGTACATTGAATGAGTGTGCGTTTATACTTTCTATACGTTCTCGAGTCACAGTGCAGAATAACGAATTGAATGCACACAATTGACGGAGGAATGACGAGAATAGTGCTACGGCCCATCAAGACCTCAACAGGGCAGCTTTCATGAAAGCTCTTAGCTGTGCAGAAAGCTTAAAAAACACCATGTTTCATTGCTCCTGAAAAATCATATTATTTTCCAAATAATACGCAAAGGCAACACATTATACTAAGAAAATGTAGCAATGTAAACCTCATGTTGCTGCTTAACATTAAATAAATGATCCGAAGGAGAAACCTTGTGTGTATAAAACAATAGGAGGGGTTAATTGGCCATTTAGGAGGATGGGACAATCTTACGAAAGACGCAGCATTTCTGGAACTTGACCAATACTGAAAGTCAAGATATTGTGGAAATACTAAATGTGGTTCAACCATAACTGTCTAGCTCCCGATGACCAGGATGAAAAACTACTAATGTGGGGCACAGGGTTTGATACATCACACCACAGACAAGAATGCACATTTGATGTATTCACTCTTCTATCATCAACACAGACAGACAGACAGACACACTAGCGACGACATATTTGTTATAATTAATATTGCTATTATTGTTATTGTTTATCACTGGATAGAAAATTATAGGATTCATTAATAGCCATATTTAGTCAGTGTATTCTTTGATAATTATTCATACTGTGGTCCATCCATCCATCAATCCATTTCAATCCAATTATCCGGGGTCTGGATCGCGGTGGCAGCAGGTCCAGCAGGCCGACCCAGACTTCTCTCTCACCCACAACATTTACCAGCTCATTCTGGGGAATCCCGAGGAGTTCCCAGGCCAGCTGGAAGATATAATCCCTCCAGTGTGTCCTGGGTCTTCCCTGGTTCTAACTGGTCTCCTACCAGTTGGACGTGCCTGGAAAACCTCTAAAGGGAGGCGTCCAGGAGGCATCCAAATTAGATGCCCGAACCACCTCAACTAACTCCTTTAGACACGAAGGAGTAGCAATGAGCCAAAGGAAACTCATTTTGGCCGCTTGTATCCATACTGTGGTGTCCAATGCAAATAGACCAGACACCACAATCCTAGTGAATGTCCACAGGTTGTGTCTTTGGTTCACATGGAGGGAACGGTGGAAGTCATGCTGTGCTTTTGGCCATAGAAGAAGTGTCCTGACGGAATCTCAGTTCCATTGGCATGAACTTTAACAAGAGATGTAAGACATACCCACTATCTGAACGCAGTATTGCATCCTACATGCCAACAAAAGCTATGCTGTGCTGCTGGAAGCCTACTATCTTCAGAAAAGCCCCTTAACCTGAAAAGCAAAGCTAATGTGAGGATCCTGGAGGCGCCACCGCCAGGGGGTGCCGAAGTAACCCTGGCTACGGCCAGACTGTGTTTCTCTCCCCCTCTGATAGACGCTGTGCGGCCGGGAGGAGCGCTTCCGCCGCTCGCAGCCGCGACTCATCCGTCATCAAGAGACGCAGCTGCGGCTCATCCTGGAATCAGCGACGGATAAAGCCAGCCTCCTCCCGGACGTCAGTGTCGGAGTATTACGGAGACCACGAGCTACGCCACGAGCTACGTCCCGAGCTACGTCCCGAGCTACGCCACGAGCTACGTCCCGAGCTACGCCACGAGCCTCGTTCCGAGCTACGCCACGAGCCGGTCCAACGAGATGAATGAGGAGGCCGAGTGTCACTGAGCTTGAAGGTTCGCTCTGTGACATGTATGACTTGTGAAAGCACATGAGGCATATTTACAGCCCTAGTCAGCAATAACATCAGCCCAGACAAATTAGCCTGAGTCAATATTCATTAGTTTATTTGTATTGTTTATTACTGTAGAAAACAAATTACGCCTGCAGCCGTAATGATGTAAATGGCCGTAAAATCTATAATAATAAATAGCTGCTGGTAAAAATTAATAAAAAGAAGAAAAAAAAGTTTCTCAAGAGCCAACAGCTTGCCGATGGTCAATTTATTTTTCTTTTGAGAAGTTATACCTTCAGGCAGACGGTAGGTAGCATGATGCATGTCCCACGGATGGATACAAACCAATTTCTCTATAATAATAAAACAACAACAGTCTGTTCCTCTGGTTACAAGTTAATTATATGGAAAAAATAGCTGCAACATGTTGTCATCGCTACACTTGTTAGGAGCCTTTGCCATCACTTTCTAACACTGTGTAGCCCACCGCGTAAGCCATGCCACTCTATGGTGGCAGTGGTTAATGTAAAAAAACATCAGGCATAAAGCGACAACACCATGTCGTAAGGTTTAAGTAAAAACATCCGGGTTTGGGTTCAAATTACTACGTAGCTAAAGGGAAATTTAGCATTGTGAACACAACACAGGTGGCCTCAGCGATACAAAAATATGTGTGTAATACATTGTTGGATTCACACGTCTCTTGGTGGAAAGTCCTGTGTTTGATAGACTCGTTCTGTGTGAGTTTTTCTGTCTTCATATTAATTGCATGACACTCCCAGAGGAATTTCTCCAAGCGTCTAATAAAGATGCGGATGGGTTTACATTGATTGCTGTTAATTGAAAGTCTGGTGATTGCCTTTTTTTATGTCAGTATCAGAAGCCCAGGGGCTCGACAAAGCGCCAGTAATGAGGCCTGGGGAATGAAAACGGCTGATCAATGCCTTATTTGGAAATATAAAACTTAATTTCAGGGTAACTTGATAGTTTGAAGAACTGACAGTGTTGATATGATTGTACCACACACACACACACACACACACACACACTGAATCTCCTTTCTGACATCTTTGTGACCGGTGTTTCCACAAGGGGTTGGAGGATGTCAGAAGGGAAGTCATGGAGAGAAAGTCCCCTCATGGCCGCATCATTTTGTCTCAGGCCGGTCAGTGTGGCACAACCCACATTCCTACATGAAGTTAAAACATTTTCCCTTTTTAAATTCAACTTTGATACAATTTTTGCGCAATGTGGAATATGAATAAAATGCACTCTGCTGAAAGAAACAAATGAGCTGTCCTGACATAATGGTGGAAAGAACAAAACATTATACGCGAAACAGTTTCACATGGCAAGGACATCGCTATGCATTGAACATCCCCCCTCTTAACCTCCTCTTCACTCTAGTCTCCATGCCACTTAAATTAAGCAGTGTTGCATGTAACTGAAATGTAATTATTTGTTATTCTGTCTAAAAACATTGACATTTTTTCCATCTTCACAGTATGTGCAATATCCTTAAACACATAATGAATGGCACCTGCATGCAGATAGCCGCAGGCAATCTGCAGAGACCAGAATGAATCTCTTTTTCAAAAACACGATGATTACAGTGCAGTCACACATTCTTAGCCATGACAGCAGCATGGCTCCAGGGATGCCACTGTCTGTCTGGTGGTCGGTCCATTGATCCACTACTTTGGTCATCAATGGTGCCCAGAGGACAAATCTTTATTCTGGTGAGTCCTTGTGTTTTTTACCTACCACCACCAGGAAGTCATCATTTTCATTTATCCAGTCGTATATCTACCGGAATATCTTTTGGATGGATTTCTTCTAGTGCCACCATGAGGTTAACACATGTTTTGTCCTCCTTTAGATATAATTGTAATAATGTTGGTCAGCACCATGGATAATGTCCAAATACCTGCAACACGTATGGCATTGCCATCAGTCTTAGCAAATGTTAGCATGCTAACACGCTAAACTAAGATGGTGAACATGGTAAACATTTGCTAGAAAAATAGTTCGCACTCTACACCGGGTCTTCTTGAATCATTCATCAGGCCATTTATTTCTTTGCAAAAAAGGAGCAGAGACAGACATAAAACTCCTTATATCCATAAAACACACAGTCACAAGAACCATCATGACATCATTGAAACCTTCCTCCCGCCATATGATACACAGTGATGTGTTTTGTCTTTAGTCAGGAACATACAGCTATCAGAGACTCCTAACTGGCTTGCTTTGTATAAGGGAAAGTACAGGCATAAGTCAAAATTAGGGGAAAGTTCATACACAAGTCATAATCAATGAGGGAAAGTTCACCTAGGAGTCACAGGCCATATAATATATATTTCTATACATATATATATATATTTTTTTTTTCCCAACACCATTTCACATTAGTATGTTGCTGAAAGCACCGCTGTGTTTAAGTAGAGTCTCACAGAGCGGCTAGCATTGCTGGGAACATTTTACTGTTACACTCTCGTCTTGTTAACAGTAGGATATATAAAGACATGTGAATCTCCTGTGAGCTATTTAAATGGATATTTTGCCATTTTTGTGGGGAAATGGTGAAACAATTGGAACATTTCTCATCGGTACAAGTTTCGATGAGGCTGTGTCATGTATCATAATAAATGCTAACATTGTATTAACGTCTGTATAGAAAGTAACCCTGTCCTGTAAAAGCTTGCAACAGAAACAGAGTGCATGGTCAGCGTTTTGTTTTCTAGGCATCTTGTACTCCATCTATAATCTAACAAAATTACTTGAGTGCTTCAGAAAAAAACAAACTATTATTTTAATTCCTACTATTTTCTCTATAATAAAAGGCAGCCTTCCAGCAAAGTCGACACATGAAAGCACATTGAAGCACATACCGTACTGCCTGAGGTTCTAATGGACAGCTCAGAGCACACGGCCATAACACAGAAGTAGCCTCAGCATGTCAAGTTAAGTCTGATTGGAGGACCAATGAAGGGAATTGGCCAGGGCAAGAGGAACAGGAAGGAAATCAACCATGGTGGTCTGGATCATTTGGAGCTATTACGGCATCTAAAGAACCAGCGTGTTGCATATTGTGTCAGCATGACTGAAGTGAGGGATCTATATGTGTAAAACATAGCCTTGCTACTGCCCTATTAAGGGACTTTGGGGACTTACACTCACACTCTGTCTAATGTTGTGTGACTACACATGTGTTGGACACTTACTTACTGTAGTCTGTCTACCGGTGTGATCTTGTCTGAAATCAAATCTGTAATCAATATAAATATAATAATAATAATAATAATAATAATAATAATAATAATAATAATAATAATAATAATAATAATAATAATAAATGCCTCCTGTTGGAATATTGAGCAAGTGTAAAATGTGAAATGATTTAATAATCTAAAATATGGTGGTTTTTAAAGGTCCTTCAAAGAGGTGAGTTAAAAATAAAATCGTTTACAAGTCTGGCTGCTGCACTTACAGCTCATCATTGCTCCTCCCTCCCCCTTCCTGCTTCTCACATGGTTTATGAAATATTCATATCAAATTCTCACACGTGTGCTCACACACACGCACACAAAAACATGGTGTGCTTCACACGCAATGAAAAAAGCAACCTGCAATTGCAAAACAGATAACATTTATTAACAAAGGTAGTCTTTGCAATATAATAATTACCCTGAAATTAATCAATGTCCAGTATTCTAAAGAGCCTTAGCTTAACTGTGGACTATTCTGAATTAATCATAACACTGTAGGGTACTGCATGTAGTACTAAGGTTTAAGTGTAGTCCACACTCTCCTGGGCACATAACATAGAGATGTCTGATTTAAACATAGGATACCCAGCCTGTCAAGAGATGGCTTAGAGACACATGAGACCACGAGATACACATGCAGAACACATTGGACCCAATCTCTGCTGCACTGATTTAAGTACAGGCGCCATCGCTTCTGACAATTCCTGCAGATCCCACGATTACAGCAGGCGCTGCTGCAGACTCATGAATCAGTCATATATAGATAAATGCCTCCTACAGTAGCTGTGAGGGAGTGAGGGGGATAGAGGTAGAGAGAGGGAAAGGAAGATGTGGTGTTGAAGGATAAGATGGCTTCCTTGGGTAATGAAAACAAAAGAGTAACATTACACAGGCCCCAAGCAAACCTGTACATTAAGGCTATAGTTGGAGGGAGGGGACACTAAAAAACACCCAATTGAATTAGGGAAGCAGATAGATTTACAATCCCTTCCGTAACTTAATTTGGAAGCTAATTAAATCAGCATACTAGCTGTAGGGAAATTGAATAAAATAGAGCCACATTGGACAGGATTAAAATGAGGCTCTGATGATAATGCCTTAATGGAATTTACATCAAGCATGTTTTCAAATGTGTGGATTATTTCTCAAATTCTCCTTGAATTCTTGGATAATGTTTTCTATATGATTGAATTAGCAATTGCTGCTGGCAACATTTTTTGTCAATTCAAATTTGAGAACATTTTTAATATGAAGGAGTCTCCAACTGGGTAGCCAGCAGTGACTCGTCCAGTATCAGATGGATCCCATCCGACTCTGTGCTTCTCTGTAGGAGTTGGATAATGACCCACAACAATTCCTCTTAATATGACCCTCCATATTTTAAAACATTGCCAAGTATTACAATCATGCACTGACTGTACATAGCTACACGGGTTCACTTTTGATCATGCCTTTTGATCATGCCTTTCTGAAACTGTGCTGGCACATCTGTCAAAGCAAATTCTGGCTGAACAATTTGCATTTCATGGTTACATCTGTCACCCTGGCTTCAGAGCCTCATATCAGTGTGCAGTGCCATAGCTCAGATGTTGTCAACAAATTGTGGAACATAAAAAGAAAGAAGATGTGATGCTGTTGGCTTAGTTGGGGATGCATTTCCTACTGTGTTGGATTATTAATATTGTCATGGTAATTCCCGTGAAGGTTTAATGAAAATGCAATTTACATGCACAGAAGTGTAGGTGCAGCCCGGCGGACTAGACTGTATGCCCAAGCTAGTGTTCATACATTTCATAAGTTTTACAGCAACACAGCTGTGGATACATGGCTGTGTGCTTCTCACTGATTGCAACCAGAAACCACCTGGAGACGTTGTCCCTCTAACGTTCTGTTACTTTAATTAGTTCAGCAAAAAATTTGGCTGCAGGTGCTGTTTACATTGATCCAGTTCCTTGTGTAGAGTAGTATGGCAAATAATGATAAAAGGCTGAGCAGTAGAATAAAGGATGTATCTCTAATGTGATTAGAACTTTGAATAGACAGATCAGCAGGGACAAGTGCCTTTATCTAGTTTCTACCAGATGAATATAGTATGGATCAAGCTTGAAGGATGCAAAAGACATCTCACCCTTGGAAGATCCCAATAAATCCTCACAGTCAATGCATGTCATTCTTACAAAGTATGAGTCACTTTTTCTTGAAATAGACACGGTCATTGCAATTCCATATTTTCAAAATCCCTCTTAAGTCCTTTCATGCAACAATGCCTTCACTCTCTCGGAGGCAACTTTTCTGTCTTTAGAAAGGACAAGCTTCATCTTTGCTGCATAAACACTTGAGACGAGATAAGTGTTTGAATGGTACAAATTAAAGCCATTCTCCTCTGTGGATGGATGAAACAAACACAGCTAATTCTATCGATTAAAGGAAATAGAGTTTGTTGTCAGCAGTGCTGCATTTGAGCTAGCGATTTGATTAGGAAGCTGTGCTCAACAAAATTGGTGTAATGATAATACCCGGTTTGATTACAACTAATACATGCTCACAGGCACTGAGCGGGAATCAATGTGGCATATGTCTTCTTATTGTTCCTTCTAGCCTCTACTCTACATGGGACAATGCTCCATGTGAAGTGTCAACAAGCATTGATGCTTTCAGGAACCACTTGTAACAACTGGGATACTTTAGCAGTATATCAATGATTGCCATTGCAATTCAATGTTTTTTTAAACACTATTAAATTAACTGTTTTACATGTTAACAATGTGATGATCCCTTTTAAGACAACTCATGGAAAAAAAAGATGAAACATGATCATGTGATATGTATAAAAAAAAGGGACACTTGATTTACACTTAAATTGATCTAATTTCTGATAGTTAGAATTTACTTTTGACCACAAACATCCCCGTATTGTCAAAAACTTGTTAAAACAGTATTTAGGATGCCAAACTGTCATTTTCCATCAATATTATTCCAATAACTACTATTTGTGAAATTAATTTGATGACTTTAATGTTCGCATACTATAATATTATGTGCAAAGTGTATTATGAAAGGTCATTATTTTTAGATAAGATAAAGTCAACAGAACAAATAAAATGCTCTATGGCATGCACCGCTATGTAAATGCAAGATTTATTTGATCCAACTTACTGATTAAAATTGTATAAACTGTGAGCACAGTAAAAGCTACACTTAAAAATGGAATTCATTAACATTGCATTTTGCAAGATTTATTTCACTTAATATTTGTTCTATGAAAATGTATTTCATAGACTTCTACTGTCCTGAGTGTGTCCTGGTCTGCTCTTCTCTACATGCTCCTGTCTGTCTCTTCTTTGGTCCTGTGTGCTCCCGTCTCAGCAACAGAGGTCCCAACATGCTTTCAGTGCCTTGCCTCCCACCGCCACTCATTACTGGTACACTGAATTTGCATATCTATATCTATAGTATGTGCTCTCCCAGCTGTGCTGCAAAATTTTAGTCTGCAACTGTTCGTATCAGATTAATGGGACAGAAAAGACTCTGTCACTCAACAGACAAGGAGAAGGTGACCCAACGCAGCTGGGTAGTACAATATTGATGAGCTCAGATCAAGTGTTGGGTTGCATCTATCTGAACTGCAGCTCGTACTGTCCTCTGGCATTCAGCCTGCTGCAGTCTCTTCTGTTATAACCAGTGAAAGCGCCTTTCTGCTCGTAGACTTAGGATCCAAAACGCTCTTTGTTCTGTGGAATAAACCCACATGGCCCACGGAAATTCAAGAAAATGGTAAATGGACTTGTACTTGTATTGAGCTTTTCTAGTCTTCTTGCAAATCTGTAAACATTGAGTGACCACGTCAGGTCAGACCATTCTGCCAGGCACTAATTCTGCAAAAACTGTACTCTTTTGCAGGCCCAAAATGATACTCATGGAGAAATTTAATAGAAACAAAGTTAATCCATCCCTCCACTTTGCCTACTGGCACTGAGTTCTTCCTCAAAGGAAGGACATGTTTCTTTGATACATTGATTATATAGATTTTTAACACTATAACCACAAAAACATTATTGTGTGCCTTTTATCTCATTTTGTGCATATCATAATTGACTTGCACAAAATTAGATAAAAGGCACATGCTAATTAATCACATTCATTAATGAAGCCAATGAGTGGAAGATGTAAACTGCTGGTGACGCATTTGTGGATCTTTTACCTCCCGCTGTGTTCAAAGAGCTCAATAACAATGTTCTTTGGCATGTTCTACTGTTTCGTATTTGTGTATCTGGAACGACACTATCAGTTTTCACAAGTCTCTTCAAGACCATGCTCTACATGGTTCCAAGGTCATACTTTGTTTTTGTTGAATCCAAAAAGTGTGAATTTAGTGTCTGGCCACCTCTTTGCTTGGCTTCATCTTCTCTGGTGGCAACTTATTGTACAGATGTTTTTATCAGCATAAAAATGAATCAAATGGCTGGTACCCAGTTCTGTTTCCAATGGAATTGGCAACTTCTACCAGTAAAAATAAAGATGTTGTGGCAATGCCATGTACACTCTTGTCAAAATATTCATCTGCACTTCTGAAGCTATTCTCAAGCAATGTGTCATCATAGCACCTTCTGTATATTGATCTACCCTGATAATCATAGTAGTTATTCAAAATGATAGTACCACCATTTCCTAAATAATATAAAACCCCATTCCTTTGCATCCTGCTACAACCCCAGTGGAAATAAACTATGATATTGACAATAAAGAAAGGTGTGCAGCTAAACTTCTGCTAGAGTAATAACACTGACTCCACAGGCTTGATACAGCTGCGACTGTGATAGGTCACTTTACTTATGACTCTCCATCTGTGTCTCTTCTGTCTGAGTTAATTGTCTCCCACTGTGCTTTCTCCTTGGTCCTGTGTGTTCCAGCAGAGAAACCCATTTACCCCATGTGCAGGCAGAGCCTTCGCCGTTAAGCAGCCACTATTTACCTCATCAGTATCTAGCAAACCTCCACTCTTGCAGTAGTCATTTGCATATGGTTATATGGAGGTTTCAATTTTCTCAAGTTTATCGGTTCCTGAGATTTTCCGGCTCTGCCTTTGATAAAAGAAACTGACAAATTCCAGCCCTGCCTCAACCCGAACAGTGACAGCAATACAATCTAACCATCAATGTCTAATACAATCTTAGTTGCTTAAATTGTTGCTATTTAATTACTGTAGGGTCAATAGTGTAGAAACCTAGAATTCATTCCATTCCATTATCCAAACCGCTTCTTCTCCTATTTAGGGTGGCGGGGCGCTGGAGCCGATCCCAGCTGACATTAGGGGTTCACCCTGGACAGGTCGTCGGTTTATCGCAGGGCACATAGAGACAGACAACCATTCATGCTCGCATTCACACCTACGGGTAATTTAGAGTCTCTAATTAATCTGAGCTGCATGTCTTTGGACTGTGAGAGGAAGCCAGAGAACCCAGAGGGAACTCACACTAGAAAATGCAAACTCCTCACAGAAGGACCACGCGGATTGGGGATCAAAACCGGGTCCCTCTTTCTGTGAGGGGACAGTGCTAGCCACTGCACCACCATGCAGCCCACTTAGAATTCATGTCGAAGACGTTTGAGTCATTTCATAGCCAACTTGCTCTTTTTTGGCAACAGTTGTGGATTTTTCGTAACCCCTCTTTCTAAGCAATCTGAGCTGATACTAGAGTCAAAACACTGCAGACTGCTGATTGGTCAGAGAGAATCATCATCACGAATCACATCCTGCACAAAACCCTGCATTTAAAAAGTCAAACTAATGTGAAGAAAATGGCAGCCCACCAAACTACGCCGCACACTACACTGTACACTATACACTACGTAGACTATGCTGTTCAAAGGATGAAGTGCAGGCTTTCCTCTATTTAGTTGCCAATGAAAGGATTCAGGCGTTGCATTGAAAATTATGTCACAATAGTAACACATGATGCCGCTATGATGATAAGCCAACAATCCTGCCCACACTGAGGGGGTACTACAGAGGAAAACAAAAGAGAAAATGACCCGGTACCAAAAGAGAGTGGAGTTGAGTAAAGCCATACCATGCAGTGGAAATGAAAATGACCTAAATGACTGATGTGTGACAAAGACTGTACTTATATGCCGAATATAAAGTCAGCATCAATAGACCATTTGTATAGCGGTAATTATCTCAAAGTTTTCACACCCAAGTTTGAGCTCACTGCATCATCAGAGGCAGAGGTGATTATCAGGGTGCCACAGCCGCACACCACACATATTTATCACTTTAAGGAGATAATTGGGTGTGAAAACCTTGGAGACAGGGGATAACAAATGAACCACCAGAACGGAATTACTTTCATAGCTTGTTTTGTAACCTTTGCAGGATACAAACAAATTAAAACAAGTTACAAATGAAGTCACACATTTTGCACTATCAATGTCCACGCAAGATATTTGTACATGGGTGTTATTGAAAGACAACTTAGACTGAATCATTATTTCATGTGCAGATGTACATGATATGTGTTATAAGGGTTCTTGTCCTTCTCTACACTGAGAACTTCCAATGGTTAGAAATAGGTAAAAAGTGGAAGGTAATAGCCAAATGTGAATTGACATGGCAGTGCAAATAATAGAGAGCTTTATTTAAATATTTGAATTTAAAGCAAAGAAAGTGGCAAAGAATAATATGAAACAAAGACATGAGCTTAAACATATTATGACTATGTTCTGTTTGTTTAACTTGTGAACCATTACACCATGAACATACACTATATCTTACAAATGCAGCACGGCAGTGGTTGTACGTGATACCCGTGTGGATCAGGAGAAGAGAAAGAAAATGTCCTGTTATGAAGGAAAACAACAGCAAAGCATATCATGTGATGTGCATTTGGAGATAAAGCTCTTCTGTAGTGAAGCATCTGCACAGCACTAGCTTAGGGGGCAATGGAACCAGCCACTCTGCTGTAGCTTAACTAAAGGGTCTGCATTTCGTTTAATCTTGTGTACAAAGCTTAAAAAAGGCACACGGCCAAAACAAACTCAAGAAACATTTCTTATTTATTTTCCTTTGCCACACATTTGTTGGCTTATAAGTGTGTGAGAAAGCATGCTGGAAATTTGAGACGTGCTCTTTTCAACTCTCTATGAATAACAACTAGTAATCTGATATCTTTACATATTGAATAATTACAAGTTGGTCCATATTGAATTGATCAGTGAAGATTTGTCATATTCAACTAACATATTATATTCATTCTCATATTATTTTGAGTGAAAATGTATTGTTATATATTACACAATTATGCCTGAATATACTCTGCATATATTTGGAGTTACTATGTCCAAAGGCATTGATTCCCTGCATAATACTTCTTAAGGATGAACCATGTTTCAATAACCATGGTGTGACAAGCTGTTGGATGTATTTGTATTTAACACTCACTGGTCCAAATTCATTTAAAAGTCCATTCTTGGACTGCCCCCGCTCATCGTTTAAGTATTTCTCACCTACAACTAGTCACTGATGGTTGTGCTTCAATGACAACTTCTAATGGTTACTCCATAAGGCTCCCATTCGTCTGTCTTCCAAGGCATATAGATATGATTACGTGAGTTTTGCTTTATTTGTTTGACATGTTTGTGTGTATGTTGTTTGAAACACTGTATTGCCAGTGGTCCTTTGGAAAACATATTTTGTAATTATAATGGGACTTACCAAGAAAAGGAAAGAATGAAACATATAACATATATGGTGAAAATTTGGGCTGCACAATTCATTGTTAAATCTGAATCTCAATTCATGCAGACATACTGTATATGCGGGCTCATTTCTGAAGGAGAATGATTATGATGATTTGCTTTGGAGAGTGGCATATATTTATTAGGAGTGCTCATAATATATCCCTGCTGTGGGCGACAGATTCCCCTTGAACCCGCCACTTCACTAATACTCAATAAATCAAATATACCACAAAGCTATCTGGGAGATGAGGCTGAGTCACAGCCGCGGTTACGTGGGAGGCGGACACAAGTCTAACCGGTCGCTTTTCTAATGTGCAATACGCATTAATGTTAAATGTATATTAGCTCTACCAGAGATATTATTATACTTAAAATGACTTTGGCTCTATTAATCTCACACATTCTGGGTATGTGTGTGGGAACAACCTAAGTTAATTAAGTATTAAGTTGTTACATGAAAAGAGTGAGATGGAGTTGGAGTTGATAGATAAACTTGACTATAGCCAACATTTTAGCTGGATATTCTGACAATAAGGACATGCAAGGCATATATGTCAATGTGAACTGCAGACTGTAAAACCACAAAATCAGATTGCTTATTGTTTTGTCAATGAATGAAAAGTAGCATACATGAATGCACTTTGATAGCATGTGTTGTCTGACTTGCCTTTACTACAAAACAATCCATCTTCTCCACTGTACTGCTGTGTGTGGAAACTAAAGCAGAGATCTCATCTGAGGCACGGTGCAAAACCTTTTTCACTCTATTTTCTTCAACTCCCAGAAACCCTTTCTACTTCTGTGGGTTGATGGGGATATAGATATTTAGATATATAGGTATTGCAACTGTCAATTTTATATCTGATGGTACGATGTTGACAGTGTTGTCATTTAAAAAAAATGTTGTATAATACAAGTCCAATGCTTGCTTTGTTTTTTTGTCGGAAAAATAGTGATCTAAATTTTTACAAGTTATTCAGAATTCAACATCATATAAATCCAAGAAAGTGCATCTTTGCTAAGTCTTTTGTTGACTCCAACGCAGTTAAGAAGTATGAGATGAAGAGACACAATCACGCCATTCAAACCTCGTTTGTTTCTTTGTCTGAGGAATGTTTACCATAATCCCCCAAAACCCTCTACACAGTCTTGGAACACTACTTGCCAAATAATTGACAGTGCGTGTGTTGCAATAAGAGGGACACTGTGAAATTGAAAAGTACAGACTGTCTCTCTGGCAATTTGTCTTTGCTATGTGGACATGTTAATGTGCATAATTAACTAATCAGCTTATGCCAGATGGAACACTTGCAGTTCAGCCTGACAGCTTCAGCTCCTCTCTTGAAAACATCTTCTGGTTCAGTCTCCCTCTGTGTAATTTTATCTCCTGCCAGACTAGAATAACTTGAGCGTGGACCCCAAACAGGTCGAATTCTTGGGGTTCTTGTGTCACAAAGTTTCCATTGTGTATGTAAGTAGTTAAACTGTTGAAAACTATGTCTCTCCACCTGATGATCAAATGATTAACATTCAAATGATTCAGATGTTCAGATGAGTATTATGACACACCGTGGCATGGCTACACAATGAACATTCTTAGAGCTTGGATATACATTTAAGTATTGTTAAAAGGCTACACTACTTATTTTCTAAGCGATTCAGAATAGCGTCAAAGAAAAATCTGTCTCCACTGTCTGCCGTGAAATGCCATTTAATTTAATGATAAAAAAAATATGCAAGTCTGTATGACTAAATTAATTAGAGTTTCTACAGCCGCTAAGTTATGGTCTATTTCCAGGTAATATGACAGTGACAGTAGCTTGGAAAATATCAGGAATAAGGCCTGATTTTTTATTAATATACTGTTTATCAGACACAAATGAGACACATATTAGAACAGCCTGCAGTTCCCCCGCTTCACTCCTTGAGCTAGTAGAACACTTTGCGCTGAAGAGAGCTGTAGAAACTTGAATTCATGGACCGTCCCGACTCCCGGCCAGATCATAAACCTTCTGACTCAGTAGTCCCAGAACAATTTGGACTCTGGGAAGTGAGGTGCGGGTAGCTGGCTAGCTAATTATTGTGCTTTTGACTGAATCTGTGAGATAACCACGCCCCATTAATAAAATATAAAACATGGAAATGAAAATGACTGTGAAATAATGGTTGCATTAGAAAATAAAGTCTCCTGAAATTAATACATTGTGAAATAAAAGGTTCTTGAATAAATAATACAAATTGTTTTTTGAAAAAACAATATTAAATCCTATATTTAGATATTTATTTCCTCATTTATTTAAAGATTTAGTTCTTAGCCATCTGTATTTATTGTTTATGGTACATTAAATTACATTCATAGTTTGCTACTGAAAGGAGATCTTGCCAAATCCTATATATATATATAAATCCAGTCAGATATTTAATGTTTGTAAAAGTCCCCACTGCCTCCACTGCACACCAGAGCAGTTGTCTTGATTAATAGTAATACTTAATTTGTCATTAAGGCTGATTAATTCCATTAATTTGTGAGGTTTAAAGTCATTCAGTAATGTCACTGAGAATCAATTATTCGCCATGGCAACCAGTATGAAGAAGACACTGAGTGTGTGAGTTTAACAAATGCATATGCGACGATCACATACTATAAGAAAGTGGTCAGCACCAACAACTGTATCTGTATAAATGTGAAACAGCACTTTAATCCTAATGCCACTTTTCAATAAGCCAGATATTGTATATGCCGGATATATGCCAGATATATGTTGGTGTGCGCAGAAAGGGTCCTTGGCAGTGGAAGCCATTGATTTTCTCAACTCGTCTGTATAGCATCTCTCCTTTCCTGTCGGCACAGCATGTAATATGAGACCACAAGTTTTATTTTACCCTCAGCAATCAATTTTGCTTAGCCGAGCTCCCTGGCCTGGTTGGGGCCGGCCTAAGTACCTGTCTCCTCCGACACACAGCCCAGCGCAGCCTCGTCCTGGGCAAAAAGCTTTCAGCCTAATAAAAAACATATCTGCCTCAAGACCCGGCCAATCTAATAACGGCCAGTCAAGTCAGCGTGACTACGGAGTGCAAACTGTGTCACTGCTGGGAGGCGGGAAGCTAGGAGCGAGTGCAGAAGAGAAGCAAAGAAATCAAAGAAATCACTCTGATCTTCAATACCCTAGGAAGATGATCCATATCACAATTTCTTCTATGCTATCAGTTTCACAGCTTGAAGTAAGATGTGGTTTCTTACTATAAAAGCAAAGAGCATTTACTGCCTTTTATCTTAAAAGAACAAAAAAAATCCAATATATGAGACCATACGTGAGGGCAAACTGGGCGTGATTGAGTCTGATTGATATGTATCTTAAACTCCCGAGGCCTCCATCAATCTCACATTTTGTTAAGCAGAAGGACTGGGGTGTAAACGTTCACTTAGAGACGTGTCTTGTCCCTTTCAGGAGACAGTTTCAGCCATCAGTTACTGTAATGAAAACAAATTGGCTGTTTTCATAGAGATGGAACGTCTGGGCTGCAGCCAAAGATAACAGGGCTACACTCGTTTAACAGAGGCGGTGTGGGTGGACTGCCATGAAGAGAAAAAAAAATGACTACCTATTAATGATTATTACTGATTTTTTCTATGAATAATACTAAATGCTATCTAATAGAGGGAGAGTTTTGATATATAATTCCTCCGCAGCTCACCCGGTACACATCAATGAAGTCCCTGCCAATAAAATACTGTATAATTAAATATATAACACGCCATCAATTACTATGCAACGGAGGAAAGAGCTAATCCTTCAGCAGTGAAAACCAGCTATCTACAACCTGACTGTCTGTTGTTCATTTCCCTGCTAATATATTGATCAAATCTCGACAGCAGATACAAAAGATAGCACATTTAGCTACCGATAACGCCTTACCTGTAGCCACTGTGACTGGTCACTGCGTCCAGCTGTCCAAGCATTGACCTTGCCCTGTTTGTCCAACCGAGCCTTTCCAGGCTCCCAAGTGAACATGTCCATGTTGAGCGTCCTGAAGATGCTGGAAGCCGTGACCTGGTAGTCCTGGACATGGCCTGACTTCATTCCCAGTGGTTCAGAGCAGCCTGGCAACAATGCAAACAAACACTTTTGTTCTGACCACATGACCTCTTCCCCTCCAAAAAAACAGTATATTTTCAGTGCAGTAAAACAATGCATGAAACATCTGTGCAGGAGGCCTATTGCAGTGGATCACTGCATCATGAATGTGTGCGTACAGTTGGATGAAACATTCTCAGCTCCCCTCACCTGTCAACTCACAACCGAGCAGCTCCATGCGTAAGGTACAGTGCCTCCTGCAGACTTGTGGGAAAATGCGCACGTACTGGGCTTCAATGGGAGGGGTGAAGGAGTTGGCTGATGGAGCGTTGTTATCGACGTTTCCTCTGAAAATCTGTTGCAGGGGATGAAATAACAGCAGATAGGGGCGGGGAAGATGGTGAAGCAGATCAGTTTTGCCGTAATGTAGCAGTCTATCTGACACTGTCTCTAGTGTCTACTCCACACTCAACAAATTGCAGTCATTCAAGGTCAATGAGCTAGAATTGCAGGGAAAAGTAGACAATTTCTCGCACCATTTGAGCCCGCAATTCATAAGAACAGTGGTGTGTTTTAAATTAGTTCTCCAATTATATCGCCATACGTTCTGGATAGTTTTATCCCTACGACCTGAGATAATCTGACAGAAAAACTCTGATTCAAATGACTGATCTACTGCATGTGTGAGGCGCAGAGGAAAGGCGACAGAGAAATAGAAAGCAAGGGAGAGGCAGAGCAGTGTGTTTTCATGCGATACAAGAAGTATGGAGCTGTCACCGGGTGGCAACAGGTCAATGTGAACAAAAATCCCCGATTTATATTAGGTCAAGAATCAGGGCATGTGACTACCTCCGACACACAGACAGATCCAACTGTGCAGGCATTTATCCCAGTGCACTCGGTTACAACCTCCACCTCCAAAAATACTTGATGCAAATTTACACTCACAATCTCACTCACAGTCTAGTTTTCTGGACACATCTTTACCAACACCTACACTATAAAAAAAGAACAAAAAAGAACAAAAAATAAACAAAACGGAGATGACAGAATATTCAAGTCCAGACTCATTGTCCTGTGGAACCAAATCTGAAGAGAGGTTCAGGAGTCGGGGTCATTTGGAGCTTGGCCAAATGGAAGAGAGTCATGGTTTGCTGTCAGGAATGATAGAACATCTTGTGGCTGTTCATCCCCAAATAGTATAAAAATTCAATCTAGAAGTCATACAAGTGGAGGGGGTAAGGAGCAGCAAGATGGGGCCACAGTGTGTGCTAGCTAATTAAAAAGCCATCTCATCATGTCCTCCACCCTGTCCTTGACTGAGCGCACAGTCTCTAGTCGCTGCGTGTGCACGTGAGTGTGTGCATGTGTGTATCTGTGTCTGTGTATCACAGAGTGAGAGGCTAAAGGGAAAGAGGGGAGAGATGACAAGGGGTGTGTATGCACTGTGTTTGTGAACCCGTGTGTGAGTCTCACCATATCACCATCTTTGCCCTTGACTTTGTATGTTCTCCAGGTTTTCCCATCATCACTGTAGGCTACTTTGTAAGACTTGACGTACTCTGGGCTGCCGATACGCTTTGCACCCTGGGTAATTAGACCTGTGACCCTCATTCTCCTCTGCAGGTTTATCTGTGGAGTAAAAAAAAAAGGCAAAATCAAGAAAGTATTGCTTCATTTCCAGACAGTTTGAATGTGTGCACCTGTGTCTGTGTGTTCACGAGCAGTATGTACAAGCACGCCATGGGACTCAAGTCATCCCCTTTGTATCTTTTCTGTCAGGGCTATCCATCTTATTCAGAAAGTCAGTGATCAAATGGAACATTTAATCAATCCTCACGCTCTAGATCCAGTCTGTTAACCCTGTGCAGACTGTCAATATGGTGCCACAGCGGCTTGAGAGCCAAGAGGAGAAGACAGAGCTAAGAAAGAGGAAAGGGATGAATGTTTTCATAGATCCTGTTTAGCGCACACAAAGCAGGATCATTATTATCTAAGAACCAAAGACATGTTACACACGCCAAGGTTTGCTTTGACATTCACTCACACAAATTATGTTTTAGTATGTTTAGGTTTAATTCATGTTTTTGTGTTTACTTGCCAACGTAGCTCATCACTACATATTACTAATGCCACATTTGCCACGTTTTCAGATGGATAACTCAAAAATGTTGTCTATAGAAATGCACAAATAGAGCTTAAATATTACATAATGCTTGTATTTCTTTACTTTATATGTTTAAACTGAATGGATGACATACGGAAGGCTCAAAACTGAATGTTTACTCATCACATGACCACAACATAATGCCAGGCCTCTAGAGGATCCTTGCATACAGGGCCAGCATCTCTCCCATGAGTCATTTTTATGAGGCTTCTGCTGTATATCAGGGATGTGATTAAAATGTTAGAAGGATACATTTTCAAGCATTCTTCTTTGATTGACAGGGGGTCTGCAGATCTAGAGCATGAGTGGTGTTATACGTGCCACATGCATACTTTCCTGCACAAAGCGCCTCACTCTCGCTGTGTAATGCTGGTGAACTTGTTTAAAAAATGAAAGAAGTCTCTGGAGTTATTTTGTAATTTTCCTTAATGGCTCTCGAAGCTCACTTCATATGAAGAAGCCTGTGGTTACAAAAGAGTGGAGCTTTGTCCCACACTGTACTCACAGGCACGCACACACGTATGCGTGCACACCCACACTTTTTAAAAATCTTTTACAGTGAATATTAATATTTATACAAAAAGTAGGGCAGCATAAAACACAGCAATTTCAGTATTATAATACTGTAAGACACTTGTGATAGTCTGTGACAAATGAGATAAAGTAAATAAATACTGAAGACAATTATTCATTGATTATTTTGGCACTACCACAACAAGTTGCTTCATTTTCAGGAAGAAAAAATAATCTAGCCCACACTCTGACCAAATATAAAAACACAGCTGTCTAGTCTTCCATAGCTGCAGCACAGACGGGATGCAATGATACAATACTGAGTGAGTACTCAGGAAAGGACCATTAACCTGGAATGGCCAAACCTAAAGAAAGAAATGCACACTAAAACAGAATTTAAATGCATCATGAATTGGTCAAGTACAGCTCAAGGTCGCATTTATTCTTACCGTTTCTTTTAAAGATCAAGCATTCGAGACAACACAATCCATAAGTTAATGTGTTATACATACCAACACAACTATATACCAGTTTATGTTTGTGAATCTGAAGTCAGTTTCTAAGAACATGAACCACTTTCAAGGTAATCCATGAGAAATGGAAGACTAACTTCACTGACAATGTGACCACATTTAGGATGGTATTCCAGAGACTTGAGCTTATTTTCCGGTGTCGGAATGTTTAGCATTACTATGAAATAAGGCAATTTACTATGAAATAAGGGAAGTCAAATATTTGAGAGTAAAAGAGAGTTTGAACCCACTGAGTTATACTCTCTTTTTCTGTTAAAGAAAAAAACAACTCTAAGCTGTGTCTCCTGAGGACATTGGAGATCACATGACTGGCTTACAGATCCAGCACAAGAACATAACTGGAGATGTTCACCAACCTTGTCTGAAGTGTCAAAACATAAAGGAGTAATGCATAATAATTATATTACAGCGTTGATTTCCTGACTAATTTACAGTTGTAGAGACAAGACTCAATTACAGATACATTTTTATACACACTTAAACCACTGCATCAAGTTAATTATGCATTAAGGACCTCTCTTAGAGCCTGAGCACTGCAATGACTTCCACCACTTTTCCTCATTCACAGCATTTCTTTGCTCTTCTCAGTTTTCTCCATAGAGATAAATATTTCTCGCACTAATTAGAAGCCCTGTCACTAAAAGGCCACTGCCGGGATAATTGGGGTGATCGTTCGCATTTTTAATGACCCCTCAGAAACATACGTCTGTCACCTGAGCGCTAATAGTGATGCATTTATTTGGTTGAGTGAGGCATCATTGGAAACATCCGCCATGGGCAGACCTTTGTCAGCGAATGTAGGGAAGAAAATACCTGTGTAAGAGGCAGTTCATACATTTTTTTAATATTTCCATAAAAAGCCCCTCAGCGGCTTATTTAAACTGAAAAAAAAAACATGTTATTAATAGCTAGCTTCGAGGTCTTTAAATTGGCAAGACCGCTAACTATTACCAAATATCATACCAACAAGCAAGACTGCATACAAACATAACACACACACATGCATTAAAAAGTCAGGAGCACACAAAGTGATACAATATCCTCTGTTGATTACGCAATGACATCACAACTGTGAAGGGAGTTGCAGTAGTATTGTAACAATTACAATTTCCTATGTTCTTGAAGCTAGCAAAGAGCCCTGAGTCACTGTTGTGCGAAAAAAAATACAAATGAAAACACACACATATACACCCAAGAGTCATACTGAAATTACATCAGCTTTTAGTTTTTTTTCTTCTCTTTTGGGTTAATTCATATGATTTTTGGTGTGTAAGTTAATTAAACCTTATGGTCCGTATTTCACCTAAACATTGCACGCCAGAGAAAGTTTGAGATACTGGTGACTCATTGTAAGACCACAGCGTAAAAATAATCTGGACCGTGTCACAACCTTACAGTAATAGACAGTGATGTGCAATCATGCTGTCTTTGTGTTTGGTCATATAGGCATTGCAAACATTTACAGGGATTTAAAAAGGCCTAAAGCAACAGTCACATCTGAGATGCTGTGGCAGGACCAAGAGGAGACCCACCAACCACCTTCCAGTGATTTGAAGCATTTGAAGAGGTGGTCACTGTGTGACAGCAGTTACAGACCAATTAATTACTCATAGCAGACAGGTGCTGCATTAAAGTTCATGAACCCAAAACTAACCTTCATTCAAATCAAGATTTGGTGGGAAATTGTATTGCATTCACCCCAAAACGGTTGTATAATAATGCAGAATACAAAATGTTGAACTGCAGTGTATGTGTACAAAAAGCTTTTTTTAAATTGCTAATAACTGCAGTCATGCTGTGAATGAGCTGTAATGGAAAGGCATGTGTCAGGCTCACATCCCAACCCCTAACAGACCACATAGAGTTAAATGTTTTGATAACAAAGTTTACATCGGAATGAAGAAGAAGGTTGAAAAATGGTACAAAATTAAAAGTTTATCTTGCTTCAAATTATGTAGAGCCCCTCTAAACCTTCGCAAGTGATTTGAATTGTTTCTTTCTTCCAACGCAGCCGACTGGGGCTATATTTTGCTGATATTGGCCAGACCTGCAGCATATTTCCCTTGAGTGTTCAAATGCAATTTTATGTGTGAGCTAGTTGTGGCGAAGCTTTGGAAAACTGATATTTTGACATATATGTGTGAACAGTAGCAAGTGCCAAACACACAAAACAACATGAATACAGACACAACATATACAGTGAATGCATGCTTTGTTTGCACTTCTATGATGCATTATTCAAAGTATGTTGCTCTTTGTTTGATTTGAAAGAAGAGACACAGGCTGAGATCCAAAAATACATACTGCACCAGAGAAAACCGTACGAGTAGCCAGAGCAATCTGATCCCTATCCTGATAGAGCTGTCACCCGTCAGTGTAACCTGTTTCACATGGCAGACATGCAAACGCAGTCACGCCACATCACTCTGCACTACTCTTTAACATATTCCCAAAACACTGGCATGGCCGTACACCTCTGTTCCCACGTCCCAATTATCCAGGCCCTCTGTAGGAACGCACAATGCCTACAGCATCCCGCGCAGCATCCCACGTGGCATCATTAAAGTCAAACAAACCGCCTGAATGTTTTATGTCCTGTTCTCCTCAGCCTCTCCACGTGCCAGGCTTCTTGTCTCTCACTCATGTCGGCTGTTTCTTTGGCACTCTCTCTCTCTCTTTCTTTCTTTTACACATCCGCTTTTGCCCCGTGATGCTATTCTCTTGTTGTTATGTGCAGCTTCGCTTTCTCCATCACGCTGTCACACTGTAGTATGTTTTCCTATTACATTTTGTTCACGGTTCACCGTCCATGTGTCATGTATCTGATAACGGTCCAATTCATAGGTTGCTGTCAGCATTTCTGTCATCACAGAAGTGACTCAAGAGTAAGAAAAATTTAACACAGTGGAAATTTGTTTTTTATTTATATGATGGTTAATCAATCAACTACCTTAATGATGAACTGCTTTCCATATCTGTCTATATTTATATCTGGAATACTGTGAAATCGGTGGGATGAGAGTAGCTTCGGGACTGAATAGGAGATGGGAAGACATTTATATATCACAGCATCACATTTGGAGTTGGGGGGGTATTTATATTCAAAGATATGCATCATCTGACAGTTGTTCTTTATGCCACAGCCATTTCAGCACGGAGTCATGATGTCTGACTATTTGCTCAACATAAATCCAGACAATTAGTTCTACGTAGGTCATAAACTGGAGCCAGATCCTGTCACTCGAGGGAGCTGCGGCAGCTTCAAAAACATCCCTTTAATCATTGCCTAATGCAATGAAATCCCTCGGGTTATATTTATATATGATTACACTTTGCGAGTGATCTTTCTACAGTATCAATATGTCCACTATTTAACAATAAGCCCAAACGAATGGCACAGCCTGAAGGTTCCCTTTAACAATGAGCTGTAAGTGGAGACTAGAGTGTATCAGTTATTGCTGCTTTTCTTTTCATTTCATTTCACAAGACTCTTAGGTTGCCATATACTCATTCTGAGGTCTTTACTAAATGTCAAAAAGAAAGACTCAATTGTTTTTTTGTGGTCATCAGAGACATTACTGTAAATATTAGTGTTGAATATTGTGCACAATTAATTATTAAATATCTCTCTTGACAGCAGAGGGATTTGCTGATCAGAAAACATCAAGAGAAAGCAGGGATGCATTGAGTAAGGGCAATACAATCCTACTTTTGTTACACAAAATAGAAGTGTCAGTGCAGTTTATATACAACCGGGAGCATATCACAACTAAAAGTCAGAGCTGAGTGACTCAAATCATCCTCACAGACGCAACAGCCACTAGATGAAGACAGCTTTGCCCTTTCACATTGTTCATCACCCTCGATTACACCTACATCTGTTCTGGCAAGTAATAACTTCAAAGCTATCACTGTTGCATTTTCACATTTTATTCAAAACATCAAACTACAAACAAGTGATGCTATGCAGGGACCTCACATCGAACAGTGTAATGCCACAACAAACAAGAGAATAAAGTGTAACTAGAAGTTAGACTAGAATTTGTGTTCATTCATTTGTGTCTGGCCCAGCTTTGTTGGTGTCCTGTCCTGTGACTGTGCGTTACCTGGATCCACGGCCATCTGTCATTTTCGGCAGCAGTCCAGGCATTGACCAGGCCCTTCTTGTTGAGGCGTGCAAAGTACGGGTACCACTTCTGCAAGCCGAAGAGAGCGCGGTGGGTGGAAGAGGCTGTTATCTGTTGGTTGGAGATTATACCGCCCTCCATGCCCAGTGGTCCAGAGCATCCTGAGTGAAGAGAGGGAGAAGAGACAGATGTGTATGATCATGTAATTTCAGCACTCAGAAGCTGAGCCTGTGCAATGCATATATATTACTAAAAATACCACCAAGCCCACATTTTATAATGTCAGTTATTTTGCCCTCCACCTCTTGTTTCATTTGTTTTTCAGTGAAAATCCTTGTTTGTCTCAGAGATAAAAACCTCGGTCTCCTCTACGTGTACAGTACAACACATGGTCACTAAAACTGCAACATTTCATTTTTTTTTGGTTGTATGTTAGTGTTGACCTCCTACTTAGACCTTGTCTTGAGGTCGTCATAGATTTGTGCACCCTGACTCCTGTCTTTCTTATTGTAAATGTTGCTTTGATCCATCACAAGATAATTGGTTCCAGTTACAGTCATGGCAGCCATGGAGAGGAATCGTATCTGCCTTCATGTTGTACACATCTGAGTGGCTAACAGGTTGCTCCTTCATCTCTTCCATCAGTAACCCGAGCCCTCAGGCTTTCTCCCAAGGAGCTGCTGCCACTTCTGAACAGCATCATCCCCAAAGTCAACAGGCTTTGTAACAGCTTCAACCATCCTACAGTCTGCAGTGGGGAGGCATGACATGAATGTCTTCAGACAGAAACATTAAGCAACTTGTTTTCCCTCTTAATCCTTATTGGTGTATCCGGACACAACAAGGGCATTTTAATAGACATGCATACCTGTTGTGAAAAGAGTTCTGGCTGTTTATTGTCCTACAAAACAATCACTTTTCCAATTTCCATTGGAGAAAAAAAGTAATGGGAAATCAAATATTAACAGAAATCACATGATAAACTAAACTCAACTGATGGTAAGAGGGTATGTATCCATACTGTATGTTTAATAAATATAAGACAAAACAATATAAATTGATATTAAAACAATGTTGACTCTGTGACACACAAAGCATGTCCTTTTCTATTTATATTATATTCTATTCTTAGCTCAGGATTGATTAAATTAAGAAGTGATATGCATGCATTTCACCTGGGCTTACATGTTTGTTCCAGCTATGGAAAATCCCCATCAAATAAGATTTAGATGTGACTGCAGGTCCTCAGAATCCTTCAGCCTGAATACATTGAGTTATAGTTTAGTGTAACTGAGATTGTAAGATAAATTGTTTCTCCATTGGAAATCATTCAACCTGTAAGTGGTATTATGCAACTTATTCACTTAAAATAAGCCTAGAAATTGGTTTCCTGTGGTGTGCAATTTGAAGGAAAACCAAACAGCTGAGAGGTGACACAAAGTCGGTTTAAATTCTACTAAACATTGAGGATACAGAAATCCCTGCTCTAGCCCACAGTGCCTCTCAAACATAAACAGCTTCACAGCTGTATTTAAGATGTGCTGTGTTAGTTGTGACAGATGTTTCAGTTGTAATTAGTCTCTTAGTCAAGCATCGTCGTCATAAATTAAAGGATTTATAGCTGAGCATTTTCTGTTTTAAAATACCTTTCCTAATAATCTTGTTTTATTGTATGACTACTGTACAGTTCTAGAGCTACCACCCTCCCAACAACTACATTATGATTTACTATTTGAGGTAAATTGGCTCAACAGTATTTTACAAATCAATACATTTAAAGATGAACAGACATATGCTGAAGATGGGCCCCAGTGAAGAAGAGTGGCTAAATAGTATACAGCACAAGTGGGAGTTTATTATATGTGTGTGCTGCACAGAGAAACTACCATAAATTGAGCTTGAACACTACGTGTCATTCACACCCATTCAAACAATGATGGCAGGGGCTACAATGCAAGATGCCACCGGCCCATCAGGACTCACATGTATACAACATTCACACATTGCAGGCACAGCCCTTTGGGGATAAGTGTCTTACACATCAACATGGACTAGCAGAGCCGGGGATCAAACCGCCGATCCTCTGATTGAAGGAAGACCCGCTCTACCTGAGCCACAGTCGCCTCTGTATCATGTTTGCACAGATGATTAAATAGCTGTTTTTACGAGCCTTAAAACGATAAGTGTTGGGGAAGCTGAGGGTGTCCCAAAAGAATAAGGACATATCAAGAGCAAAGTCCCGCCAGAGGCACTGCTGCTCATGCCAACTGAACTGTTGGTGTCGGTGTAAACCAGCCTTCAGGGGAAGCCTGGAGCCGTGGTCACCCGAAGGCTGTGATGCCGTCTCCATTTGAGCAAAACAGCAATGCATTTTGAACCCGATGCTAACACACAGACACACTAGGCACACACATTCCTCAGACAATGAAACTGGCGGGGTTGGGAGCTGCATGGAGACTTTCACCACAGAAGAAAGCCAAGAGTCAGAGAAGAATGGAACAATGAAAACAACCCTAGCACGACTTATCCATCTGCTAAAACAGTGGGGCTCTAGGCAACAGTGAGGCAGGGAGACAGTGAGTAATGTCTGAGGACAGTCCAGGGGGATTGACTGGAGGCTGGGAGAGACCAAAGAGTGTATTTTTTTAGTGTGTTTGTACTGACATAGATGTGTTTATATTTTCCACTATGGTGAATCAGTCTCGCTTCACTTCTTCCTTGTGTTTGACTCATCGCTTCCAGACTGAAGAGAGGGTGGTGTAGGTGGATGTGGTAGCGTCCTGCTGAAGCTAAGAGGACCTTCTGGTTTTCTGATCTGATGGATGGACTTTATTCACTAGAAAGAACATACAGCCTTCATTTTGAGACATGGTAAACCAGACTGAACCCATGGTCAGAATGTTCCATTATGTTGGAAAAACAGTAATACGTGTTGTATTTTAGCATTCTAAGCCGAATCATATTGATTCAGAGACAATGAATACTGTATATGTCAGTCTCTCCTTAACAGAGTAAAAAGGAGATTTGTCTGTCAGACCAATATCTCAGCAATTGATTAGAATTGATTTCTCCTATTATATAATTGTATCCATAACTAGGAAAGTATATGACAAATATACAAGGTATGTTTACAGGCTTAGATCCCAAATCTGAAGTGAGAGGAACATGTCTTTAGATTTTGCAGAAAGTTGAACAAGCACAATGACACAATAAATTGAATAGGTTTTCTCATACAAGAAAAACCAGACAAAGGCGCTAGAGCAGGGGTGCCCACACTTTTTTGGCTTGCGAGCTACTTTTAAAATGACCTAGTCAAAAAGATATACCTACATTAATAATGCTAAATATCTATCTATATAGATATATATCTATATAAATCTATATAGATATATATTAATAAATAGCATTATTAATGTATTAATATACCGAGTATACTTTATATTTACAATATTGGCGTACCTTGCATAACTTATGACACAATATAATTCTGTACATTTTTGGTCATTACATTTTACTCTGACTTGCACTGAATATAAACAGCCAGGGTTATGCTGCGTTCACACTGAATGCGGCACGTATTATTCGCGAGTAGATTACATGCAAAGTCAATGCACAGACGCGAATGACGCAAATTTCCGCCGGGCAGCGCAAATGACGCGAATAACTTGGGCGAAAGATTTGCGTAGTTAAAGCCAATCAGCGTTGAGAAGCGCCGCATCATCACTGCTGTCCTGCCGGTGCTGAATCAAACTGCTGCTGGTCCGCCTGAAGCAGCGCTGGAAGCAGCCGTCATTCAGACGCTGTTGTGCGGCTACAGATGATATTATGAACCCGGACACGGGGGCGTCTGATGGTCCGACGTTTGAGGGATTTCCACAATAACTATAAAGCAGAACTAGTGGTTAGTTCAATGGTGGATGGCGGAAATGGTACCGCTTTTACGGAGATAAGCCACGGAGATATCCCTGCCCCCTTTCAGCCGCGAGTAAAGCGAATGGCGCAAATTAACCACATAAAGTTGAGTAAACTCACGGGAGTAGAGAAGCGCAAATAATGCATTCAAGCGGCCGACCATGCGGGCGCACCGTCCGTGGTGATGGACATTGATTTACACACTGGCTGGTCTGTATATCAATCAAGTGGCAAATGTCGTAGGGAAGATACTTTTTTTTTTTCTTTTTTAATGGCATGCGATCTACCCGCGCTACCCTGGCGATCGACTGGTCGATCGCGATCGACGTATTGGGCACCCCTGCGCTAGAGCCATGCCAACACCTCTGTAAGGCTGTCAAGTCAGGGGAAGAACATTTGCTTTGAGTAATTATGCATGTCTACAAATGGCAGGCTAAAGGGGTGTTAATTGACTTGAGAGTGATAACTCCTCACCAAATGTAAAGAATGTAGAGTGCACAAATCAATACTAAGAGCAACACAGCATCGTTCATTAATACTGACTTTCCATTCATTAGGGACCCTGTAGACTTACACATGCTATTATAGCCATGCAACAGCTGGCATATCACCCTGATTTGACTGGAAATGGAATCTCCGTTTCCTCCTGACGACCTGAAGCGAAGGGGCCCAGGAGCAATGTCGCGTCTACACAGTATCATATTTGTCTAGTTGCTGCACCTCTTCGGCATATCTCTTGTAAGGTATTCTATGTGGATGTTGTTGCAAGACACTGCTGCAAAGCCACAGTCCTTCACACCTTGCAGCAATGAAGGGCCTCTCTTAACGAGCCGCCTGCCAGTCGTCCGTCAGGCAGCCAGCCCCCGGGGCCTTGGCCCGCTGGCCCCTGAGCATACATCACCTCTGCGACAGCACACATCACTAACACCAGCACTACCGTGATGTGACAGCTGAATCCATCTCCCACAAGCCCTACCTACAGCCTCAACAAATTAGAGCCCCACTGAAATTAATGCAAGCATACCAATACTAATGAGCATGCGGTGGAAGGAGGGGATGAGGAAAAGAATTACACACACACAAAACCGACTTCAGCTAAACTGTAGGAGACTAAATTAATCCAAAATGATAGGCCAACTAATACAGGATATTTTTTGCTGGTATTGATGGTGATATTTGAGTTGATAGGAAAGATGATGGCTGATAAATACATATTTTTCAAAACCCTTAATGGAAATAAACTTTTTTTTTTAAAGGTCCCAAAAAGAAATGTGCCAAGCGGGACATTTCGAAGTTGAAAATGTGATCTCTGTCACAAAATATATTGGTGACCAGTGCATGCACGACAAAAACACAGAGAAGCATTTCAGCTCTTGTTGAACTTCGTTCAGGTGAAATCGAAAATGTTCAGCAATTTAGTTGAGTAAATGATATGATTGATTTGATTTATTGTATATTTCAATTATATTAGAATGGGGAAAAAAAGTCCAAATCACCGTATCAAAAATGGAGTAATGCCACTACTGATACAGGTGCCAATAGCTTCGTGTTGTTGGTTGTCATAGGAATGCGACCCACTTCTCGGCACATTATTGGTTTACAGACATAAATAGTGTAAAGATGTGTCTTTGTCAGTAGGGCTTAAAGACAAAATTATAAATCTCAGCCCTGAATATGGTCTAAGACCAACTAATGTCATGAGGACATGAAATTGATGGTAATATGCAGTAAACAGCCATAGCTTCCATCTGCAGTGTATTTGATGCGGGACAACTGGTTGTTATTTGTAACTTGCCGTACTCGGTTTAGCTTCCGCTCAAGGCAGATGGTTCTAAAATCTCCTTTGACACTGAACAAACCTCACCTTTTCTCAACATTGGATCCATAATCATTTAACCCATATTAGTGTCTGAAAATGTGAATGTCTCTGGACAAATAATCCCAAATTTGCATTAGCAGAAAGGCTTAAGCCCTTTGTGCCAAGTGTTTTTGCCCTACATTTGCATGCCTTCTTGTATATTTTACTGGGATTCATGTTGGCAATCAATTGATGATTCTTTTTCTCACTACTGGCTTTCCACTGGATCGTGGGAATCAATGCTGAAGGCTCTAAAATCGGATAATCACCGAATCGACAGACAATGCCTAACCGCTCACTGCAGCCATCCCATCACTCATTTCTGGTATGGCCTAAAATGTACAGCTGCTAATCTGCAACAGCCAATGTGTGTGCAGCACTTGCCCACTCACACAACGTGGGTTGAAGGAACAAGTCAGAAGAGATGACGTGTCCTTGCATAAAAGTAGATTCCAGGCATTCTGCCCTTTTCTATCAATGTTATATTAACCGGGCACCACACGCTGTATTTCTTATGATAAGGCTGCGACATATTCAACAAATAATGCATTTAAACTGCAAAGGCAGAATTAGAGGGTAATTCCCCAACATGTATACATGAAAACCACTGTACTAATTAACACGTTTGTGAGAAAAATGTCCTCGGGGTCTCTTGGGAAGCTTTGCCAAATATGAGAAAACAACTCGAGTGATGTCACAGGGATTTCATGAGGGTTATCTCAGGCTACACATTCTAACCTGAATAACTGTGTTCCAAAGTGAGCATGTTAAGTTTTAAGACGTAGGCGTTTAGCAAGCGTTTCTAGACTACTCTCTGAAACAACAGGGCAGAGAGAGAAGGTGGTCCTTCTGTTATACATTGTGTGATAGATTGTGTTGTTCCTTGTCATCCAGTCTCTTGTTTCAGGCTGCTTTTGACATGAAGCAACGTCGTCAGAAAACAAACATTTCAGTCGGACAGTATTTGGACTGTGATATGTTTGGCCATACTCAAGTCCATGAAACAAAAGAAGGTAACAGTGCCGATGTTTAGCTTCAGGGGTGTTTGGTGTTGTTTATATCTATATTGATTGAACAATGTAGGAATTTCTCTATTTACACACTCAAAGATACACTATGATCTCTTTTGGTTGTAAACCTCACCAAATTAAAAGAGAGAGTCAGCACTTTCACCTCATGGTCATTGTTATACTTCAATTCCAATGTGCAGAAATACGGAGCCAAAAACAAACCATAACACTTATAGACTGCACTGTCAATTTGGCTGGCTGAATTATTAATGTCAGTATAATATGCTGTACAAATATAGAGCTCATGTGAGAAAATAGAAATGAGCACCATTAAACAAATAATGGAGCCTAGCATATGTTCAATTAGCACGACTACATCTTTCTCCTTGAGTTCGTCACTCACTCCAGCAACCGTCAAGCAGTGTCTCTTAAGTCCTCTTTATATACAAATTACCCTCTACCTTCTGTTATTAAATTGTAGTATGTTGTCAAAAACTGTGCCGCACTTAAGATAGAAAATCTGATGAATTAATTTGGGAGTAGCAGTGCAGGGGGTGGCTCAGGGCTCCGGGTCCACTAGTACATTAATCCTAATATGTCTCTAGAGTGAGCAGACCAAATCCCCACAATAGCATAATAAACACACAAGGGCACTTTAAGCTCAAAAAGAAAGCTACTTGTGATAAGAAGGCAGTGCTCTCATTCGACACAGCCACTGGGCAGAAGAATGAAATGAGGGCTTGCAAGCACAAAGTGGCCTTGACTTCTCAGCATTCAAATGTTCAGATGTTTTTGAGGTGTTGTACATCTGTGTTCCGCTACAAACATTCAACACAGTTCATCTGGTTTTTGTGCATAGATTTATGTTATAAATCAAAGCCAAAGTCAAATGGGTTCATTGTGTGTTTGTCTGTGTTTGTCTGTCTCGGAAATCGTCCACATTTCCTATTGAAGTTTGGATTACATTTTTAAATTAAAGTTTGACTAAGCGCTGTGTATAATTTGCATATGCTTATTTGCCTTTAATTCAGAAGACATGACCATTGTGTGGAATGCGAAGACTTCATTAAGCGAAGATTGGAGTCACATGTGAAAAAAACTCTCTTCTTCTCAAAATTCTCACTTTAAATGGAGAAAACTAATTTCACACGTGGTTCTAGTCCTCCTTTGTTCTTTGGAAATAATAAATGATCATGCTGTGCTAGCCGTATCCAAAAATACATGAGGCGTACATTTGTGTGCATGCTTTCCCTAGAATCCATCCAGACTAAAAAAGTTGTGTGAGACAGATTATTAACAAAAATAACATTAACACCTTTCAAATAACAATTTCAAAATGTTCTAAGATACATTGCTTTTCCACTGGTGTTGAAAACACTTACTTTTTTTGTCTGTGGCTTTATTTCTCTGAAACATAGTGTTTTTTGTGTTTTACTGCAATGGTGCACACTGAGCACATAATAACAATAATGGCTATTATAAAACATACCCCAAAACAAAGGATGTCCTCAAAGCTAAACAACCTTGTTTTAACCTCTGAAAAGTTTTCATCAAAGGTTGACACATCCATTGAAACCTGTGAAGAAATTCTTTATGGGAAATAGCCCACCAGCAAACCGTCTAGTGTGTGTGCTGTTAAGAACCAATTGATAGTTGTCAAAGACCAAAAAAAAAGAAGAAAAAACAAACATGAGCACTTACTGTATTGACAGTTCCTCCCCATGTACTCCCCTGGGCATTCGCAGGAATAGTTGGCAACCAGATCTGTGCAAATGCCTCCGTTCTTGCATGGGTCCCTTTCACATTCGTTAATATCTGGAAGAGCCACAAAACAAAAAGAGAGGCGCATTCATAAATTTGAAACAGACATAGGCAATTAAAAAGACCTCGTCGTCAGGGGAATGCACTGCTCACTTTAGGAAGATATACGACATTTTCTCATTGTGTTAATTGGTTGAGCCCACAGAAGCCTTCACACAGACAGCGCTTTCTTGGAACTAACAAATCAAATCAAGATGACTAATACTAAAACACATAATTACGTTTTGAATGGTTAAGATTGACAACTAACCTAGTGTACTTTCTTTTCAGTTGAAATAATTAAATGCATTGTCTGTGTACTTAACTACTGACATTTAGTTTGCGATAAGCTCATTAAAGTATCACAGAAACATAGAGAGCTGACTTTGCTCTGTTGTTGCTCTCTGCAATATGTTCTTCTCTGATTGATTCATCAACCAATTACAGAAGGTGAACAACAACCACACCCATCCCACCCATTAGCCACAGTTAAAGGACATGGGAGGACAGTGGGAGAGGACGCAAACTTTTGAAAATGTTTCTAATGATTTCCTAACTTGCCCATGGCTGTTACAAGACTTGTAATCCTCTAAAACACACCATGTCGCCTGTGACTACATTTTGGCTCCATGCATATGTAACTAGGCTTGAGATTTGGAAAGCTTAAGGAAGTGAAACATGATGAAAGTCAGTCTTAGTGTTTTATCTTCCTGAGATTGTATCTAAAATATATATATATATATATATATATATATATATATATATATATGTGTGTAATATATAAAAATATATCTTTTTTTGTGGTGAATGTCCTGTATACTGCAGAAATATACAGTCATGCTCTTCACACCTAATAGTCACTGAGTTACTGTGACTGGAAGCATTTGCATCCTAAATAAAATACATAGACTGAAATAATGGAATCGAACTGTAAAACTATCAAAGGTTTCACCTATTTCATTTTAAATTGTCTTGGAATTCATAAGGAGACATTTTATCTATCTGGACCTAAATAATTATCTCTATACAGAATATACTCTATGTATATTCTTGATTATCATTGAACACTGTGTTTTTATTTAATTTGTTTTGTGAGCAACAAGCCAGCACTTGCAAGACAAGTCCCGTCTTTTAATATAGATCCTGCTTTAGATATGGATGATGATAGAGAAGCTCTGTGATTTGTTAATCATTTAATACACAGCCATGTTAGTGAAAAACAGCAGGTAATAAAAAGATCAAATATACTGCCCATGAAATAAACACAGACACTCCAAAGATGACCCAACTTGTATATTTTTAAAGCTTCATTCTTAGGGATATTGAAACAAATGACTATGGATGGATGGATGGATGGATGTATACTTAATTCATCCCCAAAGGGAAATTTGTTGGTCACAGTAGCAGCCACAAAATAAAATAAGAGGAATAAACTAAAAAGATACTCAACATATACAACAAAACAGCATAGTGTGTTAATTTAGGAATTAAGTGTAAATAATAAAGAAAGTGCAACAATGCAAAGTAGTGAATGAGGTGTATACATATATGGATAGTGCATAACAGAGCAGTGCAAGGGCTATGTATGTTACTTAATGGAGGATCTGGCCAGAGTCTAATAGTAGATAGATCAAACTCAAACTACAGGGGCCACTCATAATTAATTATAATCGAAAATGTAAATTATAACACAGACAAGTAAAATTATTTTGGCTGTCAAGCTGTGAAGATTTATATAAATATGATATTTTTTTCAGATTGTCTGCTGGTGCATATGTGTAGACCCTGGTGGTTTTCCAGTGTCTGTTTCTCAAGACATTTACAAAATTATTTCATAAAGCCATTCAAGTTCCAATATGCAGTTGTTGCTCTTCATTAAAAGAAGAGCAAAGAATGACACTGGAGGTTTTTCCCAATGGAAAATATATTTCCCCTATTCTGCCAACTGGCTTCAACAATAGTTTGATTGACAGATCTCAGTACCTACCCTTTTTACAAACAGATTCCAATGCTGGCTCGGTTCTATGTAACAAACTATCTGGTGCGGCAGGTTAGTTGCACAGGTTAATTGCTTCTCCCCAAAATTGAATTATGTTTGGATCTACATTTTCTACAGTCAGCTGGGACCATGCAGTTGAGTCCATGTGGTTTGACTTATGGAGATTCAAACTCTACAAGACAAATTTTGTTCTGCACACATTATGGACTGACAAAGCTAATTCCAGAACCTTTCATGTTTCAAATGTGATACAGAATAATGCTTCCCATTAACCAGTTTCCTGTGATCTTTCTTGTGCTCCAGCCTCGGCTTTAACTGTGCTTTGATGAGGTACCGGACAATGTGTTATAATGGAAAATCCAAAAAACAGCCAGCTATATACTGTATCTAAGAGCTATTTTGTTATAGAAGAAACCAGCCTCCTACTGACAACACACAGTTGTCATCATGGAGATAAAAACACAAGCACTTGTTAAAAGGAAACATCTCAATTATGGGAGGTGAATGCAATTAAGGTGGATTATGTGTGTCACCATAAATAACAATAATTATCATTCAATAATTCTGCTTCTCAATGTTTTGTAATTGTTAGCACATGTGAGAAAACCAATAAAATACTAATACAGTTATTAGTAGCATGTTATATAAAACATTAATGCAATTCACAGCGGAGTAATTTGTACAAAGGCATATGTGGTCTTTACTAATTGCCGAAGTGGAAACACTCCGATGTGATTTCAATGCCACTTGTGAACATTGAGAAATAACGCATTCAACGCATCGACTGAATGTAGATTAATCTATAAATACATGCTGGAGCATTAATATGAGCACCTTAACTTTAATGGCACACATGTTGATTTTAGCTCGGCAAGCTCTTGGGAAAATGTGAAAGTAAAAAGCACACCCTGTAAAGGCTAGTACTTCAAATACAAAATAAGTATATATAAAACTAATATGTACATCCACCCATTAGCCAAATGTGCTAAACCTTGATGCGCGCTGGTGGGCGAGAGGTACAGAGCATACCATAAACCATCAAATCATAAACAATCTGCAGGTCATTCTGCACACAGCCTAGTTCACTGTTATTGTACCACAGTAAACACACCTCTTTGAAAAGTGATGGTGTTGTAACCCTGTACGTTCACTTCCTGCTTTGTTGCCACCCGTACTTTAGGTTCAAGTACACAGGTGAGCCAAATGGGAAAGCCACTCAAATAGCCAGAAACACAGCAGACTAGAGAAAGGTGAAAACACGACTGGCCCATCTTACGATTTGCTTTCCTTTTATGAGAAATGCAGGGAAAGGAAGACCAAAAAAGTGGTGTTTTGCCAGTGTGGGAGAAAAGGGATTACTTCAGAGAATGCAGTTAAGTCACCCAACAAAAAATAGAGAAGAGAGGTGACGAGAGGAGAGGCTTGAACTGTGAAAGAAAGAGAGAATAGAGAAAGAGAAACAGGTGCAGGCCTTGTGGTCAGGTAAATACATGCAATGTTTCTGTTTACACAACACACTGCAGGCATGCATCCAAGGAGTTCCCCTAATAGTCTGATTCTACCATTCTGCAATGCAATAGGTCATTAAAGCCTTTTGAAAAAACAACATTTGCAACTGATGTCTTTAGTTTAATGAGGATGATGCTATCTTGGTTATAACGGATTTAACAAGCCAGTTTGAGAGTAAAGATGTTCACAGCGGATGAGACAATGAAACTACAGGGCGCACAATTTAATATAATACAACACAGTGGCTCAATAATAACGTGTGGAGGTTATAATGTTCACTTTTTGTTGAAACTAAGCCAGGATGATGCTGGTTCAACTAATACTGTAATTAGGGTTATTACATTAGATTGTAACAATCTACAACAACAAGGTGTTTATGTTTTGTCCACCTGCTGCACATCCAGTGGTGGACCAAACGCAGTTGGCATTGGTCAGTAACACCAGGCAAATAATGGAGCAAATGATGGTGAAGGGACAATACTGTGCATTATGTTGCACAGGTGCATATTTCATTATTCCAGTTGTCAATAAAACTAATTTATTTATTAATGAACGTATTGCAATTTTAATAAATTAATTGGTAGTTGTTATGAGACATATTCAAATTAAGATTAATACAATTATCAATACCGTACTGTTATCATGATTAACATCATTGTCATCGTCTTCCTTACCCCTTTGCAGAGAGAAAATTATTCCGTACACTATGAAGCCCAGAGCACATTTCAACGGCCTGTGATCAGATCAGACTCTCACCGGTCCACTGGAATGTCTCTCTACCTGGCTTCGCTCCTCTATTGCCATCTAAAAAGTGTCTCAGTCGGACAATAATGAGAGCAATGAATAGTTCTATGTGTCGAGCACTGGCTGTGAGCGCTAAATTGTCTTTTGTGTGTCTAGAGAGCAGGAGGAGACCTGCATTGGGAGGGGGATTTATCTGCGCCCTCTCCGCTGGGCTGCACTGACCTCTGCAGCGCCTGCACCTGCTACAGCCCCACAAACACACAGCCCAGTGAATCTGCTTTCCAGTTCATCCAACAGTAAAGGTACTGTGTCAAATCCTGCACAATTAAGGATGTATATGTGCCATAAAGATGAGGCCAGAAATCATGAAGTTCCATCAGTGTGTAGCATTTAGGGGTAGTGCCAGAAATGGAATGTAAGATAATTGAGTATGTTTTATTTAGTGTCTAATCACCTGAATTATCTTGGAATGAGTCGTTTATATCGACATACAGAGCCAGCCACCATGCTTCTACAGTAGCCCAGAATGGAAAAAAAAACTAACTCTGGCTTTAGATAGAGTCTTTAGGTTTTTGCATCAGCCACCATGGTTCTCCTATACGGTTGGCACGCGAGAGAAGTTTCCGTTGGTTGCAATGTGTAAATTCACCATTGGATGCCGCCAAATCCTACAGATGCATGTCTATGGTACAAATTGTACCAAATAAGCTGATTTATATTAAAATAGACCTTTTCATTTCAGCTGGACTAAACTATATAAATCAGCACCAGGAAGCCTAACCTGGCCTGAACAACAACATAAATCACACAAATGATTGGAATAAATGGTTGGTAATAGCTCGTAATCCTCTCAAATTTGTAAAGCCCTCAAACTTAATTAGCAGAATTAAAGGTAATGTCCCAGCAGTATTGCCCCTACATCTCACTCACTGCCGTTATTAAATTACAGTCAGATGTTGGGTAAATCTGGGTAAAGCCTTCTTTTTGCTCTGCCAAGACACTGTAAGCCACACAATTGGAGGTTAGTCAACATTTTGCTTTCATGTGGAGATGCCTCATTGTGTTACATCTCTCCATCTGGACTCCGTTTAGCCCTCATGCACAGTTCACCCTGGGGAAGTTTCATCTCATCTTATCTGCTTTTATGTCACAGAGCCAGTGAACCTAGACATGTTTGGTAAGCAAACTGGTTCTCTTGACATCTTTATCTGGGCGAGGAATAGTGGTATGACCTCTACAGTCAGTGATCGACAGCAATGAAGTAGACAACTGGTTGTTTATGCCTGCCACATAATTAACCCCTGACCTTGAACACTCGTACTTCCAAAGAAGTAATCATCAAGAGTAATCTCTTTTTTTTTCTCCAATAGTGGATGGATATAAAAGACAGCCCTAACTTCAGGCTCATACATACTGCGTTAACTCAACAGTACATGGCGTGACCATTCAGTGACCCCGAGATACATCTAAGGGCTTACGACATGTTATAAACATGACAAAACTGTATCAACACCATGGGAACAACATACAAAGATGTTTGAAATTGAGTTATTGTTTTGAGAAGATCTTATCTTGGGCTGTCCTCTCTTCCATTCCCTCTGTGATTTGTGTGCTCATTTATCCTGTGATGCAATCCTCACGCTTATTTCTTTATTTTGTGAATATTAGTTTTCCCCACTTGTTTTTCTCAGTTTTAGTGCAACACAGAACTCTATTGAAAGAGCAGAGAAAGAAAAGCCATCTGTTGTATGTAGAGCACAGAGTGAGGACTTATTTACCAGTAAAGGTCAGCAACATGCAATGTTTTATCCGACTGCATCTCATCCCTCCTGTTGTTTTAAGACTGAATGTTTACTCAAACTTTACCATTTGCTGTGGCTGCAATACACGTGCATACACACACATTGCACATACACAGTATCTGTGTTTAATGCATGATGGCCCGCCTATTAAAGTCCTGGCTGAATAGTTCTATAACGCTGCTGTACTTCAAGACTGACTTGTCCGCAGAGCTGCATCTTCGTATATATGGGCAATCGGCCTTGGATGTTGTGTTTGACAGGTGGTGCAGTGAAATGTGTCGACTCCACACTACACGAGGCCGGCACAAGACCTGTCTCTCCAAGTGGAGTCAGCGATAGGAGATGGAACATGGAAGTGCCCGTCTCCACTGTCAATCTATCCTGTCAGTCTATCCTGGCCTTTCCCATGTCACTGACGTGACTATCACCACATATAACAGGATTCCTATCTGGAGTCTGATGACGTGCCACAACCAGTTGAAAGAGATATTTATTATTAACCAATGTATACTTGTGATATATTTCTGCATGGTCATGTGTATCTAGGCATGAGTATGGATTTTATTGATCTCCTACATAGACATGAAAAATCAATCTCATCTCACATGCAGGTTAGTTTTCACAGTGGCACATGCTTCATGTTTCAAGTGATATGATGAGGCATGAAGCTGTGAATTCAGGATTAAGAATAGTGTTGGGAGACACGCTTTTTGAAGTGGGATTATCCCACTGAGAGGTTATTCACAGCAGCACTCCAGAAGCCGTTGGGAAGGTATCTTAGGATACATTGCAGAGAGGTTTGAGTATCTGAGAAGCAAAACACTCATCATTTCTAAGACATGCAGACCGGGGGGTTCTGTCGAAGCTGGGGTGTGCAGACTGTGAAGAGCCCTCAGCTCGGGGGCAGATTGACACTTGGAGGAAAGCCTTAAGTGTCATTTTAAGCTCGCATATGGAGCCTCCACAGTAGGTGTGTGAGGGGAATAATGATCTCGCTCGGAACAACCATGTGTGATCCAAAGGTTCTTTAACATCATTGAGGTACACTTACTAGAACGTTTAAGAGACACATAAATGGTATAAGATGTAGAAAGAAAATGGAGGCAGGCCAAAGAGCAAGCACAGGCTTCATGTAGGAACAAATAACGATAACAAGAGATGCCTGCCCTGAGGAGACTACATTATTTGAGCATATACGGTTTTAACAAACAACAAAGAAAAAGATAAAATGTTTTTTTTTAAGAAAACTGACAGACTAAGTTACATCCAAGTGGCAAAAAAGTATTGCTACATACAACGTCAGGGGAAAATCAAAGTTATTACAGTTGGAACCTCTGGTTACAATAAACGCATGCATCACATTTCACTACAATCCTTCCAATAGTTGTCATATTTCATTATTAATGTCAACCTCATGGTGACCTTGGAGGAAAAGTCAGCAGAGTACATTGTCTGGGAAACATGTCTGTACCACATTGTGTGCTAATTCAGGGACTAGGCTAGATGTTCACTGAAGGAAAGCGAAAGATTTGACCTGCAGGAGATGGGAAAAGTTAATTCAGAGGATCATTAAAGCCATTCAAATTTCTATTTTCTTCAGCAAAATTTAAGGCAATCTGATTGATATTGATATTGAATCTGAACCAACAATGTAAACCTCATGGTGGAGCAGCAACAATAGTCAATAAGATTAATCTTCTAGGGACAATGAAAGCCTGGACAAAATTTTGCGGCAATACATCCAAAAACATGTTCGGAAAGGTCCGGACCACAGTGGTGGCTCAACCGAACAACACGGACATTTAAATAAAAGACTGGAATGCCGTTATTATATGAAATACAAGAACACTCATGTCATACAGACAAGTAGCTTAGTTCAGAACATCTCAAGAAAAAGTTGCATCCTGACTAAATATTTAAACTCATACCCACCAAAATAAAAAGGCTTTTGATAAGGGTCTGATTTTTAATGACTTATGCAGAGTTAAATATTGAGAGTGGGGCAGAATTAAGATGCTTCAGTGGTTTCCACAGAGAGTAATTTCACACAGATTGAAATTAATTAATTTCATTGCTGACCCTCTCTGATATATCCTTATCTGTCTCGAGGTGATTCCATGAATGCTTTGGTAAAGAAGTCCTATAATCTCACATTTATATAATTGAACTCAAACTAAAACAACACTAATGCTAATTTGGCCACATATTTATCATTCTGATTGAATGCAGTTCTGTGTAGTCAAGCTGAACATTTGTTAGTGTTGTGCTTTGGTCTGCCAGAAGCCCTGGGCGGGAGGAGTCTAACTCTTTTCCGCTTTTCCACCACCTGGGATTTGGAAATGCATCTCTTTTTATGCTTTGGCCATCTGCCAAAAGATCCATACTTACTACAGAGGCTAGGAGGTGACAGAAAGGCTCAAGTGTCTTAGGGGGCCTTACACAATTAGGCCCCGGTAGCTTGTTCCCTACAACTCTTCCCCAGGAAGCATAGACCAGGTGAGTATGTTTTCAGGGACTGGGAACAAAGGGGGGGGAGAAGAAACCAACTAAATTAAACAAATACATCAATGCTCTTTTTTTTCAAAAGGCTCATGCCATTATTATTCCTGCTGTTTATAAAAACAAAGGGACTTATTTTCAAGGCTTTTATTTCTAGTCATTTTCCAAAAAAACATCCAGAAATCCAAGCTCGAAGAAAACCCTTTCTGAAGGACTTCTGTTAACAAGATGTCGGTCTGAGCATTTCATAAAGCCTCCATACCTGAAGGCATTCTGTGCCATTTAGGTTGGTTTTAACAGTAAAGATACATTGTGGAGAAAACTGTCTCGTCTGTAATTTTGCGAGCAAAGCACCACCTTGGCAAACATGAAAGGTCATCTTACTCAAAGTGTGATTCTACAGCAGTTTGTATTTGGCAGGATGTGCAGAACTGAGTGCTTACTAAAGGCATATGGAACAGGTGATGCATCACTTTTATATCATCAATGATGGGTCAGAGGACTGACAAATGACAGTGTGCATGACAAGATCAAGGCCAAGCACAGATGGATCCTAGTTAATATCGTCTGATGACATTCTATGTATAAACCTGAAGAAAAACCGGTCCGTTTGGATCGGTTAAGAACTAGGCTCTTTATAGAAGGATAAATAAAACATCTGTGTCAGTGGTACAAACAAGGTGGACCTAAACAACTTGATTCAAGCTTGTTTCCCCAGCTTGTTATCCAAAACGCCCTCTGACAGGGGTGCAATAGGGTCAGCTACTCCTGGGATGGAGAAAGGAGCAGAAGAACATCCAAGAAAATAGACATTTGAAGTACATCCCCGATCTTTGACCGGGTCTCCTTCACTTTGTGGACGCATGCATGCATGCACACACACACACGAAGAAGCACACACACTCAAAGCAAACAAAAAACATATATAGATGACAATACAGGATCTGTGTACATTTGATAGTTATCATATTGGATTCAATCCAAAGTAGAAGAAATTAGTAAACAAGCCGTATGTGTGTGTGTGTTTACCGCCACCAGGAGACTACTTCACAGGGAGGAGAGCCTGTCAGGGGTTTTTAATTAGTAATGTGACACAATAAAAAGCGGGTGTGACGTCATGATTAACAGCTGTGATTGACAGCTGCTCTGAGTGAAGTAGTCACAGACTTCTTTCTGGTAGTTGTACGTAGAGTAAGAATGTCGAGATATGTAATTGTAACTTTCCACATCAGTGGTTTCAAACATAGACTGTTTATAAAGATCTTTATACAGTCTATTCACTGACGGTGTTGTTTCCACTGCTTATTAAAGTTAGCCAGCACTGCCGTCCTGTGTGTTCATATCCTGGAGTGGAATTTATCAGACATTTCTGAAACATATATTTTCAGTCTGTGTAATAGAACATGCATCAATTTAAGGGTGAGTATTTTGCTGTAGTTTGTGTACAGTGTAAGCAAGTGGAACCGTGACATCTATCTTTAAATACAGTCTATGCACCTTGGGTGTTTTTGAGCCAGTTTTTGAAAGACAATTGCAGAGCTCTCCCGGCCCGGGCTTCAACTGAAACCTACTTACCTGCAGAAAGAAAACTCCCTGTCAGAGTAATATGCCAGGTATGCCTTCAGTAGCCCAACAATACAAATAATTCAATATCTTTCAAGTAGCCCAATGCAGGTGACTTTCTGATTCCACAATAATCATCAAAGGGTAACTTCCCATGTAAGATATGCTAACAAACAAACAAATAAACAAACGTGTTCTATATCTTTGATTTATCCTGAACTCTTTATTTTCTTCCTCAGATATATTGATGAACGCCATGTGCCCAATGTGAAGGTGCATCTGATGTTGTAAATATGTGATACATATTGCTTTTCTTAACAAGTAAAACATAAAAGTACTCTAAAGGACGGACTGAGACCAGATTATGAATGGACCACATCCACATAAAGAGGCGTTCTGCTGTTTCCAGTGACATAAATATGGGGCGCCTTGAAGAAAGAAATACCAAATGTGCAGTGAGCTAAAACAACAGGACTGCTGGCCCACAAGCATTTCCATCTTTCCATTTTGATCTGCAGCAACTCCTGCGAGACAGAAAGAGAGTATGCAGACACACTCACAGGCTCTACATGAATTGTTGATCATCGGCGTCTGACGGTTTGGCTGTGTGTGATTGTGGTTATTTCTTTGGACGTTTAGGGGAGTATGGACCCTTCTCCCCGGCTTCACTACACTCATCTCTTCCTGTAAATGTAGTTTTCTACTGACCACAGACTGTGAGGAGTGAGTGGGCTGTGGAATTGTGAATGTAATGCTGAGAGGGTGTCTGGAAATATCCTCCACACGGCTCTACATCACAGTAATGGAGCAGTGGGAGAGCCTTGAGGCTGCCAGTGTTCACATTAGTTTTGAGGGCATTTCTGTTGGTTTTGAGATCGCTGATACAATGATGACCTTGACAAACTCTAGCAGGAGTGAATCTATACTGGGAGGAATTGGAAAATAACCTAAATGAATACTATATAATTAAAGTGTTGTGCTGAAATGCTGTTACAAAATGGTATGTACGTTTTTGACCCTAAACATCAGAGCAGAAGAAGTTTAAAATATTTGAAGAGGTATAAATTATTATGAGAAAACAAACCGGTTATGCATGATAATTTATGCATTTAAAAATAAAAGTGGTCCGCAGATTAGCATACTTTCTTGTAACCCACAGGCTGTTAAAACGAGGCAGATTTATACCTCACAGAACAGACCTTGGGCACTATGACTAAGCCGATGCTTCTGTTTATTTTGAAAATAGGTTAACTTTCTGTGGACTAAGTACTCTCTCCGATGGTTTACCATGGAAAAGGTTTTTAACAAACTTTCTCTCACTAACTTTTAGTTGTACTTAAATCAATCGAGCTAATCCTATTAGCTAAGCCTGCCCCGAAAACTTCCACCCTAAAACACAATTCAGCTATACTGCTCAAATGATCTAAGACAGTTAGTGGATTTCTGTAGATGAACAACTTTCCCCCGGAGTTATAAACAAAATAGCAAAAGGACTTTGTGGAGCTTCACTGCTGAGATGAAAAGGAAGCTATATTGTGGCAATTTGCAAGCTAATTTGCAGGAAATATGGGTTCAGAACTGTTATCGTTTTTACAAAATAACTGACATAAGAGCCAGAAAATACTCATTTAGTCCCTGTGTTTGACACCGTACGGTCAGAGGGCCGCTGACGAACTGATCTTGACACATGCTCATGGATATTAAATTACCATTTTAATTATATATTTATGTCTCAGCTTTTGTAGAAATGTTTAAAGCATGTAAGCATACTGGTCCTTCAAAAAACACTATGTTGTTTGTCATAAAAGATACATTTCTATTAGTTGCTGAAATAATTTGATTTTTGTGGCCCGGTAAGAATTCTATTAACATTTAACAACTGCTACATAAAGAGAAGGTGATTCCCATGCTTCATTGCAATCTTTGCTGGAGTGACTTTAACTGTGCAGCCTTACAGTAAGGAGGCAATACCAAGTGCCTCAGTCATGGCAAAAGGAAGCAGAAAACCACAAGCCCACCAATCTCTCTCCACCCTTCCTGCTGTCCTCTCTCAGTGGCCTCCGTGGGAGCGGTGGCAGATACGACGACTAACAAGAGCTCCATCCCCCTCCTCCGCCTCCTCCTCCCCCACCTCCCCTTGCTATCACAACAAACTGGAGATCCAGCACTACAAAGTCAGCTCCTGTGAGGTAGTGGCAGGTTTGAGAAGGGCAAGTCATTTTTCGCTTCAAAGGCGCAGGTAACCACTCAGAGGTGTGCTGGTGAAGTGGTGGGTGCTCACAGGGGCGGAATGGGTGCTGGGAAAAACTGTCAGGCCTCTGCCTATGCCTTGTGTCTCACAAATAAAGTCTATAGTTTTAGTAAAATGTTTAACGGTCAGGATGCACATAACCATGTTGCTTTGAGCTGTAAATTGAGAACAATGACATCTCTCTTTCTTTTACTCACTCTCCATAAAAACCTGAGTGAAGGTGAGGAGTCAGTAGTAAATACTACAGAGAACATAAACAAGCAAAAGGAAATGTAAGTGCCACTGTATACCTTTACAATACACAGGTCACTAATGCACTCCTAAGTGAGGGAGGGCTGAGTATGCACAGAGCTAGTCCTTGTGGAGTCTCTTTCTTTCTTTTGCACTCGGGGGCCACAGCCAACACCAGCTGATTATCCTGTAGTTAGAAATTGTGGGGGCAGCAGGGCTAATGCAGCATAATAGCTTCTGTCAATATCATGATCAAATACACGGCCAAGCTTTAAAAAATACCTCATACATCCTACATTTAGTCTCAATCAATCCTGCCCTGCTGGTGTGTTTCAAAAAGAAAGGCAAAGACACATATTGATCAAAAAACGAGATAAAATGATGGAAAGAGAGTGATGGAAAGAGAGTTAGAAAGTGAACACCAATCATCTGAGAGACAATTAAGCCAAATAAACTTTGCTAATTTTTTTTTTTTAATCTTGTACGGTGAAGGAAGCATAACCACCAGCCCGAACACACTGGCTCATACCAACCTCTTTGAAAGAGAATAAAGAAAAAGGAGCCACAGGAAATTTCGATCAAGCTTTCCTCAAAGAGAAAAGAGGGTGACATATTTTCATCGGATCTGCCAACTTTCAAAGATATGATTTACTTTTACTGCATTAAATTAAATTAAAATATTGTTCAGACCCAACACGAGGTGGGCCTTGTTACAAGGCTGCTTACGACATTACAACAGATTTTCTGTTCAGGAAAACAAAACACTTCCCCTCAAAACATTTTTACCGTTTGTTCTTCATTTGTCCTTGATAGGCGGATAACGTGCCCTAAATATGATCTGCAACCTCATGACGACGGAGGCAATCAGTCCCAATCTTCACACTGTGACAGGTCATTACAATGTTTGGCTACACGCCCAATAGCGCTCTCTGGTCACCACGGCGACATAACGCCACACTATTCGAAAGATGAATGACTTTGAGAAAATAAGGGCTCTCATCATAAAAATGGTGAGATTAATCCTGGTTTTCTAAGCAGTATTTACCTTTTTTTCTTTGTATTATTTCAAAAGCCCAACACCTCAAGTTGAATCCTGCGTTCTTAAAAAAAGAAAAAAGCCGCCAACACCATTAAGTGCATACAGTATTCGCCAATCAAAGACGTCGGAAATAGCTCGCACTAATCCTTGCTGTCCATGTTCAACATCATTCCTGGCTATGCTTCATAAAACTGGTCTAAAAGGCAGGATATGTAGTGCATGTGTTTAGGATAACGTTCACAGGTGTGAAATTGGATTTGGCACCGACAGAGCAAGGAGATAGAAAGAGCAACAGTGAAAAGCCAGGGCTGTCACACACATGTATTATGTTGCATCGGTACAGTATAGACAAAGCCAGACATGTAGTATCTGGGCCAGTACTGATTCAAAAAACTTGATTAGATCACATAAGATAAAGGGTAATCCTACAAAAATGATTCAGTACTGAATCAAACTTATACTGATTACTGTAGGCTGATTAAAAGGTATGTTCCTTGAATGATTTTAGAGATGATTCACCCATCCTGTTAACCAGAGGACTATCTCATGAATTGCTTAATTTATAGTATTGACAGAGGCAGTACCACAAAGTTATGTTCAAGTTTGAACAGCCGTCAGAAAATGAAAAAAAACATTATCCCCCAATAAAATTGTGAAAATAACAGACAATTCAAATTGTCTCATTCTTATCCTTTTCAGTGAGCATGTCATCTAAAGCCAACACTATACCATAACAAAGCCAGCTAAGCTGTCATTCTAAAGGAACAATAATGAGTACGCCTTTATAATTTAATTGCAGAAATTATCCATACGCTAGATTTGATTATTAACAAAATTCTCCCTTTTCCCCCTCTGTCTCGAACACACCCACTCGCTTTGATTCAACTGTAATGAAGGTGAGGAAAATTGGCAGACATTAATAATGTGTACCCAGCCCATACCGAATCAGTTTCTCACCGCCCTAAGGGCTTAATAGGAAACAATAACTGAATTATGACATGAATACTAGACAATTGCTCACAATTCCGGCTGGAGACAAACACAATGACAGGCCGTTGATATAGCGACTCGCTCCATTTGATTTTATGTTTTGTAGGTTTTGATTAACAATGGGAAAAAAATACATGATGACTGTCACAGACTGTCTCAAAACAAAAGGCCCCTTTTTCAGTTTACCACTAAACTGCTGTCTTGTTTAATCTTGGTGTAAGTGTGGCGGAGTTATGAGACAGATATGAATGGTTTCTGCAAGCACTGGTTAACGTCTCTCTCTCTCTCTCTCTCTCTCTCTCTCTATCTCTCTCTCTCTCTCTCTCAAACCGATAATGATCCATCTCACAACACAGGTTGCACCATGATACATTAAATCCATTACTTAGAAGCACACCTGCGATGAAATGAAGGACAACTGTGCTGTGCAAGCTAATGCAATGCTCAGTGAAGCACACACTCAGGCCTGGCAGCCACAGGACTTGGGCTATACATCATCCTGCAGAATTAAGCAAGATTTAGCACTTACACACAAAGAGCTATATGCTGTTTCCAAAATGTGGCATCTATTAAAAATGGAGAGGGTTTTTAAAGCAAGATATTAATGTAGCGGTTTGGATGCTGAACTTGATCAGGTTGGTTCCACTTGTTATATAAAAATAGCAAATGAATTGATACATTCACTAAGTTTTACTTCCTGACAGACTTATTTGGTAAGTGGTATTGCAAGTGATTTTATCATAAACAAGATTTGACACTGCTGTGAAATGGTCTTTAAAACTGCTGCGAACAGGAAAGAGTGAAACAGACGAGTTCAGAAAGAAAAAACACTCACTCTCACAGCTCACTCTGGCTCCTTGTTGTTGCCGTAGACAGTTATCAAATCAAAAAGCTCAGTGGTTTGTTGTGGAGTATAAGAAGATGCCTCGAGAAAGCTTTGCATCAATAGAATCCATATACATTTTGTATCTTTGTATCTGTCTGTTGTGTGTATGTGCATGTCTTTGCAGTTTCTGCTGCTGGCCACCCCCACATCTGCTTGCAACATTTGCGTTAGCGATTACCCTTGTGGCCAGTTTCAAGTCGTTAGAGTCTTAAGAGTTCAGGAAGTCTGTTTAAAGATAGAGCATAAACTGTAAGGGACTTGGGAACAATGCCCCTGTTCTAATGTAAAGTATTATCTCATAGGCAGCAAAAACCGTCTGACACTAACCTGTATTAAGAGCATGCTCAACAAAAGAAAGCCAGATCAGCAATTCTTTTCTCCAGCAAACCTACTATCATTTTGCTGAACTTGTCCTTTTAACAGTGATTTACTTCCTGTCGGCTGCTTGACATTTATTCACTGCTCAAGGTCGTTATTTGTGTTGGAAGAATCTGTCAGCTCAATTGGACAAACTTTACTTCATGGATTGTGTACAAGGAGACATGTTTTCCAAAACTGTACAAGCCCTTTGATTACAATTTAATATTTTGTGAGTGATGCATAGATAACGATAACAGTATAGGATAGGAACTGGCAAGTACTCAACTTTAAGTACTTGTACTTGGTTTGACCTTTTTGTATCGGTTTACCCGTATTTGTGAGAATGTTTCAAGATTTCTTGGAGAGGGCAAAGATAAACCTCAACTTACTATGTTGGCAGTGAACTCCACTGAAGCCCGGTGGACACTTGCAGACGTAACCAATGAACGTGTCTCCCCTGTAGGTCTCGCTGATCTCACATGTCCCTCTGTTGTGGCAAGGGTTTGGATGGCAAGGTCCTGCACGCCAAAAAAAGAAAACACAATTAAAAAGACTGTTTTTGTGCCAACATTATCTGTGTTCAGGTCGTGGTACACTGATAATGAGCTCCAGCTTCTACATTCTCATTTACTGTGTATACAAGTACACACTGTTCTAGGTAACTGATGCACTCTGGTGTAGCATGCGTTTTGAAGTATGGATCAAATGAACATTGCCATGCCAACAGGCACATGACAAAAAACATTTCAACACAACCTTGCTCAGCCAGTGATGTAAACCAAATTAAAAGTGGACTTTTGCCGGTGCCTCTGAATGAATGAATAAATGACCCTGAGTTGGACCTTGTGAGACAGTAAAACAGTTTGATAGGCAAGCTGAGGATGACAGGAGAGCAGGGGGAGGCTGGCTTCCACCGACTGTTGCTGGCCTCAGTGGTTTGGAGAGCAGCCCAAGACACAGGCTAAACAACATTGAATATATATATTATTTGTTACATTTTAAACAATATAACAGATACAATACAGATATAGCCAAATAGCTTATAAATAGCTTTTGATAATTGCATACCGTGTATTTGCTTGAGTGACTGCATAGACCTTTTCTACTCTGCTGGAGCCATGGGCAAGCTGGATAATTAATAACTGACCTCTTACCATTGGTGCTGCTATTCTTCTTCTTCTTGTATTTATGTATTAACAGAGGGTGCAGAAAAGTGGCCAATACTGTAACACTGCAGGTATCACACCAATCTTTGATTTCTTTGAGTAGCTAATTTTACATCAGTCTAAATAAACAAAAAGGTCTAAGCTTGGTTACAGTGATATTTATTCTCACTCTCAAGGTGCTCTGTAATTTTAAGACATATGCTGAAATGGTGTTTATTGGCTGCTAACCAATAATGTTTACAGAACTCTACAAAATGTAGGGATGCAACGATACCACTTTTTACAAACCGATACGAGTACGAGTATTTTTATTTGTGTACTTGCCGATACAGAGTACCGATACTTCTTAGATTTGGTCTCCATGAAAGTGCAATTAATTTGGAGGCAGATTTTATTTTATCCTCCGCAGATTATGTCAAGCCTATAGTACAAAATTAACAGAAGGCTATCCCAAGCTTTAAACTTCTTGTGGAAGTCCCTCTAATGTCGGACCATAAAACGCCCCGTGTCCGGGTTCATAATGTAAGCGATAATATTAGGTATGAGCAATTATATAGGAAGCTGTGTTCCAAGTTATGTTTCCGGTGCTTTTATTGTGGAGGGAGAAACGGAAAGGAAAAGAGTGGAATTGTGGGATATACGTGTGTGAAGGAGATAACAAAGTGGTTCAAGTTACCCTGCAGCGTGTTTTCATTTTATTAGAATTACAAATATAGACACACAACAGACACTCGGCTACAATAATATCATCCGTAGCCGCACAACAGCGTCTGAATGAGGCCGCTGCCAGCGCTACTTCTGGCGGATCAGCCACAGTTTGATTCACACCGGCAGGACGGCAGTAATTTTTTACTGTGTGAACGCGACACACATTACTCTACACATCTTGCTGCAAGAGAGCGACGAAAGAGCCGTATGCGGCTCTGGATCACGGGTGTCCGACCCCTGCCCTAGACGTTGAAGTCAGGTAGGACAACAAATCTTTTTCTCCACAAAGCGCGACCAGTTTGTTGTAGTGAAATACTGTTGAGTGGTATCGGTTCTTGGTATCGGCAATTGAAAACGAATACGAGTACGAGTATTTTAACGCAGTATCGGCCCCGATACCGATACCGGTATCGGTATCGGTGCATCCCTAACAAAATGCATCGAAAAGTGAAGATTAACAACTTCCTATAATGATACATGATGGTATAACCACCACCAGGAGATAGTAGCATTTCAATATCATCTGCCATTTAATGAGAAAGTTCATAAAGTAGCAAAATTATGCAAATAATACTGAAACTAAGTATTGCTACCTACTTCCTTTTAAAAAGGTGCAGACTTTAAGGATTGCTTTCAGTCTTGTATGAATGCATTGGTTCTTGCATTATTAATCAGTGCGTGTGTGTGTTTGCTCGTAGTTTTGTTGCTTTGCTTCAGCTGAAGTGTACTCAATGACTCTAATCGCTCCGAGTACTGGCCTACTTCATGAAAGTTTCCAGATGTTGCTGTTCCACAACAAACTGATCACAACGGTTCATTATTCCTACTGAAAATCAAAGGTATGTTGTACCCTGCACACGTATCATAGAGCTCCGTGCAGAAAAGGCTATTATGTGCAAAACATTAATTTGCAAGGGAATTTAAATTTATATCCACTAAGACATGTATTCTTGCTGCGTGTGCAGCAGCCCATTCATCATGACCATTGTGTTCTCTTTAATATTTGGGTGGAGTGAAGACTGGGTAGCTTTGCAGCCGCTAGTGAACTCACGCTTTGGGGATTTGGAAAACAAAATAATTTCAATAAAAGAAAAAAATGAAAAAACTTCAAAGTTGTTCTGGTAATGATTAATAACATAGTGGAGGACTTTTTGTTCACGGAGTGTGCGCTTTCTCCACATAATGTTATCTCTTTGGGACCAACGGTGATATGCACAGCTTTGAATTAAAGTTATTACAGCTAGATGTATATGACACAGCAATAAATTACTTCATTGGCAGTGCCCACAACATGGTGTCATATTACTGCCATCTAAAATCTTTCTTGGACCAACCTGCAGAGTGAGGCCAAATGTGAATGGCGAGGCCTTGATGCAGGGTTATTGGTTTCATAACTCAAGGGCCTGCCAATAGCTGTCTCATCTTTTAAACATTGAGTTGTACGACTGCCCCGAGTGATGTCAAAACTTTGTGGTTTGATATTGGATGGGAAAACTTTAGTAGTCTACCGTTGGATATTAATGAAAACCTGGCCAAAGCTCAGCACATGTTGAACATTCAAATGCTGTTGTGAGAAGAACTTTGGTGGTCTCTGTGATAACTTGAAGCTTGTAAAAGTATGTTGACATAAGAACCACAAGAAGAAAAATGAATTTGCTTCTGTGAACATTTTTCTAAGCTCCCTGTCGCTTGATAGAATTTATTTTTAAAGTGATATCTTAGAGATTACAGGTAAACTGTGCTTTGACAGGTCTCTTATTTCATTTTAAGTGATAAGCAACAAGAAGAAGTCTCAAGGGTGAGACTATCATGCCCTCTTAAGTCAATTTGACAAATGAGAAGCCATGAGCACAACATTTGACAATGTCAAATAAACAGGTGCGACCTTGGATTGTATACTATATCATCAGCTCAACCATTTAATACTAGAGCCCTAACCAAGAAAACGTATGACTGAAAAGGATCTCAGTCAATAATTTAAATAAACAAACCCCACTAGCTTATTATTGTTCTCTCGTTGGAATTAGAAGGCCTCTGGATATGAATTACAAACGAGTTAATCCTATCGAAGTCATGCCATTTCGAAGCCAGGACCTGTATCAGTAATAAGGAGACTGGTGGCTAATCAGTTGAGCAGAGAAACGTATAATAGCTTTCATAGAGGCCCTGCTCTCTGAGGGAGAGGGGGGGTGACAGGTTTCAGGGCTGTTTTGACGTGATGATCTATAGTCAGACCGAGGCGCGCAGACAGCCTCCCTAATGGAGAGCGCATAGAGCAGAAAAAAGCAAGGAGAAAGAGATACAGTGAGAATGTGTTCTGTACAGATACATTTTAATTGGAAATGTGTGATTTTCTTTAGATATAACAGGCTACAAAAGATTACAAAGTAATATTTCAACAAATATCTATTCCCTGATAATTGATGAGCTGGTTGATCATTTCTTTAAACCAACAATACGACAAGGTGGGGAAAACACTGCATATTTTTGTGTTGAAAAAAAGAGAAAACTGGATTCCGGATCGGATGCCAAAGTTAGCTCACACACAAAAAACCAGACATCTAATCAGCATATTATATCAGAAACTATTCTGCTGAGAGAATGCATACTAACCTTGGCAGTAGGAAAACACCATGCCTAATTGCTTTTGCTATTATCATGTCCGCAGTGGGTTGAGATTTGCAAAACTCTTTCAAAACCTACTTAAAAATAAACAAAACACAATGTATAAAGACATGTAAAGTTTTGATGGAAGTGGAAGGAAAGAGAGGAGACAAAACTGAAGAAAAATTTAATAAATAATGTGTTTTTTTTCCAGAAAATAAAACAGGGAGGGGGTCATTGTGTGTCATCTTAGGAGATCTCGTAAGGCTGTCAAGAGATGCTCTCTTCACTCAGCGTGCAGGTTGTGTGATGCATGTCTGGAGGAAACACTGGCAGCTTTGTGGTGTGAATGTCAGCTGCTCCTCCGCTGTATAAGCCAACGCTCGCTCAGTGATTGATGCGAGCCTGTGTTGTGTCCGGCACTAGCGCTGTGATTTCTTTTCTGGCTGCAAAGAGAGTCCAATCAATCAGCTGTGAAAACCTGACCAATGGTTAAACACAAGGAAAACCATCCTTTGTTTCCTTGAAGATCAATCACAAAGGCCTGACATTTCCAAGGTTGAAGCTACACATGTGCTCTTACGTCTTAGCCGACAGCTGTCGCAAACATGAGCTTTCTTTTAAAACCTACGAGCAAACTCTAATTAAATTAGACTTCCCATTATCAATTAGCCATTTATAAATTATATTGTTTCAGCACTACATTTTACAATACAACATTAAAACTGATATTTCATGAGAGGGATACAATTAACATTTCACTCTAGCAACCCAGAGAAAACAATCCTCTAAAAACAAAATGTCACACTATGCCGTATGTTAGCTATTCCCTCACAATAGAATGCTGGGAAAAAGTAAGAAGTGTTGCTACTGCTTCGCCTGCGTTGGTTGGGGTCATGAGGAGGTCAGACAAAGCATTACTGAATGTTCTTGGTAAAGATGTATGCAGATCCCAGTGAAGGGGTCAGCTGACATTTACAGCAGCAGTGGAGGAAGTGCATCTAATACTCTTACTAAATACCAACAGCTTTACTGAACGACACTTCCTCAGTTACACACACAACCTTCATTGAAAATCCTTTACTTATAAAATAATCAGTAGATCATTGAATTGACTATCAATGAAAAATGAAACTGAAAAGGAAATTGTGAACTCTGAATTTCAGTTCCAACTCATCTGTCTTGCAGAGTACCGAGGTAACAAGCTGGCCAATCAACCACCTTGTTAACATTTTAGAAGATCTTAAAAAAAAGAAAAAAAAACACACACAGACTTTCTACCTGCCACGAGAGATTTAAATTTACATTGAAGCTCTTCGGCTCTGAATGTGCACCCAGCCACATCACAGAGAAATCTGACATGGCCTAATTGTGTCAAATCTATTTTAACCCAGCCTCTTTCTCCATGGCGGCTTCACTGGTTTACAGGCTCATGGTCACTGCACCCATCCTTCACCTCGACTGATGAAAGTTGGCACCGCACCACCAATATTACGTCAGTGCACTCAGCATGAGCCGGCCTACGTTCATGCTTTTAGTGCGTCCATGGCCTCCTGTTCTCCTGTGCCCTTTCCACTCTGCCATTTCAGGTCATAATCATTTGACAATGTCAGACAAAAGCACTTAGAGTTGGACGATGTAGGAATCACGCAAAAACAAAATGGTTAGCAATATGTCCAATAAATATCCGAATGGAGAGGTCACACTGAAGATCACCATCGTTCTTGGAAGGTGAGGAAAAGGGCAGAAACGGAGGTCGTCTTGTCAGAGACTAAATTATATGAAAATGTCAGAGCGATGTCCCTGCTTTGTAAAAGTCTTCTCTAAAAAAGAGGCTTTTCCTGAATGTAATGTTTGTGAGCAGTTCCAAATTGTTTTTGGCAAGAGAACGTAGCCATAACTTAATACAATTTAGATAATCGGACAGAGGCTGGCTCCAACCTGTTCGATGGAGGGCTACTGATCTGAATTCTGCAAAACGACTGTTCGTTATCCACTTAACCTTTAGGCTTCTTGAGGTCTCAGTGGCATTGTGCAACCATGGTGCATTTATATTATTTGTTCTGATGTTATTTGAGCTGCTCCTGCAATGGGCTTTACAAATGTTCAATCTGCTGTTAGTGCGTGGAAGCCGGAGCCGACCCCTAGTGGAGAGCTCTCGAAGAACTGCCCCCTAACCACAGAGACACAATTTCTTAGCAAGATGATCTCTCACTCTTTATCTTTGTCTTGAAATTAATACAAGAGACTTAATGTAGATCATTGTATTGTATACATCTTGTGCACATGATCCGCTCATATACTGGTGCTGAAAACCACTAGAGAGCTTTGTGTATGTGATGATGAGAGAGGACGGATGTTGAAGTAATATATGTCTGATGAATGGAAGTGCTCATCCAAATCACCTCCTGTTTATAAAAAAAAAAACATTTGAATGTCCTTTTAATGAGCAGGTTATTTCGAGCTCACTGATGAGACTCATTAAAGAAACAATGCTTATTAAACACATTAACATTCAAGCTCAAATTTGATGAATTAGTCAAAATAATCAAAATGGTAATGCCAGTAAGTAAACTGCTAAATTAAAATTGCAATCTCCCACTACACCATAAAGCACACTAAAGAAGGTGACAGACTATGCTCACTACAATTATTATTGTTATTCAGTGTAATAATCAGTTTAGCTACTGCTATTTATCTGATGGATTTGTTTTCCAGCAAAAAAGTAAAGGTGTAGTAAGTGACGCACATCATTTTTTCTCTCAACCTCAAACTATTCATTTTAATCGTAGCTTCAGATGCCATGTAGATAGTGGGCCAATGTTCATATCCACCACTATAAAATACAATTAAATCAGCATGGACATAGGCACAGAGATGCAGAACTAAAGATATACAGGCTTCAGATATGCCTCTTTACATGTGCAGACACACATACAGGCGTGAATATGTGCACTAGCAATAAGAAGGCTGTGAAATAGCAGCTGATATGCCAAATTCTTCAGACCTGTCATGAATAATTTGTCCTTCCACGTCACCCTGTCCTATTCTATCGCTAAATCCAGTTCCAGGTCAGTGGTCACAAGTCGCCCCTAATTCGGGTCATTTACAAATCTGCTAGTTATTTTTTTGTGCTGTTTGTCACATTCTTCTCTGTTATCTGAAATATATACAGTATATGAGCAAAATACATATATTCATGCTAACAAATTCATGAAAGTAGGGTTGACGTACTGTAAATATGTGTGCCATTCTGTAGTCTGTTTTTTTAACATTTATGTGATCAAACAACTGATTTTGAATTGTTTATTCTGACGTTGGTGAAAACATTTACATTTGGGCATTAAATGAGTATTTTGTAATTATTTAATTTTTTGTGTGTTTATTTTGTTGTTATACTTTCTAATTGTATTGTATTCATTTAATTGAAAATATGTATATTTTATATCATCATATGTGCACATACACTTTTTTTTTATTTTCTGACTAACCCATTAGAGTCTGAGATTAAACTAAGTTTAGCAGAGCAACAACACATAGCTTTGATATGTGGGTTATTATGTCTCATTTAATTGAACCATTCTTGATTTGACCCATTTGATCTCAAATAAACCAGCGGATATGACTATTGATGAAAGAAATGCAGACAAAGACAATTAGATGCTGCGGATGCACTTAGAAGTAGGACGTTTGTATTCAGTTGCGGTACTTCCCCAGGATGTGAAGTGACATTTTAATTATACCACTGATGAAGATAAATCAGGTTCTTGTTTACTGTTGTCCTCTGTGGTCTTGCTTTTGTAATAAAACTCTCGTCGCATTAGTTCTTTTAATAATGAGAAGCTGTACTTCTGAATATCAAATATTGTCCCGAAGGAAGACGTTTTTATCAGGAGGTTTCTGCATGATAATTAACAGATATTTACTTTACTATTCACTAGAAACACTAAGAGCAGCACAAAACCCACTCCTTAGAGATTGGATACACTTTCCTGTACATCTGACGGTGCTAATGGCATGCATTTAAAGATGTAATGGATTATACTTTGGCTAAAAAACTGTAAGTCGAAAAGTGCTGTATATTAATGCTACTCTTTAGTTAATGGATTGTAAAGTAAAAGCTCGCACACACTAGGAGCCATTTTCCCCTTGAAATTACGCAAGAAGCTTAGGAATTCAGAAAAACAATCAAGATAAAGCAATCGTGGGGCTGAATTGGACTGTGAGCTTCTGAAAACAATCTCATAACAGTAGCTGACAAAGACGAGCTATTTCGCAAGAGTCACACTATTAGAAGTGGTTTAAATAGAACTGCCGCATGAAGTGAACTAACAAATGATATAATCATGAGCGCTGCTGACCAGGCATGATTGGTGAGCTGATACAGGGATTAGTCAATGCTAATGAAGGGGGCTTGGTCAAGATTTAGAAAGTGAAAGAGCTCTTCCCCTCCCCCTCTCTTTCTCTCTCTCTCTCTCTCTCTCGCTCTCTCTTTCTCTCTCTCTCACACACACACACACACACACATATACACTAATGAAGGGGAATCATGTTACCAAGCATACAAATTTCCCACCTGCTGAAGTTGGTTCCTCACCATCTGCTGCTGTTGAGACACAGAGGAGAAAAAGGGGGAGGATGGGAAGAGAGAAAAATAAAATTAGCTTTATCACAACTATGTCACAGTATTCAGCGCTTCAGCTGCACACAACGCTGCTGATTCAACTATATTGTGAATTGCACCGTGCACTACCATATGTGCATTAAAATCTCACATGTAATCCAGGAGAGCACATCTGCTACCTGTAGGGCAAAACATCCTGCCAAGTGGACTACACCCCCCTGCCACCATGAAGCGGAGCTTGACCATAGCTCCCATCTCCCATTTATACACTTCTACGATGCTATATGTCCTGGTCGGTGGCCTTTGACTAATATGTGTTCATCATTCTGGACCAGCGTAGGATTAGCCCCAGCGGCATTCATACTTGTTTACTGCATCCCTGGCTTCTAAATCCCAGTCCAGCTCCATGGCTGAGATCTCTGCCATCATTACCACAACCCTCCATCTCCATCAACACTCTGTGAAAATGTGCCCGATAGCTGTACACATCTACAGAGGCAGAAGACCAAGAGCGTCAGATGCATGATGACGAATAGCATTTGCTATTATTGTTGGGGGTGATCACAAGATGAACCGATTCCCTTGGATCGGTTTGTTGGATGGATGGATGGATAAACATGAATGTATTGGGATTTGGAGCTGTTCTCAGTCACTAATGATACTGCCTACCAATGAGCATGTTAGCTTAATTAAAGTATGATTCAATGTCATGTACACGTTTCACAGTGCTGCATACTAATTAGGTATTAGCATATGGAGAGGGTTAAGACCACATAGATCATGAGGCAGACAGTTATGGATGCCAGCATGTCATGCAGCTGCAAATGCCTTCAAATCCATCTTAGAAAACTAATCAAGTCAACACATTTCCAATCATAACGATGAGAAACATGCAACGAGTACATTTCTCTCCTCTCCAGAAACCAAACATCAGTGCTCTGTCAGACTGCGTCCCCTGTGGTGTCTTTGGATGTGAAAATAAGATCCCTTTACAAAGTGCTCTCAGAGGTTTAAACAAACTTTTATATTGCCAATCTTATTTAATGTGGTATCTTATTTCTGGGGGGTCTGTATTATGTGTATCTACTGAATGTCGAGCAAGATAGGCTGAGCTGACTGTTTTGAAAAACTGAAGAGACCTCTGGAACAAATTATTTCAACTAAGACAGCAGACATGAATCTTTCCCCAGCAGCTGCAAACTGAGGGGTAAAACAGACTCACTTAGACATCGCTGTGATAAACAGAAAGAATTAAAGAGTGAACCGCAGCCTTCAACACTTCTTTAACTGTGAGAGAAAGCTCAAATTGAAGTCATAAGGAGCCAAAGCAAAGCACTCTCCCAACCTCATCTGTCTGGCAGTAGATGCTCCCCTTTGTGTTTTCCCACGCACACGGGCCAATGTAATCCCAAAACCGAGCACATTCCAAGCTTCACTTAGAACGGTTTTCTTTCCGCTATTTCCTCTCCTCTTTTACCACAATGGTCAAGACACACACAGGCAAGCACACAGACACACGGAGTGTCCACACACAATTACACACTCACAAAGAAAAGGAAAAACATGCCTCCGAGTGCAAACAACTATTTACACTCACACATAAATACACATGCTGAGCAAATAGATAGACATATAAAAAGTTGTTTTATGTGTTGTACGTGTTGATGTGGTGAATCACAATAAGTGTAAAATACTAAGCTTTAGTTGTATAAAGCGTGGGATTGGCTAAAGGTATGTTGTCAATTGTTGGTGCACCAACAATTGACGACATCCCTTTAGCCAGCCCCTAAAATGAGTCAAAACACCCAATGCGAGATGCAATAGTTGAGTTATTTCCAATGGAAATGAACATGTATCTATTGTTGTCTAGTCTGACTCAGGGGATGTAGACAGTGAGTATAAGCCCGCCTTCTCACGCAGCATTCTGCTCCCGTTCAGCTATCTCCGTTATCTAATTTGCACCATTGCTGCATCTAGTGCTTAGCACCGCCCAAGACGATTGTAATTGGTTTAAAGAAATACAAACAAGCCAGAGTTGTTCCCCCCTATACCAGAATGATAATATATGGAGTAGGGCTGCAACAACGAATCGATAAAGATCGATTATTAAAAGCGTTGGCAACGAATTTTATTATCGATTCGTTGTGTCGCGCGATTATTACGCCACTCAATAAGTCACGGAGATGTTTGAATATGAAAAAAAAAGTTGATTTGAGCGCGGAGCAGAGCGGAGGTCGAGGAGAGACCAGCTGAGACCGTAACGTTGACTGAAACACATCGTGGAGGAAGGCCGTTCAACAGCACAGTAGCAGCTCAAACCGTGGCAGCGGCAGCTAGTAGAGCACTTCCGGTTGAGGCTCCGGTGCTGCGGCTAGTCGGCAGGTTGTGTTCCGTTTGAAGTGAAGACGTAACGTCCCTCCAGCAGCTTTCTGCCGTTTACTCGTTATTAGCTTGACAAGCATGCTAAGTTAGCGTTAGCTCGTAAGAACAGAGCAATGTGTCTGAACAAAGGCGCGCGCGTCTTTGAGTGTGTGTGTGCGTGTTGCATGTGTGTGCGTCTGTGAGTGTTTGAGTGTGAGTGTGTTTGTGTGTGTGCGCGCGTCTGTGAGTGTGTGCGTCTGTGAGTGTGCGTGTTTGTATGTGTGTGTGTGTGAGTGTGTTTGTGAGTGTGTGCGTCTGTGAGAGTTTGAGTGTGTGCATCTGAGTGTAGTGTAGAGAACAAATTCTGACGTTCAAACAAATCCTGTTAAGTTTTCTGATTAGTATTTTTCTGTATTTTTTATAAGTTATTTATTGTTCTGACAGGTCAGGTCCCTTTAAACAAAATGTTGTGCATGTTTTATGCACTTTATTTAATAAAAGCCTATCTATTTGGCAGTTAACGGTGTTAGTCCATTATTTTATTTTTTTATTATTACTTTAACAGCTCCGGGATGTTCAAGGAGCAACCTGGTTGAGGATTTTTGCTCATTTTATCCTGCAAATATAACATATAACATATTTCCTTTTCAATAAAGATGGTCGTCAAAGCCAAACCAGCATATTTCCCTCAGCAAAAGGGCTATAAACAGATCTATAATGAATCTGGAAACAATCATGATTCACCACTTGGGTGTGCTTACTGTATCTCAAAGCGCGCTGTGATACAAACATTAAGCGGTTCAGTTTACTGTCCCTCATCAAAACGTGTTATAAAACAAATCCAACCTGCACATTTGAGCTGTAAGCATACATGCCACTGTGGCTCAGTGGTTAGCAGGTCCGACGTACAATCAAAGGATCGGTGGTCCGATTCCCGGCACTGCTAGTCCATGTTGACGTGTCCTTGAGCAAGATACTTAACCCTAATTGCTCACCGTTGCTGTGTCTACCGACTACTGTATAGCATCTAAGTCGCTTTGGATAAAAGCGTCAGTAAAATGTAATGTAATGTAATACCATCATACAATGTCAATTTTCTCCATTATTCAGCAACACAACGATTCAACCTAAAAATGAGTTCATAAAATCAATTGAATGTCTTACATGGGAATACTACAGGCACATGTCCATGTTTGCTTGTATTTTTCCTCATGTGCCAAGTGAAATAGACATATTTAGACAGACGGACAGATTTGTTTTATATTTTGTAAAAAAAGAACATTTGACAAAAATATGCATCTTGAGACTGCACTAATACATTTGTAAAACATGGAGGGTTCTGGAGATGGCTTATTTAAATGGACCCTCCTCCTTCCCAGGAGAAGGTTCTCTCTGTCGGACATACTGGTTTAATCTGAATGACAGCCGGGAGGCAGTAATAACCATCCATAATCTAAATGGGAACCGGCCAGCCTGTCCAGCATAGGGCTGCTGTGACCTCAAGGTGTTCTGTGGAGATAGAGGGGCCGGTGCACAGGACGACCAAGTACAATAACCACTACAAAACACCCACATAGTACACACACGCAAACACACATATACGTAAGGAGGAGGATATGCACATATAAAACACACATGCAGGTGTTCACATATGTAGATGTAACATGACAGGAAATGTGATCATGTAATATTTTCTTTCATTCATCAGAAGCAGTTTTGATTTGTTTCTACATTGTGGCTGACTGGGCATGCCCTTCACCAGCAGTGACCTGTTTACATGCACACACACCATCCAATCACACAGTATAAATAAAAAATATAAAAATCAATGACTCAATATGTTGCAATAGTAGCTCACATCTAAAAACAAACATATAGACCTGTAAATCTAATAAACTGCTTTTCTTTCCCAATAGTGATGTTGGGCTTCATTTATTCTGACTACTTTTATCAGCCACAGTGAACTTAAAATGGTGTGCAGCCCCATTAATTTACTACATGAATACCAATATGCAAACAATAGTGGAGATCTTTATTTTATGACAAGTAAATGAACATTTATTAAGTGTTTTTTTTTGTTGAAAGAGCTGAAAGCAGGAAAAAAATTTTCATACCTCTCTTCTTTACAAAATGTTTCCGAGCAGCAACCTCATGGTTTGAAAAGCAAAGCCAATGTGCCTTACAATTATAGTCTATCTTTACATTACATTTAGCTGACGCTTTTATCCAAAGCGACTTACAATCTATACAGCAATTCGGGTTTAGTGTCTTGCTTGGGGATCAAACCACCGACCCTCTGAAGGACGGACCTGCTAACCACTGAGCCACAGTCGCCCGTCTATCCATCGTCCATCAGGGGGCGATTCCTTTGGTTGCAAAATGAAAAATGTACAGGTATATGAGAAAATGATCCTGCTTCTTGCTTGATTTTCAGTAAACAATGTAAACAGGAGTTCATGTAATCAATCGCTATTTTCGAGTCTTCTTATATACATTATGTTGTTTTTTTTGTCTGAGAACTGTATCCCTTTCACTATGTGTATTCAGTTTGTGAAAGTTAAATGTAACCTTTTTGGGTGCCTAGAATGTCTTTGCATCCAGCATTTGGTTACCCACGCTCCAAAATAAACAAGATGGCAACAGCTGAAATGCTAAACTCCCGGCTTCAAAACCTTATTCCACAAACCACTGGGTGACGTCGCGGTGAAGATGTCAACTTTTTATCGACTGTCTGTGGTTGTTCTCTGAGACATGAGTTGGCACAGACCTGCAAAAGAGTTTCCCTGTGCATCCAACACAGGAATCATGTAGTTCTAATTTCTATCAGCAGTAAACACCTCACTGTGAAGATCAGGAAGTGTATTGTAGATGCTAACCAGTCTTCAATACTTTATTTATTTACTTTTACCAGCAGCCTAGCACAGTGAGAGCTAGTGTTCAGATGTTGAAATAAAGACTGCAGGGTTAGCAGTTAAATCGGGCTTAACAGAAAACCCTCCACTTAATTAAGGCGGCTCAGCGGGGCATAGATCATAGCTAGTGATTAAGGACAGATTTGCTCGAGTAGTTTCTATTTTTTTTTCAATTTCAAATTCATACAACATCTCAAAACGAATTTCAGCAAAATGAGAAAATAAAGAGTCGTACTCGTGGTACAATCGTAATGACGTGTCACGTATGCTTCAATATGCCGTGGGCCTTACCAATGATTTGGAGATTTATAGAGTTGACAGTTGATGTGATATATTTCTATAAGGTGCCAGGAGGAAAAGGGTAGACTTGAAGTGAATGAGAGTGTGAAATGCATTTGGATCACCTCTGATGAACCATGTGATCACAGTTTCACGAGCTGACAGACATCTAAAAATGGAATCACAGGTGGGAGAGAGGACAGAAAGAAAACCATCAGCACTAAAGACGCCTGCATTAAGAGATCATATTAGTTCATGACTGAAACTCATAAAATGATGGATCGCACTGCATCACAGAGTCACACTAGTCGAGTAAATAATAAATTGGCACAACAAAAACAGAAACAGGAGAGCACTATTTTTTGCCCTTTAAAAGTTTCAAAACAAAGTGTTTCATCTGGTCTGTGGTTGTGTTTAGTTCTTTTTCTCTCTTTGATATAGCCGTCTTAAATTCCAACAAACGAAAGCCCTCCTTCAGTTCTTGACAGCTGTGAGTGTCCTAGCAAATAATGTCAGTGTAAGTGATTTTGCAGAGAAAGAATAACAGACAATAAAGTGTCTTCTTTTCTCTCAACATTACTTGAGGTGTCAAAAGTTTTGGAATACAGATTTGATAGGATACTTGTTGCCTAATATAATGATATGACTGGCAGGCTGAGCAATTAGATACTGTAGATCGAGAACACTGACAAGAGCACTGTTAGTATTGTAGAGGTAACAACATCGACGTACATGTGAGTCCTGAGTTTGTGACGCCGTGTGGACGCTTGCAACCCTCGCAGATGCAGCCTGCATAAATCACGATGTACTCCAGATTGTACATAGAGGTAGGGGAGGGGGAGGGGTTAAGATAAGGATGACCTAAGTGCTTCAGTGAGCCATAATTTCAAAAGAAATGCTGAATACAAAAATGGTGAAAAACTGTTAATTGGCCTAACTCCACAATTCAGAACAATATACATAGATCACAGTCTTTACACACGTTTCAGCAATTATTTTCTAACATGAATGTATTAAGAATCAAATCACAGATTATACTTTATCATTGTGCTTGACTTCATAATTTGAATTAAAGAGAAAAGAATATTCATAATTCTGTCCAATAATTGTCCATTAGGTGCAATGTGTAAGATTGTTATGAGTGGGAAGAGGTTGCATGAAATAATGTTCTCCACTGTTTCCAGTGTTGTTTCCTTAGCATTACATTAACCCTGCAACCTTTTAAAGCTTCAATAATAAAGATGACTGTATTTGATATCCACATTTGTCTGGGTGAGAGGTCAACACAATGATTGCAATAATTGTAATGATGATAGCAATCCATTACACAGTCGTGGGCGCAGGCGTTAGTGGTTTTGTGATGTTGTGTTTGATGGCTCTGACCCGGTGGATGTTTTAAACACAGGAAAGGTTGTGGAGGAACTTTGTTTTAATGTTTAGTTTATTACAACAACATGTTTTTTTGTTTGCCTCGTGTTATATAGTGTATCAGTGGTTGCCCCTCACATTTACAAATGAAGACTTAGGTCAAAAGAAAATGATTTATTGTTGACTGTCGTTGGCTTAAAATACAAAGAGGTAATAGACAACTGCTTCTTTGTATTGATAATATTGGCAAAGGTTAGATATTAGCCTGGCAGTAACAACTGAAAACCCTAACAACGATGGCTGGCCAGCAGTCAACTTGAGCTCCATCTGACACGATGACTTCATAAAGCTTATCACGCTTACCTTCATGGCCAATCAGCCCACAACAAAGTCAAAAAACAATCCGGGTAATGGTTATTCCTATTTAACAGTGTAGCATCAAGAGTGACAGTCAACTGTCACGACTAATGTTGGCAGCCTAAACACAACTCGCTGGGGCTGACAAAGCCTGTTTGCATCAGTCAAGTGTCTCATGTTATGAATCTAAAGCAGTAAAACTTTTGTTGGAGTTTTCCTGTTTCTTTCTTCTGTTTGGCAGTGAACAAACCAGTTTAATTTGCCACAGGACTGCGTTCAATTACAGCGTGACTCAAGTTGCAGTTTAAAAGGTCCCACGTGTTTGCAGCTATAAAAAAGCTGCATTATTACAATCAACTTGCCAGGCAGCTGCAAATTAAGATGGACATAAATTGTCGTAGACTCGTTGTAATGGTAAATCCATATAAGAGTTATCATTGATGTAAGTGACACAATTCAGCAAACCAACATTAACACTCACTACATTTTAAAGGCACCCAAATTACATAGTCAGAATATATTTTAAAAACAGACTGGACTGCTGGAAGAGTTTTTTGTGTGTGTTTTATGACAGCTGTCCAACCGGCAATAAACACTGAATATATACAGTATCTGCTTTATCTGACAGAAAATATTAAAAAAAACAATCAAAAGTGGTTTGTTGCAAATGCGGATTTAGTTAGCTTCACACACACACACCCAAACACACACACACACCCACACCCACACCCAAACACACACACACACACACACACACACTCCAACCACCAGCAGATGCTCATTGCACATCTATTTCCCACAAAACATCACCCGTAACAGTGTTTGTCCATCATAGCAGTGCTTATTATTATTAAATAATCTTGCTCTGGAGTGGGTGGCTAACTGTGAAATGACTCGCACAGATAATACCAACAATAATTAGAGAGGCATTGTTGATGTTCTTTAAACTAATGACAAGGAAGTGCATTAGCGCATCGCTTTATATCAACTGGAGTGGCAAACGCTATCTCTCTGTAAGTAAATAACCCATCCATTATCATTTTACATTTTTGACAGCAGAGCAGGAGTGCAGGGTGAAGTCCTGCATTAACGAGTGGCTTTTTGACAGGTGGTTTTGGAAGAAAAAACTTCAGGATTAGATAAAGGATTTTAATTTGTTTCCATAAAGCTCATCTTGCACATATTTAAACATATTTTAAGTTAACATCATTGCATGAAAGTAAGGATATTGTGAAAAGAAATGAAGAAAAGCATCTTCTCTCAATACAACTGACAAACACTAAAACTGCGTTATGATTTACTGTATCATATTTTTGCTTCATAGTTGTATTTCCCAATGTAGCAGGGAAACTACTGCCAAAACAGTTTATTAAGGGAATGCTCAACAAAGCAGTGATGAATGAGGCATTTCAAAATCCTAGTTCATAAAATCATAAAATTGGCTTTCGCACACTGAGCCGAATGAAGAGCAATATTTACTCAGGTAGGTGAGGAAAACAGGATGTAGCTATGTCATGTAAAGTGTTTTGTGTGTTCCCTTCATTGCAATGTGAAACCAGAACTAACTGGATCAAATATATACAATGCAATAAAAACACAAACCTTGGTTTGGCCTTTCAGGTGTGAAAATGCCCTAAAACTAAACAATAAATTGTCTTAATATCAATATGCATTTAAGATATTGACTTGGCTTGAACAAAGCAGAGCTCTTAGAGTCATTTTCCTTTTGACAAGTGAGCTAAAGTTGAATGAAAGAAACTATAAAACTGTTTCAAATCCTTAATATCACAGACCGTAGACTGTATGTTATGGCTCGTGGAGAGGATGTTCAGTCAAATAGAGCATCAAATTGCGATTCCAAGCATAGCATTGAGAAAACCACATTGGAGCAGACGGTCTACAGGGAAGTGTTTTTGCAATGTGGTCAATACAGTGTGCAGACATATACAGGCCTGATTCATACTGTGTTTTTGACACAGAATCAATGTTTTTGTCTGCTCTTAAGTGTCAGTGTGCTAAAGCATGTATCAGCACAATTATATACATTTTAAATAGTGCTATGACCAGAATTGATTGTCTATACCCTCCCCTCTCCCACATCAACTCCTGCCTGTCAGCTATTAAAATCTGGATGCAACACAACTTCCTCAAACTCAACAGTGATAAAACAGAATTCCTTCTCATTGGCTCCAAATCCACACTCAGCAAAACCAATAACCCCACTCTCACCATTGACGGCACCATTGTCTCCCCAGGCCCGAAACCTTGGCGTGATCTTTGATTCCACCCTCTCCCTTGAGCCCCACATCCGCCATGTCATCAAAACCTCCTTCTTCCACCTCCGCAACATCGCTAAAATCAGACCCTCTCTTACACCCCCCGCGGCTGAAAGACTCATTCACGCCTTCATCTCTTCCCGACTGGACTACTGTAACTCACTTCTCCTCGGCATCAGCTCTACCAATATCAACCGCCTCCAACTGGTCCAGAACGCAGCTGCCCGACTCATCACCCGCTCCAAATCTTGGCACCACATCACTCCAGTCCTAAAACAACTTCACTGGCTTCCTATCCCCCACCGGATCACCTACAAAATCCTGGTCCTCACCTACAAAGCCCTCCACCATCTGGCCCCTCATACCTCACTGACCTCCTGTCCCCCTACCAACCCTCACGGTCCCTCAGATCCACCTCAGCCGGTCTCCTCTGCATCCACAAATCCAAACTCCGCAGTTTTGGGGACAGAGCCTTCTCCAGGGCAGCTCCCAGGCTCTGGAACTCCCTCCCCCAAGAGATCCGCACCTCTGAGTCCCTCACCGTCTTCCAGTCCCGCCTCAAGACCCATCTCTTCACCTCTGCCTATCAGTAGCCCCCTATTGACTGTATCATGTTCTGCTTTGTCCTGTTTTCTTTTGCTTTGTTTTGTTTTGTCTTGTATCGTCCAGTTTTGCCTTCTAATCTTGCTCCCTGTAAAGCGACTTTGAGTCCATGAAAAGCGTTATATAAATTAAATGTATTATTATTATTATTATTATTATACCCTATAGGAGGCTACCTTAAGAATACAAAAGAGGACACAATTGGCCATATTCCTCTGACAATTGTCAATAAATTCCAATCCCTGATGGTGGTAATAGAAGTTGGGTACACATTCTGAGATTTGATCGATTCCTCAGGCAACAGATGGAAAACACAAGCATGTTGCATGCCATAAAAAGAAAATCAATTTACAGAATAAGTGCTGCTAGTCTTCCAGAAATGATTCTAACCTGAATAATGGTTGTTGGACTGTGCAACAACCAGATGCTTTGGAAAGGAGGCTGACACGCATGGCAGTGCAGCACGTGTTCCTTTTCGGCAGAGAAACTAGTTCTAAAGCATGTTATCCATTTTGTTTTTTCGTTGTGCCCTACTGTGCAAAATGATCTAATAACCAAAACACACATGTCATTAAAATGTCTTAAACCTAACACATAACTCAGATGGATGGGGTTGTGCGTAATGGAATCTGTAAAGTTCAAGATGATCCCAGGAAAAGACAACTACTTGCATTAAATGTATTGTTGTATTCTCATGTATGTAAAAAACTGTTTTGCTACAATTGCATGAAAAAGGTTATTGTAAAAGATGTTTTATACAAGTAACCACAGCACTTGCAATGAAAAGATTGTGGTCAGATCAAAAGTGCAGCTTCTCTGGTTTCTCTTCTTGTGGCTTTCAAAACACCAAATAAAACATAAAGCAACACATACATACATACAGAGAAGTCCTTACTTCCATGAAAGAAAATGTATATTTATGTGATCTTTGCATTAAAATGAATAATACATGTTGGGATGATAACTGCAACAGTGCAAGAAGAAAAATGGAGGAGAGAGGCAAAGAAGAAGACACAGAAACCGCAGACTACAGCAGTACAATCCGAGGAGAACAAGCCTGAATATGAGACGGCTCGCCACCATCTTAAATGAAAGCTCACAGCAGAATAAAAATGCTGTCATTCCCTTTACCGAGCTGTATGTAATCCAACAAAGTGTGTCCTACCAAAAGACAAAAGTAAATTAGGTCCCTAAGTGACAAAGTGTACTGACAGCGTTATGTTGCACAAGCTTTTTCCAGAAATGTGATTGCAAACCAAAGTTTACTTCAATTATCTGAGACAGTTCAGATCGTTTACTTATCCACAGTGTAGTACATACAGTAGATGGCAGACGTAGCTCCGACACAACAGCTAAGCAATATACTGCTGTAGATGGAGGAGCAGCACAATGTATTTTAGACACTTAAATGAGAGATTGTCCTCAAAGAAATCATAATTATAAGTGTTCACTTTATTTCGATATTTCATCTCTTTACCCTGCCGGAAGACAGCCTAAAGAAGCCTAGAATGTTAACTGAAGGTTATTTCTAGACTATGGATAAAAAAAGAAAAGGTGTTTAAAGGTCATCTTGAATACTCATCACATATAACGCCCTGCTTTATATCATTCAAATCCAATTGAAACAAGGTTTTATTTTGTTTAAGTTGTTAGATAACAGCTGAAATAGAAGCTTCCATCAATCCACACAGTGTGATCTCTTCTTCCATTGTGTCTTGTTGTTCACCAAATGACAAAGAACCCAAACTTGAAAGACTAAACTGGATCTTTGTTGCATTGCCAAGTATGTATCTGAAGCGTAATTTGTTCGCATCAAAGAAGGGAGGAGAAAGCCCTGACTCACTCCACTGTATTTCACATTGTTAGTGTAGAAAGGGAGGACGGGTGAAACTCTCACTCCTCCTAATTGGATGTAATAGCTAGAGGGAATAAGCTCGCTTTGGCCTCGGGGAGGGGAAAGAGAGAAACGAGAAGGTGTTTAGAGAGGGCTGAAAATGCTAAACATCCATGGATGAGGAGAGAGACAGACGGTGTAGTCCTAGTAAACTGATCACATACACAGCCTGCCGTTTCAGAAACAGCACAATAAAGATGGGAGAAAGAAAAAAAAATGCACACGGGAGGAAAAAGAAAATGCCGGAATGTTGACTGGAATTAAAAGGCGCCAGAGAAGAGAGCCACTGTGTAGCGAGTCTGAGAAAAGGCAGCACATCAAACAGATAAATGGGTATTGATAGCAGAGAGCATGCTGGCTCCTAAGTCTGTGAAGGCTTTTGGGAGGACCCAGTCCAGAGAGAAGAGAACTAGTCTGCGTTGCAGGGACATTTTGAAGATGAGAGAAACCTTTGGTGCTCCTGTGAAGTCAGTCAATTGCTGAGGGTGGTCCTTTAAACTTCCCCCCTCGTTGAATTAAACAGATTTCTACAGCTAGTGGAACTGAGGCTGAATGGGCTGATGTTCGTATGGAGAGGTCCAAACAGTGATTTCCTCATTCCAAACAGAAATCTAAATGCTTGGTCAGACCAGCATTTATTATAGAGGCATTTCAAATTGAAGTAATTTCACTGCCACGGAATTGTCACAATCACTCCTGTTGCTCACGGCTGCAAAATCAATCTTTGCAGCTCTTTTGTGGACAGTTAAACTTCGGTGAACTTTGACTTGCGCATTTGACTCATTGGACAATTGCTGTCAACATGCATGCAATCTCTCTGGTCTCTCTGGTCTCTCCTTGACTGCCACTGATCTTTCAGCACCAGCTATTTGGCCTAGATGCACAAGACATTTTCCCTTGCTGGACTAAGAAGGCACGCACACAGGCTAAAGTCTTCCATGTCATTATGGAATACGTATGCAAAAAAAAAGTTAATCTTATCCATCTGTTGTTGAGCATGAAAGAACCTTTTGTTTCAACACCACCGCTCCCAACCACACATGTGATGTAAGCTTAACCAAACCTACAGCAGTCATGGCCCAGAATCAGCAATCCATGATAAGTATGGTGTGGTGGAGCATTGGTCACTGTGAGGCTCGAGGCTTCAACCGACATCATCATCATCTCAAAGGCTTGTGCACACACAGTCTTCTCCTTGGAGTCCTTGTCTCAAAAACAACTTCTGTTGCCACATAAACCTCCAACCATAGCACTCAAAGGAGTGGGGATCTTTCTTCCCACCCAGAGGTATCCTGGCATTTTAGGTCTGGCTCAGTTCAAACCCCTTTCTCTGAGAAATGCTTTTGATTGTTTGAGACCACCTCCACTGCTCCTGTGACTTCATACTGAACCAAATTTATTTTTCAAACAGCTGAGATATACTCCCACAGGGGTCCTACATTCCAGATAAGACCATCAAGGCTACAGTGCATGGTGTGGTTAAGACCTTTACTGTGCTCAGAGACCGAAAGGCGTGAGCGTCTTGAGAGGAGGGGTTAAATACAAACAAGCAAACAAAAAAGCCCACCAAGCTTCTTTCTTTTCTTTAGTGAAAAGGTCTCCATCCTTGTTAGGAGTAAGCTGGTCCCCCATTCTGCCCTCTATTGCTCTCATTACTGTGCATCCTGCCTCAGCCATCTCTAAGCCCTGCAGAGATGCACAAAGGGCTTTCGTCGGAGGATAAGATCGATACCTTTCCCCATCATTGGCCAGAGGCAGCGATAATGCACTCAGCCCAGTGTCTATAGGGTTCACCGGATTTTGCAGCAACCTGAGACCAAGAAATAAACCTTTCTTCATGTGAAATAAGTGCAGTTATGAGTCATGAGGTACCTAAAAAATAATACTATGGTTTTAGTCTGGTAGATTAAAATATAAAGTATCATGGATTATGTTAACTCATATAAGGTGATAAAGAGGGATTTTACACCACCCTGTCATGTAAATCACTATGAAACACAATCAGATGTAGAAGCACCACCTAATATAATGTTAAAGAGCGAATGATTCACTGCCTGATTGTGCCCTTTTCATAAATGCCTAATTCATGTGGAAAAGTTTAACTCCACGGGGCAAAGCCCAAATGGTCCAACTCTGCAGATCCAACACAACACTGGACCTGAGCATGTGTCTTCCTCCCATGACCCCGACGGCTCAGCAGTAACATCGTTACTCAATATCCGCTGTTCACAGACCTGAGCTGGTCTTCTGATTAATATATTCATTCTGTGTGGCCTCGGCAGGTTATGAAGATGAATCATTTAGAAATTAAATTCTGGAAGTATTTCTTTTAGGTTTACTATCCCTTAGGTCAATATAGAGCTTAATTAATGATGATAATGACAAGGTTGATATTGTTACATGGTTATTTATGCCAGTTTGGCAGGAAAGCCCAGATAACAATTATAATTCCTCTAATTTGACCAAAACGGTTATCGCAAAATTAGAAATAGACTAATTAGAAATAGTTATATGTAAAAGAAAGACACATGCCTTAAAATTCTAATATTATTTTTTTCTACTTTAGTTATACAAATTCTATGGTTCTATGGTAACCAAAAATAAATTACCAAAACAAATTGTTGATGTGTCTGGATCTCTGTTGTAAATCAAAGACTGGCAGAGAAACATAACATCAAGGCCCTATGATGGATTGTGTTAATTAACATAATTCATATGCATCCAATTTCAGGCTCAGCTATAACTCATAAACATTTTACTGGATTCACAATATTATTTTCAATAATGCCATTACGGTACATAGTAAATTCAACATTTAATTTGAAATGCAGTTTTCCGGATGTTTTTGTGCACAATTATCAATATTATTGTTTACATCTATTTGGCAGCATTCCGTGGGACAATCTCGACAATACATAAATACTTTTACATGTCGGTGCAAAACTGTGTTCACAGATTTGTAATGGTTTCTACCTTCGATAATGGGCATCTCTTCAACCTTCTGTTCAGTTTAGTGTGTGCTTTCTTCCACTGAGAAGCACAGTTTTCACATGTCTTTCGCCATCTGTTTAAACATATTATAGATTGATGAAAGAACATTCTGTATGCCCTGCTAAATACAAGCTATGAGTTTCCACTTTAGGTCTGAAGGGAGCAGCCATTGAGCAGGAGCTGCAGTATGACTGAACCCTCTTAAGCTGAGCTTGTGGCTCAATGCATGTCTGCAACATGCTTCTCTCCGTTCTCTGTGCCCACCACACCCTCCCCCCTCGTTTCTCTGCACGCTCATTACATATGCCCTAGTTTGCTCGTCAGCCAGGAGAGCCTTGCTAGCCTCATTACAAACTTGGAAACCTCCCATCTTTTGTACCTTTCTTTTCTTCTTTTTTTTTTACCGGAAACAAGATCTCTCACATTCATGTATCCCAGAAGTGGCATGAAATGATTCATCAAACATGTATAAAGAAGTAGAGCTCATCTCAGGAAGATGTCTGTGAAGGAAAGTGCTCGTGCAGATTAACAGGCATGGAAAGAAGAAGAAAAGAAAATGGTGCAAGGGGAAAAAGCATTTTACTTGAAAACTGTGTCACTAATTCACAGGATTGATGCATATTCAACAGCAGATGAAGGCATTTCTGTGACCCTGTTCAGTAAATGTACCTCATTAGCTCTCTTGTTGTCTTGATGTCTTGTTGTCTTGATGTGGAATTTTGGATGAAAGGGAAATTGTGCCACACAAATACACTCTGTGACTGAACAACCGCCTGATTCAAAATGTACAAAGTATGCACTGGTTCAGTCTTTTTACATGTGCATGTGTACGATAGAAGGAGACAGATAGCTTCAAAGGGACAATCATTAAGTTGATAAATACAGGAAAAGCATTTCATTACATATTATTATTAAACTTCTCTTTGCATTCAAGGAAACATTTTGGGACATCGCATTGCTAATGTGGAGAGTGAGAGAAGAAGACTGATACCTCACGTCTGTCGGTTCCACAAGTAGCTTGTGGCGACTGTGGATAAGTGGTTAGCAAGTCGGTCTTTCAATCAGAGGGTCGGTGGTTCGATCCCCGGCTCCGGCAGTCTGTGTCGTTGTGTCCTTGAGCAAGACACTTAACCCTAATTGCTCACCGTTGCTGTGTCTACGGTCTACTGTATACTGTATAGCATGTAAGTCGCTTTGGATAAAAGCGTCAGCTAAATGAAATGTAATGTAAAAGTAGCTGGAGCCGGTTAGCGTCACTTAGCAGACGGGAAACAAGTTCTGTTTGAAAGAACCAAAAAACACCTACATGCTCCTTTAAAACTCGCTAATTGGCACATCATGTCTTGTACGTGAATCAGAGTGATGGCAAATATAAATGTGCTATTTTTACAGGGTTTATGAGTCAGACTATGTCTTGGATAGGAGTTGTGAATCTCCACTGGTTGCCCGGCCCACAGCTGACAACAAGACTTCATGAAACAGTCCTTCACAATAACCCTTTGTTAAATGGACAATTGTTTTCAAATGTTGCTATTTGTACAGATTAAGCAAATGAGACACAAGCTAATGGTTTGCTGGCTCCAGCTAGATATTGAAGAGACAAATAATGAGAATGGTATTGATCTTCACATTTAATACTTGTCAACAAAGCAAAAGGGCGTATTTCCCCAAGATGCCATTATATTTCTTTTAAATCTCTTCTGACTGTCATCTCACACATCATAACACACCCTGCTACACAAGGCACCGTACCACTTCTCAAGTCTCTCCTTCAGTACATGGCTCTATGACTTGTTTGGTTAAAGTCGTAGTGGCAATTTAAACTGTGAAGGATATGATAAAGGACGCCGCATGTGATGTTGCTCTATGACACTGTATGCATGTTAGCAGGACATGGAGAAGTAGTTACACAATATCTTCTGATCCTAGTTCCACTCATACTTCACACCCGCTGGCCTAAGCTGTGCATTGTGTGGACTAGAGAGGGCAGGCCTTGACAAATTGAATTTCTTCATCCTGCTTACTCCTTGGTCAGTGAATTTCATGTTGCAGGCGCTACTTCCTCAAAGAGCCACAGCATTGTGCATGACAAGCCTCAGTGTACAGTAGCTTTATTGGAGATGAAGTACAGTCACGGCTGATTACTGGACATCAAGCTGTTGTACTGAAGCTACTTTTCAGTGATTATTTTGTGTCTCATTGAATAGACAGTTCACTGGAAAATATGTAAACTGATGTATAACTGAATGACAGCATCAGCTAATCATCTTTTTACTTTTTTTCCCTGGGGACCCACTTTCTAAAATTGACAAACCGTAGCGAACCAATTCACAACGGGCCTTTTCTATAAATTGTAAGAAGAGCAAATTGAGCATTCCTGACCACTTCTAATGGCTTTTCCATATCCCCTTATATTATTGTGAATAAGGAAACTTCTCATTTCAAAGAGATGTATGTTTGATGAATCACTTGATTTGATGCATCCATAGATGAAAAACATATACACATGTGAAATACTTCATTAATGAGAGCATATAGATGCATTTAGATGGTTAACAGGCTATCACATTCTTTTCATTTCCTCTCATCAGGAAAACATTAGATTGTATATTCGATGCAGGCTACACTTATTAAAATCATACGAACATTCAGCCACCCACATGTGGCTCAAATGTGTATCACGGATATAAATGTTAAAATGGAAGAAATTCTGCAAATCTGTTTGGTTGACCCCTATGAAAATCTCCTGCGACCCACCTGTGGTTCCCGACCAAGTCTTTGAGAATGATTGCTCTCAATAAGCAATCATGCCATCTGCAAAATCAGCCCAAACATAGAGTACAGGCAACTATGTAAGCTTTGAAATAGTTTTGTTCACAACATCAAGACAAATCTTCGCCCAGCAGCAGCAGACACCTTAGAACCTTAATTTGATGTGTTATAATAATAACTTAGAGGGAGACAGGGAGAGAGAGGCTGAGATATCCCACAAAGATCCCTCGTCAACGCTTTGAACCTGGTTAAAAATACGCTCTGTGATTTAAACTTTGTTGTTACACTAAGTGACAACAAATGATAATCCATAGTGTAGCAGTTAGAAATCGTCTCCTTTTATGTAACTGCTGGATTATTACTAAATGAATGTCTTTTGTCTTTCATTCTGTTTTGCTCTCATTGTTCCCCTACACGATGCATAGTCTTAAAAATAGTACCGCTCAATACAGTGAAGGACTGCTACTGAATACCGCATCTATTCACACAGCATCGTATACTCGTCATATTAAATACACAGACAGCGTGTGCAGGGTGTACAAGGCCGTAGGCTCAGGCTCCCGAGTGATAACTTTAGTGACACACAAAGATCGGTGGAAGGGGGTATACAAACCCTGCAGCAAACCTTAAGCACGTGCCACACATTCAAAGTAGTTGTATCTTATCAACAGTGTTTCTGCATGCTTTTGCTTACGGGGGTGCTTGTTGGGCTTTGCTGTCTTTGGAGAGAAATATTTCAGGTAATACGCAAGCCAAACCGATAGCAGTGCTGTTACATTACCATAGTATTATATGATCTTTTCTGTGATAAATCCACCCCATTATTTTAACCAATGTCCCTGTACACTGACATGACCTGTAGAGGTGGCGCCAGCAACAATCAGATAGTCCTGGGTTTTCTTATCGATCTCAAGTCAAATGAAACAGAAAAGCATACGCTCAATAGTCCCCATTGCTAAACCGCATCACCGCATTAAGTTGATTTCAACTGTTTCCTGTCACCAGGTCAGGGACGCCAGCAGCTCGTTGCCACACCCTGGATAACATGTTCATCGAAGTGATGAAGGGCGGACTTGTTGCTTGTTGTCTCTGCTCAGATGACTTTTACAAAACAAGTTCCCTTTATTAGGGCCTCTGTTGGCCTGTAATGTCTCCTCTGAAAAAACCCTCAAAAGAAGATGTTGTAGAGAAAAAGCCAATAGTCAGTTACATATCTGCATCTAACAATTACAAAAATGCTGCAACGTGTTGCAACTCTTGGACTTTTTTATTAGCAATAATTGACTGCAACTTTTCTAATAAGCTTTACTTTGAAGTTTGAGGATGAGTAGTTGCTGTTCATTTAACTTCACTTTAAAGGCGATTTCTATCCTGGCTCTCAGCTCTTCCCCCTTCCTGGTACTAAAAGCCCCAAAGGTAATCTAAAACATCTGGACTGGAGATATTCCACTTAAAAAGAATTGCACTTCACTTCTCAATGTGCAGCATAATACTTCATGCAAGTACCTCAAATAACCCTTTTGAAAAATGCTTGGCTCTAGTCCATGGCAGTTGGTTCTTATTTGAGTCAAAGATTGTGCTTTCAGTTGAAATGCAGCATTATTCAGATTGTTAACATCAAAGAACATTTATTTTAATAAATAGGCTCCTTCTTCTTTTCAATCAATCACCAAATATACCGCTTGTGGGTATTCAGCACAAGCACAATTTAGGCTGGCTGACATGATAAATAATAGGAATGCTGTTTTTGTTTTCTTGGCAAATGAGTGAAGTATAGATGCACATCCACACTGTGTTTAAGAGCCAGAATTGCTGCCTAGACTTTGTGTGGTGACATTTCTGGGTTACCTCTCTCAGCTTCGAGCACACAAACCCACCCAACTGCACACACACACACACACACACACACACAGAAAATAACACGGCATTATCAGTACAGGTATTGTTGTAATCAAATATAAGTATGTAAATATGTTGTAAACTACAGAGCTGATGAGTCTGGGCATGGGATGAAATGCACAAACAAACCATAAAACAAAGCTTGTGTCTACACTTTGCTCGTTATACGAGTACGAGACGAGTGAGTAAAAAGAGAAAGAGTTAATCAGTACATAAAAAGAATAGACTTTGCGACTAGTTTTTGGTGCATTTAGATGAACATGCAATTCTTAGATTATGGGGCATCATTTACTGTACATTCAAAAAACAGAAGAAAATAGTTAATGACTCAAGTTTCTTTTAGAACCTGGTGTGTTGACTGTAACATGAGCGCTCATGACTAAAGTATGCTTCTATAAGAATAAGTAGCCTGCATCTCCTTAGGGCTTGTTTGAAGTAAGAATGTAAGCCACCTGCACACATTTGATCTCACATAAGTAGATTGGGCTTATTGAAATGCAGTGGCGTTACCGAGCCCGACAGAGAGACTTTATCTGACCAAAGCAAAGCTCATTGCTTTAACTCCTCAATCTTTTTTTTTGAATAAAACAGCCTTAACTCCAGTCTGCAGCAACAAAAGCATGCCTATCCAATAAATACAAACACAAATGCTGCAAGCTTTGGGTTTATTTGATCCCCCTTATTTTATCCTTCTATTACAACGTTAATATGAGACCGAGTGGCCTACACACACCTGATGATGCCATAAAACTGAAATTATACACACACATTATTGGAAGTCTTTGATAGATGGAACAAACTATATAAATTACAAGCAAAAAAGACATTTATATATTCAAAACAGAAGCTGTTACATTGCAAAAATGTGTCATGAGCGGGCTTTTTGTGTAAAGATGAAACATTTAAACATTCAAAGATTTATGCGTCATTCATCTATCCATGTACAAGCTTTAAACTCTTAAAACTGACATTTCATTTGTAATCTCACTGTCTTAAAGCTTTGGTCTCACAATAGAGCTTAAACGGGCTCAAACTGCTCACACCTCAGATGTACAGGCTGCTGCAGTTCTGCACTTAATCCAAAATAATTTATTCTGCTTATTGATCTGCTGTGGAGAAGTGGACTCGTTCACTCATGGCGTGCAACCATCATGAATGGCTGCTGCTGTTCTGACACTCTCCTGACTAAAACGGGAGGGTCCAGAGCGCTCCGTCTCCACTCCCACTGCAATATAAAGACTGTGCATAAATAAAACGACAACAATGCACCCTGATGCTTGTCAGTGTTGGGTAAGTCACTCTCAAAATCAAATATGATGTTTCATAAGGTACTTTAATTTGAAAGTAATAAGATACTGTACATCAATGGTGTTTGTTACGAATAACAGTACTTTTGCATTATTTTCACCAAAGTAACCACAGAAGTACGAGTGTGCACTATAAAATGGTCATGGGTAATGTTCTTTCATAGTGGGTAATCAAAGCACAGAAGCTCAATTTTATTGCAGTTCATTACAAATCCAGTGGTGGGTAAGAACATGAGTCCATATGGTGCTTTGCTCTGGCAGAAAAGCCCTGGCAAGGCGGGCTTAAAGGCCAGCCCTCCTTAAGCAAGCGAGTGAGCCCGAGCCAAAGTTATCGCTATTTCATTGCAAGATGAACATGCGCAATAAACACATCACAAAAGCCTGCCTGAAACGCAATGAAACCCTGTATCACACAGGCCCCCGGGGCTAAAAACTGTAGCATTCATTGTCAGCTTCCCCCCGCTCTGTATTGGGCTGTGGAGGAGCTCTGCACATACATACACAAACACACATACATACAGGGAAGTCAGTTAACATCAGAGAAGAGAGGCTGCGGTGAAGTGAACCAGTTGATTATTACTACAATTATGCTGATTACTCTAAGTGCAAATACACCTTTGAAGGAATAGGGCCAATAATGTATCAATAAGCCTGTTGAATAAGCATAAACAAGGTGTAAACTTGTAGAAAAGGGATATCTCAATCTGCTCTGTCCACGTTCTCTCATCCGCCGATGGTGTTTGTGTAACACAATTAAACAGCGCAGTTAAACAGCGCAGTGTTACAAACAACTTCATTTGTTGAGTCGCCTCTTCGTGAAGGCTCTCACACTGACTCAGTAATGTTGAGCACACAACATGCACATATTCCTGAAAGTTGTTCGCTACTAGTTTAACACATTTTTGTATTAAAAAAAGCATCTTAAAAATCCATAATTCTCATATGCTTTGGCCTGGATTGCAATAAACTGGTGAAACCCTGAGGAGGAGGATGAAATTTGGGCTTTTACATTTCATGTACTAGCAAAAGAAGCAGAGGGAGCTTAAGAAATAGTGTTTTAGAAACAAGGCCAACACAACATTTTTTGGACTGTATTTCACAGATTTATGCAGGTCAGAATGTTCAAGTTGAAATTGTTAACTTCTGACCTCCAAGTGGTCCAGGTGCATGACACCAAACGGAAACAAAATAAACACGGCTGATCGTGAACATTTCTTTGACACACGTTTGAACTCTCAGCAGAGCAGCCTGTGAAAAAGAGGAAAAAAGACGCGTGGCACTTTAAGAGATTGTTTACCGTCACCAGTGACCTAATACTAGTGCAGAAATATTTGTACAATAAATTACATAACGTTTTTACTGTATGTCAATATGAATTGTTACACAATTGAAGGCACATTAACTTCATGTTGCCTTTGGGTTTACATGGTTGTTGCTATTACTATGTTACGTTCTTTATTAAGTCGAGGTAGAAGAATTTAGTTTAGTAGTTTATTGGAACTCTTCCACGGTACTTTTCTGGTAGGAGGTCGGAAATACTGAGTTCCAAGTAGGGCTGGGCGGTATGGCCAAAAATTCATATCACGGTATTTTGTAAGATTATGGCGGTTTCACGGTATATCACGGTATTAACATTAATTTATTGATGCCGAAAAGGACCTGCGGCCACCTGAACAGCTGTTCACCGCTCGTTGTTCGCTCGCTGGCCAACTCCCTCGCAACTGCCCAGCAAGCTGTGAACAGCTGTTTGTGTGGCTTGACTTCCGGTCTGTCTCTTCCGGGTTTTTTTCACCTGCATTCCCCTGGGTCCTAAGTCCCTCCAGGTTCAGCTTCTTTGCAATACATCGTTTTCTAAACTACGTCGGACTTTTCAAACCCTCCAGCCAGCAGACACAGCTCCTCTCTGGGCAACACGTTGTGTTGGTGCGTCTCTGCTCTCTCTTGTTCCTCCTGCATCGCTCTTTTCCATTGTTTAATGTAGCGACGGAGTTTCTTCTTTCTGTGATAGTGTGCGGGCTGTACCCAGCATGCAGTTCGGCGGAGTAAATTAAACAAATGTACAATTATTAGTGTTACAAATTGTTTATGTGTCAGAAACTGTTGTTTTGTGGTGTTGTGCCCTGTTAAAGAGCGTTAGTTGCGGGTTATTAATTGTTGTTATAAACCATAAAACCATGACTCAATGCACGTAACACACGTAGCTCCGACCGCTTCGCCAGTGACTACGGCAGGGCACCGGTGAGCCGGTATGTGAAAAAGTCATACCGTACGTAAATTTGACACCGGTGTACCGGTTGAAACGGTATACCGCCCAGCCCTAGTTCCAAGTTCTCTGGAATGCAGCATTAGAGCTCTATTCTAATTGTAGTTGTTGTTTTTTTATTCCCGGCTGCAAAGACGATAGATAAGTCTAAAATTACTCTTCTAAAGCAATTAGCACAAAGCACCCCAACCACCTCAATAAAATGCAGCCTAATGCTACTTATTGCAGAAAATAAATGATGAAGGCTTTGCAGTGTTGACACTTTATTGAATGCAAAACCATGTTTGTGTTTAAGAGTTAATTATTAAGATTAATCTGTAATTATTTATTTAACCCATAGCACACATTATGACCAATGTATATAATTATATTACATAACAATATGAAAGAAGTAAACATAATTTGAGAATAATTTCAGCCATTTTCTGCAGTGGCAGCCAGAAGATGTATGTGAGTGACTATAAATTTGGTATAATTAGCTTTTACTTCATGCTATCAAGATGAATTTCTAAGAATATAGTTTAATGCCAAGTTTAAATGCTATTTCAACATCACATTAATGTGTGTTAAAGAAAAGTGTCCTTACTGGGTTAGTCATTAAACCACTGTTCATCCATATATCGCCATCCATTAACAGTATGGTTAGCTACTGTGCAGTAATGTTGAATAGTGCTTCGTACTTTACTATATCTTTGATATTGCACCTGTACCTGCTACATGTTGCATGTTAAAAATAATTTGTCTAAACAGCAATTTAAGGCCAATTCCATTATCTGTTTCAGGCTAAATGTGTTCTATCTGGATGGCTTTGGATGGCTTTTTTCCAAATGAAATATGTATTTTTAGTAAGTCAAGAAAATAGCGAGCCTCAGAGAAATCCCAAACTATATGTTACAGTTCATTTCAAACAAGACATCAATATGACTTCATTATGTGCAATGTCTGTTTGTGCCACACACACATTGTTAGGCCTGCAGTGTGGGCCGGCTTGTGCCTCAAAAGTTGAGTCATTAATCATGACCCAGTGGGATTACTTAGAACCAGCATGTGGTCTTGTGATTGCTCAAACTATGAAAGGATGCGCTGCTGCATGATCGAGCTGAACAAGTGAAGTAAGCCTGCACTCAACATGAAATGACACTACAAACGAAAACATTCATTCAGAGGACTGCCTTTTTCTTTTTCTGGCACAGTTATGGTCTGAATTTTGAAACTGGCATTAATACAATATTAAGAAGATTGCTGTTTATGCTGTTGTCTGGGAAAACTCTGAATCAATGTTTCCAGAGTTTTGTGAATGGAAACATCAGACATCGATTTCAGGATTAGGGGAAAAGAGGCCATTCTTTACTGCTGATTGTCTTTGAGTTCATCTTTTTCACACTGTTCATGGTCTGATGTACAAATGCAGAACTGATAAGCCTCAAGTCACCTTAAACATCTAGAACTAGGCTAAAGCACAGGGCGTAGCTTACTCCAATATCTTGTGATTTTACAGTCATTTCTTTCTGAAAGCTGATGAGTCTGTGAATGCTTAATCAACTTATTAGGGCCCGTGCACCGACAACATCGGGCAGTGAAGGCCCTCTTGAAATTGCAAGAATTATCTGACTATTGTGCTGCCCGTTCTTATCTCAAGGCCTAGTTAAGGTTCTTTGATTAGCACTTCCTTCCGCGTGCGTGCTTGCAACCTCTGTAACCGTCCCTCGGGTACTTTGCCAATAAGTCAAGCATGAAATGTAGGCCGGACAACAGAAGCCCGACTACAGAAAAGACAAATAGCTCCAAATCAATTAACTTGTCAGCAGAGGAGTCAAATTATTAAGTAATGGCATTAAATACTGACAATAAATAGCCCAATCAAATTCCACAAACATGAAAAAACAAAGCAGCAAGAGATGGTTTTGTGGAAAGATTGAATCCTATATGTTCTGATAACCCATATCTTATTCCCTTGTGTGCATGTTGTCGTCCAATGAGTTGCTTTCATTCCTTTGGTTATCATGGCTGCTGATCGGACAGAGGTCTGACCTCTCTCTGCTGATTGAAGACTGTGCCATTTAAAACCAGACTGAAGGGCACTGTAGAGGGAGGTTGCCTGTCATTGTTATTAAAAGTCACCTATTCATCCGCCATAACCTTCAGTGGCCACTGGGCAGTACATTTAATGAGCTTTTAGATGGATCGTTATCATCTGCATGTATTTAAAAAGAACATCTTCTATTAATATCTCCAACTGTTCTTTTTTTCTGATTATTTTCTGCACAGTGGCAGCAAGTTCACTGAAAAGTATTTCATTTAAAAAGGCAATTTAACAATTAACTTAGAGATGTGCATTATCTACAATGGTGAGAAGGCTAACTATCAAATTAATTATTTTGACTTTTGATGAAAAGGCCAATACTAAAACTAAAAGAATTATTTTTATGTTCTTGATCAATTTTAAATAATTTCACAAATCTTAAGATAATATGTTTAGATTGATGGTTTTATTCAGTCAAAATGGCAAAAATAGGCTATTCAGTTTACATTCTTTATGACAAAGAAGAGCAGCAAATAATCACATTTCATAAAATGTACCAATGAATTCTTTATCAAAATACATTTTCTGCTGTTTGACTAATCAATGAATCAACTTATTGCTGCATCTCAAGCCAATACCATACCGCTGCAGCAATTTGTTTACAAGTCTGAGGTTATCAATACATTACATAACTCCCCCCCCCAGACCCCAAGATACCAAAAGCAGTATTACGTTACAACCAGCCAACAATTTCCATCCAACTCAATTCTATCTAGGTCTTTGAATTATCCAAACGCACCAGATGTCATTCCTGCTAACAAGGAAGTACCCGTCTGTCGTTTTTCCCTCCAGTTTTAAACTGACCGAAATCTACAGTCAGTGAGCATGACGAGCAATGGTCAGACCAATCTAAACCCACAATGATTCTAGAAATCACAATGCTTCTACACCAGTTAGCGTTACTTCAACAGTGTTAAGGGGGTGAACTATTTGAGCAAAATGAACAGTGACCAACAATATTAACACTAATCACGATTCACCAATAGCGGACAATCACATCGTCCCTCCAGATGGCTGTCCATTTGCTTAAAAGGCTATAACTATGTGGCCATAATAACAAGACTGAAACTAAAATTAAGATGCATCAAATTCATTAAAACTGACTCTCTAAACAAGCACAAAAGCATCTTCAATACAGCGGGCCCACTGGTGCAGTCATGTGCTTTGTCCAGGCGGACAGGCTGTATCCCAAACAATGTGTGAGAGTCAGCACCAGTAACCAACCAGAGGAAGTGATGTATTGCACACTGACTTGGAACAATGCAGCCTGTTTTACCTGAAGGCGAATGTTTCTACCCCATCAATTTGTTTCAGTGGACAGAGGCACCCTGTGACATCCTGAATAGAGTGTTTGTTAGCAGCTGTCTCTGAAAACAACTGGTTAGCTTTGGGCAACCACCAAAGGTAAGTATAACGTAGCTTTTGTACAATACAAAATGTCTAATCACCAGCAATGCATTCCTTATGACGAGGAGTTTGAATGCTAGTGGACCTTTGGAGCCAGTCCAGAGCATTTATGTTGCTAAAATATCTAACAGGGGGACCAATGATGTCTGTAAGGATGCTCACAGACAGATCAAGTACAGTTTAGACCCTCCATCCACCTCCAAGTCCTCCTCAAACCAGCCTCTTGTGTGAATGAGGTTACAGCTGTAGGAAACCGTTTACAACACAACCAATTTAACTGGGATGTGATTAATTGAGGGACAAGTTTGGGGTGTATTTTTAACTCGCTGGGCCTTGAAACAAGTCGACCCACGGCACTAAAGCTGTCTGCTTTTCCTCTGCCTCCATTATGCCATCCTACCAGGGTATTATGTCTTCTAGCGGCTGATTCTGAGTTGACACTGCGAGGCTTAGGGAGCGTTAGAAACTCTGCTTAAGGCGCACTCCTGGTGTGGAGACGGAGGTCTGTCTGACATGTGGGACTCCTGAGGCAAGTATGTTGCTAAATGAATAGAGACATGAGGATGCATGACCCACTTCCATAAGGGCTACACTGCTTTCTTTACACAACTCCCACAGGTACTGTTCTGTACTGTTCATGGGAAATATTCGGCACGGACAAAAGCTTAAATATTCAGACATTGGAATCACCAGAAACTGGAAGGGCAAAGGAGGGGGGTCGACTGGATTTATTGATCCAGTGGGTCAGATTAATATAAGCTTTCAACAATTTCCTCTCTACGTAACGCAGTCGGACAGTTCTTGGCAAAACTCTATACATTAGACTTGCAACGCACAGCTGACCTTCTCTTTGTGACATCTTAGTCAATAATGGTGCCGTGATGCAACTAATGCAGGAGGCTCTCTAGCATATCTCCCTGAAGCGAAACAATCTGGATCTGTCTCAAGCCCACGTTGGCGAGACGTCTTCCGATTTATCTGTTTTTCGTAACTCAGTTTGTGAAAGAGGAAAAAGTGACGTAATTTCTGTCTTCGTCGACTGGGGCTATATCTGGACGCACAGCTTCTTTTTATCCTCTGGAAGCATCACGGAGGTGCGAATAAACAGCTGAAGATCATAATCACTGCGAGGGCGCACAAAATACTGGAGCAATGCACGATGTTGCCTTTAAATGCGCGCGCCTGATGCATGGACCGATGTTGCCCCTTGTCACAGAAACATTACGCACGGATAAAACATTGATCCGTCTGTTTGATCGACTCACACAAGTGTCCTTAAAACACAAATAAACCAATTAACTAACGAGTCGAGCACAGATTACCACTGCTCGTTTTATGGTGCCAAACCTCGCTGAAAGGCTCGTATTCCGCAAACAACACAACATCTCCATAGACGCACATTACATTTTGCTCAGCTATTAATGTGGGCCTCCCCTCTTTGAAATAATCGGATTCAGGCTAATTGGTCACTTGCGAAATGTGATCAGTTTTGGGATACAAAAAGGCTGGTCGTGTTAAAATGTTTTGTCAACGCTGATGCCAGCCGGTGACTTTTCCACTCACCTGTCACGCGCTGCGGGACAGCGGCGCCCAGACACAGGACCATGGAAAGGAGTAGCGGTCCCATCCTCTCACAAGGAACAGGGCTGACTTCCAAGGTTACGGAGGTGTGGTAAAAATAAAAAAAAATCACGGAACAATAGCAAAAAGTTCTCTCTGCTTCGCTCTCGCTGGGCTGCAGGGATCTGTTGCTATATGTCCTCACAGATGCAGTCCACCTGTGTGGAAGTCGGCAGAGAGATGATCTCGCCACCTCCGTGCAGAACAAGTGAACTGTGCCAGCCCCCCTCTCTGCTGCTGCTGCCTTCCCCGCTCCTACCGCAGTGGTGCGATGAGTCGGGAGAGCGGCGTGTGTGCCCAGCGCACCCGCACAACGACCATCAAGTCTCCCGAGCTGCGTAAATCAGCACTTCCGGACCAGACTGCCACAATGATATCAGACAATTCATTTCGTTTCCATTCAAAATATGCTCCATTTGATTCCTGGATTCAGGAAGGGTTCAGCTAACACATGGTGCGTTACAGGGAATATGTTATCTTCTTTCCATTTAGTCTGGTTCACTATACATTAAGCTATCATGCTGCCTTCATAGTTGACACTAGTGTATATATATATATATATATATATATATATATATATATATATATATATATATATATATATATATATATATATATATATATATATATATATATATATATTTGGATTACTTTTAAAAAGGTATGTGACATGTATGACTATGCCTACTAACCATAATTGAAAAGTTAAGCTTTTGTTTTGAAGGTACGCTCGCCACACATCCGGCTAGGCGGTGTGTATTGAAGCTGCTTCAAGGACAGTCCCCGTTTGGCTCACCGGAGGATGTGCGCTTCACGGTCCGTCACAGCAAACCGACTGGGGCTCTCTTTCCCTCCCCTTCTCCCAAAGAGCACTTCCAAAGGGTCTGCCGGGGATTTGGCTTTAAATCAGCCGCCTTTAACCGCTTTGTTCACTCCACATGGCTTCCTTTTCAAGTCTGAGTAAATTGGATATCTATTTGAAGTATCTTCAGTCTGGAACGCCTTGTTGGGAGCAGATCCTGAACCAGCATTCTCACCCAAAAGATTAAATTCGGCAATAGTGTCAATATGATATCAGATTAATTCAATACGTTGCTTCAGGATAGTTACACATAATACAACATATTATACATGTATTTGAGAGCTCTGGGCCTTCTGTGGAGTATACATATTATATCAGTATAGCATACATTGTCTGCTTCTCCAGGAAAAGACAGAAGTAAGAGTGGTGGCACGTGATTTTCACTGAACAAACATGCAAGTAACTTTGATTTGAATAGTACCAAAGATAAATAGTGTGCCAATACTGCAACATTGATCATGACTCCGTCAATGTAGCCATTGCATGTCCTACACCTTGTTTTCCCAGTTAAAATTCATTTCAGCTACCAAGTGAATGGATACATGATCTGGAAATCTCACTGAAAGGTGGATCTTAATGACCTTCCTGGGATTTCACCCATCCATCCTTTCAGGCACCACTGACAAGGCACTGATGCAACTAGAATATAAACTGATAACTCACAGAGCTGTGGCATTTTCAAAATTAGATTATTTTGCACACACTGACTCATGTGCCACGTGTGATAATGCAGGCACCTTCTATTGGTCTTTGATGAAACTAAGGGCTAAATCCATCTGACAATTATACTTTGGTGACTTCAAATTTACATTGATTACTAACCCATGATGGCGACTACAATTACAAATCAAATGAAGTGCAATGTTTTTATGCACATTTTGTGTACTCTGTTAACTGTTAAGTGTAATAATTGATGGCCAAAATAGGAGAGAACAATGACCTCCTCTAAGCACATGCAATTTTGGACTTGATGTTCTCCTCTGCTGACATTTACTGTAGGTCAGCAATTGATCGATTGGGAGAAAGCATCATTTTGAAGGGACATCATGTTTCCTCTTTGTCTCTATTACCACACATTTTAGTTTAGAATATCACACAACTGAAAAAGGAGCTGGGCAAGGCTCAACTTTAAGCTGATGACATCACCCAACATAGTTATCAATCTGACCTTGAGGTGTTTCCGAGCTCCTTGTCATGAATCATGAACGATATCAAGTGTCTTGTGGTTTAATGTAGATAGAGACCTATAACTGTATGCACTTGGTCAAGACCTATAAATCATCTGCAGTTCTAAAGTGTCTACTATCATCTCAATGAGACGGCGCCCTCTATTCTTACAATCATACCACCACCGATTTTTTCAAAATGATGATCTTATTTCACTTGAACTACATTTAGTTTGGAGTTAGATGGAGCAATGAACAATATATTTGTATTTATTTGTCTATTTGATGAGCTAGTGTGCAGACACAACCAACTCACTGTCAACTGACAAAAGTCCTCATTAGGCTTCAGTTTCATGTGTGCCAGACAGCGAGAGAGAGAATCAAACAACGGAGATGATCAGAGAGGATCCACAGAGGCTTGCTGGTAAATCTGTACACTAAATACAGGCCCCTTGACCTCCTCACAGTCTCTGCTGCCAGCCTACACACTGAAGACAGCTCCTACTGTGAGGATCCTGGAGGCGCCACCGCCAGGGGGTGCCGAAGTAACCCTGGCTACGGCCAGACTGTGTTTCTCTCCCCCTCTGATAGACGCTGTGCGGCCGGGAGGAGCGCTTCCGCCGCTCGCAGCCGCGACTCATCCGTCATCAAGAGACGCAGCTGCAGCTCATCCTGGAATCAGCGACGGATAAAGCCAGCCTCCTCCCGGACGTCAGTGTCGGAGTATTACGGAGACCACGAGCTACGCCACGAGCTACGTCCCGAGCTACGCCACGAGCTACGCCACGAGCCTCGTTCCGAGCTACGCCACGAGCCTCACGCCGAGCTACGCCACGAGCCTCACGCCGAGCTACGCCACGAGCCTCACGCCGAGCTACGCCACGAGCTACGTCCCGAGCTACGCCACGAGCCTCACGCCGAGCTACGCCACGAGCCTCACGCCGAGCTATGACACGAGCCTCCCTCCGAGCTACGCCACGAGCCTCGTCCCGAGCACTGTCCCGAGCCACATCCCGACGGAGCGGCTGAGTATCCCCTGTGCTTTTCCTCTGTCCCCGTACCCTGTGAATAAGACCCCCTTGTGTTCCCACCTAACTCCCATGGTCCGTGTTTGCTTTTGGGTCCTGACCCGCACACCCTAACAGAATACTCCGACCAACGATATGGACCCAGCAAACCCGGACGACCTCATGGAGGCTCTCACCGCCCAAGGAGACGTGCTCGACAGACACGACCGGCTCCTGAGTGGGATCATGAGGGCCCTGCAGGCGCTGGATCGCTGCATACCGCGCTACGTCGACCAGGCTGCGCGGAGGTCGCCCCCCGTTGTGGGGGACCCTCCTGGCCCCTTACCGGCTCCCCCTCCACCCACCCTTGTCTGGCCGACCGTCGGGAGCGAGCTCAGCCCTCCGGCCGTTCACCCTCCACCCACCCTCGTTTGGCCGACCGTCGGGAGCGAGCTCAGCCCTCCGGCCGTTCCCCCTCCACCCACCCTTGTCTGGCCGACCCGTGGACGCCCGGAGGCGTCCGTGGAGGGGGGGGTACGGTCCACGAGTCTGGTCGGCGTCCGGGCCGACTCCAGTTCCCCGGTCCCAATTCCCCGGACTGCGCCGCTGTCAGCCCCGGTCCACATTCCCCGGACTGCGCCGCTGTCAGCCCCGGTCCACATTCCCCGGACGGTGCCGCTGCCAGCCCCGGTCCCAGCTCCCCCGACTGTGCCGCTGCCAGCCCCGGTCCCAGCTTCTCCGACCCCGCCGCGGATAGTCCCGGCCCGGTCGGTGGCTCAGCCGACCCTAGCACCCCGAGTCCCGCCGGCAGTCCGGCCCGGCTCCTACCCTAAGTGTCCCGTCGGCAGTCCGGCCGACACCTGTCCCTCGAGCCCCGTCGGCGGTCCGGCCGACACATGTCCCTCTAGCCCCGTTGGCGGTCCGGCCGACCTCCACTCCCAGAGTCCGGTCGGTGCCCCGGCAGTCCCCGGTCCCCGAGTCTAGTCAGGTCCCGTCCCAAGCCCAGTCCAGTCAGGTCCCGTCCCGAGCCCCGTCCAGTCAGGTCCCGTCCCGAGCCCCGTCCTGTCAGGTCCCGTCCCAAGCCCCGTCCTGTCAGGTCCTGTCCCAAGCCCAGTCCAGTCAGGTCCTGTCCCAAGCCCCGTCCTGTCGGGTCCCATCCCAAGCCCAGTCTAGTCGAGTCCGGTCACGAGCCCAGTCTAGTCGAGCCCCGTCACGAGTCCAGCCCTGTCAAGCCCCATCACGAGCCCAGCCTCGTCAGGCCCCGTCACGAGCCCAGCCCTGTCAAGCCCCATCACGAGCCCAGCCTAGTCAGGCCCCGTCTCGAGCCCATCCTAGTCAAGCCCCGTCTCGAGCCCAGTCCAGTCAGGTCCCGTCCCGAGCCTCGTCCTCCTGAGTCCCCGCATGGTGGCCGTCCCCCGGCCCGTCCTCCTGAGTCCCTGCAGGTTGGCCGTCCCCCGGGCCGTCCCCCGGAGTCCCCGCCTGGGAGCCGTCCTCCGGCCTGTCCTCCTCTGCCCAGTTGCGTTTCCCTGTGTTCCGGGTTCCTCCCCTCAGGCCGGCTCCCGCCAGGGGCTTCGGCCCTCCAGCCGTTCCCCCTCCACCCACCCTTGCCTGGCAGTTCCGTGGACGCCAGGAGGCGTCCGTTGAGGGGGGGGGTACTGTGAGGATCCTGGAGGCGCCACCGCCAGGGGGTGCCGAAGTAACCCTGGCTACGGCCAGACTGTGTTTCTCTCCCCCTCTGATAGACGCTGTGCGGCCGGGAGGAGCGCTTCCGCCGCTCGCAGCCGCGACTCATCCGTCATCAAGAGACGCAGCTGCGGCTCATCCTGGAATCAGCGACAGATAAAGCCAGCCTCCTCCCGGACGTCAGTGTCGGAGTATTACGGAGACCACGAGCTACGTCACGAGCTACGTCCCGAGCTACGCCACGAGCTACGTCCCGAGCTACGCCACGAGCCTCGTTCCGAGCTACGCCACGAGCCTCACGCCGAGCTACGCCACGAGCTACGTCCCGAGCTACGCCACGAGCCTCACGCCGAGCTACGCCACGAGCCTCACGCCGAGCTACGCCACGAGCCTCCCTCCGAGCTACGCCACGAGCCTCGTCCCGAGCCACATCCCGACGGAGCGGCTGAGTATCCCCTGTGCTTTTCCTCTGTCCCCGTACCCTGTGAATAAAACCCCCTTGTGTTCCCACCTAACTCCCATGGTCCGTGTTTGCTTTTGGGTCCTGACCCGCACACCCTAACACCTACAACTGTATTCAGCAAATCCTCCACTAGTATATCAAAACCTCACCACAGCCGGTTCTTCTCGTCTCCTCTGCCCTTGTCGAGAGGCTGAGCTCAGACCAGTGAATCCTCTTCAGCTCACATCCATCCTCATTTAGGCCATGGGGACCCATTTAGAAAACTCAGTGACCTTTACATTTTGTACTCATTTACTTCTGCTTTTATTCCAGCCACTAACACCAGCACCATGTTTTTGTTTCCAGCTAAAGTTACAGTGTTGGAGTGGAGTCGCTGCTATTTATCTTCCAGCAATAATCCGCACCTTGAAGGGCACAACGATTTTATCCTTTCATCCAAATGGATATAGCGAGGGGGCTAAAGGACCTTAAGGATGCAGAAGTTATCTGAAATCAAAACTTAATGGGTGAAGAGTATGAATTCAGACTAAGAATGTACTATTGGCATGAGGCTTTATAATCTAGCGTGCCCTCGGCGTTTTCATAACCACAATTTTAATGAGGTTAACCTCTTTAAAACAGTGGATAAGGGGCTAATCACTTTCACCCTCCTTGCCTGTCTGCGTTTCTATCAGTATGCTCCCTCTCTTTTCTCGTTCCCTCGGTCTCTCACAGGGGGAGAAGAGGTTTTTCATATCCACCCGCTCCCTCTCTCATCTCTCATGTCTCCAGGTTCTTGCTCTCTCCTTCCAAATCAGACTGCTTGAGTCTTGTTCAAGGTCTCCTTCTTTCTCTCTGCACTCGCCGCAAAGACAGTCTAACAAAGGCCTAAGGCGGGGAAAGAGAGAGAGCGAGAGACAGCAGAGGGAAAGAGGCAGTGGGTAGAAGGGTGGCGATGGTGGCAGGAGCGGAGGGCAGGCACAGAGCTGAATGGAAACAAAGGAGATGGATGAAGAAAGTGGGAGAGACAGAGCGAGCGAGGGGCAGATTGAGACAGTAAGGAAGGCAAGCAACACTAAATTAGATGCTCTTGGAGAAAAGACAGTGAATTAATTCCAAAGAGAATATTGCATTGCATCGTCTTTTCCCATCCTCTCTCAGCATTGGGACACACAGCAGAGTTATGTGTTCCCCCAGCAGGCTTCTCTGTTTCTCTCCTCTGTTCTGTCCTCTGCCGACGATACCACTGGCATCAGCTCATGCTCCTCAATTTGTCATTCTGCTTATTAATATACTTTTTCTGCATTAAATATAAGGAACTGAGTGCTAACTTTACAAATGCAGCAAAAATAAGATTTGGATTGAGCTATAGTTGCGATGTTCAATATGAAATTGAGCATTTGAGCATTTTTGTCATTTAAATCCGACAGATTACACAACTGTAGAAAAAAAAGGAAAAGAAAAACACAACTGTCAAGATAACGTATTCACATCGAGAGGGTTCTTATTTTTTTACTTTTACAATGTCACCCGTTGCTTTTAGTTTTCCAGAATGAATGAACCATGATACATTGCCGAACAAGGAACATTCTCCATAGCTCGCCCCCACTGTGTGACCATAATAATGACGAGCTGCCACTGTGCACCCCGTCCCATCTGTTTCCACTACCAATACGGCCAAGGCAGCAATCTGGTGGTTTGCCTGAAACTCTGGCCTGAGCCCCCATCATCCACAAACTTGCTTTTCTTATTTAAACTACAGTTGGAAATCATAATATTTGGCTCGGTTTGCTGAGTAGTCAGCTATGCTTCGCTGACGATCCACTCGACAGTGTTTTTGTCAGTTTATGCTGAATGCATAATAGAGTGATGTATCGGGTATACTGGATGATTGACATGAGCTTTCACCCTGTTCTCAACTTTCCAAACTTCCGATAGCTGTTTAAATAGCCAGGAAATTAGCTCTAATTAATTAATTAGCTCTAATAATTTAACATCTGTCAGAACTGACTTAATTAATAAGTGGTGTGCCTGTAATCCTGTACATACATCTGCATCAATGGCCTACTTAACGCTTTCTAAGTCTTTAATTCAGTGCAGTATCAGTCAGTGTCTGAAAATAATTTAGTTTCAAACAATCAAATATTGTTTGTCTGGCTCAGCAAGGCTCCTTTTAACTTAACGGCACAGATTTCTCAAACCAAGAGGATTTAGCAGAGTGTTATTTTAACAGATTCATATTTCTTGTTGGGCTTTAAACAGCTTTTAATCACAAACAGCTTTATTTATTCTGATTTTCAGAAGTCAGTTTGGATTATAGTTTGTCTTGACACATTCAGATTTTGCTCACGTTATATGACTGCTAAGATCAAGGACAGAACTATACCAATCGGCAAGTTAAATACAGTTTTTCCTCTCAAATTGAACAAATATTTTCTTCAGCGTCTGAGGCTCGGGACTTACTGTAAGAACAATTTACAGAGATGACACTCAACCCTTCAGTGAAGACATCACTTCAAAGCCTGCATAGCGAACACTGCAATCATGACACACACAACTGCAACCACTGTTATGCTTTGATACAAACAGGCAACAGGGAGAACACAAATGTGTTGGTCTCACTGAGGAGTGGTTCTAGTCTGTGAGTTTGGTCTTCTTTCCTAAGACCTCTGCAACTCATTTCCTACTCCATAATGCCACATATCAACACAAGCAAATGCCCGAGAGGGACTATATTTCTTGTCTGAAGATCAATATGCTGGTCCCCTGCATGAGACAGCTGGATTTATAATGTAACAATGTGAGTTATGATGGGGTTCTTCCGCCCACCTCCTCCACCAGTCAGATCATCAAAGGCTTGTCTAAACTCATGACACACACCACCCATTATTCCATGTTGCTCTTCTGTAGATGTCAACAGAAGAAAATACTCACTATAAGGTACAAAATAAGCCAAGAAGAGTCTTAACTAATTAAAAGTGTAACCTTGTTGTGTGGGGATCTTGAGAGAGTTAATTGCAACTTGTTAGGTTTGATTTGATTAGCATTTTAATCAATCAACTCTTCCATTGCTGGCTGATTGATCAAATCAACAGCCTCGGTACACCGAGCTATTTGGCTTCGCTCTGCTTTGCATCTTTTCAGCTTCTATACATGGAGGCAAGAGGAGCCAGGGTGAGTAATACATATTTAACATGGTTTTGAGTGTCTTTGATAGAAGAGCAAGTTCATAAATACTATTTCAGAATGTTCTTAGGTATTCCTGAGAGTATCCTTTCTGACGTGAGTGATTAAAGTCAGTACTGTTTCAGTGTCAGCAGTAGTGATGAATTTAGTTTGCGTCTCAGTAATAAGCAGTTGGCCCTGTTTGCTCTCTGCTCTCACCTCAGTCCTGACACACCTCTTAAAATCATTCCCTCTTAAACCAGAAATATCTGGAGAAAACTTGAGTTACATCGTAATTGGGCTTTGATTTTCCAAATGTCAGAGTTGCTAGAAGGTTTGCAGTGAAGCCCATGTCCAAAGCACATGGACACATTTTTAGCCTGAACAATAGATTTAATCAAGGGAATTGTTGGCCTGTGCCACAATGGCATGAACATAAATTGTATCAGTGGTAGTATGTGAGGCATAATGGTAAGGGGTTTCAGGTAAGGAGACCTCATGCTTCAGTGAACTGCGTATAAAACCATTTACTGGGGCTACTTAAGGCCTCTGTTCCTTTGGAGCCACACGATTTACTGACACCCAGAGGCTCTCGCATATTATCAAGCTGCACACAAAGGCATTTGGGAATCGCATGCATGTGTATTTATTGCTTGTTGCGTAAGTGTGCGTGTGTGGATTATTTGCTTGTGATTGTGTGTTTGTGTGTTTTTGTGTAGTATTTAAAGTGTCATAAAAAGGTCATATAGACAGAAATGTAATTTGTAGTATTGCAATATTTTCCTATCAAGTAAAAGTACACAGTATGTAGTAAACAACTTAGTTGCATATGTTTTGTGTTTTTTGGGCCTTTTATACTTTTTCCCTGAGTTAAGCGTTAGAGTAGTAACGTAGTTAATAACATATTTGGTCTACCTTGCTTTAACGATAAAAAGGAAAATCCCTGTGAACCAGACGTATCATTACAGGTGTTTTTGACGGTGAGCACAACTTGGGTGTGTGACGAAACTATGTTGCGGTGGGTGTATTGCTCAGGACCCAAGGACCCAAGTGAAATTGTCTGTATGAGCAAGCAGCAACTCTACAGGGCCAAGCATCAGGCCCCTTTTGAACAGGCATGTTTTAAACCAATTTATGGATTTTCATCTCCTGAAAGGGTTTTTTCATAATATTCTCAAAGGTTTCACAGGGATTTCAAAGACAACCACACTGAAAACACACTATAGTTGGAGGTAATGAGCTAGTTGGCCAGTGGCTATTTTCTGCCAAAAACAAAGATAATAAGTGGGTTTGGTCTCTGGAATTAAAGTAATTAATTTCAAATGATATTCCAAACATCTGACTCAAAGTATGAGTTCATGTTTCTGTGCCTCTGAGCACTTATATAGAGGTTTTGTCACCCCAGCCTCCCACAATGACGAAGGTGATGATAATGATGATGATACATCTTCAGCCAAAGCACATACAGTCACTTTGTGGGTGGAAAAGGAGAAGATGAAAGAGACGTACAAAAGGTGACAATTGACATCAAGCTTGCATTTACAGAGTAAACAACAGCATTGCATTGTTTGCTTACTCACACGTGTGACAACTTATTTTCCTATTTATTCACTGACTAATTTCAGGAATATGTTGGCAAACTCTAATGTCAGGAAATGTCACAGATTCGATGTTATGTTAACAGTATTATTCAATCATATGTTCAGTTCAGAAGCATGTTTTATTCAAACATCTTCAGGCACACAAACATCTACTGTGCGCTACTGAATGACTAGCCAAAAGGACAACATACAAAAGAAGCTGTGATGACAAGTGTTTTGAAAAAGAAAAGAGCAGAGAACAGTTCAAGGTTATTTTCTATATTGACGTGCATCACAAACTAAGGACCTCATTTATAATGGAAACAAGCCTATGGGTACGTTCACCAATCCAATGCCCTTGTACTATTACGCTACAGAAACTATATATTTAACTGGTATTGATAGAGAGCAGTGCCCTGGAGAACAGCATCCTTGAAAAGCTGCCATTGCATGGTAGGTAATCAACACACTAATGTTTTATATTTACTTTTCAATCTCTTTCCCAAGACTTTTGGTTTAAACCAATCAAAAATGCAATGCCCTGACATTGTGCACTCCGCAGATATATTTGAAGTGAAAGTGGGACGGTAGGTGTTGAAGATTAATCCATGCATTATTATTGACTGCCATGGCAAAAAGTATTAAATGATCAATAAGTTAAGCGGAGCTAGGATCCCCGGTGACATGACAGCATCGGTCCATGGGCTATGATCAATATATCAACCCAGCTTGCAGGTACTGGCCCCTTATTCTCTGTGGACTCTTCCACCGTCACATGTTCTGGGGCTGAATACTGTAATATGATAGCTGTCACGGTATGTTTGCATCCGTTCTCACGCAGCCAGGCATATAACAGTAATGTTTATGCACTCCCACCGGAGTATGTAAATAATTCAGAGGTTATGCACGGGATTGTCTTGGCTGCGCCTGTGTCAGGCAGGGAGCAACTCTCTGCTCGACAGAGGAGGATTTTCAATGTACTCATCCCTCTCTTTACAAAGCCGTACACTTGACATTTTTCCATTCCAATTCAAGAGTCATCTTTGAGCAGCGTAAGCCTCACAAAATGTGTTTTTCTTCCCCCTTAGAGATCTGAAAAACAGCTGTGGGAACCGAGGACACTGCGGATTAATTATCACACTGCTGGTGGAAGTGAAACCAGCAATTCAAACTCTGTTTTTCCTATCGGAGATAAGGAGAGTTTTAGCCTATCACGAGACTCATGAAAAAACACCCAGCACAGTTTTTCAATAACAGCAACTATGTGTGTGTGTGTGTGTGTGTGTGTGTGTATATATATATCTTCAATGTCTATATATATATATGTATATCCACACACACATACACACACACACACACACACACACACACACACACACACACACACACACACACACACACACACACACACACACACATATATATTTTGACTACATACGTATAACCACTGTGAATCATTAAAGAGCTCTCCTGTGTCCCCACTACCACCACCCACGTAGGTCTCCATATAAAACATGCATCTTATGGGCATGTATGAGATAAACAGACAATTGCATATATATATAGTTTTGTCAAACATCTTCACCACAGTTAATTACACACATGAGGGTTCCAGTTCTCCACATAATACACACTCATTTACATATTTTATCAAAAGAAGTGTCATCAGTTAGAACAATGTGAATGCAGACACAAATGCACACTCTGTGTGCCGTACTTTATAAAGCAGTGAATCTTTCCAAATACCAGTTCTAGGTTAACAAATGACGAGGAAGACAAACGGTGCTTTGATCTGAATGTGACGTCAAGAGAGAAGTTCTATCCAACCACAGCCTCGATAATAAACTTAGTTATAAACTTTGAATGGTTCAATAAAATTGAAAACTCTACGCTTCTAATTAAATGGAATCCAAACAAATAAACAAAGTTAAATGTTGTGCATTATTGTCAAATGCCTTCTATTCCTGTTTTGTCAGTGGATTTGTGTTATATTTTTTTTTATTGCAACTTCAATTTTGTACACTACATCATACGCACATCAGAAACCATAAAACACACTTACATGAATGCAAAGCTTATCCAATGGATTTTAGGGAAGAATGGATTCAATGAATTGATTGATTGTATTATCCACTCACATTTCTCTTACAAAAATGAAATACAATCTGCTATCAAACACAGGTCTGGGGCGAAGAGTGATACGACTGCACAAGAGTGTAGCTCAGGTTTCATTGTGTAAAGATAAATCAGGGCCTTTTGGCAGCCAGGATCCTGCTTGACAGATGGAATCTGGAATCTGAATCTTTTTGGACCACACCGGCAGGCCTTATCCCAAGAATGAGATAAGATCAGATTTAGTTTATTCAGGCAAACACATGAGGACCCGAGTCAATTCAATTCAACTTCTTTTTAAAATTGCAACAGTTTTACTGCATAATCAGGACACACACAGTAAGGCGGCTTCGTGTGATACCTAATCTGTTCCAAAAACAACAATGCTGAGCCCTTGACATGCTTCACCAGTGGGAAGCCGGGGCTGTCGAGTGGAGTTTCCTCTTTGTTTTTTGTCTCTCCTAACACTAACCGTCTAAGTATGTCATTACATTATGAGCCTTGTTTTCCTGTTTTACAATTTGTTGATGATGGGATTTACTAAAATAAAAAATAAAATAATCGGTCAAACTAAAATGCAGCGGACTTGAAGTGGAGTTGTATTATAATGTTCTGCTTTTCTTGAAGACACAGAACACATGCATTTCATTCCACTCTAAGTCCTTGCTGTCTTTTCTTTTTTGGGGGCAAGCTAGAAAAAAGTTAACCTCATTCATCTCACGTTCAGTTGAACTAGAACGAAAACAAACTGAATGGACAACAACAGGAACAGTATTGAGATGCACTCGTGTGCGTAGAACCACTGTAGAGTGACCAGCACAACGAGAGCTCTGCAGGCTCCACATGTTGACCTTGTTTTCTTGTCCAGTGCTCCGGTACACTTTCCAAATGGTCTGCGCGTTTTTCAACTGTCTGAGGAATTACAGATGTTTTCCACTCAAGTGTGAATCTACTTGCTTTTGGGAACTTGGTAAATGTTGTTGGTGTCAGAAGTGTTGCTGACTAGTGAGTGTGTGAGCATGTGTGTTTAAGTGAGTAATGATAAACTTTGATATGGAGAGGAGGAAATGCTGGCAAAGAAAACTACAACTCATTAGGTTTACTCATAGGTGTAGTCTATAAGGTGGAATATTAAAGGTTTCCGATTCTAGTTTCCTGTGGTTACATAACCAGGTGATTCACTACTGGGTGCTTGCAGAGGAAGGCTCACTGAGGATCATGTGTCACAAGTACATGTGAGCTTTTAGAACTGGAAAACAAATTTGAGAGAAAAACTATTAATGGGATAAAAGGAGGTTTTGATGACAACTATGTTGACTGCACAGCACTACTTTGGCCTTACAGCAGTCTAAATCCCAAAAGCTTTTTAGTTTTTTAGAGAAAATGAAATCTCTGCTGAGCACTCAGCATCTCACTGCAAACACAACTGATGAGTAATCTTTCTGTTTAGCTGTCGCCTCTGAACTTCTCCTGTTTTTTTCTCGAACAATAAAGCAGATTTTTCAATCTTGGCAACAAATCAGATTATTTTGTATTCAATCAATCCCTTCTCATTTTCACCTGTGAAGATTTCTGTTTGACTGATATTCTGTCTCCCTTGCCAACAACCCAGTATGCACACATGAACGCGTCTCGTACTGGAAGCGTTCTCTCTTGTTTCCTGTCAGCGTGTCTGTCGCGGTCTCTCTTTTAAGGGTTCTCTTTCATGAGAATTGTCACCCAGGAGAGATGTCTCTGCATCTGTTGTAGGTCAGGCTGAAACTGAACATGTAGCACATAGTCGTGTCACATATCATCGACCTACCAGACCACAGGGTCACACTGGAAATCTGTATAATCTATAAAACGTCTTAGGGCAAATGTTAAAGTTCATCTGAGATGAAGATGAATAGATGTCTTGAAAAAGAGTGTTGAAAGTTCACTTGCTCTCTTTTGTTTGACTGATGTTTTCTCTCTTGCATTGAAATGAGAAGATGAATAATGGAAGGGTCTTGCTGTAGAAGGACTTCTACTGAAGGGTCTTTTTTTTTTGTTTTCAAGTATTGAGAGTGAAAAGTTGTTTGAAATGAGCCCAGATGTTATTATATGGTTCTCAGCCTCTTGCAAATCTTTAAAACCATTATGTTAACGCTGACATGTTATAACCATACTTTCACGTCGTAATAGTTATTGCAGTTTAGAATAGCTCATCAATGCCCTGTCAACCTTTTACCTGGTATGACTCTGAGTGTCATTGCGTGTACTGAAGTTACTGCATTTTGCATTTGTAACATGTGATTTGTTGCGATGCAAACATTTTCTCTGGATATATGAATGAATGAATGAGCCGCCATGTTTGAGTACCTCATTCATTATATTCATGTATCTACTCCAAACCAACCATCGGATCTGGCAGCGTACCGCTTCAAGAAGGCTCGTCAAGGGAATGAAGTGGCAATCGTGACTGAGTGCCACTTCAAACCCTGAAACGTGTGCTTTCCTGCCCACTTCATCTCCAGTATGGGTGGCTCACTTTCAGGGGGTCTGCATAATGTCACATCACCACTGAATAAGGTGTAATATCCAGCGCCAGTTGTCTGTCTCTGACACAGACTGAGTCACCATCAGCAGTCTCATTCACATGTGTGCCTCATGTTCTCAGGTGAAGAAACAAGAGAGCCAAGTTGTCGCCAGATACATTTGAAAAGTGGCCAAGTCACACAATTCTGGTTTAGTACCACTATGCTTATCAATATTTAGTTCTGTCTAAATGAATGCACGGCGAAAAGTTTCTTTTTAATTTCATTTTTATCATGTCCTATCATTGTCATGGCTTTTGGGGCTTTGTGGCTCCAGCAGTACTGTGCATGCATTAGAGGGACTTTATTGGCGTACATTAAGACCCTGCACTTAGCCTCATGCTGTGAGCTTGTTGGGGGAACTAGACAGCCTCAGAGGAAGTGCTGCCTCAGAGGCACAAATTGGGGCACAAATGCCCCTTTGGCAGATTAGCAAAGACACTTTTGCTAAGAAACCAATTAGGATGTAAATAATGCCATGGAATTAGGATGGGAAAGAAGGTGGTTTAAACTCCAAAATATAATTGTAATATTGGTGTCAAATCAGACAATACAGTAATGTTGGGTGCTGGCAAAGATGTCATATGTGTCCTGGATGTATCTTCATTTCAAGATAGTAAAGGAATGGATCATCACTTTATAATTAGTTGGAAACATTTTATATCTTTGAATTTAAAGTCTAATTTCCTGAAAGCAATTCAGTTGTTCAAGGTTATCGCATGATTTACCTGAATCAACAGCACAGAGAAGCAGAAAGAAAATGGTCTGTGGTCGATGTTTTTTTTATTTTTGATTCTGCTCTTGAAATAATATGATGATGGTGGTCATTTTGAATCTCTTAGGAAACTGATGGGCTTACATAGACTAACAATGTTTTTCTCTTCATCATTTTAATATGCAACCATCTGTGGTGATCCAACGAAGCCACTGCTGGGCCATATTATACAGGCAGAATATTTTGCTACAGAATACTCTTGCAGTATCCTGCCTTTGCATACATCTGTGGGGCTTGTTGACAAACACAAGAGGGAATACTGTGTGTCTCTGACGGAAGCTTGATTCCTGCAGAAATGCTAAATGGTTACAAACAGTACAATTCACTTTGGATGCATAAGTAATCCTGATTGTGCTGCAATCAGGAAGGATGAACACAAACTAAGTTGACGGTTTGGCTCTGTGTTGGAGTATGGCGGATTATATATGCTGATCTATGCACGTTATACTGCATGTACATGGGAAGCATAATCACAGTAGAAGCACGTTGGGATTTGAGCTATTGTTATCCTATGGGGAAGAGAGAGAGAGAGAGAGAGAGAGAGAGAGAGAGGGAGAGAGAGAGGGAAAGAGAGAAAGAGATTATTTTTACACCTCACAACTGTTCTGAAAGTTAACATTATTACAATTTTAACCATTTATTAGAATTTAAAATTAAACAGGTAAGTCTGTCCTGGCATGAATTCAAAATAATATAAACATTTAAGCGTTAGATGATTACTCTCTATATGTGAACCCACTGCAAGTCAGCTATAGCCTTGATCTGGGTTAATTGATCTAAAACCCTGGCCCTGCAATCTTTGGATTACTAAGGTGTAATAACAGCATTTAAGGAAGAATAAACAGAACATCCACACAGCATGGAGTCCTTAGCATGTGACATGCTAAGGACACATACAGGAGGTTGTGTCAAATACAAGTCAAAGCTCTTTAACCCAAGACCAATATATTATCTCAGAAGCGAGAAATACTGTGGATAAAACTCTTAGTGTGAATCCTGCAACGTTTCTGTGTTATCCGTTAATGGCCTTGGAACTATATCATTTGTTAACAGATACACATCATCTTGCTGTGTGGATATAAAAAAGCAATTACATGACTATGTGAGACCTTGAAGACACAAACATGGCATTGTTGAGAGACCATTTTTCACTGTGCATCGCAGCTCTCCAACCTATCTATCCATCTATCCTATACTGTGTTTGGTCTTTGTTCTCTCTTCTAACCCTCCGCTCACAGCTTCTTACTCCAGGGACACCATGTGAACAACACAACAAGCTGGTGGTGGGTGTCGGTAGAGTTGCTACTGGTGACATGTGCCGTGTCCATGTGTGTGTGTGTGTGTGTGTGTGTGTGTGTGTGTGTGTCTGTCATTGCTATTTACACCTGTGAGTGAGACAAAGCGTGAACAAAATTGTCTGACTGTGTGCCTGCTGTGCAGAAGTCTGTGTCTTTCTGTCTGTTAATTTCAGTGTGTGACTCTGACCCATGACTGTGTGTGCATGGGTTGTGTACATGCTTTTCGGTGTAAGTATGTGTCTTTTTACTCCTTACTTACATTTCAAATTCTTAACTTGGGCCTCAAGCATTTTATTTGAATTGTAGTTTTGGGAAACCTTGGCATTGCAATGAAGTGATTGGCTGATTAGCCTTCATGAAATACATTGTTTTTCAATAGTCTATAGCAAGCAGTTAACCTATAATTCATTATAGGTCAGGGAAAACAGATTTTTGATTTGTGTGCGGATCCGTTTCACCAGTTTGAGTCAAGTGGGATTGTGGCAACTTTGACTTTCGCCGCCCGTAGAGGTCAGTGGAAAAATGATTCCCCCCACAGCAGATTTAGTGTGGAGATGCTCATTAAGAGCCTTGCAGAGTTGCCACCATGGACCTTAAGACCTTCAGAATGAATCTCTACAGTGAGTGGCCTCTGCAGCTGGTATTTTACAGTCCGTTTAATGTTTCCATGGAGACTAGGATATGTGAGTATTTGAGCTCATATCAACACCACTGTGCCTTCTGTAAACCACTGTAAAGTCTTCTTTTTTTCCTTGTTCTCAATGATATACAGGATGGGGTTTCAGGCTTAGCAACAATGACTCTTCAAAGCTGCCCGTATAGAGCATATTTATACTGCCCCTCGTCTAGCACACACCTTTTTTCTTTTTCAGTGTCGATGTTATCAATGCCCGTAGCATAAAAATGAAAACTAACATTGCCGCTTGCAAACATACCACTGTGTCCCTCAAAATACCAGTGTACTGTATAATCCAGCACATCAGGCAAAGCCAAAATGCTGAGTCCAAGAAAGCTGCAAGCTGCACTGCCTCCCTTTGCCTTTTCTGCTTACTCGTACACTTTATCGGCATGCAATATTTACTCAAGACGTGGGCCTCCACCACACAGACAAGAAGATGCTGGCCTTTTGCTTCTGATTTCTGCATTTGCTGCTTGAATAATATTGCTCGTCCATTGAAAGACCTATCCATGAAGTTGTCTTTGATGATAAATGGGAGCTGTGTAAACAGGAGATGTGGGATATGTAAATGACTCTGTCTTTGGTGTGCTGCTTGGTCCCCAGTCAGATGTCACATGGGAGGATTCTCAATGTCTTGGATACAGAAGAGAGGAAGGTTGATATGAAAGGGGTTCCTGGGGGTTTGTGCTCATGCAAGCGCATGTTACAGAGGGAATTAGCTCTCCAACTGATGCAGGCAGTTGTTCAATTAAAGAGGACTGCAACATGAACCCAGTATACGATGCCTGAATCATTGACACCTTACATTTGGTGCAGCAAGCTCTTTTATTTGTTTGGAAGGATAGACTTTAGCATCTCCCATTATGGCTTTGGCATTTATACAAATTGGGTAGCTCTTGAAGCAGTGCTGAATGAATGATTATAAAAAATAATTTTAGGATTCCTTCAGATTAATAGCGAATGGTGCCTGCAGATGTGAAACGCTGAGTGGCTGAAAGTGGAGATATAAATAACATGTTACAATTAAATAAGTATCTTTTTCTTGTTATATCATTTTCTACATCACGCTGTGTACCAAGTTGTACCAGACGGTGCAATCATCTGGTTTAGATGCCTGTCAATAATGTTGATATCCCCTCATCTATGATATAACATCTTCATCTTCAAAATGTACAAGTTGAAAACACTGAAACAATAGTATTCTGTTCTGTTTCACACATACCAATATTTGTTTGCAGAAGGGAAATACTATTAAAATACTGTTTCCTCAAGGCCTGAAGTGTATTAAATGTGGAGTTTAAATTACACTGTAAAATGATGATACAATTTTGCCATACACAGACCAAGACCACTTTAAAAGCTAACTGAATGCAACCATTCATCAGTTTCCATAACATCCGCCCTAAAGGCTGTGTGTGTTTTCTCAGTTGCTTCCCCCTGATATTACTGTCAAGCACATCTGTTGTATTCACAACTTAATTTGGCTGACCCTAATCACACCTGAAGAGAGCTAATGACCGGGCAGTCGGTGTCACCCTACCCCTCATCTCCCTCCCCACTGAGACAGTTCCTGTGGTGAATGTAAACTAAGAAAGATATGGACCTTCTGATTTCTAAAAATGATATTTACAGGAATTTACAACCCATTGCAAAGGGCATATTTCTCAGGATATGAGAGGAAATGTATCTGTCATGGACACTGTTGAAACTGAGAAAAGGCTTTGATTGAATCCAGGTGAAGGACTGATGATAGGGTCTTACATTTAATGAAAGCTGGGTCAGATATAGAACATTATTGAAACACATGTTTTTAATAACTCTAGGATGTAGCACTAGCCAAAGGATGTGAGTGAAATAAATTAAGAGATAAAAGAATATGTGAAATCTGAGTGTTTTCTGTAAGAGTATCTCTAGAGTACTGAACAAATGTGTCTCAAGTAACCTGAGTGAGTTGAGCTATAGCATAAGCCTTCTATGTACTATCTGAAGACAGTGACACATCATTTTCAGGAGGCCATCTTGCCAAAAGTCCTGTATTTATTTCTCAATGTGAGAGCTGTGCAATACTTAGAGTCCAGAGAATCATAAGCCACAAAGCCTTTAAAACTCCCTCTCTCAATGTGCTTGTCTCTGTCTCTTATTAAGAACTGAACAGATGTATCATGACCGCCTCACAGGGTCACGTGCAGACTGCTACCAGGGAATCAAGTGCAACTCTGTGTTCAACACTCTTTGTGCATGAAGAGAGAGCGAGTGTAGCTATAGCAGAGACTGAGTGGAGAAACATCAAACACATCAACAAAATGTGAGATGTCTATGATGTGTGGATGTTTGCTTATTCATGATTTATTCATTTATCTTGCTGTGGCTTAACATGCCAAAGGCGTTGGCTGTCTTTAGGCACAAGATGCAGTTCTGACAGTTAGCGAGAACATTGGAGAACCAAACAGACTGTTCACCTCCTATCTACCTCTGAGGGGGAGATAACATCAGTGCTGGAGCACAAACACACACGCTGCACTATACAACACACACACATATTCCTATTTTGATGACTGCATAAGATATGCTAAAATATGCTAAATACAGGATACAGTGCTGCAGTGATGTACACGACAAATGGGACAAATTTCATTTAAACTGCATTCATGCTAACCACACTGTCTCACAAAATATTAAGCGTTGACATTTTTGGCTGACTGTATTTCATTGAAAGGTATATGAATGTATCTGCTTTGTTAGAATTAACCACTTTGATGTCAACCTCAACAATGAATTCTGAACATAAAACAAATTAGTAAACAACAATATTCTGCATAGCATTCTTTTCTATCTATTGCATCACATAATAGAAAGAAAAGAAAGAATCAGACTTCTATGAATGCTATGTTGAGATATAATTTACTTAATTGAATTGATTAATTTGTAATTATATTGGAGTAACAAACGACTGCAGACAAAGATTAAAGGATATGAACTTATATTAACAGACCGAGAGCAGGTTTAAAACATGCAACTAATCTCCCTGAGAAATGGAATTAAGTTTTTGAGCTGCAAACATATCACTACACACACTTAACAACTTCTGCTTTGCAGATCTGTTCTGCTGGGTTCGGGCTCGATCCTCTGCCATCTGTGATTGTTACAAGTATTTTTGTACAAAATTCATAAGTGGGAATCAAGTCACCAATGGTTTGGTACTTTGCCATGGTGAGGGACATTGGCAGAGACGTAGCCAAACACTGCATGATTGAATGATGATTGGCTCAAGCAGCAGTCGTAGTGTGAGGAAAAACCTCTTATCATGACTAAACAGGCAACACTGTTTAGCCATGATAAATCTCGTAAATGTGTGCCTAAACACAGTCTTTATTGCTTTACCACTGCAACTTACAATACATCATTGGAAATGAATACTACTCAATAGATTACAGTTACAGGGACATAAAGACTTACGTTAACCAATAATGGACGTTGTGCAAACAATCCTGCTTAATCTCCAAATACATTATGTAGATCAGTGTTTTTCAACCTGTTTTGAGCTGCGGTACATTTTCAACAATAAATAAATTCTGCGGTACACCAACAGCCAAAAAAGTTACAAAACGTCACAATGTAGCATAATTCAGTGTATATAGGTAATTATTGCGCTACCTACTGGCATGGAAAAGTACTGGTGTGCCGCGGCACAGTGGTTGAAAAACACTGGTGTAGATAATCATCAAGAAGAAAGAATATTATTTCTTGGGGAAAATCCCCACAATTGATGAGCTACAGATAAAATATGTAGATTAATCAAAACATGATGCCTTTGTATTTATTTATTTTTTAAATTTTGAGAGAGAGAGATAGAGAGAGAGTCCAAAAATTAAAGTGCTGTATTGTGAGCAAATAAAACACAAAAAAGAACATATTTGATAACAAAACAAACGTGCGAAAACAAAACAAACAATAATGTGCAACGTTATTTAACTTGCACATGCGTGCCTAAAAGTACAAGACTGATCAGATCATCATGAATCATCATCCTCAGCTGAAGGCTACTTTCCACTCAGAACTGCCGTTAATATTGCACGCAACACTTTTACAGCAGCATATTTGTCATGTGTCTGAAACTGCAGACACTCACATTTATAAAATCTGTAATGCCAGACAGGCTGAACACTGAACCAAAGATAGCTAGTTATATGTTAGCAGCATAATGGCTATTCAACTGATCTATCATCTGGCTGAGCTTTTTTTGCTTAGTATAAAATAAGGTACATATTTAATGTTTGTGTTATTATACCGTATTTTTGAAAAGTTGCATCAGATGGTGTGTTCACACCGAACGCGGCACGAAATTTCGTGCCGCGTTACTCGCGTGAGTTTAGTCGCTCGACTTTATGTAGTTAATTCCCGTCAACGCAAATTCGCTTTAACGCGTCTGAAAGGGGCCGGGGCTTATCTCCGTAAAAACAGTACCGTTTCCCCCATCCACCATTAAACTAACCACTAGTTCTGCTTTAAACTTCTTGTGGAAGTCCCTCTAATGTCGGACCATAAAACGCCCCCGTGTCCGGGTTCATAATGTAAGCGATAATATTAGGGATCGAGCAATTATATAGGAAGCTGTGTTCCAAGTTATGTTTCCGGTGCTTTTATTGTGGAGGGAGAAACGGAAAGGAAAAGAGGAGTGGAATTGTGGGATATACGTGTGTGAAGGAGATAAAACAGTGGTTCAAGTTACCCTGCAGCGTGTTTTCATTTTATTAGAATTACAAATATAGACACACAACAGACACTCGGCTACAATAATATCATCCGTAGCCGCACAACAGCGTCTGAATGACGGCCGCTGCCAGCGCTACTTCAGGTGGATCAACAGCCGTTTCAACAGCCAAATTTCGCGTCTGTCGCAACCAAACGCGTCTGTGCATTGACTTTACATGTAATCTGGTCGCGCGAAAAATTCGCATCGCGTTCGGTGTGAACACACCAAGAGACTTAACTGATTTGGGCGATCTAATGATGGTCTGTTTTGGGAACGTTATAAAAAAAAAGTAAAAACTAATGTGCTCTAACTAATTGTGTGGCATTTTATCTATAATTCTCTGTGTACATACATTTTCAGTGAGGAATCTGTCTTTGGTCAACAAAAAATATACCTCGACAGTAATTATATCATTTAAAAATCATACACGATAACCCTCTATTATTTTCTTACACATCACTAAGACAGCTGCCTTTCTTCCTCCGCCGGCTGAGTGAACTCCAAGAAACGCTGTCGCTCCTATAGGTCCAGCATTGAGAGTATCCTGACTTGCTCCATTATGACCTCCAGCGGCACCGTCCTAAACCGTAAGGCTCGTCAGAGGGTGGTGAAAACCTCTCAGCGAATCACCAGGATGGAGCTAAAGATGTTTCATTGACAATGAATGCTTCTCTGTAACTGTTGTGCATATAATGAATTAAGAACTTGAAATCAGACTTCTAAATAAATCCACTCTATGTGTCAGTCCTGGCCCTTTAGGGTCCAAAACAAACCATGATATAAGTTAAAATATCAATTTCAGCTCAATTTTGAAAAAAAAAACATTCGACACAGAAGCATGGGATTGGTTTTCATAGTTTCATAGTGGAGACGCATGGTCAATGGACTTATAATTGTATAGCGCCAATCAAGTCTTCCGACCACTCAAAACCCTATTACACTACATGTCATTCATCCATTCATACAGAGATGACAGGGGCGACCATGCGAGGTGCCACCTGTCATCAGGACTATTTAAGCATCAAATCTTCAGGCAAAACTTCAGTAACACCCAGTGAAAACACCCAGCATGCACCTGTTCCATTCAGCTCACAGTCACTTTGCATAGCATCTGTTACTCCACACCTTCTTCTACCCTCCTCACATTTTGAAAACCTCCGATCTATTTAAATGAAAACATTGAGAAAGTTTAAAGTTTTGTTGATAATGAGCTCACAAGGATCTTCATTTTAAAGTATGTGTTCCGTATGCTCTATTCCCCACCTTTGCCACAGGGGTTCAATGAGTTTCATTAGATTTTAAACAGATAATAAACATAAATGTGACATGCAGCGATGGCCCGAACATTGCATTGGCACCTGGGCTTGTTTATTGCAAAAACACCTGAAAAACTTTAAAATGGAAATTGAATATACTCCCCCTGGAGATTTTTGATGAAAGGATCATAGCTGGAAATCAAAATGCTTATCAAATAGACAGTGTGGCTGGCAGCTGCTACAGAAGTTAGATTTGAGATGATCATATATTCCCACGGCTCAACACTTGGCTGGAAATGAGAGATGAAGATGGATGGACAGATGGGCATGGAGACAGGGAGCCGCAGTGACATAGGGGAAGAAAGCAAAGCTAATGTCAAGAAGAAGAAAGTCATGAGCAAGACGGAAATGGACTCCAAAAATGAAGAAAAACTAAAATCAATAGCTCTGACATAAGAAGAAAAAGGGATCAAATGAATGTGTGTAATGAATTATGTGTAAGGAATTTATGCCATGCATGTTGTACAGATTACATTTAGATAATGGGACAATTAATGCCTTGTGGGCAATACTTGAAATTAATTACTAAATGTATACAAGTGTAGATTAGTGTGCAGTTGTCACCAAAAGGAAACCCAAATGTTGGAAGTATGTGGACTGACAGTTCAGCCAAAGTGTATTATACAGTAAGTATACAAAAATAGCCAGATCAAAATACAATAAATGCCCAGTAGTCCCAGGTGATATGGACAATGAACTCAAGACATTTAGTTTTCAGTGCATGATAATAATAATTTAAAGGCAGTTAGCAAACAGAACTTCCAATGCAAGACGAAAAGCCAGATCCCGATGACACAAGCGACAAAAGTCAATGCTCAAACTGTTAAATTCACACAAAATTCAAAACATCTTTGATTCCATTAATCAGAAAGTAAGTAAGTGTCTCTTAGGCAATCCTCTGTAAACTGCACCAGAAAAGTAGTTTGTAAGTGGTATGCACCGAGCCAATTTATTTCTTCAAGGTCAACAACAAAGGTAACAACAACACAGATAGTGAGCAAACATGCACTCCGCCATGTCTAATGCCTTTTCAGAATTGCCCACAATTCATCTGATATTATTTCTGCTCATTGATGAGACTCTGTAACATCTGTCATGCTTTTTAAATCACCAGGTGAAATGGGACATTGTCCTCGAGGAAAATACCATCCCCATCAAGAGAAATTCATTGTGGAGTGGAAGTATTGCATCCAAAAACAGAACCACCAGTGGCTTAAACCTTTAGGGGACAACTCCAATCCATTATATTTACTTTCTTTGCACGTTCTTTAGCAAGATAAACAATGATATTGTGATGGAAATATGGGTGAAATGTCATTATAAATACCTACCACATATGCTTAGCTTTAGTTAATTACTCCATTACGTGAGGGCTGCTCACCTTATGAGGGAACTTGATATAAAACCAGCTGAAGCAAAAATTGAGACATAACAACACTCACAATGGAAATTATTAGCAGACATACATAATAAGCAATTAGGCAGAATAGCAAGTTTAATAAAACAAAAATTAAAAAGCTGAATTGGACAAAATTCACTGTTTATATTAACTTGTATTTTGTATTATTACCTTTTTTCAGATTTGCTTTATTCTGTAATTGAAAATGACTATATTCTAATGAGTCACAAACACAGAGTAGCGAGGGCCCAGAGAAATAAAAGGCTCGAGACTTTTTCCGTAAACAATATTATCCTGCCCTTGAGCAGATGCATTATTCCATTGAAAGCATACACTTTATATGTAAATGCCAGAAGTGATGATTATGTTATACTAATCAAAATAGCCCTTTAATATTTTATAAGTTGTGGATGGAAGGCAAAAAAACAACTGCAGCTATGGCACTCAACCTCATGCCTTAATGCCTGCTAACACTTAAACTCTTGTTTGTTGCAGAGGTGTTGAGAACGCTAGAAGCCATTTTTGATGTGACTTGTTTTGGCTCGCGATAAGTGACTGTTACCCGCTCCTAAATTAGCATGTTTATTACTTGCTGCTGCCATGCCATGCCTGTTTGCATATCAAGTTTGTAGTCATATCAAGTTTGTAACCCTCCTACTTTTTGGTTTGATGTTGTAAAATGTTTAGGCACACGTTAAGTGGAACTATCCCTGCTTTCAGAGGAACAATATTCTGCTGAAACACTGAGCTACGCATTATGCAATATTCATCTTCACACATATTGCTGTGCTCTCTAGGCCTTACAACATTACAACCTGAACAGAACTTACAAAAAAAGAGACTTTATAATCAAAAATGTGTTTGTATTTTCACCTGTAGTAGCTACATTTATGGCAATTGAGGCTGAACAACCAATCGTAAACACAACATTGTTATCACCTTATAAAGTTCATATAGCAAACATTTTATCAAACAATGCATGTATATATCCAGCAGACACAGAGCAACAGTATTTACATGGAGTCCACTCTCTTTTAGCTCAGTTTTTGGACCAAATCCTGAGGTGGAGGAGTATCTGGCTTGTCAGAAGCTAAATGCTCGACATTGTTTACCAGCTAGATGGCTGATGGGCATAGAAAGAGGGCAAGCTGTGAGACTGAACCAAAACAGATAAATTGTGGGCCTGAAAACCCAACTAGTGAGCTGAAATATGCTCAAACACTCGATAAAACTGCAGCAACAGGTGTAGAGTGTTTCCCATTCATTACCGGCCGCCACAGTCTGAATCTAGTCCTGCCGGAAAGGGAAAGTGGTCAGCTTCACGGAACCTCTTGCCCAAAAATCTTTGCTTCCCAAGTCGATGGCTAAAATAGGTTTTGCTGACATCCCCTTTCACATAAGTACGTTGCATTCGACTGTTCTCTGTCCTGGCTCCTCGATGGTGGATGGAGCTCCCCTTTGACATCAGAACAGCAGAAAGTCTCTACATCTTCCGTCGCAAACTAAAAACACATCTTTTTCGAATTTACCTTGAATAAGGAAAGTAGCACCGTAGTAGCACTTTAGCTGCACTGAAATGGCTCTCATTGATAGCACTTTGTAGTTGAACTTTATTGATGAAATTGTACCTTATGGATTCTTGTGATTCTTGTTTGTACTCACGGTGGAATGCACTTATTGTAAGTCGCTTTGGATAAAAGCGTCAGCTAAATGAAATGTAATGTAATTATATAATTGATTATTGATCATTCATGTCTTCGTCTGGAAGTTCATAATTAGGCTATATACACTCAGACCTGTGTTGACCTGCCCTGCACCTCAGGTATTCAAAGTGCCTGTTCGTCTTGTTCTGTGCTTCACTGCAATGCTTCCCTCAGCATGTGTTAGAATATGAGACAGAGGGGAGATAAAGATGCTGTCGGTCCCCCAGGTATAAGAAATTAGGTCACGTTATACAATGAAATTAAAGATGTCGGTGTACAATATACTTGAGTCATTTATGCAGATTTTCAGGGTCTCTCTCAATACAGACTTGGGTGTTCTATCTGCAGATATTTTATTTCCCCATCTCCACATGCCTAAAACAAATTAGTCATTGAATATATTTTTGGCATAGCTGTGATACAGTTAATTAGAACAGAGGAACAATGCTTTCTCTCAGCTACTGTATGGAATATATTGTTTCTAAGTTAATGCTACATTCATTAGTGTTTAGGGGATCACATATTTGTCAGATCACTGTAAATAAGAACTTGTTCTTAATGATCTGCCTGGTTAAATAAAGGTAAAATAAAAAAAATAAAAAAATCATGTGGTGAGACCGACATGCAGCTCCATATTTAGCCTGACTGAGGAATCAGGTGTCTTATGAATCACATCTCTGAGCTTCATAAGACTGAGCAACTTCATCAGATTCATTTGAGATGGGAGCAACTGTTTTAAAATGATTTATCCTTGACAGAAAACGGAAAAAGACTGTAAATGAAGGTAGTTTCATATGTTTTTTTTTTTTATTGTTACTGTATGTGAATGACCCAAAACTACTCAAGATATTAGTTTTCTTATGAGATGAGCCAGGTAAATTTGATCAATTATTAAAAAGAAATCCTGTTGTTTGATGACTTCTGACATAAAGGAGAGAAGGAGATGAAAGAAAGTACTTCAAAATACTACTAAAATATATGGAGTATTTTTTTAACATGTTCTTACAAACAGGACCAACACATAACCTCTATGGCCGAAGTTGCCTTCATTTCAACAGTGTCCATTTCCAATGGCATCTGAAGTTATCACAGTAACAAGAAGATTCTGGAGGCATGCAGAGTATGGGAATAGAAAGGAAAAGTCAACGGTCAAGCAGCCAGACAAAACCAATTTCAAGTAACATAATGGACTAGCCCCTTCAATAGTTTTGGTCGCTTTGCTGGCACACTATCACCCGAGAAAGAACTGCCATATTGATGCTACTGTTTTATGTCTCTGGTGGTCGAAACAACTTTGTACGCCTTTGTACTGTTGGGAGGTTTTTGACCCATAATGACCGCTATGGCTCATACCCAACATCAGAGCACTGCAGTGACGAATGCTGTCTGGCCTCAAGTGAACCCTGATGTAGATTCCTGTGGTGGTTTAACCGTGGCGGTGTTGATCATAGTGCTGCAGAACCATGGATTTAAAGCCCCCCTAAATCAGCTGTAGAATACAAACTCAATGTGTAGTTGGAGGGAATAGAGTAGAGAAAAAGGGGTAACAAAATACATCAACATATTGCTGAGTATGCTAAAAAGAATCCCATCAACTGTGAAGCTGTCTTGAGCAGCTTATACTCAATCACACACACACACACACACACACACACACACACACGGACACACACACATTTGCACCACTCATTAAGGCAAGCTATTGTTCATGCTTTTTCAGGCTAGTGTGGTCATATTTACTTGAAACTGTTATATAACAAGGCAGTCTAAATGCATAACAGGAATTAATCCTTTAGCAAGATGAAAGACATTCACTGCCACATGAAGACATAAGGACAATCCATAAGAAGTGGGCTCCAGTGGTGTGTTATCTTGAGTGGACTGTTGCTGCATTACTAAAAATCACAATATGATCTCAGTTAAACATCTTCATTACCAGAAATTTGTACAATAAATCTGACACTTTCAAAATGGATATTCAGTCTTTTGATACATTTATTTCTCTGTTGCTTTGTATTCTGAAGTAAGCTTCTCCCTTAAGTCTTTTTTTTTTCACTGCAGTTGGATGCAGCCTAATCTCTTTTTGGTTGAAATTCTTAACAGCAGTTATCATCCCAGAGTGCCTCTCTCTCTCTCTCTCTCTCTCTCTCTCTCTCTCTCTCTCTCTCTCTCTCTCTCTCTCTCTCTCTCTCTCTCTCTCTCTCTCTCTCTCTCTCTCTCTCTCTCTCTCTCTCTCTCTCTCTCTCTCTCTCTCTCTCTCTCTCTCTCTCTCTCTCTCTCTCTCTCTCTGCTGAGGTGAGCAAAGTAGCTTAGATGTGGTAACAGGGAATGATTCTTCCGTGTGGCTGTACAGTGCAGGGACAGCTCAAAGAAGCTTATGCACATTTATGGTTATCAAAAATACTTTTACAGAGGCCTGAACACTTGTGATCTGAATGCTGGTTGATATCAGCATAAGTACCTCAGTGGTTATTTTCTAATATGCGTGTGAAACACTGCTTATAATGACCATGCCTATAATGCATTATACATAAATGTACACTGTGTTATGATCTGCTTATAGCACTATTTAATTATAGCTATAATTATAATCACTCAAAACTATTAATATTGCTTTATAACAACAATCATAGTGATCATGGAGCATTTTATAATGACCTATATGGTATACCCAATTTTCTTTCCAGCAATTATTAAGTATTATGATAATTGACCTTATAATAATTGTAAATGTTTCAGTTTTTTACAATTGTTGTTATACATCATTATGCATATGTATATATACTAATGCTTATAAATGATCATTGCTACATGCATATCATAATGCATTATTAGTATATTTATAGTACATTACAGACATGGTGTTACAGCGTTGCTCTCATGGGGTTCTGACAGATAATGTCAGATACAAGGGCAAGCAGTCAGCACAGCATGCTACAAGCTGTGTAGCGAGCCCAGTACCACAACGAGCATCAAACACATTCCAGCAGCAGATTGCATGATAAAACTGAGATTGATGACACTACACTAGTTATGCATGAGATAGTGCTTGTATCTTATTGCAGGGGTGTGTCCCCCTTCCCCCCCAACCACAACTCTCGCACCCTTGTGGAGGACTTACTTACTGTAGATGTACTACTACTACACCATTACTCAATTCCCTCAGGCAAAACATGTGTTCCAAGCCACCCAGCCCCGAAATTGCTCATGATCTTTCACCACTGAAAAAGAAAAAGAAAAAGAATAATCCACAGCTGAACGACTTCTTTCCACAGCTTCAACTGTTGTATCCATTCACTTATGCCTTGGCAGCAGTTGAAATTATTCCTGTTTTATATTGGCTTAAGCCATACGATTTTGAGACTGCCACTCACACATCTATTTTTTTTAATCATTTAGCATGATCTTATTTGATGTTACAGCATGAAGGTTAAAATAATGGTCATTTAATGGAATGTCTGGTGACACTGGAATAGCTGTATTGCTTTTTTTTAAGCTTTGAAAGTTAAGTAATACAAGACATTATAGAATCCAGGCATTAAGGGTGGGATCCAGAGGAGAAGAAGAAAGGACATTTTCCCAAGTAATGTATTACTTGTAGAATTCTCGGAGGTCTTATGGAGCCTTTGTAAATCATCTTTTCGATTCTGATGATGGATGGGCACTGGCGCCCCCATGGTTAAACAATGGTGCTTTGGGAGTCGTTGTATGTTAGGAAATGTGATTTTAACCAATTCATTTGAGAAATGGCTCGCTACACGTAATCGTTCCTTTCTCCCAAGTGCATAACAAGATGACAATGTTCTGCAAATACATAGCAGACAGAGAAAGGTGTTAGAGAGGCTGTCTCCACATGTGGAAAGCACTCAAATATATTGTTTGGTTATTTGGAGAGTTATGTACTTCCTTTCTTTTCTCTTTGCTCATCAGTGTACGGTCTTACTTAAATTATCCTTTTTTCATAAAAATGTAATTAACTCCTTAAAATGTGTAATTTTAAAACTTCTCTCAGACTAATTAAAAGTCTGAGGTTTTCAATGGGGTCAGGAGTGTTTCACTGTGCCAAACCTGGGTTGTTGTAGTCGTTCAGTCATTTTAATGTACAAGTAACATGCCACTGCAGTAATAGTGTTATATTTGCCAGGGCACATATACTGTGATAGTATTGCATATGCTTATTGTAGTTTACAATACAAACACAAATGAGTACTGTACATCCGAACGAAGTCCGTAAACTACAAGTACAGATCTACAGGAAGTAACTTTACTCTTACTTTTCTGTGACTTCCTGTATATTCTTTGAAGGTTGCTGAAAACTGCCCGACTTGACCGCAGCTTTTTGTTGATGCTGATAATTGAAGAGTTAATATTGGCAGCACTCTCTCTGCCTGGTAATCAAAAAACGTAATATATTTAATTAAAACAATTATTGTATATAAATGAAAGTTTTAGTCCATTTAACAACATTATTTATCAGCAGATAGGAACATCTCCTTGTTTCTGCGTCACTAATTGTATGACAAATGATCAACTTTCATATACAATTATTTGAAATGGTGATTGTTTGTATTTTAACATATTCATATGTTTATTATTCTCTTTGATGTTAATTGTTACTCTGTTTAACCATGACACATGATTACAATATGTATAGATCATCAACTTTTAGTTGACATTTATTCATGTTCACGTTAGATGTCCTTAGCATCATTAGACATTTCTTTTACTGTACTTATTGGCAGTGAAAAGGCTAACGTTTCCATTTAAGGTTAGAAAACTGGAGAGAAAATCAATAAGAACCTCACGTTATCATACACTCTACTGAAGTTTTGACTATTTCTGTGCAATCCAGACTTTTCTTTTTTCCATTACGGATAGATAGTGAATAATAACTCTACAAAATAGAGGGAAAATGCAATTCCTATTAGGTCTAATTACTTATCCCATCTATCCTTGGGAATGACATGAAGATTAATGAGGCTCTCCACTATTTTAAGCAAGGTTATTTAAATGAGTGATTTTACTCTCCTTATATCATTGCATTAATCTTAACACAAGACAAGTACGTTTCACTTTTTTTTATCATTCAAGATCGCTCTCCGTATACTTTACCATTATGTCTTCAGCATCCATAGGACAATGACTGGAATTATAATGAACATAATAGCTTTAGCATTGTAGCCCCTGCTCTAGTGATTAGAAGTATTAAGGATCAGCATTTTGGGTTTAGTTTAGTTCACATGGACATCACAGTAGCATTATAAATGTACCATTTCTGGACCAGATGCACTGCGTTTAGTGTTTGTTTGCAAAACAGTAATTCATAACACATGTCCACAGGCCTCTTTAGAAAATAATAACAATATACAATATAATAGATACATGTCCTAGGGGTAATAGGAGTGAGATGAATATCAGTTATCTTTTAGCAATGACTTAGTACCTCTATTATTGTCCATGCTAATGAAATGTAAAGCAGAAAACAAGAGCCAGTGAACATAAAAAGTGTAATCTAAAAATTCCACGTAATCCAAGTAATTAATTGGCAAAAGACTAATAATGGATATATATATATATATATATATGTGTGTGTGTGTGTGCTTTTGTGCTTATATATATGTGCTTTTTGACAAATTTACTGATATATTCCCAGTGTACATTGTGTGCAATAACTGAAGTCAGCAGAATACAATTCACAACATTCAAGTGAGTGGTTGATAAGTTAGAGTGCTGAATACAAGCTTAACAAACTTAAGAAGGAACAAAAGCATCAGTGAAAGTCCATTAGAACAACAAGTAAATCTCACTATCTGTTGCTCTTTCTCAGTGTGATTCTGTCCCTGACTTCCATGAGCGTCTCTCCATCTCTGCCTTCTTGATGGGAACATTCACAAGGGGAGAGATCTTTGTGTTGTGTTCGGTAATGGAGCAGAGTTGAGTGGAGCGGAGCAGAGATGGCAGGGAAAAGCACCAACTGTGCCCTCCTACGCGATAATATTGTGATGTTAGATTACCCATCAGCCTGTTGGCACTGCCTTGCATCTCCTTGAACCCACAACCCCGCTGAAGAGCAGCCAACTGCTAATGGTGTTTTTCTACAAAGAGCTCTTGTCTGCATCCACTGCATTGTGATACCCCGCTCCCTCCTGCCTATTAACGCCTGCCTATTAACGCTCTCATTTTTCAAGTATGTTTGCCAGTGTGCTTTATTGTAATACACACAGTGTGTCACTCCGTATGGCTTTTTTTGTGCATTTTCATTTTAAACAATGTTTAAATGTCTTCCTATACATGTACATTTGATCAGTATAAGAGAAGCCACATTACAATGTTGTATTGCTTCAATGCCTTGCTCGAGAGAACTTAGCACAGCGTATGTGACACCAGCTTTTTCCAGTTGCAACTCAGAGCTGAAATACACCTGCCTCTCAATACTGGGCATTAAACCAGCGTTCTAATTTATTTTGCATGGAACAAATGAACTAGTATTATTATTCACGGAGAGTATCCCTGTTTATGCTGTGATTATAGTTATAGACTAAAACTTACAGAGCTGTTGTGCATTCAGACCGAACTTATGAAGGCAACGTACTTATTTGTGTGTAAGTCCCCAATTAACACTTTTACCTAAGTTCCAATCACACACATCTCTGGTGTGTATAGATCGTGCACATACTATCACACCACTGAGTCATAATTTCACTTGCTTTTATTAACAGGATGTCAGTGACTCTCTCTTCATTCACACTAAGTAAACATGTGAACTGCTAATCACAAAGTTCTCTAACATTATTAGGTGATCACCAGAATGTCTTAAAGGATACAACACAACTGGTTGGCTGGGAAATGTATGTAATATGACTGGTGGCTGTTGCTTGTGGTGTATAATGCTGAATGGCTTTTATTGTGTGTTATGTTTCTGTATATTGAACATTATTTTAACAAACAGCAAATAATAGCAATTTTGACAGTAAGTACAGGGCTTATATTGTAAATGATCATTTGAAAGTTTTGAGCCAGTAGGACATTTACAACGTGTTATGATAAATTCCAACATGTAAGTGAGAAGCTACACCAGTTTAGAGGTAAAAAAAAAAAAAAAATCATAAATCCTAAAACCCAAGTTATATTTTTATGCACTAGACCAGTGGTTCTCAAACTGTTTTCAGTGATGTACCCCCTAACCAGCGCAAAGTCTGATTTAATATAGACTATATACAATTCAGTTTATGAACATACACTTACATTGTATTGATTATTCATTAAATAACAATTTCTAAAGTATAAAACAAAATCTCACATACCCCCTGGAGTGCCTCCACGTACCCCCAGAGGTACGCGTACCCCCATTTGAGAACTACTGGACGAGACAGTATGGCACGTCTATGATAGCGTGGATCCAAGCTGGGAAAATGTCTATTTACACTGCTTGCCTATATGTTGCCCTCCAATTATCCTAAAGTCAGTTTTCCATGGATTTTGCCCGACGTATTTCCTTACGCTGAATAAAGTCTTTTCTAGAGAACATATTTAGCTTAAAATGTAGGTACAAAATCTCTGCTTTATACTTCTTCTATTCTCTTGTCAACATTGCATTGCATGTGGCGTTTCACTTTACCACAGCAATATGTTGTGAGTGAAGGGAGAAAAGACTGAGGAGGCTGATGTGTGAGAGAATGAGAACAGATAGCTAAATATGGCTAAGCGGGGTGGGGGCGGATCAAGTTAATTAGTAAGGTGAGCATAGAGGTCACAGCACGTTGAATTTGCATACATGGCAGGGGCTCATTTACATTCAGAATTGCAATTCGTGAATTAATGAATGTTGTTGGTAAAGATAAGATGGAATGTCTGTCGAGGATTCAGAAATAATCAATAGTTGATCAATGCATCGTTTTTATGTGGATTTCTACCGTAAGGAGCTCATGATTTTTGTTTCTAACATCTACGCATAGTCTACATTGAATACAATCACTTAATAACACATTTATATATTTAGTCCACAGCTTGAAATCCACACCTTTGGTTCCTAAGCACTGTAATGCAGAATTTCCCAAAACTAAACTGAAACATCAAAGTCTAAAAGGTAACATGTGTCCCAATGTTCTTTGTGTATTTCTTGGCTTGATTTACAGCACTGTTGCCATGAAAAGATGATCAAAGTGTTTAATCTTCTAATTTACGGGACCACACATTCAGACACGATGACAGTTGCAGCCTGCTGGGAATGTGTGGATGTGTCATCCTGTGATGAGTGGTCAACCCTAAACAGCACAAATCATGACATGTTTTTTTCTCAGTTGCCTCTGGTCTTCGTGTTTTCAACTGTGAACCGGCATTAATTATGTTCTACGTAAACAGATGCTAAATGGCTTTGAGCCTTTTGTGTGAACAAGGCTACCTGTGGATGATCACAGGATAGGACTTTTAAACTGCATAGTATATTGAGCTGGTGCAATGGAAGTACATCATATTGATGTGCGTTAACAACTGGAGGTGATGTGATTTGATGATCAGTGGAACAATGTCCTGGAGGGACAGCTGGATTATGGCTTCCAATGAACAAAGCCCATTTAGGACAAACAGATTATGGGGTTTACTGTAATCTGCACATAATGTATTTTACTCTCTCCTTTATCTCCTGTATAATCCGCTACAATCCCATTTAATTTAATTGGCCTACAGATTATCTTTAGAAATGTAATTGTCTGCCTCGAATGCAGTCAAATTCATTAAATGTATTTTTCCAGGATGAAACAAAGAAATAAAAAAACATTAATGCATTTACCTTTCTACTATTCTCGCTTTATGCATTCTTCATAATTAATTTAGTAGATATTCCAGTGATTTTTAAAAGAGAACAAAAAAATAAAAGAGCTATTCATATATATTTGTGGAAAGAAGTTTTAAATTCTATATTCATAGTGAAGTGCAGACATGGACTGATTAAACTGTATAAATTAATTTCATCAGGCGCTCAGTCAGACAAGATCATTCACCGTGGCAGATCGTTGATTTACTATCAATGCTGTACAATAAAGACGTGTTCCTTTAATCACTTCATCTTCTTTTGGTGAAGTCCAGCCCACCGCCCTGTAAAAGTGACAGTGTTATTGTTTCATTTCCCGTACTCCATATATCTAATTTCCGCTCCCCAGGTCTGTTCTTTCTGATGAATGCATTTTATATTGCTTTATTCAGGAGGGCCGTGAAATTATGAAAAAGAAAGGCAATATCAGATCTGTAATGTCAGCATCAGGGGTATTTTTAAATTACCTTATATGTCTTGAATTTTAATTCCAGTTTTTTCTTAACTTAATAACTTGATGCTGTCTTATGTTAAACTGTATCATTAAGCAGGCTAAACAAAATGAGTCAAACTGCAGGAGTTTAGCATCATCAACTTCAGTGCTTTACATTAACGAGCAGGATGTAATCTTATGTTATCTTGGAGCTGTGACTGACTCCATCTGAGGGAACTGCATGTCCTCAATCTAAGTCATATTATTAATTGTACAATTTAAATTAAGAACAATAATCATTGATTTACACCTTGGTCTTATGATTTAATATTTAGTTGTTGCTTTTAGCAGTGAGGATATTCCATGGAGACATGTTAAATGGGTACCTGAACATGCTAACATTTGAAGTGTATGAAAAAGCAGAAAAACATGAATCCACACTTTTTGATTTATATTTTTGTTATCTTGTGTAACACAAAATGCATATCCATTGAGGAGACTTCCAAAACAAATAACTGAGTGACAATTAATCATTTAGAAAAACACATTTGACAATTAAACAGTGAAAATAGTTAATGATGCTCAAGTTGTTTTTGAGCATATTTTTAGTCCATTAAAAGTGTGAGCCATTTATCAATTCCAAATGATGCTATTAGCACAGAAGCAGATTTTGGAAATGTCACCACTGCATCTATTCATTTCTCAGGTGTGAAATGATACATATTTTAAATATGTAAAGAGTGTATATATATTTATTTTTTTAATAAATGATCCTGACCTTCTTAAAAATGAGATTTTAAATGCAAATCACATCTGCAGTAGAGGGAAAACTTCATCTTGTTGAAAACACTCAATATACCAATAGCATGAGCTTTGGACATGGTTTCCACCTGTTACATGAGCATTATCTTTTCAAAATAAACTTCCACATTCACAGGATGTTAGATTTAGGCCATACAACCACTTAGTTAGGTTTAGGAAAAGAGCGTTATTGACATTAACTTGTCTGACTAAAGACTAACATAAGTAACATGAATAACAACAGCCATGAAAGACGAGTGACATGTCTGGCATACTGACAATGGCAACATTTACTTTGGCAGTGGACACAAACTGCACTCCAGGATAAAATCCCTGTTTGATTGACCTTCCTATCCCTGCGTGGACTATCTTTTATTTCATGTGACTTGGTCTGAGCATCCAATAATGATGCGGATGGGTTTACATTAGGGATGCAGCGATACCACTTTTTACAAACCGATACGAGTACAAGTATTTTTATTTGTGTACTTGCCGATACCGAGTACCGATACCGATACTTCTTAGATTTGGTCTCCATGAAAGTGCAATTAATTTGGAGGCAGATTTTATTTTATCCTCTGCAGATTATGTCAAGCCTATAGTACAAAATTAACAGAAGGCTATCCCAAGCTTTAAACTTCTTGTGGAAGTCCCTCTAATGTCGGACCATAAAACGCCCCCGTGTCCGGGTTCATAATCAGAATCAGAATCAGAATCAGCTTTATTGGCCATGTGTGTTTACACTCACATGGAATTTGACTCCGGTTACACATAGCTCTCACTGTACATATATACACATTTACAATAAGCAAGATAAATATTTAAAAAAAGACATTAGAAAGAAAAAGTAGTCCAATTAGTGCAGGTAGTGCAGATGGGGGAGTCTGATTAATTGTTCATCAGGGTGACGGCCAGTGGAAAGAAGCTGTTCCTGTGTCTGGTGGTTTTGGGTAATATTAGGGATCGAGCAATTATATAGGAAGCTGTGTTCCAAGTTATGTTTCCGGTGCTTTTATTGTGGAGGGAGAAACGGAAAGGAAAACAGGAGTGGAATTGTGGGATATACGTGTGTGAAGGAGATAAAAAAGTGGTTCAAGTTACCCTGCAGCGTGTTTTCATTTTATTAGAATTACAAATATAGACACACAACAGACACTCGGCTACAATAATATCATCCGTAGCCGCACAACAGCGTCTGAATGAGGCCGCTGCCAGCGCTACTTCAGGTGGATCAGCAACAGTTTGATTCAAACCGGCGGGACGGCAGTAATTTGCGTCGCGTAACGCGACACACATTACTCTACACACCTTGCTGCAAGAGAGCGACGAAAGAGCCGTATGCGGCTCTGGATCACGGGTTGCCGACCCCTGCCCTAGACGTTGAAGTCAGGTAGGACAACAAATCTTTTTCTCCACAAAGCGCGACCAGTTTGTTGTAGCGAAATACTGTTGAGTGGTATCGGTTCTTGGTATCGACAATTGAAAACGAATACGAGTACGAGTATTTTAACGCAGTATCGGTATCGGTGCATCCCTAGTTTACATTGCAATAAGTTGAAAGCATGATGAATCAGTATCAGACAGCGAGGGGCATGACCAGCCGTTGTACATGACGGGTTGGGAGCAACATCGGATTGCTCATCGGATTGCCCTCAATAAACTGTTGCAGTTTATCGAGGGGATTGGCTGGTTCCTCCCAAGAGGCCACAGGACACCATCTGAATGGAGTCCTGTGCTGGGTAATCATCACATATAATTTCTCGGACACATGTACACACACGCACACACACCATCTTCCAAAAGAGATTGCTTGAGAGGCTCACTGATCTGAAAGACAAGGGTAACAGAGAGATACAGAACAGCCATCACTCAAGGGGCTCCTGCTGAGTAGCCTTTCATGAAGCAATATAAAACAGAGCAATACTTGACCGAATCATTTAGACACAGAGCCGCAGTGGACAGGAGGACGACTTGACATTGAGCGACAGTGCTCTCAAATGTTAGTTTTTTTCTATGCAAGTGCTCAGAGCATCATCCCTTCTGACAGCTGTTTTTGTTATGACTTGTCAAGGTATATATAGATCATAGGTAGAGTGTTTCACTCCGCTGGGTTTTAGAGTGTAGACAGATAAAGGATATACTTCCATTGATGTGGCTATAATGGCAATGTTTCACTTAATGCAGTGCTCTGGTAATGAAACTCCTGTTCCATCTCTGCTCACCTTAAACTTGTAATGGAAAAAGTTTTCACTTTGTTGACAAGCACTGATGCACACGCATAAGCTCTCTCTCTTGCTCTCTCTCTCACACACACACACACACACCACAGCAGATTAGGTTTTTATCCAATAATTTGACTTTTCTTAAAAGAAGCAAGCTTTTATTTTGAGTGAGATTAGCCTTTTAGGCACCACATTTTTTAGGGGCAACATAAAAAAGAGGTCACTGTGATGGCGCGCCGCTGGTTACGGATGCAAAAGGATTTGGCAAACTAAACAAAAAACGATGGATTGTGCAGCAAAATTACTAACCATTCCTCAACTTTTTGAGCATTGTTGCAACATCAGCTGGAAAGCCCTTCAAACACTATTCAGAAACCACTGGTCATCTGTTAAACCTTCCACCACCTGGATCAAATGTTATTGTAAAAAGAAAATGGCACCTCTTATACAGCTCCCTGCTTGTAACTGACATCTATAGCCATACCCACAACCTTAAGAGTAGGAATGTTAATAATTAACCAACAATACAAATGTTTAACTATTAATGTTAGCAGTTAAATAGTTCAAGGGGCAGTGTGTAGTTTTAGTGTCAAATACTGGTTTGTCGCAGGTTGCAACCAGCTAAATACCCCTCATAGCCCCTGTCGGAGAACTAGGGTGGACTACATATTATATTACATATACAAGATTTTCAAAACAAATTAATTCAGAACCAAATTAGAAGTTACTTAAATGTAGATTATAGCTAAACATTGTTTCTAAAGCACCAACAGTTATGTTTACAACAGCAGTCACTATATAAAGTAATTAATATCTCAGTGGAAACATGTAAAATGTCTTATGTCCTCTACCCTGCTGGCTGATTATGAAGTTTACTATAAAAAAAGCTTTTGTCCGAGCACCGGTGGACTATTGATTTAGGTTTCACGTTTGTTTTACATGTTCACAGTTGGCTTTTTTTTTACTCGCAAATATTGTATTGCACGTACAGTAACAAGTGTAGTAGCTGTCAAATCAAGTATCCTTCACTTCATCTGGTTCACTTTACCACAGAGGCATATGTGCTCTGTGCTCGCGCTTCGTACAAATGTATGTCTGTGTTTGTGTGTGCGTGTAGTTGGAGGAGCTCAGCCCAACAGAGCAGAGCAAAGGCGCCCAGACTTGAGGAAAGATCATTAATAAAGCTAGAGCTGGGGCCAGCAGGGGTAATTATAACTACATTGCATTCAGAGTAATTTAGTTCCAGGAAATATTTGGACATCCTATTTCTAATGTTCGCAAGGCAGCACATGATACACAAAACCGTGCAGGCCCAGGTTGGTATCTACAACTGCATAGCAATTTAACTCTTATTTTGTAGTATGACATGTCCTCGTGGGGCGACTGTGGCTCAGTGGTTAGCAAGTCTGTCTTTCAATCAGAGGATCGGTGGTTCAAACCCCGGCTCAGCCAGTCTGTGTTGTTGTGTCCTTGAGCAAGACACTTAACCCTAATTGCTCACTGTTGCTGTGTCTATGGTCTACTGTATATCATGTAAGTTGCTATGGATAAAAGCATCAGCTAAATGTAATGTGGTAAGATGTACAGTACATGATAAACAGAAGGGGACCCAATATAGACCCCAGAGGGACACCACACTGCAGATGAAGAGGATGCATTACAGAAAAGGATCTGTTAGACAGATAAGATGTCAACCAATCCAGCTCAACATCACTGATACGAACATAGTTCTTTAGATGGCTGATGAAGACATTGTGGTCCAGAGCTGAGGTCAAGAAGTATGACAATGAAATACAGGCCTGTCGGCTGCTAGCAGTGTCATTCGTGACCTTGCAGTCTCAGAGCTGTGAAGAGAATGAAAGCCTGACTGAAATTTCTCAAATATGTCATTATCATTGATAAAATAAATCAATTTGTCAGGATCCCTGTCTGACCCGTTGTGTTTAACCTCTGTTTTTCCCAAGGCTCCTCCCCTCTTGTGTCTGTCATGTGTCTGTTTGTTGTGTTTGCCAGGTGGAGGCTCCCGCTCTCTGGAGCCTCCGCCTGGCATACACAACAGTCTTTTCTATTATCTTCATGACCAAAACCTGAAGCGAAAATGTAATTGTCAAAGTATCTCAGAGGGTGGTACCAGACAGCAGCAGGAAGATGTGCCTCTGAGCCACAATTCCTGTTCCTTGTTTGCATAAGTCCAATGAAATCAGGCTCCTAGCAGATACAACTATTTACCCAGCCATGGGGCATGCCCTTAAACATGACACAGAACTTTTTGTTTCCTGTTAGCTTTCTCCATCTTTTCATATTTCTTTTGTAGCAATGTGTATTGAACTTTATTTAATCAGCTAATCATATTGCAATTAATATATGTGTATGTATCAGTGTAACTTAGTGGGCAATGTAAAGCAACACAATCTGATTTGGTATGTTCACACAGGGTAGCACTATTGCTACATTGAAAGAACATGTTCTGCCTGAACATATTTGTTTCCTGCAAATGTGAGGGGTTTACGATCATGGTTTACGATCAAGGTTTACGATCAAGGTTTACGATAAGGGTTTACGATCAGGTAAAACTTCGATCTTCTCTTGAGAATAAAATTCAGTGTGTAATACTGTCAGCACATGCCGAGTAGATGTTACGCGGTTGGATTCCCTCAATCCAATTACACCAGGCACTTGAATAAATGGAGTGAATAGTGACAACCTGTAATTATCATTCTAAGTATTTTTCCGAAGAGATGTATTCTTTCTGCACCAAAGTATTTAATCAAGATGGACTTTGCTCGGGCTGACAAATCAGATGGGAAAAGATAGAGCAGCGAGGCCAGCAAAGCCCTCCATGCCCTCCCTTTACATGTCCAGGCTTAAATGCAGTTTCCATCCATCAACAAGATGAAAGTAAGCTACAAAGTAAGTTAATGCTTCACAGAAACAATCAAAAGTGAATTAAACCTTATTTGAAATGCAACAATCAATATTTGAGGTTGAACTAATAATTTAGAAAAAAAATGTTAAGGTTGTGTTTTCATTCCCATTGTGCCTAATTTCATTTAGACAGTTTTAGTGTTTTACCCAGAAGGCAAAATCATTTAATTTATCTCTTCAATTACATTACATTACATTTCATTTAGCTGACGCTTTTATCCAAAGCGACTTACAATAAGTGCATTCTACGGTTACATACAAGAATAAGAACAACAAGAATCAAGAAGGTACAATTAAGTGTTAACTTCATCATTTGGAATTCAGCAGGGACTGGTGGCAATTTGCTTTCATTAGACATTTTCACAACTACTGTACTGTACTTGATGCACAATGTTGCTGGTTGACAGCAGCTTCGAATCATTTGAAAACGTATAAAGGTTAATTCAGGTTTGCCATAGCCATAGGATTTAGGCCAATACCTTAAACAGAGAATATTGAATTCACTTCCGTATTATTTAAAAACTATTCACTTTGGGTACACCTTCAAATCTGCTTTTTGTTAAATTATTCATGATTAGTGCATAATTTATTACACACTTGTTTGTGACTTGTTGCCCAAGGGCGTAGTGTTTTGTTTTTCTTTCCTTTGGTGAATGTTTGAGACATGCTGTAGTTCTGAGGCTTTGGTTGTAGAATGCTCAATGCTGCTTTAACAAGTTCAGAGTCTGCCCTTGCTAGCAATGAGGATTCTTATTTTCTTACTCTGCTATGGTCTGAATACTAAGAATAGGAAAACCTACTGAAGTTATTCTTTAGTTACATATTTAAATACTCTTTCACTGATAAAAACATAGATGTTAACTATCATAACGGTTTTCACTGCACTGCTACAGAATACTTGTTGAACTATAGAATATTTAGCATTGTCTCTTACTTTGCAAATCATTCAGAACAATAACAGCTTTAATACATTTAAGTGAGTTTTTGATAAAAAAAATGTATATCTAATAATATGAAAACAGAAGTTTTAAAACACTGTTAGAAAGTTATTTTTACATTTAAATACAAATATAATTAAATTAAATAAAAACCCAAAACTAAATACATAAAAACATACACAAAAATGAACTATAATGTCATAAAACATACAGAAAATCTATTCTTTTAAAAGTGATTTAAAAGACGACAGCGGGTTCGCTGCCCAGATTTCCTTCAGTTGAGGAGCTCTGACTGAGAAGGCTCCATCACCCTAATGAAGGAATCTGGACCTTGGATCAACACCGATTGACTCATCTGAGTATCTCTGGGTGGGGTAAGAAACATGGAAACAATAAAAGATCTGATAAATAACTTGAGGCCAGGCCTCTAATGGCTTTGTACCTAATCAATAATTTCTTAAAATAAAGTGTAGGGTAGTCAGTAACGGTGAATTTAGATCATGTTTTCTAGTCTAATTAAAAATGATGTACATCTCAAAGAGGACCATACTCACAGGTGTGGTGCAGCTAGATTAAATGTGAATGAGCTCCGCTCCTGAGAAACCAGATATTGATCAGAAAGCACTAGACTCCTCTGACCCTTGACCGTGAACGCTGCAGGTGTGGACTGTACCGCTGTGTGGGCTATGATCTAACTTGCAACCGAACATGCAGGTCTGTCGATAAATCATAAGCAGAATGAGTCGGAACAACAGGGAGATGCCTTCAGCTGTGAAAACTAGCATCATGGGTCAGCGTTATTATGGTACAGTACCTTACATCACTCATCTCCACAGGGACCAATACAAATCATTTGGCCTTTGTTTAGATAGCTGGGTGTAACAGAAGGTGGTAAAGCAGCTTACCACCTGGCAAATGCAAAATGTAAATAAACTATTATCCAGCACACATATATATATATATATATATATATACATATATATATACATATATACAGATAACCATCCGTTTGAGAGACAAATAGAGGCACTCTAACTTTAAGAGCACATATATTAATTTCATTACAAACTAAATATTGGGATTCTGTCAACAATGTATATCATCTAATCTCTACTTCACCTATGGATTTATTATTTACATTAGACTATGTGAGGCAGGGGCGTGGTTAAGCGCGGCTGCAGAGGGGGGAGAGCGAAGGGAGGCTCAGGGAACAGGTGCGGGCAATCGGGGAGTCACACCTGGGACTGATGGGGTGCAGGTGTGTGAGTGTATGAGGGGAAGCATTTAAGCCGCTCAGTATGGCCCGACGGGGCAGGAGAGGACAGAGAGAGCGGAGTCACGGGGAACTGAAAATAAAACTCCTTAAAACCAATCCCTGCGCCGTGTGGTCTGTGGCCTCTGTGTGAAGTGAATCCTCGGGACACGAACCCTTGTTACAGACTACAAGTTACAATTTTATTTTTTCATCAGTGGAATAGTGGCATGATGCATCAGCATATGGAAGTGACTTTATAACTCAATACAACCAATACAATAATGTTGTGGAGCCGAAAGATAGCTGCAACAGTTATCTAAGCCTCCCTAATCGTGTCGAAGGAACTGCACAGACAGCATCTATGAAAATGTACTTATATATGTACTTGTAACTCAAAGTGAATCACTGGGGTATCAGAGTTAGCACGCAGCGACCAGCGAGACAAATCTCTGCTCCTGATCAGAGGAGACACTGCTTCTGCAAATAGAGCTCTCCTGCCCTCTTCACACAATGTTTTTTTTTTTATTTTATAGATTTCTAACAACCTAAGGGGACTTACTCCCTGAGATGTTGGGTTACCTTCTAGCAGACACAGTTCAACTGCTACCAGAAGTTTTACCCCAAAAAAAGTATTTTAAACACTCAAAGCACTGTACACTACATTTCATCATTCATCTATTCATACACTGCGGACTCCAACCCCTAAAAGAAGCAGTTCATTCATGCTCCCAACACACATGCTATTTTCTTTTTAAAATTAATATATTACTTATCATCTATCCATCTTATTTACCTGCATATTCCTGTTGAGTTCACTGGGGAGCTGTAGCATGCATGCATTTGGTGAAATGCAGAGAGAACTCTTGACAGGTTGCCAGTATATCACAGAGCTTGCACAGACAGACACATTCACACCGTGGAATTTAAAGTTCCCACATCACCCGATGTGCAAATGTTTGGACTGTGGGAACTTGCCTGGACCTGGAGGAAACTGGAGGAAAATGCAAACTCCACACAGTTGGCCCAGATCAGAATCAACCCATGACCTTGTTGTTGAGGCAATGTGTCTGTGCCGCTGTGAAAGCTGAGAAGTTCAATATGTTTAAACTTCAGTCAAAACACAGACAAACAGTATACTAATATTGTATACTACATATGATACAGTCTGTTTGATTCCCTTGGGGTTTGCTATCATGAGTGTGTTCTACAGGGATTACTAGTCTCATTCTTGCAAAATACTGAACCTGTGGCGGTGTTCACAAATCCTAAAAAACATCTATCTGAATTTCAGTTTAAACGGATTCGCTGTTCATCGTCTTTCTCAACGCACACATACACACAGGCTGTACTACTGAATATTCTTTTTTCAAACATAAAGACTGCGGAGAGAAATGATGCCACGAAAAAAATTCAACATGGAAATAGTGAGCATCGGGGAAGTATCCATCTCTCTTCACTGGTATTTGTAAAGTGCCATGCCATTGCTGTAGCTAAAGCCGTGATCAATCTGCTTGGGGCTGCCTGGGCCCGCTGCAGCAGGCAGCTCGAGGGCGTCAAGTCATTGCTCAAGTCTCAGCTCAGGGTCCTGCACTCTGCTGGCAAGCCGTCCCTCGGTCCAACAACGTGAGATTGCGGCATTTGAAATATTAAGCAGGAGCAGCGGAAAAGAGCATAGTCAGGGTATCACCTTTGTGTCAAATACACTGAATGTTATGGACCTGTGCCATGTCTGTGACATCCACTGCCATGCAGAGTGGGGAACCCCTCCTGTGGCTTTTCCTCCGACGTTTGGCTCAGGTGCTGACCTGCAAGCAGACCAGAAATCAAATAACTGTGTCGTCTGAGCAGTTCAAGTATTATAGATGTTATTTTTTTTTGTGTCACTAAATAAAACTTTACATCAGTTTGTACTTCCATGATTGTTACACCCAGACCTTCTGGGTAGTTATTTTGTCTGTTTTCTGTTGTGTTGTCTGTCACTCACCTTGCCTCTCCCTCCATGTGGGCTTCCCTCCTGTGTGATTGCAAGCCCCGCCCTCATTGTTTCCACCTGTGCCTCTTTCCCTTGTGTATTTACTCTGTGTCAACTCCTTGTCCTCTGTCAGGTGGTCTCCAATGTATTACGAGCTTAGCAACATTTTTCTCTTGTGTGCTGTTCCCTGCGATTGACCTGTTTCTGCTCACTAGTGTTTTTTTTCCCACCGATCCGGATACCACTGCCTGCCTGGACTGACTACCCGTGTAACGAACCCTGCCCGAAGTAAAAACATATTTTTTTACACCTGCCTACCTTTCCTCTGAGTTTGCTTTTAAGTCCTGCTCAACGTGGTTCCAGTTCCCTAACAATGATAGAGTATAGTGTACACACGTGTGATTGTGTGTGCATGTATGTGCACGCTAAAGCCAACACATCAAGCTGTTGCTAGCCCAGAGCTATGAGGCTTTGCTCGACCCACACACTCCCGGCTGCATTTGAATTATGACGCTCCAGGTGCTCCATTTTACTGATAAGACAAAGCTAATAATCCATAAGGCAGCTTGAAGGACCAATAGTTCTGTTTAACATTCATGAGATACATAGATGTATATTTGTAGAAGGCGATAGCTGTGTCCTGATTTATATAAATATACTTTTGATATCTGCTTTAAACAAAATTGGGTTTCATTTATTAAAAAAGTGTTTACCATCTGCACTAAATGTTTCTGTACGTACAACTGAGGAAGTGAACACCAAATACTTTCCATCCATCATCCAAACCGTTTATCCTGGTTTAGGGTGCGCTGGAGCCGATCCCAGCTGTCATTGGGCGAAGGCAGGGACCAAATACTTTATTACACATATTTAGTTGTTGTTGCTAAATCATTGCATATACCTTCTAATGCGTTATTTCCTTTTATAAATCCCAAATCAACTTGGAAATGTGCATGCATGAATTAGCATCCAATCCCGCCCTCTATATGCCCACATTCAACTATAAATGGTCAATGCAAAGCACCACATGGATTTGGGTGCTTAGAAATGAGCCTGCAACCTCAATGGTTCTTTTCGGTGAATCCTGCAACTACCGAGAGATTCATCTCACATTTAATTTCTACAAACTGGCTCCAATTTTACCAGCTCACCACCTACCTCGCCAATTTTCCCTGTCTTCATAATACATTTCATTTTTTTTCATAATAGAGTTTACAAACAGGAGTACACATTCCCCTGCCAAGTTAGTTTTTGTAGATCACACCTTTTGCATGAGAAGTGGCATACGCCTTTTTCAGGCTCTGTTTCAATGGTTATGAATATGATGGTAAACTGATGCATCATATGATATTACATACTATGGAACAAGCAATTATGATTTACATTCTGTGACAGAATTGACAGGTTATTCTTTTATTTTAGCACAACTATATTGCAAAAAATACAAAAACATGTCTTGTGAAGATTGTTTTCCAGTGGTTGGAGTGGCACAAAGCTGAATTACAGAGGCACCTCAGGGGACACAGCTTCAACAACAACTAGAAGATGAGGCTTGTTGTTCTGTTCCAAATACACAAAGGAGAGATGAGATGTCTGCAGTACAGTAATCCGCAAAGAAAACTGTTCTGAGCTGAATGTATTGCACCTTCAAAAAGCAAATAACGGACTTTATTATCAATATCCCTCGAGATTCCCTTTTCAATCAAAATCAAGTTTGCAGGACAAAAGGGACAATACGAGTTGTGATGACCATAGCATAAAAAACAATAAGATATCCAGAGCAAGGCTGTTGATTAATAACACATACCTCAATGCTGGTGATCTTAACCATCAAAATGTGATCTATGTTTTGCAGAACAGTCCAGGAACAATCAAAGGCTACGAAACCTTATTTTCTAACCAAATTAATGATAAACAAAGCGTACATTTAAACTCTTGATGAGAAAAATGACATGGGGTGAACAAAACATTGTAAAGTGAGGAGGAGGCGGTATAAAATAGAGTGCTGACAGTTTGTTTCCATCAGTACTATTGATGTTTGTGCACTAATCACGATCTCCTCAAGAGGCATTAGTTATTGTCCAGCTCATGAAGGCTTCACATTGGCCATTGTGACGATTGTCTTCAAAAACTTGTCACGAAGGTATTGTTATAATAATTATTATTATTACTGTAGATGATGCAGTTGACAGTGTACAATTCGATGTTTTAAATACTGAAAACCTAAGTAAAAGAAGAGTGGACATTGGATGGGTTAAAGTCGTACAACCTATTTACTTGGTGTGATTAACTTGCAAAGTAAAGCACCATTTAAAAAAATGTATTCTTTACCCCTGCTTGCTTGAAATAAGTTAAGATATAAGGTTTTGTCAGTAAGCAGTTTTGATTAAGAGTTGTTATTTTTTTATTGCATACTAAATAAAAAATGCACTTTTGTAGAGATACCCATGTTCATCTTAAATCATGTGTTAACGTGTAAGAAGTATGGTGATCTTTTAGCTGGCCCAGGAGGCACAACATGTACGATACATTACATTATGTTCTATTTAGGATACTGCATCAGAGTTCTGATTGCAAAATATTTACCTGTAAAGTAATTAGCAACCACAGGCTTTAGACACAAGTATCAATTGTTATATTTTAACTAAATGTGGTGGAAAATAAAGTCTCACAAAATGAAAATATGCCAATAACTGGCCTGTGCCCCCAAATTACATTACATTACATTTAGCTGATGCTTTTATCCAAAGCGACTTACATGATATACAGTAGACCGTAGACACAGCAACGGTGAGCAATTAGGGTTAAGAGTCTTGCTCAAGGACACAACAACACAGACTGGCTGAGCCGGGGTTTGAACCACTGACCCTCTGATTGAAAGACTGACTTGCTAACCACTGAGCCACAGTCGCCCATTAAATACAGAATATAAATATACTTTTTTCACCTCTAATCAGCTGTTGGGAGCTGACTTAGCAGTACTTCACACCAGGTAAAACTCTTCACTGAAGAAGGTGACTCAAGTTAGGGATATTGATTGTTAGGCAAAAAGTAACAATAAGGACCAGAAATTAATGAAACGTTATTGCTAAAGTGAGAAAAAGAATATCGAGCAAATATTGAAGCAAAATTCCTTTCATAGCTTATATTCTAGTGTTAGACCATGACAACATTTGTTTACTAAGCTTCGCCAACATATGAGCTGTAAGCTGTTGTCACAGCCGTTCTGCAACTTTGGGTAGAATTTACCAGCCAATTTCTACGGGCCCAATACCCAGTGTGCTGCGGGAACAGGCATTTCAGCTCTGACCTGGCTCCACAGCAAATCTCAACACATATACTCGGCCATCAGGGCGCTGCTCCGCTGTCAGCGCAAATTATAGCTCTCGGAGACTATGACGTGGAAAAATAGCTTGACAAATTGTTCCTGGATCAGCCCAAGGAAGTGAGAGGGATTAGACAGACTATGGACAGATCTCTGCCACAGTGGGTCTGCTAGCTGAAGAAAGATGGATATTTCTATTTTCTGCACTACTGTGAATTAAAAATGATTTCCAGCGACTGAGTTACTTCAGAATGTTGAGGTAAAAGAACCGACTAGGCTCTGTAATGTTACTGGCATCAGCCTCAAGATATTCATCCTATTATGTGATGTCCTTTTTTTGAAGAGGTATCATAGATAAATCCCTGTCAGATTTATGAATGTAAATGCAGTGACCCTGAGAAAAATTACGCCTCTGCCGACCATACTGAGGAACTTTAAATCCAGACAATCTTTTTCCTGTTGCCTTCATTTCAATTCTGCTCCCCTGTAGCGTTTGTGTACAATCTGTTCTCTACAAGCCTAACCTTTACAAAAAATCACTTTGCAAAGGTTGTGAATTATTTAATCTGTATCTAAGAAAAATACCTGCTGTCACTTTTTCAAAACATTATCATATAAAAAACAGACATGTTTCTTCCTTTTTTGATAATTGCTCAATACAATTATATAGATATAAATCATTCTACATTATCTTGAATTATTTTATAATATGCAAAATATTAATGTTTTATATACATATTGAAATTGTCATTCAATGTAATATAAAATGAACCTAATCTTGAACAATAAACTATAATCATAAATATTGTCAGACAACTGTTCATGTAGTAATAGTTGTAATAAGTGAGGAAGAGGAATTATGGAAACAAATATATATAGTGCATAATTTGAGAAAGCTTCACTATTTCTCGTCACTATTTGCAAATACATGCTGTATGCTGGTATTCCTATTCTTGTGCCTTCTTCTGTTCTTGTGTGTATCAAATTATAACTGATGCAGAGCAAAATGTCACACACCAATGTTTAGGCAAAGTTAAAGTGGATAATAAAACAGAAAAAGCCAGAGAGAAACGTCAAAGGGAAGGTGGGTTTATTGTAGAACCACTGCTTAAGTGTTCATATGCTGGCAATGGTAACTGCAAAATACTTCCAAAAAGAATGAAAAGAAAAATAAAGAAAGCAATGAGCACACAATGGAGTGGTGTCTTTTCTTTGTGCTGCGAAAAAAACCAACACTGATTTCAACCTGTCACTTTTATCATTTTAACTCAGTGATACATTATTACCTTTTAGTTCTGCTCCGTTTTGTGTTCACACTAAATCTGTCATAACTGATTTATAATTTCACAGTGATCAGCACTGGCGTGAAGGTAGAGGTTAAAGGGTGATGTTACGCGATGCACACGTGTGGTTTGAATTGGAGGTGAAGGAAAATGTCGGCCATGTGGGAGTATTACACCGTGTCGGAGACAGATCAGCTACTTACAGTCTGTAAGACAAGTTCTGCACTTCAATATTGGAGACATATCAACTCTTTTTTCCAGCACTGTCATAAATGACTTGTAAATACCTTTGTGCTCCACACAGCAGCACGGACAGCGAGCGGCTGTTCTGCTCTACGTCGCATGTCTTGGATGAGAAGAATTAGACTGAGATGCAACAAGGCAGGGATGCTTCTCTTTGTAGAGTAGAACATGCATCTTACTAAGAAGTAGGCTATGAGGTCATTTTCTTTTTTTATCATTAATATTCATAAGAAGAGGCCCTCCATTTTGGAAGGCTTTTTGGTCACCATTTGTTTCATAAAGAGGCCCATGTTCAGCCACATGTTCCAGTCTACTGTACGTTTATGGAAAACACATTGAAAGATAACCCCATTTATGTTTGGATTCATTTATAATGTATGCCTTAGTAATGGCTTTTACATTTAATTACTGCAAATTGTAGTTGTATAGCTGGCTAAAATAACTTTTGAAGCAGTTATTTTCGATGTGAAAGAAGTTTTTTTAAAGCTTGTTTCATTTCATTTGTATACTTAATCAAGATAGGAATCAAGGGCTGAATGCCTTTAACACAGTTTAGATTCTTTGTGTTCCTGGCACAAAAGGCGTAATAAATAAAACAATATAAGTAATGACCAAAAAACATTGGTATTGGTTATTGGGCAATTTGTTTAAACTTCTTGCACCCCAGTCATTTTGTGGCAAAAAATGAAAATGGTTTGCGTCTCATACTAAATCCTGATTATCTCATTCACAAGGTCTGTTCGAATCATTTCAAAAAGTATAATATACATAAAACACTTGTGAAGATAGATAATAAGTTAGTATATGTGTTAGTGGTATATTGGCTTATAAGTACACAGAAAAGAAAAACATATATATTTATATATTTTTTAAAAGATTCAAAGTCAATTTTCATTATTGTAAATGTGTTTTTGTAAATATATAAAATAGATCTATATGGTAGACGTATCGGTGCAAAGTTTGGCTCTGATTGAGGGAAGTTAAGTATTTTTAATAATTATTTTAGTTCAGACATTTTCGAGAAACTCTGCTGATGGTAGAAAGTTCCCACAGTCCTCGGTGGTCTTGAACGGTGCTTGTTTCATAACATCTGGTTGCTCCGTGCCCTTAGCTGTCTGTAGGTAGGAGGAAGGCCTATAATATTCATATTTCAGCCATAAGTAAGTACATTTTTATTTTTTCGAAGGATTACAAAACCGTTGAGTTTTCGCATGTAACATTATGCTAACATATTTAATTGGCATAGGTTCTGAACCCCAAAGCCCCCAAAAATGGGGGCTTTGGGTTTCATAAAACATATTTTCACAATCAGTGTATCCCTATTAATGTTACAGCATTGGTTCCTGGGTGATCACTACATACAGTTCAGAGGCTTGCATACATATAAGCTCTTTACATCAATCATTGCTTACAAATTGGGAGAACAATTTAAGAGTTCATTATAGACTTAATAGAAGTTTAGCTTTTTAAATTAATGCTAAATAACATGTTTATCAGAAAATCCTTTTGATTTTGATCCCACAAACAAACCCTGCCAGACTTTACTTGGAACCAGACCAATGCTGTCTTGAGGTGATAACGAACCAAATTAAATGGGCAAATGTGCCAGAGTTTGATTGAACTGAACCAAACAGGTTAGGTGTGTAAGCTGTCTTCATTTCTCAACCTGCTTGCAAGGGTGCACCTAAAAAATAATCAATGTGTTTTTCATTTATGCAATATATTTGGTTGGTGCTGGGTGTCAAGACAAGATACTGTCGACCATTTGTTTGCTTTGACCTGTGGTGGTGCAATTCATTACATTTACGCTTTTCTTTTCCTACTCCTGCTGTCTCATATCTCTTTCGCTGTGTTTGCTCTGTAATGTTCTGTGCAACCTCCCTGTAATAAAACACTATAAGGATAAATTATTTTTGAGCTTGGGGCTCAGCTATTTCAAAAGGGCTGACATTCCCCTCAAAAACCACCACAACTCCTACTAGATTTTCCACATCCAAAAATAATTCTTAGATTTTTACAATCTTGAATCTGAACTACAACTTTATGGACTAGGCAACCTGATCACAGCTCCTGCACCTGCATATTTCTCTCTCAAGTCATATGACTGCTTTATCCTAAAAACATTCCTCAAAGCTGTCTTCTCAGCAGTGTATATCAAACATCGTGCCTTATCTCTCGCCACCCTGTCAGGGATTCATGACTGCTGTTGGTTTTCACTCAAAGAAAACTGATCCCTGAAATTCCAGTCCCTCCCCTGACTCACCCTGTAAGCCCACTCCACCAATAAACTCACCCGAGATGGCTTGAAAGGAGCCAGCCTTGCTCTAGGGACCCCCACACCAGCTAGAGTTACATGGAGCCAGCGGGCAAGCTTTACCACCGACTCCCTTTGTTTGTGAAGCGGCAGGCTTCACTCCACTGCAATGTACTGTATATGTCTGTGCATGTGAGCTTTTGGTAGAATGCATTCATTTATTTACCAGAAGGGACTGTTGAGAGCAGACTGGGCTTTGGCAATCATTTTGCACTGGGAAACTGGGAAGTTTTAACGGACGGATGGGACATTTTGCTGTTGCTTTATTTATATGTATTTGAGGGTGTCCCCTTTGTGGGCAGTGGTGCAAAGGTGCCAATGGGGACACCATTTAAATGCTAATAACTTTTTAATTGCACAATAAAAGTATGGTAAAACTCATCCTCTCTCTTTCTGGAAATTGGCAGTGACAGCAGTGAGTGAGAGAATGAGCTCACAGTGAGCAAGGCAGAGGCTTAATCCTCGATAAGATCTTAATGACATTGTACTGCAGAGATACTTTGTCTCCCATGACCCCAATATACACAAGTGCTAATCATCCAACTAATGATCTTTGTTCTGGCGAAATAACAACTCTTGGCTTTTGTTGTTTCTTACACAAACAAAAAGCAAGCATACTGATTAAATGCAGTGGCACATGTGCCGTTATGTTCTTTCTGGGGCATTGTTGTGATGATGAATTTTATCTGAGAGCAATTTACAGTAGCCATTTCGAGTCCAGGGGGGGCCTATTAGCTAAACTCACATCCAGAGAATATTCATGGTCTTCCACTGGCACACATCCACCCACTGTCTCTATGCTCTGAATCACAAGAGGGGCTGCTGTGCCACACTGGAGACATGTACTCACTCTTAACATCTGCAAAGCAGACAACTTTACTTATTTATATAACTTGTTTATATATCTCTTTTTTTTTTTTAGATTCAAATCAACCATGAAATTGTCCTTGTGCATTTCCTGTTAAATCTCGGAAAGGATTCAATGGGGTAAAAACACTTGATGCAATCAGCAGGTAATAGAGGGACTAATCTTTCATTCAGAGACAAAACAAAAATTGCAAATAAATAAATCATGCATTTTGGAATGCTGCAGTTTATTTTATCATTATTCATTTAATCATTATTCTGCTAAATATTATTTTATTTTCACCCACAACCCTCAACAATGTGCAAAAACCTTATCTAATAAGACTGCAGCATCATTAGCATCATTAAACTGTCTCTAAGTTCAAAATCAGCAGGAAATGTATTCCGAATGGGGACAAGTCGATACAGAAGATGCTGTTTCATTCTGCAATCATACTTGTAATTTACGAGAAGTCGTTTAGGCTGATTGCTGTTAAACATACTGAGCAGTGTGAGGGTGAAGACTGAGGGTGGCTGATGGAGCAGATCCCTGGGGCAGGTGAAGTAGGAGATTGATTAGCTTCTGAACTCCTGGGAGGATGTGTGAGTGAAGTAATTACAATATTATCCGTGCTTCTCAGAAACAAAGTCTTAGTGTTGGCTGTTGGTATATTGCAATAACCACTTGGCTGTACAATAATACCTCTAATTTAGATTACTCAAAGAAAATAGCTTAAAATCTAAAAGCTGGCATTAAGGATTTCACAATGCTGTCTAACAAGGCAACACAAAACAAATATATTCTGCACTGCTTTCCTTTAGTTGGAGTAAAGTCAGCTCTCGTATTTTTTAAATGTGGGTTACGTTATTCAATTAAATAATTTCCTATCTTGCTGGATTACACAATGAGAAGCTGGGAGACCCGAGTGTAAAGGGTCCTTTCAGAACAGTTTAAACTGGTTAATTCAGAAGAAAAGAACAGCAGACTGGTCTCTTTGCAAAGTGGATGATGTTATTCTAGAACCAGTACAACATTGGCAGTTTCAAAGCCGTTTTCCACAAAAAACACATACAAAGTGGTATAAATACACATTAGACCTGTTTGTCAAAGCTGCCAAGATCCTTGTTATTTTTTCATGTCTCGCTTATGTTGTGACAGAGCTTTGTTTCAAGGCTGTTACAGGACCTGTTTTGAGAAGGAGACACAAGAGGAGAAAGAGAAGTCGGTGAAAGGTTTGCCACATGTGAGAGGTAGATGTGCAAACCAAGAATCACTTTACAAATTCAATTTTGTATATATCTAGGGACGATCTGGCAGCGTATTCCAGTTGTTTTTATAAAACATTCACAAAGATTCCACAATTCATGATTGTATCACGGGTGAGTGTCGAACCCAGATGCAGAACGAAGGACACGAGCAGCAGAGAACTGGAATGACACTTTAATGGTGCGTGGAACAACAAGACAACAAGACTTGGACAATACTCAATACGGATTGCGAGGGACGGGCAAGGTCGGCACCGGGACGTCAGACTGTAGCACGGGAACACGAGGATTAGGCGAGTCGGGTAGTCGGGGACAGGCAAGATCGGCTCCGGACAGTCAGGTAGGTACGCTGGAAGGTTGAGTAAGAACATCAAAACAATCTGGCAGAGAAGGAGAGTGAGAGTGGTGATTAAATACAGGTCTGATTATGGACAACTGGAGACAGCTGTGTGTGCAGGTGAACGGAGTGAGTCAAACGAGGTGGGCGTGGCTGGCTGGCCACCTCTACTGGTGACAGATTGCCCATTTTCATGGTCATGCTGATGGTCATGGTCATGTAATTCAGAGCGCTTGGCTACGTTTAGCATATTTACTTTTTACAAATTATTCAAAAGGTTGTTTTTTTTCTCTCTTAAACCAGCCACAGTCTTTCTGCAGCCTTCCACAGAGTGATTTTGTTAATATATATATTAAACCTCTCTGAGACCAACAGAAGAGGGAAGGGATGCAGGGATGTCTCAAGGCCAAATAAAGTGAATTAACATAATACAATCATCTTAGACACGGTGCCTAAATGTTTGGAGCCAAAATGATGAACATCGAACAACGGATTTAATTGATAGTCATTGATTAACGATATAGAGTCACTGATTCTATTGGGTCACATGTAATAATTTTCATTTAGTTGTGGTCATCGTTATTCAATGTGATGTTCATCATATTCCTCATTCTAGTTAATCTAATACATATTTAATCTACAAAGATCTTGATAAATTTGATTTGTGTGTATATGAAATAATAGTTCCCTGTACACCTGGAACTCTGCAGCAATTTATTTTGTACAGCCCAAAATCACAAATTGGCCTCCGAGGGCTTTACACATACATTCTCAGTCCTGAGACCTCACATCGGTACAGGAAAAACTCACCCCCAAAAAAACCTTTGACGAGAAAAAGGGACGAAACCAAAAAACAACGCTACAATTGTTACATTTTTTTCTTCATGTCATTTGGAATATGAGATAGTGCTTGACAGTGTGGAGGAACTTTGCACTTCAAAGAAGATCACTAGACTGCCAAGAGATGTGCTCAGGACCTCTCCAGGCTGACTTGCCCATTCCACCTTCAATAAATCCAGCCGCATATCTACATCATATCCACATATGGCAAACCCCCTGGTAGGTCCCCTTGGCTCTGTGCTGCTGTTAAAACCCATTAGCCTGTAAATAAAGTTAACACTCAAATGTGTTACCATCACTCATCGCACGTGGCTGTCACTATCCTCTAACCATGTTAACTCTTTTACGAATTCAGAGGAAATCGACCGGTCTTGAAGTTTCTTGGGATAGATTGGAGATTTTATAAATGTCCCAATATATTTTCTTGGCACCACTCTGGGCACTACCCGTCTTCACTTTAACGCAATACATTTCACTCCTTTACAGCTTTAATGCCAACAAAGTTTTAAGTTAATGACTTGATGTGTCTGTCTCATTAAGTGATGTCTATTTACGTATTTTCTTTTACTTTAAGGCCAAGCTCCTTGTCGTTGAGGGAATGTTGATGAATTACCATCTGCATCCATCATTTGGTGTTAAAGCCCTTGTTCTCCTACTCCCTTCCCCTGAAGATTCCCTGACCCTTTGCATTATGGGTAAAATGCTGCTAGAGCTTAAATCAAGACAATTCAAGTAACCCCTGAGGTACAGCCTGTTAGAGATGCAATTAATCAGCTTGCAGATCCTCCATGCAACATATTCACATCAGAGTGAAGCAGACTCCACACAGCTCTAAATAAATGAATAAATAAATCCAAAGAAAGACAGAGACTGAAGTATTCGTTAAAACGCAGCTCTTTGAATCAAGGAGAACTTTAAACCAGGGTCCATTCAAAAGCCCTTATTCCGCATTTGTGGAGAAGGAAGGCTTGATGTATGTTCGGGGAAAAAAGGGCTAAATGAAGGAACGAACACTATGAAACAAGGAAGCTGCAAGATCACAATCAAAAGCCATCCTGCCACTTTCGAAGGATGATTTATGACAGAATTAACGAGGCAGAAAAAGAGAGACAAAAAGGACAGAGAAAGAAGTATATTGTGTGTTTGAGTGAGACTCGGCCAGACAGGAAGAGTAAGCAGACACATAAAGAGAGGGAGAGAAGGAATTTGCTGTAAAACGTCATATTTGATACTTTTTTTATATTGCAGCACTGACAGGACCTACGACTGCCTCACCTGCTTCCATTTTGTCATGTCATTGTAATTTCATTTCTGGCAGTCTCAAAAGACCCAGGGACATTTCAACTTTCTTTAATATGACAGATGTCCAATAATTTTGTATTTAATCTCTGCCCCGAGTGTGCGAAGTACGCGAGGCAGCAAACTGATGCCTCTGTAATCAGTGAGATGGCGGATTTCTGGTGATTCTGAAATTGGATACTTACTCATCCAAATTCACTGTCCTCATTAGAATGTAGAATGGAGTTTGGCTGGGGCTCAATCTCTCTCTCTCTTGAGTCATTTATTTTCTGAAAGGTGAATAAAGCACTGATAACCCAGGACATGAAAAGAGTTGAATGTTGCAATGTTGGCGTTGTCTAAACATATATAATTTGGTTGCTTCAATTACACTTTTATTGTACTATTTTTAATTTGTTTGAATGTATGTGTGTGTGAGTGAGAGAAAAAGAACAGGGGCGGGGAAGCTGCTGGAAAAGATGATTGAGTAAATGGCCTGGTAGAATCCCCCTATACTCTATTGCTAAATTACATTCACATTCAATTTCTACAATTCTTCTTCAGCCACAAATTAGTATTCTCACTGGATCTGCAACACAAGGGTGAAATTATAATCATGTTGCTTCAATTAAAACCATGTTGCTTTGGGAACCACCTTTGAACATTAATATCTCATTCCAGTCATTTATGCACCTTAAGACTCTCCGTCTTCTTTGTTATACCTTTGTAAAAGACTTGTGACAAAACAATGAACGAAAGGTTAGCCTCATTATTAAATAGACACTTGTCACATGTTTAACTTACATAACATTCTAGTCTCCATTAAAATATAGACATTCTTAATTATATGCAATCCTACAGTGTATTGTTTTACAGTTAAACTTCTGGTTTATTACTGTTCCGTGTTCTCCCCACGGAAAGGGCAACCCAGTGTAGAAAGCATTCTCCAGAGCTACCTCAGGCCAAAGAAAGACTCAGTCGAAGCCACGCTTGGGCTCGTGCACTGCCTGTACTGATGGAACGCATGCTGGTAGGCTGTATGCCTGCCTATCATGTTTTTTTGTGCAAAACCTATCCAAAATATCTAAAAAATGTTGCATCATCTAATGCTTTTCAATAGATAATGTCTTTGAGCTAATGACAAACATATTCATAAGTATTAACAAATAGAAAATGGATGCATTGACACTTGTGTGTCTATCCAAACAATGTGAAGCAGATTGTCCATTTGTAGCGTTTGACTTGGTTTGGGTGCAGCATGCAAGATAAACAGTGCCAAATGACCTGCAAGATGTTATTCTGTATTGCAAGGGGATTTTGGTAAGCAAAAAAAATGTGTTTGTTCATTCACATAATCTCTTCTGCTTATCTCCTTACCTCCTAAACTGTAGATTCCGGCCTCCATACAACAGGGAGCTCTGCAGAAAGAGCTTAATGATTTACTGATGTAAAGACTCATATTTTCATCTTTGCAAGAAGGCCTATATTGAATGTATTGTTATCATTTTCCAGCTGTTATATATAGTGTTTTCCTCCTGTAGCTCTTGAAGCCTGAGGTTAATTTGATTTTTTTGTTGCATTTGATTGATGTTCCCCATCATCATCCCTTGCAATATATGATAACTCTGCACCAGGTACATTGTTAAGATGACTCAGTACAAATGGGAGAACACAGTAGGCAGAAGACCAAGACAGGGGCGTGATTTATTGGGTACAAGAAGAATGCACTGTAAACCAGAGGAGAGGGAACTTTTTAATGGATTCTCTGTGAAAGACAAACAACTGGAAGTGTTCCTGTTCATCTTATTGAATGGATTTGGGGCCTCTGGCACCAGCCAGGTGAGCTGTCAGAACTTTAACAAGCTTGGTGGTTTACAATGCTTTACTTGAATGTTCTACTTTCATTTTCTCTTTTTCTACTCTTTTTTTTGAGCCAATGAAATGACTAATTTCTTATTGTCAGATTTATTATATCCCCCTGTCGGCTGCCTGGCCACATAAAGCCTGTGTCAATCTCAATGTGCTGGAACAGGCAGAGCCATAGAAGTCAGTATAAAGTGGCTTCAGCACAGCCGAGGAAAATCAATAACAATGTATCTGTGGTAGATGCCAAATATGAGTTTAATGAAAAATGTCCTATTTCTGAGAAGGTTACATTTTCTTCTAATGTGTGCTTGACCACTGATTTATTCCAATTAGGTTGGGGGAAGAGAAAAAAAAAGAAGTGCGTTTCAGTTGTTGCCTTGCTGACCTACACTATACTGTTTTTTTTCTAAATGTAGTGGTTGATCTGTTGAGTTAACGTCTTCAATAAATCCTGACAAATGTATCCACTAAATCTGATTTTGAGGTTTTCCTATGCTGTTTTGTCATTCTAAATGCTTACTGAAAAAGTCTTCAGTGCTGTGTAACTCGGGAAAAAATATGAGAAAAATACACACAACAGTCACTCCAAGACTTTTCATCACTTATCCTCAGGGTAAGAAAAAGATCAATGTGTGAAAAAAAAGAATTTCCTCTGTTAAAAATGACTTTCTGTATCATGAGCCCACAAGGATTTCTTTCAGATATAAAATAAAGATGTGCTGCATCAGCACAGGGCGATGAAATAAATCATGTGGAAGCACTGCCAGATGTATTGAAATGGGCAAGATAATTAGAAATTGGCAGATTTAGAATGAAATATTGATATCAGTCCCATAAACAAATAGTGGATGAATAATTGGACAAATACAAATGGAAACTTTCACTCATAGCAGCATGTCCTCAAATAGGAGTTTAATGACATCTGGCATGAAGCCAGTAAGCCTGTTGTTTTGGGCCTGCTGAACTGAGCCAGTGTTTGACACAGAAAGGTTCAGATCCTGGTATTTATCACCTTATGACCCCGATTTGTCCTGCTTGAAGATCAGCAGCTGCTCCAGGCTTTCCTCTGTTTGGCTTTGTGCATTAATGAGAGACATTTTTGGTGATCTGTCAATTTAGGATTGTGTGATGTAGACAAGGCAGCTATTTTGAGTTGCAAAATGAAAAGCAAAGAGGCCAGCAGGATTCAGTGACAGCTGAAAATAATGAATCAAACATGTACTGTTTGCGGTGCATTTGTTTGTTTTTGGTGAAGCTTGTTTATTTTTCAAAGCACTGACAATTAGAGCAAACACCGTTGATGCCACTGACAAAAGCTGGCAGTATAAAGCAAGTATGCTGGAAAAGTGACGAGCTAGCAAAGTGTTCCAGTGATGTGTTGGCAATTTAGATGAATGGAGTGTATTTGTACTCAGCCTTTTCCTGAATACCACAGTTTACATGCACAATAAACATAAATCAAATTCAAGTGTGTGTATTTATATTTCTAAATAGTTTACAACATTAATCTCTCTATGTATCAGACATTTTCACCCATCTCGCAATGTCTTATGTTTTTTTGTTATTGGACACCAGCTGGCTGTTCACCACTTAAGATCCACGGCTTTGCCGTTATGGTTTCCGAACAGTGCAATAGCCGTCCCCTCCTTACTGGACACACTCAGTCAGTTCACTGCATGCTCAAAACAATCTTCTGAATGTAAAGTGCAGTTTTGTTTTTCTAGTTGTATATGCTATTTTCCCCCCTTGGAGATCTAGGTTTAGTATCATATGCCATATTTCAATTTGGCTGAAGCGCCCCAAACAAGCAGTTAATAGAGACAATACAAAGATATACATTATGGGATAGTTTTTCCTTTTGTATACACACTTAATATTGCAGTTTAGACACATAGTTTGACCTATGAACCAAGTAAAGCACAATACAAACATATATCCACTGTAAACCTTGGCCACAAAGACTTAATTAGTTTACAATAATATAGGAGTAATTATGATCCTCCATCTGTGACATCTGTGGCATCTGTGGCATATGCTCCTGGATATGATACCGTGGCTCATCTCTCCATTCACCTTGTACTTGCTGATGCAAGGAGCTCAGAGAAAGAGCAGCATTCACTATAACATATTTGTTTTCTAATAATGTTTTCTCTTTCCTACAACATCACATTGCTAAATGTCCTTCTTAATTTAAAACTAGCTTCATATTAAGACTCACAGTCACCTACTGTTGGCAGTTTACAACACTATCTGGTTGTTATTCTTCTCCCCGCCCATGTGAAACCAAGCTATCAGTAGCTTAGAAACCTCATCCCACACAATGACCGATAACACACATCATGCTGTCCATACGCCTGTGAGACTTTGTGGGTCCACTGTGGCCAAGAAATACAGTGTGTGCTCTTTTATTTCTTTTGTGTACAAAAAATGCCTTGACAAATACTTCTGTCAGCCTTGTGTTGAGATTAATGTAATTCAGATCTTACAGTTTGTCTAGAAAAAGCACATAGTAGCAAAATGTGTCCATGAACTGAAAGATATCGATGTCAGGTACATTTTCTGTTTACATTTTAATTTCAATTCAGTTATTCTTATTGGCAAATATAATCACAAAGAAATACAATTAAAAATATTGTAATGTAAAAGAAAATTATTACAAACATCCTTGACTTATACACACCTATAACTTTACTATTTATTTTTGCCTTAGTACCGAGAAAATCCACATATGACGAGGGTCTGTACAGCCCAACACGGTGTTCATTCAATTACTGGTAAGTTCAGCTCAGTTTCACCAAGGCTCTCTGTTTGGTCATTTTAGGTTGTTTTCTGTGAGCGAAATAGAGAAGAAATCTCTAGTATTGCTATATTCACTAACAGAGAGACTTCTCAACAACTGGGAAGGTCTAAAGAAAAGGCAAAGTGTTTCACTGCTGTGCTCATTCTAATTGTTGTAATTGTCTCCTATCACCGCTGAGTAGTTTTTTTTTCTTCTAAAGGTTAATGGAAAAACTTTTGACTCTTTACTTGTGTAAGGAGACCTGTTTAAGATACAGGCACTTTGTTGCTTAAAGATATTACGAGCACATTCGGTGATGGAGTAATTGCTCTATTAAAATAGCCCTTAGGAAAGCAAGGTAACACAAAATTGCAACAGGGTTCAGCAAATTCACATTTTATGTGTTTAGGCCACAGTGCTGCATTGTACCTGATTGCATTAGTATTGAGTGTCAGTGGTTGCCACTTTGTCTAAAATTGTGTGTTTATTTGTTGTATTTTTATTGCTTTGTGTCTGTGCTGTGTACTCTGACATCTGATACATATAGTTAGGATTTTTTACTGGAGCAAATATCATTGTTCTCTGTCACTGTTCAATAGCTATTGCATATTAAGGAATATTACAGAAATCTATTTTATTCATACTACAAAAGTACAAATCCAGTCAAGCAAACATTCATGAACAAGAAAATGTAAACATATTTTATTTAATAGCCCTATTTTCAAACAAGGAACATATATTGTGTGATTTGCATGTTCACCACATGCTCTAGTTTATTCCCACAGTATAAAGACATGGAGTTTAGCCCTTTAACTTCAGTTGAGACAGTGGATCATTTTTTTGTCTGTTGATATGCTTGTGCCCCTCAGACATCATACCAGTTATGTAAAATAAATAATAAAAATGGATGGATGGCATCCAGTGGAAATAGTGTCCTTTTAGTTGAACTAGATGGAAAACAAAGGTAAAAAAGTCAATCCTTTAAAAAAAATCTGTATGAAATGCCATTGCAATCTATCATTCAGAAAAAATAAAAATGAAACTGTTTTAATGTTGCCATCTCTTGAACCCCATTGCTAGTTAAACTACAAATTAAACAATAGGCAAATTAATTGTCAGGTGTTTACAAGATAACACCTAAGAATGTTAAGATAAAGTACATGTATGTACTTTGTACAAGATAAATGATTTTACAATGTGTAGCCTTCTGAACACACTATGGATGGAGTCAATTTGGGATCCAAATTCAGGTCACTCCACATGAAGGTTTAAATTGGACTAGCTCACAGCTAGTAAAGAGGTTCCCTCTCACACATCGAGTAGCTGCCATCTGCCACCTTGATTCGCACAAATCAGAGGTTATGTTAGTTTCTTCGATGTAAAATACAAGGCATTATTTATTCTGAGAAAATGGAAACTAATGAAGGATACATGACCTTTTACTTCTTTTTATAGAGCATGACTCATTTAACGTAATTGGCTCATTTGGGTTGGTTTTGAAATGTGAATATTTTTCCCCAATGAGTCTGAAAAACAACAAAAGAAAGAAAGCGGATAACTCTATCACAACACTGAGTATTTGGTGAGGTATAACTGCTCTGGAAACAAAATTATGTTTCACTACAATCACAAACACTGATTGTGTTGGAAATATGCTACAAGCCTAAGACACAGCTTTAAGTCTATGGAAGGGGAAGAAAGAACCGTAAAAGGAGATTAAGAAAGGAGGCTATACTAGATAAAGACTTCTCTTGATCTGTTGATGTTTGCAATGTATGAAAAAAGAAATTCTGTTGAGTATTTGGACTACACAATTTACAATGAAGCACAAGCCAGTAGAATAAAAAACGAATATCTCCTCTGCTGCATGTATTGTTATTTTTTATAAACCATCCATCATGAGTCTGACAATGTTGTAGGAGCGCAATGCTAAATAGGTGGAGTACTGTTTTAAGCATACAGTACCGTGGTGCAAAGGTGTGCACCTTCTCAGTTTGTGCAATTAATCAAATCCTAATTTCAATTAGGCTTGAATCAATTATGAAAACAAGACAATTGACATGAATTGATAATTATGCTGCATACAGTTTTGCAATGATATCCTCGTTTTGTCTTGTTATAAATCCAGCGCACCCCTTTCCTTTGCAGCGGTGCGCTTTTGTGGCGGGTCAGGGATGGCTGCTCATTGTGGGAGGATTCCCTTGTGGGAACTCTCCCACACAATGGCTTTATGTTGTCTTGACAGTGTGTGGCTAGTATTGTTTTCATCTTGTGAGTCTTTGTGTGTGTGTGTCATTATAGAAAAATGGTCTATTGTTATGTTAAATTCATAATCTTCAGCCTCCTTTCCTTTCATCTTTGTAGTCCAAATACAACCTGGATATGCTGACAGATTGCACCTTCTGCCGTTGTGAATGTAAAAAGCCTGGAGGCCAAAGCAGACTTAACCGGTGTTTAACATTCTATTGCTAACTGCGTGAATTATGCATATGTGCAGTAGCAGCAAAACTTGTGTTTACAAGAGCAATTATCAGCCCAGAACCCCATATGTCCCCGGAGCTTGAACCACTTTTCAGAAAATAAGTTAAACTTTATGGAAAAATGCTCACCATCCTTTGGTACAGGGCATCCATTAGAGATATTCTTGAAATAGTGCAGACATGAACAAATCATGTTCTGACTTCTCTAAACAACAACACATGTTTAATTCCTTCAACCACACCAGTAGTTCTCAAGCATGACAGGTGGGGCGCGAGCCTGGGGAAGAAATGCAATGTGAAACTAATGTTTTGATAGCAGAATCGTTGTCGCAGCGGACCAGTAGACAAATCACAATATCAATGGTGTTCAGACGGATGGACAGTCAGAGTCTTCAGGGCCCTTTTAAAAAAATACCCTTTTTGGCGAAATTTGCGACTGTGTTGCAGCCGACACTAAATAGTGATTATCTCTACAAGTACAAGGTCTATTTGAATAATTTCAACAAATATAATATACTGAAGACCCATGTGAACATATATGATGCGTTCATATATGTGTTAGTGGTATATTAGTTTATGATAATTCACAGAAAAATTTGTATTATCTTAACAATATTCATAAAGGCTTTTCTTTATTGTATATAGCATAGCTATATATAGTTTGGCATTGATTGAGTGAAGTTAAGTATTTTTATTAATTATTTTAGTTCAGACTTGGCCGGGACTGAAAGCGCCATAACTTCTACGGGTGTACTCGAATGCATCTTGTTTCACAACATCCGGTTGCTACATGGCCAGCGCTATCGGTAGTTAGCTAGGAAGGGCAGTAATATTCATATTTCAGCCATAAGTAAGTGAACAATTTTTGCTGGACAAAAATGACATTCTTGTGCATATCTTTGCGAGACTTTGTTTGACAGCGGATTTGGCGGTATTGGCTCTGTAGATTCTAAGGATTCCAAAACCGCGTATACCATCTTGCTAGCAGATTTTAACTGGCATTTCTTCAAAACTCGGGGTCCATTCTCGAGCCACTTTGGGTTCACTTTTAGTCATATTTATGGTTTATGATAATGTTTATGGTGGATTTGTGTTTCTTTATTCACATAATATTTTTTTTTTACTATGAAGTTCAGACTTTGCTGAATCTTTTGGATATTGACATCAAATGGGTCTGATATTGATCATGGGTTCATATGACCACCTGAAAACATGACTAAAGCTCAGTTTGAGGGGTTCGTCACCCCATATGTGGTGAGTGGTGTTATAATAAAGGAAGGAACCAGGGCAAGGAAAATAGCCATTTTTGAATAAATAAATCTAGCAACTTACCTGCCTGATCGAGCAAGTAATCAAAATAATAAATCACATTTGTGTTTTCTAGAGCTGATTATGGAAGTAGCAAAGGATTGAGTCATCTTACTTCCTTCTCATGTCCTTTGGGAGTTGCGCACACGCAGTAACCTTGAGGCATTGCAAGAAAATTGTGCCAGAGACCGTTGGAAGTTGAAGCGCAAGCAAGCATTGTGTTTAATGGCTTACTGGATGTAGAGGAAACTCTAGTTTAATTTACTAACATACAGATTAAACATGACATTAACTTCGGTCTTTTTTGTAATTTGAAAACCGCTAATAATACAAATATTTGTAATGGGTAAAGTAAAACTTGACTTTGGACAAGACCTGTCCTACTGGGAGTGTAAAATAAAATATTAATGTTGAACTCTTCTGTAGGTTTACAGAGTGGACAGCTATTTCACAAGAAGGAAATGAAAAACAGCTGATGCTTCAAAGATGAACCCAGCGTAGTTCTGCCAAACTTTTAATAAGTTATCATCAGTCAGAATAATTATAAACACGTGGATGTGCAGGGCTTTTCACTTTCTAAATGCTTCTCTGCGCTTCATTATCTATGTAGGTTATTGCACTAACTTAAGCATATTATTTTGGTCTCCATGCCAGGGCATTTATAAAAGCTCATAAATTACTAAATATCTCTCATTTATTGTCCTAGGTGAGTGTGGGGTGAGGGGCGTGGTTAGCGCACCTGCAGCAGGGAGAGAGAGAGAGGCGATCATGGGGATCGGCTGTGCAGCGCGTGAGGCGGCACAGCTGATCCACATGATCGGGGGATTGCGTGGGCAGGGAGGGAGCTATAAGAGCTCCCAGAGCCACGCAAAGGTGAGCTAGGCAGTGCATGTGAGTACATGTATGTTGAAAATGCCAAATAAAAGCCGTAGAAGACGAAACCTTGTGTCGTCCCTATGTCTGGAGCTCCGTCAGACCATCGACAAAGACGAACCTTGTCACAGTGAGTTAACAAACAATTACCTATTTAAATAACTCCAGTGCAGAGCAGTCTCTTTTAGTGTTGTCCCACTTACGCTGTAATATTGCCACGTCAGACGTTGCATATGTCAGGATACAACCTTGAATGTGATGCTAGTATTGATTTGTTTGAGCTTTTTGTATATACAGTGGATCTAGAGAGGTTCATAATGTGTTACATGCTTTATGAACATAGGTTCATAGAATGCAAACACAATATTGCTCAATGATAGCTAATGACGCCCAACTGTCTATACGCAACCTGTAACAAGGGACAAAAGAGCTATTGTTTCATGTGGTCATCCATTGATGGGCACCACACTGATTAGATGGCAGCACATTGTTTGTGTTCCTTACGCTGGCATCAGTGGCAGGCAATAACAGAGATTGATTGCAGAGTTACAATGGCCATTTGGAGCCTTGATCTATGGCAACGGATCTCAAGGGATGAAGTTATCCCAGCTACACTCAGCTGCCCAGGGCCGGTGGTCACCGTAATCGAGAAGAGATGTATTTATAAAGTGCCCTGCTCAGCAACCCTGCTCATTCCAGTAAATCTGAGGGGGAGCTGAAAGGGAAAATGTCACAACCCAAGGACACTACAAGGATCTAACTCTGCCGTTGCCAGCAGGTAATTGGGGTGTCAGTGGGTCCCAGTCCCAGAATGCATTTCCTGCTATCACACCTTTTGGCTGTTAGCTAGCATAGAGCACCTTCCTGCCAGTATAGTGATTAAGAGACAGTGGGAGGAGAATGGAAACAAACAAAAGACTGAAAAGCTAAAAGAAAAGTGATACATTATTAATGATATATGCAATGTGATATTTGACATTACATGCACAGTGATATTGGACATTACATACGTGCATATTAGAGTTAAACTATAATCAAAATATGTAATTATGAGTAAATTAAAAATAACAGTGTCTTCCTTTGTAGTAACTTTTACACTAAATATTAATGCATTTTTTAGCATACTAAATGTTAGTTATTTGTCACAGCTGTCCTGCAGGCATTGCTCCTTTTTCTTGCTCCTTTTCCCTTGCTTAGCCGATTGCTTGCCTTTAGCAGCAAACACAAATCTCACATGGAGGTATTGATTGGGGCTTATGACAAAATCTATATGAAATACATTGAGGTATTTAAAGGCAAGCAATGACCTGCTGTGGGATGAGAAAGTAAAATAATCTTTTGGATACAGCTCCTTTACTGATTGCCTGACTGAATTCCCCACTGCATTCCCACAATTAACAGAGATTTATAGCTATTTAATTGTTTTTCACAAATACACTACATTTATTATAATATTTTTTCCCTATAAGCCTATTTTCTCATTGCACAGCTCCTGTCTTCCTCTGTTGCTCTGCTTCCAGCCTGCAGCGCCAAAAGCCTTTTTTAAGGAGAGATTTCATCCAATCAGATTTCACTTCTATGGCTCAAAGGAAGAAGAGCGCCTTCTATCTAGTCTTTGCAGTTTAAAGTACACAGAGAGTGGATGTTATCGTTGATTGTCATAGTCTTCAACCAATCAGATATTTAGTTTATTCTGAGTGTATTCTTTGAGGTGAAAGCGCCTGCATGCAAGCTCTGGACTTATGATTTGATAGTGGGCCAGCATGACCATTAACATGCGCTGTGATTGGTCAATGGGCCAGCGTGACTTCTGTATCAATGAAAAGCTAGCTGGCTGCTAGCAGAACTCAGTAGTAGGCTAGTCAGAGAATTAAGAAGACTTTGTTAGTTTTTTGTTTTTTTTTACACTCAATGGCTGAAGGAGGAGAAACGGACTTGTTGGTGGATTTACTGATGACGCCTTTCTCACGGAGGGTTACGGGCGTGTTTGGTGGTGACGATCCAAATATTGACTGCTACTGTTGAGCGGACATTTTCCTCCCTAAAAGGAGCAGGCACTGGAACTGAAACACACCGATAAACTGTACAACCGCATAATTGAACTGTTTAACAAAGCGAGGATGATGGACTTTGTCTTTAAGTGAACAGCATGTGGTGAGTGAACTGCTGTTTGTGTTACTGTTTTGTTGCTGTTGCTGCATGCGTGGTGCGTTGAGCTGGGGCTGGTCCTGCTAACCGGGAGCTAGCTGCTGCAGCTAACGCTGACAACACTTTTTATTTTTGTGCTTGATTTTCAGTGTTTACTTGAGCTCAAATAGTGCAGCCGGCGAGTCTCACTCCGCTTGGTTCTAGCTAGTGGAGGTGGGGGTCTATGACTCTTCTGACGGTGAGGGATCAGTACGAGCATAGCGTGAGGGGATAGTCTTCCTATCTGAACTTAAGCTAGAGCTTCATTTCCCTCTGCAGCTGGGCCAACACTGTCGCCACAGTGTTGTTTTTATTAAATAATTAATATGTTTCTTGTGTGTGCAATGGTTAAGTGCCGCATTGTTTTGTCATGTTTTTTTAATAACTAAATGTGACTGGTTCTAGTCAATTAGTTCTTCTTGATGTGGACTACATGTCCGTTAATGACACAGCATCCCGTCTTTCGCGTATTTATGTAAACAATATCAGACAGCAGGCCTAGGTAGAAAATGCATGGCCCGCCAATGCTTATAATATACCGGCATATTGAAAGCCACACTTTCTTGTTAATATTTATAGACACAGGAGTGCTGAGAATTAATGTTAATTTCTGAACTTGTTCCATGAAGTTGAAGGCCACGGTAAAACAGATTTGCAGCAGTGGTTCAAAAGATGCTACAATGATCTGACATGGCGGTTATGTTGGCACTAGTATCAGAGCAAATCCATGGGGAAACACTAATGTGTTGTAGATGTTACACAGATGTCCTTTGAATAAACTAATTAGAACGAAATGCCCAGATGTGCTTAAAACATCCATGTCTCTTCATCCCTGGTCCAAATGCAAGGCTGACACTTTTAACTTGCATGGCTTATGGAGATCAAACAGATACTGATGTGCAAATGAGGACAGGAATCTACCATGTCGATGAAAGAGAGAGAGAGAGTTGACTGTGTTGATATTGCACACTGTAAAGGCTCTGTTGCCATCCCACCAACAGCAGTATGGCATGTCAAACACCAGCTTTCTTCCTCATGAAATGGAACACTTTAAGTCAAAATCTTTCCTATTCAGAAAACAAATCCCCTTTTCGCCCCCCTCAGGAAGCATTCCTTTCCAGGTCAATCCAGATTTAATTTAAAGATCCATTTCTAGCGAAGCTGTAGTAAAACACCATTAAAAATGTCATAGGACATGATTTGCATTTACAAATGATAAAGAGTATATGATAAAACCTTTGAATTTCACAGGAAACATCTTGACAGAAAATTGGCTACAGATATATGTATATATATTTTTTTTAAAAGATATTTTTAGATGTGTTTTCTACCATCGACCTTGACAAATTGTCTTCAACAATTTCTACTTCTAAACCTTCTACCTGTCTCTTAGACCCTATCCCATCTAGGCTGCTTAAAGAAGTTTTACCTTTAATTAGCATCTCTCTAGAAGTTATTATCAATATGTCTTTACTAACAGTATGTGTACCACAGTCTTTCAAAGTAGCCGTAATTAAACCTCTCCTCAAGAAGCCCACTCCTGAGCCAGAGGTGTTGGCTAACTACAGATCGATCTATAACCTTCCCATTCTCTCTGAGATCCTTGAGAAATTAGTCACAAAACTGTTGTGTGACTTGTGAATGACTTGAGAATTTTCAGTTTAGGATTTAGAAAACACCAACATACAGAGACAGCCCTGGTGAAAATGACAAATGACCTTGTAATTGCATCAGACAAAAGACTTGTTTTTGTACTTGTCTTGTTCGACCTTAGTGGTGCATTTGAAACCACATTGGACATTTGATTGGGTATAAAGGTACCGCACTAAGATGGTTTAAATCCTATTATCAGATCAATCTCAGTTGGTATATGTGAACGATGAATCCTCCATGCACATCAAAGTTAGTCACGGAGTTCCACAAAGTTCAGAAAAGACTCTATAAACTTTCATTGTTATGCAGATGATACTTATGCAGATGATACTCAATTATATCTATCGATCAGCCAGACAAAACAAACAAGTTAGTTAAACTTCAAGCATGTCTTCAAAACATCAAAACCTGGATGTCCCGCAACCTCCTGATGTTAAACTCAGACAAAGCTGAAGTTATTCTACTAGGCCCAGAACACCTTCAAAGCCAATTATCTAATGATGTAGTTTATCTTGATGACATTGCCCTGACATTCAGCACCGCTGTAAAGAATCTTGGAGTTATCCTCGACTTGTCTTTTAATTCACAAGGACTGCCTTTTTTCACCTCCTTAACATTTCAAAAAATCTGGCACAAATCTGGTCTCAAAGCGGTGCAGAAAAATGTTTTTTACACTCAATGGCTGAAGGAGGAGAAACGGACTTGTTGGTGGATTTACTGATGACGCCTTTCTCACGGAGGGTTACGGGCGTGTTTGGCGGTGACGATCCTAATATTGACTGCTACTGTTGAGCGGACATTTTCCTCGCTAAAAGGAGCAGGCACTGGAACTGAAACACACCGATAAACTGTACAACCGCATAATTGAACTGTTTAACAAAGCGAGGACGATGGACTTTGTCTTTAAGTGAACAGCATGTGGTGAGTGAACTGCTGTTTGTGTTACTGTTTTGTTGCTGTTGCTGCATGCGTGGGGCGTTGAGCTGGGGCTGGTCCTGCTAACCGGGAGCTAGCTGCTGCAGCTTTGTTTGAAAAACATGTGTTACTGTTAGACTAGATTACTGCAGTTCCTTTTTATCAGCCTGCTCTAATACGTCTCTAAAATCTCTCCAGTTGATCCAGAATGCTGCAGCCCGGGTACTAAGAACAACTAAGAAAAGATATCCTATTACTCCTGTATTAGCTTCTCTGCACTGGCTCCCTGTAAAATCCAGAATGTAATTTAAAATCCGACAAAGCCTTAATTGGTGAGGCACCATCATATCTTAAGGAGCTTATGTACCATATTACCACACTACAGAGCTGCACTCACTGAATACGGTGCTACTTGTTCCTAGAGTCAGATGGGGGCCAGAGCCTTCAGTTATCAAGCTCCTCTTTAATGGAACCAGCTCCCACTTTCAGTCAGGGGGACAGACACAGTCACCACATTTAAGAGTAGACTTAAGACTTTCTTCGTCTTTGCCCTGGTCCAGCCCCTAGATATGCTGCTATAGGCCTAGACTGCTGCAAGACATCCTCGTATACACTGAGCTCCTCTCTCCTCTTCTCTCTCTCCTTTTGTATGAATTCATAACCATTAATGCACATTACTAACTAACTGTACTTCTTTCCCGGAATCTTTGTGCTTTCTCGCCAACATGGATCAAGGTTTTATCTTGAAATTGGTCCTGCCCGACACCTAGTGATATTATCATTGTTATTGCTAGTTGCATTGCAATTTGTATTGACAATACCATTACTGCTTTTATTAGCATTATTATTTTATTATATCCACTGTTGCTGTTAGTTTTGGTATTTGTAACTTTTTCATCATTATTATATGAACTATTTCTGCCGTACCCATTGAACCCATGTGTTGTAACTCTGTTATGTTGTTCGTTGACAGCAGGTCCAGCAGGCTGGCCCAGGCTTCTCTCTCACCCGCAACATCTACCAGCTCATTCTGGGGGATCCCGAGGCGTTCCCAGGCCAGCTGGGAGATATAATCCCTCCAGCGTGTCCTGGGTCTTCCCCGGGGCCTCCTACCAGTTGGACGTGCCTGGAAAACCTCTAAAGGGAGGCGTCCTGGAGGCATCCTAATTAGATGCCCGAACCACCTCAGCTGACTCCTTTCTACACAAAGGAGTAGCGGCTCGACTCCAAGCTCCCTCCTGATGTCCGAGCTCCTTACCCTATCTCTAAGGCTGAGCCCGGCCCCTCTACGGAGGAAACTAATTTCGGCCGCTTGTATCCGATACCTCTTTCTTTCGGTCACGACCCAAAGTTCGTGACCATAGGTGAGGGTTGGGACGTAGACCGACCAGTAAATTGAGAGCTTTGCCTTTTGGCTCAGCGCCTTCTTCACCAAGACGGCCCGGTGCAACGCCTGTTTTACTGCTGCAGCCGCACCGATACGCCTGTCGATCTCCCGCTCCATTTTACCCTCACTCGTGAACAAGACCCCGAGATACTTGAACTCCTTCGCTTGTGGTAGGCACTCTGTCCCCACCCGGAGGGAGCAATCCACCGGTGCTGACTCATCGCCGCCTCTTCACACTCGGCTGCAAAACGCCCCAGTGAATGCTGGAGGCCATGGTCCAAGGAGGTGATACAAAATATATTTAATTGAATAGAACCATACATTAACAATGGCTAAATGAAACAAAAATAAATATTTAAATAGCAGTAGCATATGAACTATAATGAGTCAAAGATTTGGTATTTTGTGACAAATTATTCACAATTTCAAGTCTAAATTGAAGTTCTTAGCTTTCAATTTCGACCTTCGAAGTCTAAAGCAGGCTCTACGATTTTTTTCCCTCCACCTCCCACTAGTTGCACGTGCCGGAAGGAGAGAAAAAAACGCACCACTTCAAAGACAACACAGTATAGCTTACCGGTAGCCTGCAGCTGCACTTTGATACACCACAGCTACTGCCGGAGACGGGAATGACGGAGAAACAACAATCTGGAAAATTCTCCTGCTTGCCCCTGTTTTGCAACACTTTTCTGTAAGTTATGTAAACAACAACCGCTTCATTACGCTATCTCCACCAAGTAATGTTCATTGGGTCAGGGCCTGATCTACATACTATAAAATACTGACAGATCTAACAGTGTTTACCTGAAGGCAAGCTGGAGGGTGGGTGCTGCACTTCCACGACGAGGCTGTCGGTCGAGACAGCGTTTGCATCTGTGACCACCCCAAGTGAGCAGTGCAGAGCTATCCAGTGGGGCACACTCACATGCACTAACAAGCATGCACAGCTGGCTCAGCTATGTCAATAAAGCAAGAAGAAGCTAGAAAACCAACACACACCGAGGGTGAGTGACTTCATTCTCAATTAGACACTACTCCACTATATATTTTACATAGCTAATAGATGTTTGCTGTGTATTAATGTTCAGAATGTAAAATGCTACTCCTTTAAATGTATTCAGGCAGATGGACAAAGTGTGCTTTTCGGTAATGATGGGAATCAGTATCTAGCGGGATGAGCCCTCAAACCGTAATTGTTCACATTCCCTGGAGACAGACTTAGTGGTGCACCGAAACGCTCAATCCTTAGTGATAAGCAACATGATATACCCATACAGAGCATATGATGCAAGGTATCCCCACCCAATTACCATTATCCTCCATTTACTGGGCAGAATACTTGCCTTTTTGTATAATGCAAGTCTGAATGAAACAAAAGGATCCAATTACTGTACGACTGTACTGAATTCAGGTTGTGGCTGGTGAAGAGGCTCCATGTTTGCTATTCAGTGGAAAAACAGCTCTGACAAGTCAATCAGTCTTGTCAGACATATCATATTCAGGTTTGCAAACAAAAGGGATTTTTAATTAGTGCCAGATGTTCATTGGGTTTTGTTAATATGTGAAATAGTGATTTAATTATTTTTTCATTTTTCTTGTTTCCCTTTTGAATGGAATTGTAAAGAAAAAGAAACTATGAAAGACAACTGCTTTATGATTAGAAAACAGAAATGAGCATCTAAATTACTTCATTATTGACTGAGACAGCATGGTTTAATTTACTTTAGATTTATTTTTCACCACAATTCAAAAGCTTTTGTTTTCCATGAGTACCACAAGAGGAATGCCGCTGATTGCCATGCCAACCAGAAATGGCAATCAATTTTAAGTTATATCCTCTCGTTGCTGACAATTAAACTCTTCAAGTTGCTCAAGTTCTTTAGCAGACACTCATTTAGCTTCATTGTAACAGTTAATACATGTTCAAAATTCTTTAATAAGAATAATTCCAGGTAGAAAGTTTTGAAACTCATTCAGAGCATGAAGGTATAATCACACTGTGGCTCAGTGGTTAGCAAGTCGGTCTTTCAATCAGAGGGTCGGTGGTTCGATCCCCGGCTCCGGCAGTCCGTGTCTTTGTGTCCTTGAGCAAGACACTTAACCCTAATTGCTCACCGTTGCTGTGTCTACGGTCTACTCTATATCATGTAAGTCGCTTTGGATAAAAGCGTCAGCTAAATGTAATGTAAAAACAGAAATCCAGAACGACACAAATCCAGCAGAAAATCTAACACAGATATATGCCAGTGCACATATCCCTAATGTGAACTTGACACAGCAAAGTTATTATTGCTGTTGGGATTAATTAAAGTCATGCAGTTGGTCAAAGAATATCCAGAACAGTTCACCTGGCTGATAAAAGTATAGAATAACTGGTAATGAAGGGATTGTGGAATATGTACGTTGGGAAGGGCCTTTCTCAAATATAGGGTATACAGTATATGAATGTTTTAAGATGGTTTGTGGACTGAATTGCTTGATGGGAATCCATTTAATGTGTGGAGCTCTGTCAAGCATACCGTGCAGGAGATACACAACCTTCCTTTTATTTCTGTCTCAGATCATTAAATTCTCTTTTGGTCATGGTAGGAGCCGTTTATTGCCCTCGCTTTGTCCTGAGGCTTCTGCAGGTTGGAACGCGTTGAAGGAAGTGGCATGCTGTTCTAGATTGATTTTAATAAAGTGCTGCAACATGGAAATTGATAGTCCAACATTAAACATACAGGACAAAGTAAAACATATACCAATATGAAGAAAATAAAAGCAATATTACTAGGGCGAGCGGAAACACTACTATCAACACTCAACAAAGTCTCGACTGTTCTCTGTCCTGGCTCCTCGATGGTGGAATGAGCTCCCCATTGACATCAGGACAGCAGAAAGTCTCTACATCTTCCGTCGCAAACTAAAAAAAATTTCTAATACACCTTGAATAAAGGAAGTAGCACTGGAATGGCTCACTTTGTAGTGCTACTTTACTGATGAAATTGTACTTGATTCTTGTTGTTCTGATTCTAGTTTTTACTCATGGTGGAATGCACTTAATGTAAGTCACTTTGGATGAAAGCATCAGCTAAATGAAATGTAATGTAAAGACTTTCTGCCGCCCTCCTCTGAGATCTTTCATCCTACAAAACCTTCAGCAGGAAACCATTCCCAACCTGTAACTTTAGACGGTTATTTCCTCCACCGACTTTAATAATCAAGTTCAATTTAGCCATAAAAAGGTCCTTTCTGAAAATGTTTGTGACTGATGGCAAGACTAAAGTACTGAGAACACTAGTGCACTTACTTACAAAGTCCAATTGCCAAATACTTTGCAGTATTCAAATATATGCAATTGTAATAAATTATTGTTAAACTCTAAAACAAGTCTCTTCTGATTTAATTATTGTTTGCCTTTCCAAGTAACTAGTACGTACTATTTGTTGCTTTCACACCTGTAGTGTTGGACATCTGGACCAAGGGAAATAAATGAATGATACAATGTTACATTTTAATTCTTGCCATTTTCTTATTAGTCAGACTTTTCACAAATGAGCAAAGACAATTAACATTAAGTTATACAGACTAACAGGTATTGGACGTCCCCAAAAAAAGTCAAAAGTACAATATTTTATATATTGGAGTCGAAAGTAGCTTCAAAATTGTATTTAAATACTTGAGTAAATGTACTTAGTTTCTTTCCATAATATTGTACCAAAACAATGGTGCGACTAACTAAAAAGGTTGGTAGCACCAGTAGGTACCAGTGGAAAAGTTAGCTTCTGCTTTGGCGTCACCTCTATGTGCTTGTAATCTAAGCGTGTCATACAACATTCAAAGTAAACCTTCATGAAACACTATCATGGGCCCACAACTTGAATCTTTATTTCCCCAGCAGCAGCTCCATCTTGGAGTGACCTTTCAGAAAGGACAAAGTGTCATTATGTTAGTGCCTGACTGCTACAGTATCATGTCCTGCAAGTGTGTCTGGGCTCCATCTTTCTCTTATGATTTTAATGTATCAGACACACTGGACAAGCACAGACACGAGATACAAACACAAAAGTTGGATGTGTTTTACGAGAATTAAAACGTAATAAGTTTGAGTGCTTTCTTTCTTTTCCGTTCCTCTGTGAGGATCAAGGGGAGACGTGGTGTGTCTAGCATCATTCGCATTTATACATCACACATCCATGAGGCCTACAACTTCCAAGAAAAGGGAAGCTGCATTTAAAAGACAATATCAGGAGTCCTGCTTAAAATATGGTTTCATTGCAACAAGTGATTTTCACTCGCAAAGCCCGCTCTGCATAATATGTGTCGATAATTCAGCTTAATGATGAGTTGTATTTTGTAGGTTCCTTATATTTGTCTTTATGTTGGTTGTATCATTTTTTGTCGTATTTACTCCCCCACACTTTGAAGGCCGGTCAGTGAAAATATTCATCCACAAAACCGGTCTGTGAAGCAAAAAAGGTTTGAGACCTCTGAGGTACAGGATGCGGGTGTTAAGTGAATATATGTTGTGTGTCCCTGCTTGTGTTTGTGTGTGTTAAAGAATGACTAAGTAAAAGACTACATTGGGAGTTATAATTAAAAACATTGTTGGGAGTTTGGCAGGCTGTGGTGGATCTATTACCAGACGCTTCTCCTTCCCCAAGTCTGTGGATGCAGCAGGGAGAAGTAAGTTATTCCAAACTCTCAAGTCACCTCCCCAACTTCATTTACATAAAAGTCTCAGTGAAAAAGACGAGAAGCCTGTGCTCTTAGTTGGAGCAGAGTTGTACGGATGTGTCATCCATCATTACAATCGAAGCAAATGTAGACCTCAGTGGTGCTTTAAAAAACTGCTATAACCATAAATGTCCATCATGAATAAGCTGGCAGAAGACCAGTGTTGCTTTACAGGGGGATCGGAAGATACTTTGACAGGAAGAGAGAAAATAGACATAGAGAGTTGGTACTGCACCCATTTTTACATTTGGCTTAAATTGGGCAATGTTTTCCAACAGGTTACAAGTTTGGATCAGGATTTTGACCTGACGGAAATATCACTAAATCTAGAAAATATAATCCAACCTCATTGTTATGTTTGGTTTATATTTGCTTATTTGTGAGAATAGGTTCATGCCAACATGAAGAACTAAAAAAATGTACTCCACATTTATAGAATATCCGGTTTTGACAGTTACTCTTAAACATTGGTTCACCTTTTTATACCACTGCTCTCATTCACTTTGATGTCTGATGTTGTCTCTTGGGAAAACTCACAAACAGACAACTACGGGGCTAAAAGGCTTAAATAAAGGATTGTAAAATCCAACTCCACAGCTTTCTGGAAGCTGTCAAAACTTTAGCTTCTCCATATGACAAAATCTGCAGTGCCTCATGGGGGCTAAATAAAAAACTGAGCTGGTGAGTATCACACCTCTCTCTCACTCTCTCTGCTGAATTGAGGTATTAGTTTCTTAACCAAGGCTGAGCCAAGTGTAAACAATTGAAATCCACAAAGCTCTTCGTCCCTCTCCTTGTATACTTAAACCACTTCATAGCCCTCTGTTTTTCCTTCCCGTATCTCATCTCATACACTACACTCAGGAACATTTCCGTCATGCACCTTTTCAAATATGCCATGGCAATGCCTGAATTGATGGAGCAAGGGACAGTCCAGCAGCTGGCGGATACCCAACGACATAAAACCCAACAAAAGGAGAATATTGGTTAAGACCAGAGGTACGTGTTTGTGGCGAAAGACAAGAACATGGCGGGTGAAGAGCTGTTTTTGAACAGTACCAATGTTCTTGTAATGTTTTCATTATTCAACAAGACAATGTTTCTTTGTGATCTATTTGATTCTTTGACATGCATTCAATACATATAAATAAATTCAGCAGAGGTTTATGATTGGTTCCCTCCCCTCATGTGAAAGCGTCTTTAGTCGGATGGACATTACATTACATTTCATTTAGCTGACGCTTTTATCCAAAGCGACTTACATGCTATACAGTAGACCGTAGACACAGCAACGGTGAGCAATTAGGGTTAAGTGTCTTGCTCAAGGACACAGCGACACAGACTGCCGGAGCCGGGGATCGAACCACCGACCCTCTGATTGAAAGACCGACTTGCTAACCACTGAGCCACAGTCGACATGACACATTTGTTCCAGCAATATTGCTGCTTTCATTTGCAACATGCCTATGTAGCATTTTTCCTGAAATGTTAGTAGGTCTTGATTCAGTACATATTTCCCAGAAAACCATTGCCTTTAACACATGACCCCTTGCAGGGAATGTTCATGATCATTTCAGGGATAGACTGCATGTGTAATAGGGACTAGAATGGGCACACGCCTGTTGTTTACAGTTCCTTACATTGTGTTTTTTTGTGTTTGTACTCAGTTTTCCACAATATATTTTTACTAACAATCACTGGTACATTTTGTACTTTCCCCATATGCGCCAACAGTACTCAGAAACAATGCAAAGGCATTCCATGTGAACTATAAACCTGTACTCAACAAATATCTAAAACACTTTAGAGTTATTTACATTATAGCTATAATAGTTTAACCGTGATAATGTGATACAAATGTGTTTGTTTTCCAGTAATTTCAAACATTTCTTTCTGAGTAAAGCCATGAGAACAGCTACAGAACTGTTTGAATCTGTCTGCAACAGTCTGAAAACCCACTTAGCAATGTAAATGTGATCAGAGGAGCTTAGAAGGGGCAGTACCAAAACACTTTGTGCAGTCAAACTGATAACTCTAGCAGTTTGAAATCCTCTGTGTATGTGATAACACCTTCTCTTTTCACAGTGCAGGGTGTTGAGATACAATAATCATAGAGCACGGGTATAAAACAGATAAAACCGTAATTATCTCAGATACTTGAAATGAATGCCTCAGACTTGTAAATCTCATAAACACAAGCATGTGACTCACTGTGTCATGATAAAACAGTAAAAGTAAGTTTAATTAATGTGATAAGTGAAACTGCTGCTGGTTCAGTCATGATTCTCTTTTAAAAGAGAAATATGTGCTTGCAGTGTCATACTTAACAGACTGAGTAACTGTCAAGGTTTTTGTTGGTTTGTTTTGATTTCCAAAACCAGCAAACTTAACATAATTTCGCACTATTTTTATCCATATTAGAGGTGCAGATGTTATTGTTTGTTGGCCAGTCGATTAATACGATACTAACACAGTCAAATGTCTGTACAACTATTGCCATGAAATGTGGTTGTTAGATATTTAAGCCCAGAGTGGATCAATCCTTTTATCTAGCCGCATCAGCAAGTCAGATTTAAATTGTTTTACACACATATATACACACACACACACATATATATATATGTGTATATATTGATTTATTTATTTCAATCAGGAGAGACTTGTTTTAGAGTTTAAACAACAATGTATTACAATTGCATATATTTGAAAAGTGCAAAGTCTTAGGCGATTGGACTCCATCCTTAGAGGATCCTTAGGGGTACTGATGCTGATATCTGCGTAGGCAGAATCCCCCCTGGAGTCCAGACACTGGTGGTGGTGTTGAAGAAGGTAGTTGCTGTAACCCGATGATAAATGAAGAGCAGGACTGGATGCTGACTGGAGGAGCCTGGGGTGGAGGAGGGTCGCATCGGTTCATTCAACATACACGGCCCCAATCAGCTGATGGAGTAATCGCTGTGAGACTTAGAGACTGAGCTTATGAATGAACCGGAGAGGAAAGCGTGTCTTCTATAGTGAACTTACGCTTGAGCTTCATATCATCTAAATTAACAAATTACAATAGATCTATAGGGTGTCTGATAGCAGATAGATAGATTTTGGCGACTGTGGATAAGTGGTTAGCAAGTCAGTCTTTCAATCAGAGGGTCGGTGGTTCAAACCCCGGCTCAGCCAGTCCATGTCGTTGTGTCCTTGAGCAAGACACTTAACCCTAATTGCTCACCGTTGCTGTGTCTACGGTCTACTGTATACTGTATATCATGGAAGTCGCTTTGGATAAAAGCGTCAGCTAAATGAAATGTAATGTAATGTAATAGCAATGTACTGGAAGAGTCTTAGCACAGATCAGCTATTGTCTAATCAATTAGATGTTAAATATTTCCCCATACAAATATATGAAACAGAAGAAATGATATGAAAACATTTAGGTGAATGAAGGGAGGATAAGGGGGAAGACAGGGATTTCATTTGAAGTAATGAACACTTCCACATATACACATACATAAAATACTAGTATGTCTAGTGATGGTTGAAAATGATCTGTGATTGCTCACTAATTGCCTCATTATGTTTTTTTACTTTGCTCTGGACTGTGTTGCGTTTATATCCCGGAGCATCCCCTATCTTCATATTCTCACTTCTGTTTCCATACCGACAAAAAACATTCGCACAAAGCTCTGTCCTTGTGAGAGCAACTCGAGCATGAAAAAGAAAATGTTCATGTCCTATTGTTTTTCAAAATATAAAAGCAGTCGACCTTGCCAAGCATATTTCAGCTTTTCTTTCTTTTCCTAAATCTGTAATTATTCTGCCTCTTCAGGATGCGCGGCATTATTCTTAAACTGGGTTTTATTTCCATGTTGTCAGTGCACTTTTCACTCAATCAACACTTCTCCTGAGGTGTATCCAGTAATTTATTCAAACTTGGCTTGCAGCAATGGGTGATGCCACAAAAGGCAATGCCATCTTACAAGAAGGGGGGCCTCCAAAAAGAGAAAAGAAAAGGAGCTGTTATTGTTTTACTTGCCAGCATTATCCCAATAGATCCGATTGTTAATAGTCACAGTCTCTAAAGGATTACTAGCGGGCTTTGGGTTGCCTTTCAAGTGTGCAGTCACCTGCATAGTGACTGCATTGTTTGCTGCGTTCACTGCTTTTAAGTGAATTTGATAGTTCCTCTTGGAGTTACTTTTAAAAGTTAAGAAAATAGTATATTAGGAGTATGTGTCTCTGTATATGCGCAGAGGTAAATCTACGCCCTTTGCTTATTCAGCAATAGCTGTGCAACGATCTAGTGAAAATCCTGTTGATATGGTTACAACTACCACAATTAGTCCTGAATGGTGAAATACATAATACTAGTTGATAGTAGAACGTACAAGAAGTGACTGGCCTGGTTCTTTACAATGTAACAAAATCAGACACCGGTGACTAGAACAGCATGAATGCGGATCACAGATTGACAATGGTCTACTACTAACTACCCTCTAACCCTCAAACTAAGTCACGGATTGCTTCCTCTTGTATGCCGTGTGACACAGCCCTTATGAAAAACCCGTTTTGTCGAAAATTGCAACTGTGTTGCAGCCGACACTAAATTGTGATTATCTCCACAAGTACAAGGTCTATTTGAATAATTTCAACAGCTATAATATACAGAAAATCCTTGTGAAAATAGATAATATGGTCATATATGTGTTAGTGGTATTTTAGTTTATGATAATACACAGAAAAGAAAAGAAACATGGCCTTGAGGACAGACAATTCATATTTATTTATCCATGACCTCAAAAATACGTTTGAAGTTCCAATGCCCATCTATTGCTTCCAATAACCATTTTTTTTCTTTTTTTTTTGTCTACTATGTTTCTTGATGGCAGTGGAGTATAAGAGGTCTGTGATGTTTTTCATGGAATCTCAACCCCTTTTTTGTTATATTTTAAACCAATGGATCTGTGCTCTCATTATTATTGTAATTTACATGGAAAAACTCTGTCATGTGGCATCTGTGATCGTAATAATGTAGTCTATGAAGATTACCTTTCTTAATTTTCCATTAATTTCTGGAACTACACAGTTATGCCTGGAAATATGTGGAGATAGATGTTGGTAATTGAGAAATTTAATAATCAAAAGGCCTTAATCAAGCTGTTAAATATTCTGGGTATAGGGTTCCACCTATTGGGTGAATTTAGGAAAACTCACATTTTTAATTCAACTTCCCGTGACATATTCTCTATTGACTCAAATGTGCACAAATAATATACCTTTTATCAAGCTGTTATTCTGAGAAAGTTATCATTCCATGGCCAATAGGAGATACATCTGCATCATCTCTTTTCAAATATGGACTTCTACTTTCAGCATCTTTCTATTATGTTAGCACTATTTGTCTGATTCATGCTGGGATGAAGACTCAATTTCCCTTTGCCTCATTAAAGTTTTTGTGAAAACTGTCAGGTCACAGTGGCTCTGACATTTTTTCTGTTTGTTGTTTGAACTAATTCTGCTTTTTTACTTCCATCAGGTAAACATTTTGACATTTTAAATTGTTCAAAGCAGAAGAACAGTTTCACACAGTGAAATCGTAGAAATATATAGATTCTTCACAAACGCCCTTTCTTGTCCATCACTCTAAACTTCAGCCCCTCCATCAAAAACATGATCACATATTCACTAAAAAACGTACAGCAATCTTACAAAAATCATAACTCATGTAGATACTTACATACTTTTTCCACAATGCCTTTTTTGCGCAGCGGACTGGAGCTGATCCTGAAACTAGCACCCTTTTCTGCTGAATTGAGAATTCATTTTAAATCAGGAATTTATTTTCAAATGAGACTCAAAATTGAATAAAATCTTTATATTGAAAGATCCACAACCCTACTAGATATTGTTTTAGATCTTGGACATGGTAGTATGGCAACAGCGTCAGAACGGCCTTTTCATAGTTTGAAACGCTGCATCCGTTATCATTCATCTTATTTGTGGCCGGTCTTAGCATGGTATTCCAGATGTCCCTCTTCCCAGCAACGCTTTCCAGCTCTTCCTGGCGAAGCCCGAGGCGTTCCCAGGCCAGACGAGATATATAATCCCTCCAGTGTGTTCTGGGTTTACTCCGGGGCCTCGTACCAGTTGGACGTGCCCGGAAAACCTCTAAAGGGAGGCGTCCTGGAGGCATCCTGATCAGATGCCCGAACCACCTCAGCTGCTGGCCCTTTTCGACGCAAAGGAGTAGCGGCTCTATTCGAGCTCCCTCCGGATGTCTTGGCCCTTCCCCCTACCTCTAAGGCTGAGCCAAGCAACCCTACAGAGGAAGCTTATTTAGACAGCTTGTATCCACAATTTCATTCTTTCAGTCACTAAAGCTCAAGACCAAGGTGGTTCATGAGCTTGTTCATCTCACGCCCCATTTTATCCTCACTAGTGAACAAGACCCCATGCTACTTAAACTCCCTTGCTTGGGGCAGTGACTCATTCCCAACCTGGAAGGCGCAATCCACTGTTTTCTGGCAGAGAACCATGTCATTAGACTTGAAGGTACTGACTCTCATCCTGATCAACTCATTTGGCTCTAAATCACCCCAGTGCATGCTGAGGGTCACGCTCTGAAGGAGCCAACAGAACAACATCATCTGCAAGACGCAGTTCTGAGGTCCCAAAAACGAACAATCTCGTCCCTCCAGCTCCCCCATGAGAGCCATGAAATCACTGACAGGATTGGTGACAAGGGAAAACACCTACTAGAAACATGATTAAACATGTGTTGATTATACAGACACAGCTCTCCATTTGGTTATACGTACACTGACTAAATGGCTCGCAGCTAAGGCACCTGTACACCATATACCCAATATTCCTGCAGTACCCCCCACACGACACTCCAGCTTCATTACAGTAAAATGATGTTATTTTCTTTCTTACTGTTCTATTATTTGTCTTTACTAACCTAGTCGTTATGTGGAAATACTTTGTGAAAGTACCAATGGTTAACCATAATGTTGACAATATTGTCACACTATCTGGTCAAAACTATTGTAATAAATGATTTTCTCAATATCAACTCTATTATCTCTATTATCAAATATGTATGACGGAGGACAAGGAGATACAAAGTCAGTCATCCACACAGGTCTTTTTAATAGTTTTGAAAGTAAAGTAAAATCTCAATGCTAATGTTAAGTGATAGAGGCAGCTCAATTGACATGAATTGTGCAGTGCTGTTGACCTTTTGTGTGTCATAAGAGCAAGTTAAATATTTAATCATTTTTCCTTTTAGTTTAATGAGGTAGAATGTCAGATAGCCCTTCATGATAAAAACACTAATTAATATAGGATGTTATACCCTGAAAGTAAGGTTATTAACTATTATGAAACCAAAGGTTATATAGACACCTTTCTCTCTTATTTGTGTGCATAATTTAACTTCCAGCTTCAAGATCACTGCTGCAGTCAATGACCCCTACTTGTCCCATGAGGACACTGGGAAAGAAAACTTCTTAAGTTCAGACACCAAACTGAATGAGCTTTTTATCTTTCTCTAACCTATCCTTAATGATTCAGCATTTCACAGGGAGTTCATTGTGGGATGGACATCTAGATTATAAATGCTGTTGTTTCAGCCTGAATTTGGTGAGCTGACTTTGACCAAAACTCAAGTTTCAATTGTGCATGTTGCTATTTTCTATTAATGTGTCGTGAAAGCTTTCATTTATACTTATAGGGCCTTTTGATCACTATGGCATCTAATATTAAGCTAATAACATTGATCGTTCATAACAAGTTGAACCTGGAAAGTGAAAAAATTATGTATTTAGCTGGCTGTGCTAGCATGAGCTAAAGTTTCCTTCTTCACTGTGGAATAAACAAATACTAGTTGCAATGGCTTATAAACACTTCATGCCATTAGCTTACCATGATTACTTCAATGTGAATCTGTGCTGACTGTTTGAGGAATCCTGCTGTTGCCAGTACGATCAGACAAATTGTTTCAAATTAACACACTGTAGCTTTGCATGAGATGTTAAACCTTAATTGGTGCATTATGCAATACAATTTCAATACATTAAAAATGGTCTCGATGTTGATGATCTGATCAACATGACTGTGAATAATGAATAGCCTAATCAAAGATAGATAGTGTACATTATTACAAAGACGCCCTTTCAAATCTGGCTGTAATAAGTTGTGTCTGTACACTGCAGTGTTTTTTTTCTGAAATAGTTTTTGATTGTAGATTTGTTTTATAATGTAATTCTTGTTTTTGTTTAGACAATTATGCTGGTCCACAATTATGCTGTGCAATGCTTCAGAAAGCCCAATTCCAATGCTGATTTTGACAAAATTACAGCTGCCTTCCACAGCAATTTGAAAAGTGTCAAACAATAGCAAGTTAACTATTCTTTTGCAAAGCAGTACTTTGCTGTGTGATGCAGTACATGCGCTGTGACAACATCTCTGCGGGGGCAGCAAATCAGCCAATGCTGCAGCTTTTGTAGTTCACGTGAAGAATAACAGGAAATGACGCATGCATGCATCCATGCATCCAGAAATATACTAACTTAGATACAGTTCCCCTTTATTATCAATGCATCGGATGCAATGGCGCCATCCACAATGTGTTGTGAAAGAGAATCGTAAAAGACTACGGGAAATAATAATATAAATTTGTTTTAATTGAAATAATTAAGACAGAAAATAGTGATTAGTTGGAGCCCTGCAACACTGCATTATAAACTCTAAGTATGACAGGCCTTCTTTGTGACTTCTACTAATGAATACCATGAAGTACATGCTGATCTTTAATTCATTGCTATTGATCATAAATTACGTTATGTGGCAAACCCCGGGACTATTTTTAATGCAGAGTTGGAATCATTTCTTCATAAGCCCCGTGGGATAAACAAAAAGCAGTTGAGCAAACATGTCATCTGATCCCTTTAAAGCCTAATCAAAACACTCAAGGCTAAACCATGTTGCTTAGCACCTCTCACTGAGATTTCAAAGTCTCTTCCCGCTCCACTACTTTGGAAATTACAAATTAAGTCACATTCCCTTCAAGTAATTAAAGAAATATTTCATAAACCCATCCCGACTGGTTTGTTTTCAATAATACTGATTCCTGTTGATTAATTGACTTTTTGCTTTGGATTAAAGGCTGAGGTGTATGGGGCAGCTTAGCTGTGCATAATTATACAGGCATACCAGCAGATAATGGTGTTTAATTGAATGATAGTCTATCAAAGAGGCAGGAAAGTGATGGATATGAAAATGGAAATGGCATATAAAATGAGGCATATATGTGCCTGGGATATTTATTTATCCCTTCCCAGACTGGGTGTGTTATGAATGACAGTGGGCTTACTCAGGTAGAAGGATATTCACGCATGAGAAGTGCGGAGAGAGACACAGAGACAGACATCAAGAGAGAGAGTGAAATAGAAAAAGAGGGAAGGATGAATTATTGATGATACAAACTTCTCCAAAAGAGTAATCAACATTTTGAGTACAGAGCCCAAATATATACAGGTGAAAAACAGATATGAGTCATTATCATACGAATTCTTATCAATCTTTCAATATAGTTCAGGGGACACCTGACATATTTGTTTAACGTATTATGAATCGTTTTAAAAGAAAGGAGGCTCTGTCTGTGTATGTATGTAAATATGTATGACCTTCAATTTTCTTTTGTCCAGTGTGAGCTCTAGAGATGTACAGGGACAGTTTATAGTAGTGTGTTATGTACACACTGTATGAACACCATACATCGTATGCATTAGGGCTAAAACGTGCATATAAAGTAGTCTATTGTAACTCTGAAAGAGCTTCCCCTGCCTATTTCATGACCCTGAACGATTCACAAGAAATAAACCCAGAAAGCCTGACACTGCAGAAGGTCACAAGGTCACGGCCTGTTCAGCAGCAGAGCAAAGGAAGCTACAGTGCTGATGTCTGCTGCCTTGAGATCAATAAGCTCCATGCAGTTTGTGTATGTCACCTCAGCGCCACTATAACTGCTCGGCCTTCACTTCCATTGCACTGCACATAAACTAGACAGAGACCGAAAAGTCCACTTGCTGACCAATATTCCTTTCATCAAAAAGGGATTTGATTGCACTTGCAGACAAAACATTTGTTCTGTAGAGAAACACATTTAAACAATGATTTCTTGTAAACCTATACCTTTAACACTTCATAGTCATGGGACTCCATTGAAAACCCCAAGGTTACAGCGGACACCAAGAAGTAATTAAGATTATAGTTAATAGAATGCAGTAATAGTTCAATAGGCTAGAGTTTCATTGAAATAACGAGGCCTGACTTCTAATGTTAAAAATAAAACATAAAAACTGTAATTGAATTTCACTTTCAGCTCTAGAAACAGATCAGTGGGTAATGCTTTGGGTGAAAAAGCTCCCCGAGCCAACAGAGCGTGTACTTACAATAAATGTGTACAGCTAACACTAAACACAGAACCACAATCACGAAACAATAACAACCTTATTTACAGTATGTAATATGTTAATATGTTAATTCTATGAAATGTTTTACTGATTTGACTTAAGCTGAGCTTTGTGCTGGAGGCTTACAGAATGCATTTAAGACAGAGCCTTTCAAATCATACATACATACATACATGGCTGGTTTCTATGCCAGACTAGTTGACACAATGGTTTGAATAGTTGTTTGATCTAATGTTGAATTAGGATCATGCTTGACAGATGCTAACATATTTTAAAAGTTAAAGCGCACAGACACCGAGTTACACCTGTATGTCATCTATATGTGTTGAAGCATATCATGTATGTATGTCAGGAATTTGTGTGCTTTTATGATTACAGGGACATAAGAGATTTCAATAATTTCTGTTTGTGTATGTTTTCAGTGGTGTGTGTCAGGTTTTGTGTAAAAGGTGTGTGAGTCTATGTGTGTGTCTGTTTACAGCTCAAACAACAGGACATCCATTTCTTTGCACAGGAATCCACAGAAATTAATTATGTTCTCAAGGTTGACAGGTTCAACAGCTCAATGCAAACATGTCATCATAACAATGGCCTGACAAGTACAAAAGTGGAAGCAATATTGCATCTTTACTATGACTAAAGTAATTGCATGCATTGATTTATTTTCGTAAAACTTCCTTAAAAAGTTTGAAGAAAAGAACGTTTTTTTTGGCCAGAAACGACAGGTTTGTAAGATGTTAGACTTGGGACTGTTGTTGACTAAGTCCCCTTTATTTACACGCTATTAGATGTCAACAAGTACCAAAGCCAATGCCAAGAAATGAAGACAATGATTTTTCTTTTTTTCTGGAATCACATTTGCTCACTGGGATGTCTGCTCACAGACACTGAGCCAATTGAGATAAACGTCTGTTTTCAAACGCTCCACTCGTATATTATATTCATCAAATGACTGTTTGAGCTGTGAATTGACCCATCACTGTTAAAGAACCGCTGCACCTGCATGACAAAGTCGAGCTTTGCTGAGAGACAGTGTGGTAGTGTGACTGTGCCCTCCATAAACTGTGTTTGGCCGGTGAGCAGTGTTGCATACAGTACCAAGGGAGTGTTTTGGCAGGGCTTGAAAAGAGTGGTTGAGAAAGGCGGAGAGCACTAAGCTGCCTCCCAGTGCTCCTGCCCTTGATGCTGTGTGGAGTGAAGAGCACAGAGGAGCAGCACGTCACCAGGGCAGGAATTGGAGGCAGGAGCAATGCTGGTGACATGCTTCATTAACCAATATACAGCTTAGGGCCCTTTACACTTGGCTGCAGGTGAATTAGTTGTGGATGACAAGAGAGAGAGGAGGTGTGTGAAGAACACAAGGAGGGTGTGCGGAGAGGTGTGCCCCTTAATTTAATTTTGGTTGACAACAAAGTAATCCAATACTCCTTCATGGTGTGATGTAAACCAAAGAAATGTGGTTTCGCAGGAGACAAGTAGGGGGTGAGAAGTGAGGATGAGGGGACATGAAGAATGTTATATTCCTTTTCATCAATTTCTCATGAAATAGATTCTGACATCCATTACAGTTTTCTTTAGTTGACACTGCATTCTTCTTCTGTATTGTATATTACTGCTGAAAAGATCAGTCGATGAATGTATTAGTTCACTCATCTGACATGATTTATCAAGGAAAAATACCAAACATTTACAGCCTCTCAAATGTGAGGGTATTTAGTTTTTCTAGTAGTTCTGTTTATATCATTCTAGATGTTATAATTTGGAGTTTTGGAAAGTTGGTCAATCAAAACAAGTATCAAGGTATCACATTGGGCTCTAGGAATGTGGTTTATTAACTGGTCTCATATTTCATATGATAATAGATTTGTCAATTAATTAATAAAATAATAATCGACAGTTGAATAATAGTAAGCTGCAGCCCTACTTTAAATTGAAATGCTCTTTTTTTACCTGCCTGACATTACTTTCACTGGGTTGTTCTCCGTGTGTTAATGAGGCCATTTGAATCTGTGATTAAGAGCTACAATATTGTGTTGAATGCTTCTGAGAATTTGATTACTTTGTGAAATTTGATTTACCACTCACTGACAGCTCCCCCTGTTCAGTGCCACCTTTGAATCCAATCTTAAGAGACATTGTGGGGGGCAGGGGCGTGGTTTAGCGCACCTGCGACAGAAGAGAGAGGAGCGCGCTCATTGGGATCAGCTGCAGTTCGTTAGAGCTGCGGCTGAGACCAATGAGCGCGCTCGAGCAGGGCTATTTTAAGCCCGGCAGGGAGAGCAGTCGGGGTGGTGAATGTCATGGAAAGTGATCTGACAGTGTTGTGCAGACGAATAAACCATGTTGAACCCGCGAAGTGCCGTGTCCGAGCGTGTGTCCAGAGCCATACACTCCCCGGTAGGAAGCGTCCTTGCCACAGACATGTTTTCACCACATTTACAATTACACAGCGGCAAAAATAAGGCTGTCCAACATATAAAAAGAAGAAGCATTTGAGACCGATTGCAATCTGATTGTTCAAACTATCTTGGGAGATGTTGAAACGGTGTAAATACATACGTCTCACGTCTCTCCAAGACTTCAAACTGCAACATCCTCGGCTGTCTGTTTGTGTGCTCGATGCCTTGTGATACTGGCAGTTTAAAGGCCAATAAAAGGACACTAAAATAAGGTGCCAATCTTAAGTCGCCACAATTATTATCTTGCTAAATGTCCATTTTATTCTATTTTCTGTATTTCACTCGTTACTTATACATCTAATTGTATTTTAATTTCTCTGTAAAGTGCTTGATCAACATTTGTTTTATTGCCGTTTATATCGACTTCTCTTCTCCAGCTTGAGTGCACTCTTGGAATTATGCAACACAGTGAAAGATGCTCTGCTGCTGGAATTTATTAAGAGGCATCTGTTTTACTATGAGTTAAAGGAATTACCCACTCTGTTTAAAAGTCCATCTATACACAGCTCGGAAAATTCAGCAACTATAAAGTAACTTTTACAGTTGAACATTTGTATTTCTGCACAACAGAAACAATCTGTCAAGCTTTGGAATTTAAGGTGGCTCGAGTTCTCTCTATTTCGAGTCTCACAGGGGCTTTTTGCGCTGCAGACTTTTTCCTCTGTGCTGAAGTTGACTTGACTTTGTACAGCTAGCCTAAAATACACCCATGAGCTGACAGATGTTAGCAGATAGCAGTGGGGGATATCTATAATTCCCTGTCTGTCGCTAAGTGTGATTGAAGGCCGTGCCATGGTACAGTTCACGGAGGCCTTGTTTAAAAATATATTTTGGAAGATACTGTGAGATCATATTTTTCTTATTTCACAATAATACACAATTTTCAGAGATTGCTTTGATTTCCTCGCAATTGTCCACTGCTGAAGTGATAAAAACAGTATATTTTTAAAGACAATAATGATTCCCATTGTAGTGGGTTAGAAAGCCCAATGCTATTGGTAAAATTGACTTTTATTCATGTTCGTATTTATACCATGATGCCTTCTTATAGTACTTCTGTAAAATATGTTGATTCGGTAGGCTTAGAGCATAAATCAAGTGTTGAAATTGTATATTTTGTAGTGAAAGGCACAAAAACACACAAGTATGCACAGTGAAGAATGGGTGTCCTCGGGCTGAGTAAGGCCAGAAAGCATCTTGGCATGGAGAGTGCAGGCCAGGTCTGAATATGAGAATTCTGCTTGAGCGATCCATCTTTAAAAAATATACACTTATTCTGACCTTGGTGCGGTTACTTAGATAAGTCCGAGAGGTACAATACAACCATCCCTCTGCTCCGTCTATTCATAAATGTATCACAATGCAAGAAGAGGGGCATCAATTATTTACCTCTTCAGACAAGGCCAGTGATAAAGGGAGGAGGGAAGCACAAGGAAAGATAAAAGCTTTACAGAGGTTTATAGAGTATTACAAGGGGTCAATTAAAGCCGTATGGAACATTCAGTTAAGGAGCCTTTACTGAAAAAATAGTTTGAGTTCAGTTATGAAAGATGTTACTGTAAAAGTAAGTGGCCGTTCACTCTGCGCCCTCAAATCCATTTCTTTCCTGCGCCCTCAAATCAATCTTTTTTTTAAAATTATGTATTCATAGACATAACACCAAGAGGACGACAAAACAGTGAGATACAATCCAGCAAAACATTGTATATTCAGGGTATGGAAGAACAGTGTGTGTGTGTGTGTGTGTGTGTGTGTGTGTGTGTGTGTGCGCGCTTTTTTAAATTTCATCTCAAAAAGGCACAAAGTATAGACGAGGACAGTTTTATATGTATGTGTGTATGTATCTACCTGGGTTTCAGTTGGATTTCAGGCCAAAAAAGACTATTAATATGAATTGAATGGGTGGTGTCATGTTTGGTGTTCTGTTGTATTGTAAATGATGGAGGAGGTTAGATTTTCCATTGAAATATATTTTATCATTAGGTTTCTCCAGTGTGTGATATCTTCCATATGGGAAAGAATTTGAAGGTGCAAAAGTGATGTTTGTGATTTTGTGTAATTTCCACCAGGCTGTCAGAGCTTCTGCTGTTGTTGGTGTTTTGAAGCAAAGGTGGCGTTTGATTGATTGGCTGAGAAATGGGAGGTCGGAAATCTGAATGCCCCTACAAACGGTCTATTTATATCTAGCCATGTGTTATCTGATTGATGGGGGTGAATCCATTTAAGAATATTGATTTGCTAGTAGTGAGTAGTGGAAAACATATGGGGCTTCAAGTTCTCCTTGTGTTTTTGGTTTTTATAGAGTTGTCAGTTTAATTCTTGCTGTCTTATTTTTCCAGTAGAATTGAGTGATGATTGAGTCAAGATATTTAACTCAGGAGTGGGTGGGTTGAGATGGTACCATTGTGAATAGGTAATTTCTTTTAGGAAGTATTGTCGTTTTAACTGTAGCTATTCTGCCCATAGGTGATAGTGGAAGGTTCATCCAGCGGAGGAGCTCGTCAAATATTGTTTTAATAGTGGAGTGAAGTTGAGTGTGAACAGCTCTGACAGCCTGGGGGACAATCCATTGTCAACGCAAGGAAGGCACGCTTGATAGGGAGAGCGCGACTGCTACGGTGCACAATTGCTCCCGAATGTAGCCGTCTAATGAAATGTTCCTCCTGGGCTACTGTAGGGCTGAATAGGCCTTAGCCCCTCCTACATCCTGGTTCCCAATTTGTTTGGGCCACCATATTTAAGCCACACTATGACCTGCCTCTTTCTCTCTCTCTCTCTCTCTCTCTGACTCCCAGGCTTCGGTAGGTGTGGACTTTAGCTTCCTAAGTTGAGGCATATTTGCCGTGGGCTTCATCCTTTTGTCTTTTACTTGAGGTCCAGCTCCCAAGATCCCCACTTCCCTGTTGAGCTTCCTGGATGGGGGTTGAGCAGACCAGAGACACTGACTGCCACTGCTTAATTTGTTCAAGTTACTAATTGACTTATATTTATGGTCGCCCAAACAAATTGGGAACCAGGAAGTAGGAGGGGCTAAGGCATACTCAGTCCTACAGTAGCCCAGGAGGGACATTTCATTAGCCAGCTACACAAGCACCAGTTGTTCAGGCTGCAACAGATGAATACAAGTTAAAACGTTGGAAATGATATGAATAAGTTCATTATTTTAGGGCAGGGCTACCTAGAGCTTTACAATTGGTTCCACAAAGTATTTTAGGAGGCTTACTGCTAAACTTCAGCCAACTTCAACTTCGGTTTCTAGTGATGGCAGGCGTGAGAGAAGAGCAACCCTGAAGCTCCGAGGATAAAAGGATGAAAGTGGCACAGCTGACATTTTGGTTGTAACGTTTGAAGGGCCCCCAAAGACAACACTTTGATGATGAGTCTTCCTCTAGTATATAAATCAGAACACGTGAAATATTTTTATTGTATCCGTTACAAATGCCTGTATTTCAAATCAATACACTAACTTCAACAAAAGTTCTTTTGGAGAAGCACATTACATCGCAGCTTCCTACAGGGGTTGCTGATTTCCTCCCTGTCTTCTTTTTAGTCACTGAGGTTTTTTCCTGCGGTCTTAAATCATGTTATTTCTCCCCTGCTGTAAATATACAAACCCTTGAGGAAGTTAATTGGATTGTATTCATGAGCATCAAATTAGTTTTTTATATTCCATTTCACCCAACTTATCGTATTTCACACAACTATTTATCAAGTGTGAAAGGCATTCAGGCACAGGCTCTGAACTAATATTGGCAATTAAGTGTTTACAATTGTTAATTAAGCACATGATTACATTTCAAGTGACTTGTTGTGAATGGAAGGGCAATACAAATCGTTCCACTCACACTTCAACACCTGTCGTGTTTTTGAACAAGCCTGTTATAATACTCTGCAGAACAAAATCATATGACTGTGTTGCTCTTAGACGAAGTTAAAGCCTACACAAATGGTAATTCATGAACAGTTCAGACTCACTTTAATCCTATTTTAGCAGCCAATCCTGCTAACTTTCGAAATTGGTGTCAGCCTGCACCTGTTGGCAGTGTTTAATTAAACACACTTTCTAGGTGTGCTCTACCTCGTTGCTTTTGATTAAGGTCCTTGGGTTAAGAAAATGTCATTTGCACCCCACAAGGTGGCTCGGGTGGGCACCATTTCAACAATTAATTCTCACTGTGCTTATGACAGTGACAAAATACCCACCAACCAGACTAATAACTCCAAGCCCATTTGGATTGGAAATATGTTCCCTCCTCATCCGTTACAGAGAAAAATGACTCCTTGTTGCCGGCATGGGGTAGCGGTTCTTTTCTCCCTTTTTTCTTCCTTCCACATGGATAAAAAAAGTCTTTGAAAAATTGGCTTATGTGACAGAATCAATAATTATCTGGGAAACCTTGGTTTCTCAGATGGCTCATGAGACCAGACCTGGCCTCTAGTTTCTGGCTCTAAGAAGGAGGTTGAGCAAAGACGTTGAGGTAATATGACATTACCGCCAGTGAGTGTGGGTAATTCACCCTATAAGGTTGACTGAATAGTGACATTTTTATTGCCACGTTTAGATGCAAATAAACCTGGCTGGAGATTTTAGTATTCACTCTAAATTTGTCAACTACAGGTTCTTCTTATTCCTCTTCTAGTGACATATTGTACTCAATGACACTTAATCAGTCGTATATCATTATAGCATATTAAGTAGAGGTGTGCAGAATCCAAATCACACCGAAGTTACAGTACATGAAACTACAGATAAAATGTATGAAAACTATATATATATATATACAGACTGCACTGCTCTTAACCTCAGAGGCAAAACTAGGAAACAATTAAAACAAGAGAAAATTTGATGAGAGAGCAAAGGAAGAGAACATCCTTTATTTCAGTATTTTTTCACATTTACCTACCTAGTTTTAAGGTTCTTGAGTGCACACTTTATAAATCCTCACTTTGCTTGTTTCAGCCCCAAATGTCAGTGCTTAGAACTGAATTCTGTCTAGTTCACATATCTTAAAAGTGTTGCTGCATGTATACCAAACGTCTGACACTGTGAGCAGCAACAGGTCATTAAGTGCATGTAAGACAATATGAAAATGGGATCTATTGTGTTGTTCTGTCTAAGAAGCTAATTTACTTTTCATTGGACAAACAATCACACCTTTTGATTTATTTCCCTTCCATTCTAATGCCTGTCGTTGTAATTCATCTTCATGCTCTGTGCTCACAATTCCTTTCCAGACACGAAATCACCTCTCACACCTCTCTCGTATTGCACTAAATTCAAATGCCAATCCCAGTGTTGGGACATTCCCAACCGGCCTCCACAGTAACAAAATGCCACTATATATTCTGCCCCACTCTCACCCCTCCTGTCCTCTTCTGATCCTGTCGACGGTTGACCCCCTCACCACCACACACATATCTCTCTCTCGCATTGCCTGGAATCCTGAGCAGAGTAGGTTTTTATTTTCTCCCAGGCATTCTTCTGTCCCTGGACCTGTTATTCCCCCTCCTAGCGGCAGCCTCGCTAACAGATTGCCAATAAGCTTGGTGGCAGGCCCTGCCAACATGTCCCCCCTTTAGCCCCTCCCCTTGTAATGGCCTCTCTCTGGGGAGGGAGATCCTGCTTGTCACTGATCCGACTACCCTTATAACCCTCTCTCATCCTCCTTCCCTCCTCTTCTTTTCCCTTTCTCTTTTTCCTCTTCTTGTGTCACACCATCTTCCTCCTGCCTTCAGGCCATTCCATCACAGGTTGCAGGTGTGCTTCTCTCGAGCACACGTGCACGTGACCATGCATGCTCGGCTGCACACACGGAGACACATACACAGAAAAGAAATGTCTCACACAAGATCTTGCATGACATTCACTCACATATATTTAAGAATGTATGTCTTTGTTTCTCTTCAACACACTTCCTGCTTTTTTTCCATTTTTGTTCTTTCTGACCCCATTTCCTATATTTATGATTGATAATCCGCCAGCAGCCATGAAGTGTCAGGGATTACAGTGAAGACCAGAACCATGTGGGGAAGTTCCTTCACCTGGCAAAACTGAAATTGAAAAAAACGGTTTGCTAAACCCCACCACAATGTTTCCAATCATAGCTTAGCAACGATAACTAGTTTGGTTGTCATAATTCTCCAAATTCACGATTAGATTAGATTTTTGATTTTAAAAAACATGTACATTTACATATGCAAATTCTTCTTTTGAATGCTACATGGTGCCATGATGTATTTATTTGTTTGTAAAATGTACAGGAACAGTAATCAAACATCCAGTTCATATGGCGGAAAACAACAAGAATTATAAACTATTGTGTGTATATATATATATATTTAGATGAGTCTAAAAGGAGGACGCAATATGATATACAGGGACTTCTTTGAATATTAGGAGGAGTCTTTAAGTTTGTTTATTACAATTGGACGCTCTTTATGTCCTCAGGAATGTGGTAATCGTAAAAACAACAAAGTTAGGGTCATAAAACATGGTGGACTCAGCCTTAACGATTTGAGAGTTGAGTCTTATCTAACTTGAGTAGGTCCAGACACATGGTAATGTGTGTATTCAACCATTAAGTGCCCTATGGGTTAGCGCGTTCCTGACAAGTTTATTAGTTCAGATTGTGTCATAGACATTTCAGTTTTATATTTTCTCGGTGGGTGTTCGCTACAGCGTGCAGGATCATAGCGGACAGGTCAAGTTTCTTCACATGGAGACATTGCAGCCTACATTATAATTCAAAGATGTGAATGTGTTTACAAATGAAAACTGTCAAGTTTATCAAGAGTGGTTCCATACCGTTCCAAACTACAGAAATGAAAGCTAGAGGCACCTTACCAAACGCAGCATTTCCAAGTACTAAGAACTAAACTATTTATAAAAATACTTATCACAGAAATGCATTACTTTTTGGTAGGCGTAATCTCTACAGTAATGTAATTACATTTTCAATGAGGTAACTAGTAACTATAATGAACTACTATGTTTAAGCACTCCATACCACTGGACAAGCATTGTCACTGCAAGCAAAGATTTCAGCAATTGGCTTGTGAAATATTGTCATAGCTGATTGGAATAGTTTCCGATACACTAACAATTTTAAGTTATGTCCAAGATTATGTTTTTTCTACCGTTGACGATTCCTAGTGATGGTATCAATAAAGACACATTACAATCGATGACTGAGGGTCCAAATGAGTTGAATGTAACACATAGACAGGACTGTCTATTTTGACTGTCTAGTTGAATGTAACACATAGACAGGACTGTCTCACAAACAAAACAGAAATGAAAGCCTCGCTAACATCAGTCATCAGAATCAGAATGTCATCAGAATAATTTGAAAGAAACTATAATTCGACACATTGGCACTTTAATAAAGTCACATTTCTTGTAAAATAAGACCTTGCCCTTTCTTAGTTGTAAATCCAACCATAAATAACTTAAAACTATCAAAACAAGAACGTTCTAAGCCTTCTAACCAGGTATGTGTGGGGTTGTGAATTCAGTGTGAAAATGCAGACTAAATACATTTTATATGTAAACCTCTGCACCTTAAAAGTTAATAAAATGTACTACTGCCAGCAGTAGTTATGAGTCGTTTTGTATACTATTGTCAAAAAAGCAGTTGATCTAGCTGTTATCTCAAACAAAAAGCTTTTCAGCCGTGGTTTCAAATCTTGGTATTGATTGTACAAATGGCCTAGAGAGCTCCAATGTGTGCGGTATGACTAAAATGTGCTCTCAGTGTCCTGTAACCTTTTGAGTGTATCTGCCTCCCGCTTGCTCTGTCAATGATGATTTAATGGTTCAGATTACCCTTTTTCCAGAATGCCCCACAGTGTCAGACACAAGCATTGGCTTGGGAGCAAGTGGGCTACCCTTTGCGGAGAAATACGCGTGTGTGTGTGTGTGTGTGTGTGTGTGTGTGTGTGTGTGTGTGTGTGTGTGTGTGTGTGTGTGTGTGTGTGTGTGTGTGTGTGTGTGTGTGTGTGTGTGTGCGCGTGTGCGTGTGTGCGCAACAGAGAGAGATTCTCGTAGTTTGACAAACTCATAGTACTGGACTTCAGAGTATGAATTGGCATTTTCTTTACTGTTTAATTTCTACGTGTTTCAATTAAGTGTATTGTGTTCCTTGAAGTGATGCCCTGTTCACAGGGGCATGATAAAAATCAGTAATAGTTGGCAGCCGTACATTGGATTAGATCCATTCTCTGATGAAATAAATGAATTTCTTGGGCTTGTGCTGTCACCAGCTCCACAACAAGTAAACATCAAACTGCTGGGATTTCTCTCCATTGCATCAATGATGCCGCCAAGCTTCTGACAGCTACAACAGTATCAAAGGGCAAGTGTTCATTTATGTTCCGGCAGCAAATCCATTATTTCCTCTGTGTGCGTTTAGTTTTTTCGCTAGTAATTGTGTGTATCTAGGTGCATGCAATTATTCATGGATCACTGTACATTTCTAAGACAGTCAAAAGGACAGCTGCAGGTCTTGGCCTACTTCTGAGTCATGTGACTAATTCAATGTTCATGCTGCCACATAACAAGCAAAGGGAAAGTAATGAAACGTGTTCAGGGAATATGTCACTTAAAATAAAAAGTGGTAAAAGAAAGATCACACATTGTTATCATTTTATTCTCTCAGGTATTTTTCTCCCAGTTCCCCAAAGTCAACCTTGACTTGGTTAAATCTACCTCTCACTCCTTTTCTGCCACTCATTCTGTATCAACCTCCCACTCCTAGCCTATTTCTTTCACCTATTGTTTTTCAACATCCCTCGGTTCTTCCCCCTGGTCTCTTTTATACTTTGTGCAATTAACCACAAGTACCTCGGGGATGGTTGTCATTACGTGTGAGGAACAGATCCACTTCCTCGGCCTGACTAAACGAGATACTTGAAATGGAAATGTATAATTTTCTCATTTTTCAGGCTAGCTTGGAAATGTATGCAGAGTTTTTGTTCACTATATTGATGGCTGTGTGTGTGTGTACGCATATGTATGTAGGAATGTAGGTTTGGGGAAAGAAGAATTCATAAGAAAAAGACACCAGCGGGTAGGAACGTTGCCACTGTACGACATGATCAAAGATCACCCTCTCAGATCAAAGATGCACGACTCATCTGCAGTCCTGAGCTCGCAGGGTTTCAAATAGAAATCCGCTTTGCAAAAGTCTGGGACAAAGAGGGATGCCCCCCGAAACAGGAAGTATCGTGTAACGATAAGATCCGGCGATAATGGTTCTGCTATCGGTACTTTATAAATTACAGAGTGAGACCTCTCTTGGTTTGTGTGTCTGTCTTTGCACGAGGGGCGGAGTCGTGCTTTCATCTGACACACACACCTACAGCATGAGACACATCAGAAGAAAAAGATCAAAAGTGTGGTTATATTTTACTCGAGTAGATGCTGAGAACTGTTGTTGTTTCAAATGCAATACAACCCTCACAAGTAAGGGTTAGGGAGGTGATTCCAGCAATGTATCGAAACATTTGGCGAACAAGCAGAACATAAATGTGCAGACATTTTAATTTGCTGTTTGCATTGAAATAGCAATATTATGTGTATTTTTTTCACAAAATAATCAAAAGAAACCGAACCGATAAGCAGCATAGATAAAAGAAATAGTATTGATAAAATCCAAACGATACGTATCACAAATATTCCAGAAATTTACAAAATATGTGAAGACTCCCCTACTCTCCACTGTCGACCACTGAATAGGTAATAATTACTTCAGTGTTGTACAAAAGGCATACATAAAAACATCGACCCATTATTCTGCTATTTTTTTAAATTTTTTGTTCAGTGTTGCCGTTGTATAGCTGGCAGAAATCCCTCAGATCCTTGGGTTTTACGTTTGAAGATCTGAAGGCCAAATTTGATCGAAGGAACTTACTACAGACAGGAGGGGGAGGAGTCAGGGCCTTACCGACACACTGTTTGATGTTAAGACCACATACACTGGACTGATTTTTATTGAGTAAATTGTTCACAGTTATATACCTGATGTTTTTGTTGTATGTGCTGTATCACTCAAGTTTTCCTGTAGACCTAAAAACAACAAGATGCCTACTTATCATCCTTTTCCTTAGGTCATCAGACCTGATTCATCTTGGATGGAACCGCTGTTCCAGTATTCTATACTTTTTTGTTTTTTTTATTTTCTATCCCGAACTTCATTTACATGATTTGAATAAAAGAAATATGTATATCATGTTGAATATGGTCCTCAAGGTCAAGAAATGTTTTTCTTGAGATTTGTCGCTGCTATTTACTTCAAAGATGATGGGGAGGAAAACTGAAATTGCCTCTTATCAACTGGGTAATGGAAAACTAACGGGGAGCTCAACGTCAAAATGGTGATATTACTGAGAGCAGAAAATTACTCTAATTTGAGTCTGACTTTTCTCTTAATGAACACTAAGAAATTACCTCAGCGTAACAATGTGTCTCTTCCAAAAAGTTGTCATCAGTCCATGTACTTTTAAGTGCATTCACAGGCTTTCAACATTGAATACACACACTTTATTTGAGAAACCAAACAAATCGAGTGGCTGTCTAATTAATCAAAGCATTCTTCAAGTAAAAAAAAAAAAACAGTCACTTGTGATCTCAACCAGTGACATTGCCATTGCATGAGGGTGGTCATTTTAACAACAAATTGTATGGCAGTTAAACAACATAGGCCTATTTCTTCCAGGCCTCTTCTTACCACACCACCAAATTGAAACCCAGAGGCGCCTAAATTGCTTCCCGTCTTCCTTTATTCCAGATTAGGACTTCAGGAGAGCTGGCAGGATCAGACGGCTCCTGCTTTGCTTGCATTTTAGCCGCAGTAGCTCGAGTGTTTTATCTGTTTCATTTATTGAATGGATTCAGGTTTCTTCATCCCCCTCAGGCTCATGAGAGCACGCCCACTTGCTGGTAGGAGTGAGGTTTTTTATGCTGACTAAATGAACATGCAAGATCCCTTACAGCGGAGGGGGTCGCATGTAGACCTCCCTTCACACTCACTGCTGTGCATTTAAAAACACATACCTGCAAAATGCTCACTGACACAATTTGCCACGACCCTCTGGTCCTCTGGCTGACAGCAGAGGACGATGAGAAGAGGCAGTGGATATAGAATTGCTGTAGGCAATGGTTTAGATCATAACATTACAGCAACTTCACAAATCCCAGGGCTGACTCCCTCAGGTCCCACACAATCTCTCCGGTGCTATTGCCCTCCATGTGAAGGGATATCACATGCAAATACTTTCAGAACCTTAGTGCTGGGTGTGTGAGGAATGCAAAAATGATTTGCATGGGAAACACTGACAACATGTTCTGTTACATGTGCAGGGAATAGTTGTATCAAGGCATGAAACAGATTTACCTGGTGAACTAGCAGTACAATGTAAGCCTCTTAACTGACTCACAAGATTGGATCCTTTGAATTTGTATTGGAGCTGAAACACTTTCTTCTCTCCTTGCTCTTGCCATCTTCTTGACTAAATCATTACATAATGAGACGGCATATGATCCAGTGCATAAGGTGAGGTGCTTTGATGGAGCCATTTCCTCCTGGCTGATATTGATGCAGACACTTTGCTTCACATTAACCTCAACCTTCATCCTTACGTTACAATGTTACTGGTGGAATAAAGTGAAGACATAAATAAGACATAAATGAGTTATAGTATCCCATAAGCAAGGAACGTCTCTTGCATATATGTTATAGAAATTATGTTTCAAGTTATATTAAACATATTGCATGTTCTTGCAATATACAAGTAGTGTTAACTTGGAGGTCCTTTTTTTAACTTTGTGAACAAGAATAACTCGAGTAAGGATGTCAAAACTTTCACTCTTTCACCAATGTTCAATATGCTTACCACTGCAGGTAAGTGGTCTTTCTCATGGTACACGACAATGTAGAGACATCATTATATCCAGTTCCACCTCTAATGGTATAACTACTAAAGTTAAAATGTCTTGCTAACAATTAAGCTGTGTAGGAGCACATTTGCTGCCGCTCGGAGCTCAGTACTTAAATTAATCAACACAGACATGACTAAATGGACCATGAAACTGTTTCCCAAATAGGGGTACAAACAAATCTACAGTACAAAACCCTTCCAGCTACTGACCTAATCTGATCTGGCAGATCCGGCTGAAGAAAACGGGAAGCAAAGTGAATAATCACATTACTAATTTTAACATGACACCCAGACAATGTAGGCGAGAACACACACATAGAAATATGATAATAGCAACATGCAGGGAACACTAGAATGTACTGCAAATGTTAAAACAAACAACTTGATTATGTATTGACAACCCAAAGTGTTACACTTTCACAGCCATCCACCCACTAACCCTAACCCATACACACCAGTAGCACTGAGTGGACAAAACGATGTGATGCTACAATAAAGAACAACTTTTTTGACTTGAAAATCTTTTAAATTGACAAACTGAATATATTGTTCCTGAAATAAAGTCTAATGGGGGATGCTGGAAGAGGAGGAACTTTGTCTCTCTATTCTTCGGGAGTTGGTTTTAACTGTGGTTGCAATCTGTCTGTCTGTGTTGACACAGAGTCATCTTAAACTGCACCTTGTGTACAGAGAAACCATAAAAATATGTTTTGAGCAGCACTGTTCAGTGTTTTGCACTGGCTCCTAACAGAGCCACAGTTTACTGGTGGGCCTGTTCTAGCTTGAACAGCACTACTGTGTTGACCTCTCAGCTAATGATGCACCACTTAATGTTTGGATGTCTGATACAGCGCATCGTGGCGGTGCATAAATGCCCATTTGACTATCTCTTAACGATTACTAATTATCCCAAAGGAAGCAATTAAACTGGGGGAAAAAATAGGTGCAAGGGCCTATCTCTACCAGAGTGGGTAATTGCCATACTTAATTTTTCCCCCCAATATCAGATACAGTTGGCAGCACAACCCCAAAGGCAGACTTGAGCTTTACTCTCACAATAAAACATCACAATGGCAAGACTATCTATTATGTGCTGAGCTATCATTTCTTGAAAGAAGCTTGGCCAGACACATTGAAGGCTATCAGGAGAACGGCTGTATTTTCCCCGTATTACTTTAATTTAAAACCTATACATTGTGCCTCATTTTAGTTATCCCTCTCAGCATTGCCCTTTTACAGTGCAGACTATGGAAAGAGATTTGTTGAGCTCTGAGAAACACTCTTAGGATAAATCACTGTATACCTCTGAATCTCAGATTACTTTACTTTTGTCTCCTTTCTTTTCATGAATTAAAGTATTATTCATTTAGCCTACTAAAAGATATTTCTGGGATTCCAGCATGCTTAGGGACAGGAAACAAACACTTTCTCTTTACAGTGTTCAAAGCGAGCATTACAACCCTGCCCATTAGGGCTGCCTATGAATAATCTAAATTAAAATATATATTCAAATTGTAAAAAAAACAACTGACGTTCAATATGAAAATTCATATTTATTCGTGTAAAACAATACACATCATATTCATGAATTGAAAATGAAAAAATCTGAATGACAAAAAACCTAATGATGGCAAAGAAAGAATAAAACTGTGTTTAACCTATCAGAAAAGAGACCAACCACTTAATTATATTATGATAACAAATAAGTACTTTCCTTAAAAAAAACATTGTTTTTTTGCAACTTATTCTGGGATCAGCTGGCACACGTCACACATCAATACTTCAATGCACACTTCAGTATCTCAATATGGACAAATCTGATAGACTATCATTCATGAAACAAGTAGCTTCATTGGATGAAACATCATACAGCAACAAATTACGTAATTTATTTCCTATATTTGACTCATTGGGTGACTTACTTGGATGTTTAGCTTCCTTGTACAAGGATGTAGCTCCATTTAAATTATTTAAATTAATTACTACTCCCTTAATTATTCAGTAGAGCATGTCAGGTGAAAATGCTCTGCAGATGAATTAACATTAATACACACATTGTATTTTCAGTGGTTAACGTGTTTGCAGCAGGTGTTCAGTACATACAAGTACATATAACACACAGAATATTTATTGGAGATACTGCTTCTTGTATATACATTAGGGTTACCTCAGTAAAAAATGTACAACATATACAAACAACATCTGTGTTTCAAAAACTGAAAATCCTTTTTGGTTTTTGTAGTAATTTTATTGGGTTGCACACCTGTTCATAAAAATTATTATATTATTAAAAATAATTCTGTGTCAGTTCCTGTGAATTATCACATCAATAATTAAAATGTGTGTTTTAGGCTTTTACTTTATACAATAAGCTAAATGTTGAAATAAAAACTAAATAGCCAAGAAGCTGCCCCAACATGCTACTAGACATATTCCAACTTTACTCTGCTTTCCTTTATTAGCGTCAGTCTTTCCACGGGTGATGTTCAGATGTTGTGATATGTTTTGCGAGATGTTTTGGACTGTAACTAAACCATTCCAAAGCCTCTACAAATGTACATTTTTGAAATTCAATTTTAATGTATGCCAGAGACGGTGACTTGAATCTGTGACTTGAAAAAAAATCATTAATTACATCAGTACATCATTTTCCAATCTATCACTTTCCTACTCCTGCAGAGATAAGAGGGGGTATATTTCTTCACCTAACGGTGTTTGAAGACCACCGTTGTTGCAGGCAAAGTTTTACCCATGTCATATAATTTCCCTTTCGACTTGAGGTCTTCAACCAAAGCGTCCACCCTGCCCTGTCCACTACTGAACCTGTCTTCTTTCTCTATCAGTTTGCAAACTCAACTCAAACTCAATCAATCAAGGAAACACGGACTGATAAAATAATATAAATATAATAATAAATACAATTTAGGAGACAGGACGAGGCATCACACTGCGGCCACAAGTCACAATCTCCAGCTGGTGAGTTGACCTTGACCTCTGACATTTTTTGTCAAATAACTGAACAGCCGATAGCTGAATTTGTAAGAGTTTGTTGTATAGTAATTCTAGTACCAACAGCAGTATAAGCAGTTGTAGCAGTAGTAAAGGTAGCATACACTAAACCATTTTGGAAATACCAAATGCAGTCTCTAACTGTATCTAAAATCATGCTGTGCAGAACCAAAACCCATGAAAATACCCCTGTAGCAGTGGAGGGAAGCACACACGCATACATTATGTCTCTTATGGGTTCCATCGGTCCTTTATTCAGGGGTTTCACACACAGGACAACATTCCTTCCCTGTCACCGATCTCCTTTCCCGACTGATTACCCAGCCGGGCTTAAATAGCCTGGCCCACTCAGTAGAATCAGCTGTGGCTAATAAGCCACAGCTGATTCGAGTGTTTTCTCCCTTCCCTCTCTCCCGTCGCAGGTGCGCTAACCACGCCCCCGCCCACATACCCCCACCGCCCGACTTAGGCCGGGGAGCCACCGGCCTAACCAACTCCCCCCCCACCTCCCTCCCACTGGGAGCGGGAGCGGGAGTCAGTCCCGACCATCTGCACCCCCGACCTATGGACCACCATGGAATTAACCCTGCGTTTCCGCCAGATGCCACCGGGTGGTCCGGGCGTTGGCATCCTCCATCCGTGGGGGCCCGGGCGCGGGACATGGCCCGGACAGAGGGCGATCGAGCGTCCCGGGGGCCGGCTCCTCGCTCTCTCCGCCGGCCCCCCCCGGGACCAAACCGGCTCTCCCCCTCCGTCCGACGCGGCAGCCTGCAACACAAGAGGGAGAGAGAGAAAATTAGGCACACTATTCTGGCATGTACCACCCCCATGCCCCCTCGGCCCGCTGCCCCTCGGCACGGGCCCGAGCCGCCTGTTCGGCCCGCAGCTGCCGGCTCAGCCGCCTGATCGTTGCCTTATCCCGGCGCCGGTCCTGCGCGGCCCATCGCAGCTCCTGCCGGAGCCGCTCAGTCTCCCGCCCTCGTCCCTTGCCGGTGAGCCGGCTGGGGGCGGGGCCCCTCTCGGCGGCCCGCCGCCACCATCTCCGGCCTGGGGCGGAGGGGTCCCAGACCCGGACCCCCTGATCCACCTCCATTACAGGGCAATCCACTTGCCGGTGCCCCGGCTCCCCGCACGTCCAGCAAACGGGCCCCGCCAGCCGCGGGGGCCCCCCTGGATCCGGCCCGGCGTTGTCGCTGTCGGGGTTAGCCCCCCGCTCCAGCAGGCCGGGTCCGCGGGCCGTCCACCAGTCGTCGCGGGCGCCGATGTCCCACCTCCTCGTCGCCGGCGGGTCCCACGCCACGGGTTCCGGCGGCGCCTTCCGCTGCCTCCGCCCCCGCTCTGCTCCTCTCCCCGGGACTCGCTCCGCCGGAGGCGCGGACGTCCTCGTCCGGGCCGCCGGTGGCTTCGCGGCCGCCGGGCCCGGCGCCTTCCGCCGCGCTGGTCTCGCGCTCGCCGGGTCTGTCTGCGCCCCTGCCTCGGCCCGGGTGGGCTCGTCGCTGCCCGCCGTCGCGTCCCTCCGCGTCGGTGGGGCCGGCCGCTCGGTCGCGTCGGCGGCCTGGGTCGCCGCCCCGGCCCGGATGGGCTTGTCGGGGCCCACCCCCGCGTCCTTCCGCGTCGGTGGGGGCCGCCGCTCGGCCGCGTCCGGGGTCTGCGTCGCTGCCTCGCGCCGCGCTGTCGGGCCGGTCTGGGCGAACTTCTCCCACCGGATCACCCTGTCCGTCTGGACCCCCGTTCCCTTCCGCGAGGTCGGGGCCGGCCGGGACAGGCCCGCCGGCCCCACGGGCGGCTCCTCGGGCAGTCCCATGTCCTGGTAGTCCTCGGCCAGGGAGACTGCGACCAGCAGCCCCGCCGGCTGGCGGCCACGGACCCAGGTGGCCATCATGGGCGGCAGTCCCTCCAGGAACTGCTCCGTGGCCACCAGCTCCAGCACCTCCTCGAACCCCCCTCCGGCCGCCGACCGCAGCCACCGTCCCGCCCGGTCCCGCACTTCCTGTGCGAACCCGCGGGGCCGGTCACCGGGCCCCAGCCGAAGCGCGCGGAACTTCCGGCGGAAGTCCTCCGGCGTCCGCGTCCGCGGGTCCCCCGCCGGCTCCTGCCGCCACTCCATGCCCCGGCCCGCCGCGAGATTCCACGTCGCCTCCGCCGGTGCCGTCGCAGGTAGCATCGCCTCCGCCGGCCCCGCTGGTGGTGCCGGCATTTCCGCCACCGCCACGGTGGGTGTCGCCGTCGTCCCGGCGCCCCGTCTCTTCCGGGGTTTCCCCCGTCGTCCCCCCGGGACCTCCTCCGGCCCGAGCGCCCTCACGGCGCCCCCCATCTGGCCGGCGTTCCACTCGGCCGCGTGTTCCGCCGCCCGCTGCTCGAAGTATTCGTCCCACTCCTCCGAGGTGCGGTACGGCGCCGGCTTCCCCTCCCCCGCCGCCGGGGTCCTGTCAGGCCCCACGTTGGGCGCCACTGTAGCAGTGGAGGGAAGCACACACGCATACATTATGTCTCTTATGGGTTCCATCGGTCCTTTATTCAGGGGTTTCACACACAGGACAACATTCCTTCCCTGTCACCGATCTCCTTTCCCGACTGATTACCCAGCCGGGCTTAAATAGCCTGGCCCACTCAGTAGAATCAGCTGTGGCTAATAAGCCACAGCTGATTCGAGTGTTTTCTCCCTTCCCTCTCTCCCGTCGCAGGTGCGCTAACCACGCCCCCGCCCACAACCCCCAAAATGATGAAAATGCCACACTACCCCCTGGAGGTGTCACATTTATGAAAAGTTGTTCCACTGTCCTATAATCCAGCTGCTGAGGGAGAGCACAGAGAGACACACACACAAAGAGAAATTGTGAGTTTGGGTTCAGCAGCAAGAGAGGAGCATAAGAAGTGAGAACCAACTTATTCAAAGTAATAGCAATTCCCAGAAGTTTCATCTCCCAGTACCTTAACTAAGGCTTTGAAGTCACACAGAGAGAGGAACTAGTTTCAGAGGTTCCTAGTCTTCATGTAGGTCCTTTCATGAAAAGGGTTTAAATATCACAAAGGCTTTCTTGCCAAATCATAGCCGTGCTTTAGGGAGTGTCTGCTGTTAATTTTGGACTGTAAATCACAGTACATGGGCCTCCACATTAGTGTGTTAAATCAAGCATGAAGAAGAGAGAAGCTGTCCTTACATTGCCCTTACACTGGAGGACCTATATTAAACAAGTCTAAAAACTGCTAAGACTCTCGAAGTGAGCAGTTAACAAGGTGAATGTTTAAGCTGTGCTCCTGCTCCAAAACCACAACTTATGTCGTTCCATTTAAGCGTGGTGAGTAGCCTATTAACGAACATGGAAGTAAACATAAAGCTGATACTGTACGGTCCAAATGAGTTCAGTTACTCGTTGTGGTTTGACATTCTCAAAGACGAAATCCCAAACCCGGCCTGAGCCATGTGATTGCCTGTTCACTTTTTGAATTAGGCCTGATATTAAACATAATTGTCTTTTAATTGCAGATTAATTTCCATGAACAGACTCCGTTGTGTACTTCTACCTCTTTTTCCTGGCTTGTTATGATCTACTTGGAGAGAATCACAATCAATTATTTAGCATGGTGGAAATGTCCACAGGGGTGCCCTTTTGTCATTCTGGATATGTTTCATGCTGGCTAGTGATTGTTTATTGAGTCTGCACCACGGTGGTAAATGGTCAATAACCAATTTCAGAGTCATACTGAGCACTATCCTCAGATAAATGAAGCCAAAGTTGTTTGTACTCATTATGTATATGGCCAAATGCATTTGAATATGTTTTACAGTGTGTTTTAGGGCAGTTGGACAAAACTGCAGATATTTAGCTGAATAACGAAGAGTGGAGTTGGGTGGTGGAGTTTGATTTGGCTGGTGTTTAACCCAGATGTTTAACGGACAGATTTTCTCCCAGGTGCAGTTGAACGATGAACATTTTTGGGCATGGAAATGGAAAGCTTCGCTGCTGGAAAATAAGTAGTTTTCTGTCTCAAACCAGCTGCTGGTGGGGCAGGATTTGCATAGAAAATTAAAGTACTGGACGGTATATAGCAAGTGCACAACCTTTACCCCCAGCATAATTTAAGCTCCTTGCTGGGATGGCCAAAGTGATACATAGATTAGTCCAACAATACTTGCATTCAACAAGCATTAGGCTCTGTAATTCTTACTTAAAAACTTAAAAAAACCTGCAATTGTATTGGTGCACTAATTATAAGTGTCTCAGCCATTGAAAATGGAAAAAAGCCAATAGTGAGTGAAATCAAATCCAATCAAGACTGGGAAACATTGTAAATCACAATCAGCCCTAACTGTGACAAAATAAGCATTATTGCACTTGTGTTTCGACAAACTGTGGTAGAAGGTCATGACGATCTCCAGCTGTGATTGCAGATGTTGATATCATGGGGCTGATTGCATGATGTGTCAGGAGCCAGCTGCAGAACAGAAGAATAAAAGATGATGTCACATTGATGTCACGCTAATCTCTTAAGGGCGTACTGACTTTCCAGAGGAGAAGAAAAATGCCTATTATGTCCTGAACATGCTTTAGGATTTCATTAGCAAGCTTATAGTATATTTGTAACTAATATTGCAAGTAATGTATGTAATGGTGGTCTATGCTGCATTGTCCCATATGCATTACAGGCCATTTGGGATTGAATTTGGGATTATATTTCTATTTTCAAGGAGGATGACTGGAGGGCCATTGACGGTATGTTCCTGGTTAGATTGAATCATCCCATTTGTGTCAGCTTGATCGATGGGATCGTCATCTGGGCCCCGGCATGATCATTGTTTTATTTCAACTTTAAAGGTCACTTTTGCATCATGGAGTAGATGTGAACGACTGCTTCAGTGTCACTAATGTTGGTACATGCCCTCACACGTTGTGATGTTTATGTGATGCCCATGTGTTTCATCTTCACCAATCACTGGAGGACAGACCTGGAGCCTCTTCTAGGTCCTGGTAGGTGGTAACCTGTCCGCTGCCACCAGCAAGGTGAGAGAAACACCGACCAGGTGCCTCCCCTCGGCAGCAAGAGCAGCCCCTCAGCAGCACAGTGGAGAATAACACATTCATCACAGTTGCTCAGTCCAGACCTCTTTAATTTCAGTGTTTTATCGTACAAGAGCATTTTTCATATTCTGTCATATCACATTGTCTCTACTTGCAATATTGTATAGGACTTTACACACTACTCGGGCATAAGGTAAAGATGATTAATTAACATCTTATATCCCGGTCTCTCATCCCACACAACTGTGAGCTCTTGGGTCTTCAGGCCCAGAAAGAGTGCAAACAAAGCCAAGAACAAAATAAGTTGCTGTGAGATAACAGACCATACCAGTGCCTCTATGATATTACACTAATGCTTTTCATGCTTAAAGGCTTAGCTCAAAATGCACTCCAAATTATTTTGATCTTTATACATGCATTATGAAGCCTTCTGTACAATATCTTGTATATTTAAGTATTCTCTGTATATTCAATATTCTTCTACTGTTTTTTATTTTATTATGTTTATTTGTTTATTACTGTTTACTGTTTATTTATATTACTTGTTTTTTGAGCAACGTTGCTGTAATCCTGTAATTGCCCCACTGCGGGACTAATAAAGGATTATCTTATCTTATCTTATCTTAAATCACAAAGTATGGCATATATGCAAGTATATACAAAAAACTTATCCCATGAAGTCACACAAAATCTAAATGTCTTTAATATTTATTTGGATGATGAATATCATAAAACGAATGAATGACATAAAAAATAAAATATTTCTTTTTTTTAAGGCCATTCACCCAAAAAGCCACATTGTCAAATCTGGTGATCTAGCAAATGAACAAGGTGAGAAATTAAAGAAAAAAGACAATTGTTTGTTGCACCACACAAATATTTACAAATGTGTTACTTTTAATTGTTGTTGTTATCATTAGTCAGAGTTAAGATAACGAAGAAATCTATTAAAATAAATTACATTTTGATAAGTAACTGCCTTTTTCAAATTGAAATACATGCTGATTTAAACTAATTATAAGTCCACCATCCACTCATGACTCATACTATTTTATATTGGACTATTTGTACTTAGTTCTTTTAGTTGTTCTTTATTTCAGCTTTATTAATTAATCAAATGACAAAGTGTTATTTGAAAGGGGTTCGCCTGTTGTGATTAATCAACATGGATTTATCATCTGAACCTCCAGTCCCCTCTCAATGTTTGGCTTCATGGCCCTCAACTTCATTGTTTTGATTCACTCTTCACAGTTGGTGAATATATGGCTTAACCGTATTCCAAAATGATATTGCCTCACTGAAAAGAGATTGATGAGCACTATAAAAAAACACTGTCCCCCCCTCATTGGTATGTCATTAGTTTGTCTCTACACACTAAGCAGATTGCCGTTGCATTATACCTTCATACTTATGGATATCAAAGAGACTAGTCAAATCTTTACATTCACAGTGGATGTAAACAGGATCCAAACGAACAACATTTTATCTCAAGACAGAAACATTCAGAGCAGGGACTACAGGTTACAAAGATAACCCCTGTATTAGGTACTTGATATTGTGTGTTTGTTCATTTAATCCCTCTGAACTATTTTCTTCCCTTTTTATTTACCAAAGAAAAATAAAAGTGAAAAAAAATCCTTTCATTCTTGAAATAGTTGCTTTCATTGCCATCAACAGCTTACTCTTACAGTTTGTGGTACACTTGTTCTATTCTCTCTGCCTTTTCTTCAAAGTTTTCTTGTTTCTTCTTTTCAAGGGACAACATGTGAGTCTACTTAAAAAAACTTGTAGATATTCCTCCAGTAGCACACATTAGGAACGCGACATTAGTGACGGGCCACGGTCAGGATTTCTGCACTGGGAAAGTGGCATTTTCCTCTGGCACCATTTTGTTTTTGCCAGTTTAGTGTTTTGTTGACCTGCTGCGAACTTGACCGAGTCCTAATGAGAGAAGAAGTGCAACAGAGAATGTGTTAGTAGTAATCAAGTAGTGCAGAGCAGTTTTGGAGTGAAGAATAAATGAAATGTGTGCTTGCGTGTTCCACCCGCCTGCACAGACACCACAAAGGTGCACTGCATATGACGCATGAGGGAGCAGTTGTGTTCTGTGCATGAGAAGCTTTTATTCAAGCAACAGTTTGTTGGCTTATTTGTCTTTGAAATAGGTCCCTTGTCATAAACCATATCGCATCTCTTTTCTAACTGTACGCACATGAATGCTTGTCATCTCAAACAGACCATATGTGCCATGACATGCACATGAGTTGCCCTCACATCTCATGTGATGAAGGTGTTTAAGAGGCTGGTCCTGGCCCACCTTAGACCACCTTAGACCACCTTAGACCACCTTAGACAGCAGGGGAAATCATCACTGGACCCTCTGCAGTTTGCCAACCTTCCTCATCTTGGAGTGGACGATGTCATCATCTACCTGCTGCAGCGAGCTCACTGGTGGATTGAACCAGGTGCACTGTGAGAATCACATTGTTTATGTCTCTAGTACATTTATCAACTTCCAGCCACTGCTACTGAGGGAGAAGCTGCAATGAGGGTAGACAGACATGTCCACCATTTCCCAGATTGCAAAACTCCCGTACTACCAACCACTATGCAGACAGACCACAGATCTGTCTGCATAGTGGTTGGTAGTACCGGAGTACCGCATGGGACCATGCTGTCTCCCCTCCTTTTCCACCTCATACACCATGGACTGTCAGTACAACCGCGGCCACTTGCATACGTATTCTGAAGACTCTGCAGTGTTTGGGTGTATACGTGATGCGCAGTACGTACCGAGCACTGGTGCAATTTATTGTGGGCTGGAAGAAATCCTCTGCCTTTGGATATGGTCAAAACCGGGGATTTAGTGCTCTATTTCAGAAGGAAGAGACGCCTTCACAACCCATGTGTTTTCTGACAGAGGATGTTGACAAACTGGAGTGTTACACAGACCTGAGCATCCACATCGACAACAGTACTGACCAATACTGATTACAGTTTTTGTCCGTTGCTTGAACACTATAGACACATGCTTAAACCAAAGTAACATAACTTGAAGTTGTTGTTACTATACCTTAAACAAAGTGTAACCATACCTTAAACAAAAGCGCTGCTTTGCACTTTAGTTGCAATTCTGTAACACACTTGCTCCTTTCTGCAACACACTTGCTCCTTTCTGCAACACACTTGCTCCTTTCTGTAACACACTTGCTCCTAGACACTACACACTATTTCATACATAAGACACTTAGTTCAAAAATGAAATCTGAGGGTACCATTGGGAAAACACATCTATTCAAAATAAAACACACATTGGTTAATTGAAAAGACATAGACACACACCTGAAAACACTTACTTACAAAACTGAACACCAATCAGCCAGCTACAAAAAGGCCTCAGTTAAGCCATTTTGACATCTTTGCAAGCATGGAGGCAGGGAGAGCTAGAGGCAGAGGAAGAGGAAGAGGAAGAGGAGGACAGAGAGAGAGAGGAGGACGTGGTCAAAGAGGCCGCGCAAAGACCATTATTTTGGATGACATAAGAGCAACTTTGGTGGACCATGTCATAAACCATGGCCTGACTATGAGGGAAGCTGGGCAGAGAGTCCATCCTAATCTAAGCCGCTTCACAGTTTCATCCATAATAAGGACATTCCGACTGGAAAACAGGTATGTCTTCAACTCTCTACTCTACTCAGACTGTATCTAGAGTATTTACAGTACTGTACCATATCACGTTACTGTATCACATGTATTGTATTCCAGGGTGGCTAATGCTCCTTTTTCAACAAAAGTGTTAGTTTTGTGAAACATACCGTGATAACGTGTTGAGATGTTTCAGTACTGTGTATGGTAAATACAGTAAAGTTCAGTATACACGGTACTGTAAAAAAGAAGCAAACAAGAACAATTTGTGGTTGCATTTTTCTACAGAATGGCTAGAAGACCTACTGGGGGTGGACGCCAACGCCTGTTCACCCAACAGCAGGAACATGCCATAGTGAACCTAGTCAGAGCAAACAATGCAATCCGTCTCCACCAGCTACAGCAACAAATACTTGCAGATGGGCAAGTATTCAACAACATAAATCGAGTAAGCATTACAACTATCAGACGGATCTTGGTAAAGCACAACATGACCATGAAGCAACTGTACAGGGTCCCATTCGAGAGGAACGGTGTCAGGGTCAAAGAACGTCGACATGAATATGTACAGGTAAGTGTTTCAGTCCTTTACATATACAATAAAGAATGGGTGCAGTAACAGATGAATATGTACCACTGGATTAGTACCACATAGATATATTCAGGTACCTGTGTGGTGGGGTGGGTCGGTTCTGTATATGTAGTAGTGTAAGTGTGTGCTTTGAGTAAAGCCATCCACAATATGTGTTTTTTGTTACAGAGAATCTTGGACATGGATGGAGCTGCCCAGCCGCATGAATGTATTTACATTGACGAGGCTGGATTCAACCTTAGCAAAAACAGACGACGGGGACGTAATATAATTGGCCAAAGGGCAATTTTGCACGTCCCGGGGCAGCGCGGGGGAAACATCACACTGTGTGCTGCCATAAGTCTTCGAGGGCTACTGCACCATCATGCCAAACTGGGTCCCTATAATGCGCAACACATAATCACATTTCTAGATGCACTTCATGATGCAGTTGTACAGGATGGACCAGAGCAGCCCAGGTTTGTTGTTGTCTGGGATAATGTTAGTTTCCATCGGGCTGCTCTGGTCCAGAACTGGTTCACCAACCATGATCAATTTGAAGTTCTGTACTTGCCCCCTTACTCGCCATTTCTAAATCCTATAGAGGAATTCTTTTCCGCTTGGAGATGGCGCGTATATGACTGCCAACCACATGCCCGTATGCCTCTTCTGCAGGCAATGGAACAGGCCTGCGGAGACATCGAGGTGAGGTCAATCCAGGGATGGATTCGCCACACAAGGGGATATTTTCCCCGATGCTTAGCGAGAGAAGACATTGCTTGTGACGTTGATGAGATCCTGTGGCCAGACCCCAACAGACGGCAGGATCCATAAGCCCACTTGCGCACAATTGTGTTTTTCTGTGTTTACAGTAGTGTATTGTTTGTTTGATTTAACTGAATTGACTGTACTGTAAAATATACTAATGTAATGATTTTGAATTCAGTATTTCATTTTTTTGGTTGTTGTGAAAACATGCCCTCTATGGAACTGAATAAAAACATTGAAAACAGAAGACTGCAGTTTTTTATATAAAGTAGACTAGTGTGTTGCTTCTGATCTGAAAGTGTATTCATATGATGCAAGTGGGTATCATTTTGTCATCAGAGTGACATTTTGACAAAGGATTGTTAGGTTTTGAAAACAGAGTTTCAATTTGACATGGATGCGAATGGTTTATTTCCCAGTGTTGTGTCTTATTTGCTTGTGTGTAGAGTTTTGACACAATGAGCCAAATTTAGCAAAACGTGTGTAAGCAATAGGCAAAAACTGTAATACTGAGGGTGTATATGAGGAGGGGATGAGCAGACTGTATTTCCTCACGAGGCTGAGATCCTTCAATGCACTTGGCTGCAGGGGCAGCAAACCAACATACTTAATATACCGTTACTTAATAAAACCACTATATTTATACTTTAGTTGGTGTATTTTGGTATTTTTGTATATATACTGTATCTTTCTGTCAATCAATCAGTATATCTATCTATGAAGAAATAAGGAGTGAGAAGAAAGAGACTGGTTCATGACAATAAAGCCTGAGGTGTCTAGAATATTTATTTATATTTTACTCCTCTTCCACCCTCTGGGTAAAAATCAATATTTGAGTCAATAATTTCTGAGCCCATTTCAAAGAAACATGTCTGTTCTCCACTTCCTCTTAACCAGCTGTAGGTAAGTTTAGGAGGAAAAAGATCAAATCTCCAGAAGTCAAACTGACACATGACATGCCTCTTCTCTCCTAATAGCTCCAACTTCCTGTGTAATTGCTCTGTGATTGACAGGAAAGGGTGGGCTTTCAGTTTTAAAAGTCTCCTTACTGTTAACTTTAATTTTACATTACAAATGAGAACTTGTTGTTCCCCAGCCATTTTGTGGTGAAAATTTACAAAAATAAAGAAGGAAAAAAGGCAAAAAAATATATATCCCCCCCCCCCCCCCCCCCAAAAATGCATTATCGAAACTTTAAAAAAAACAAAATAACATATCTCTATATATTAGCAGTATCTGTGCCACATCTGGCTTTTATTGAGTGAAGTTAAGTATTTTTAATAATTATTTTAGTTCAGACATTTCAAGCGATCGTGTCAACTCGGCCAACACTGAAAATTCCCACACTCCCTCCTGGTCCTTGAATGGGGTCCCTCAAGGCTCAGTCCTCGGTCCTCTCCTCTTCTCCCTGTACACCAACTCTCTTGGCTCCGTCATTCGCTCGCATGGCTTTTCCTACCATAGCTATGCTGATGACACCCAACTGATCCTCTCGTTTCCACAATCGGAAACACAGATAGCAGCACGAATCTCTGCTTGTCTGACTGACATTTCACAATGGATGTCCGCACACCACCTGAAAATTAACCCTGACAAGACGGAATTACTTTTCCTTCCAGGAAAAGTCTCCCCCACTCACGACCTGACGATTACTTTCAACAACTCAGTCTTGGCCCCGACCCCGACTGCCAGGAACCTCGGTGTGACTCTGGACAGTCAACTCTCCCTGACTGCCAACATTACCGCAACAACTCGCTCCTGTAGATTCATGCTGCACAACATCAGGAGAATACGTCCACTTCTCACCCAGAAGGCGGCACAGGTTCTGGTCCAGGCTCTGGTCATCTCGCGCCTAGACTACTGTAACTCCCTCCTGGCGGGTCTACCTGCTGGTGCCATCCGACCTTTGCAGCTCATCCAGAATGCTGCAGCTCGACTGGTCTTTAACCTCCCGAAATTCACCCACACTACTCCGCTCCTCCGCGACCTTCACTGGTTACCGGTGGCCGCCCGCATCCGCTTCAAAACATTGGTACTGGCGTACCGTGCAACGAACAGATCTGGTCCAGTCTACATCCAGGACATGGTAAAACCTTACACCCCAACTCGTGCGCTCCGCTCGGCTTCTGCCAATCGGCTTGTAGCTCCGTCACTGCGAGCTAAACACTCAACAAAGTCTCGACTGTTCTCTGTCCTGGCTCCTCGATGGTGGAATGAGCTCCCCATTGACATCAGAACAGCAGAAAGTCTCTACATCTTCCGTCGCAAACTAAAAACACATCTTTTCCGACTATACCTTGAATAAAGGAAGTAGCACTTTAGTAGCACTGAAATGGCTCTTACTGACAGCACTTTGTAGTTGAACTTTTTGTCGAAATTGTACCTTCGTGATTCTTGTTCTGATTCTTGTTGTAAACGGTAGAATGCACTTATTGTAAGTCGCTTTGGATAAAAGCGTCAGCTAAATGAAATGTAATGTAATGTAATGTAATGAATGGTCTTTGCTCCGCAGCAGCCATGTGCCACAGGGTGAGAGGAAGCTATAGAGACCAAGAAGGCCGTGATTAATCATATTTCATTTTTTTTGCTGGACATAAATGACAATGTTGTGCGTATCTTGGGGCCTCTGGGGTGAAACCGTGATGCAACCTCGGTGCAACCTTTGGGGCTACAGCTGTGTCTAAGGTTAGATCTCATAGCTGTTAAAAGGTGTATTTGTGTTTTCATCATTGTTATCCTAAACTCAAACCTGGATACCTTTTTAATTTTCCTTTGAGATAAACCCTGTGTGGTGTGCATTTGTGCTGAGCATCTTTTGTCCATTATTTATACAAATTGTGTGTACATTTGACTTCTTGCTGTAAAATCATGTGGATTTATGACCATGTAGATTTCCTGAATGTAAAAGTTAGGTTCTGTCCTCAGGTGGCACTGGAGGAAAGGTATTGGATTATCCCAAATCAATGGCTGCATGCACATTCAATGTATTGCCAGTTTGCACATTATTTGTCTGTTCTTGTGAAAATGAAGGGATGAATGGAATCAGTTGTTATATAAGTATACTGTAAAACACAGTTTCTTTTAATGTTCAGACTACTTCTGAGTGTATAATGCATATGTGTTATGTGTCAAAGGAAAAAAATGCCTCTTTAACTTAGAACATGTAAACAAATCTGACTGTAATATGGCCAGTGTGACTGAACGGCTAAACCTAAAACCTAAGTTTATTGCTTTTGTTGTCTCAAGGTCAGTTCATTTTAGTGTTACCCTTAAATGTGAACTTTCATGTGTCATAAATACATATATTTCCTGATTTTCACATTTGAAAATTAGTATGAAATGCAGATCATTTCCAGAGCAATGTTTGACACAAAGGTCTAATCTGCCCTGGGGATTTTAGCAAACAGTCATTTGCCTCCATGGATCACGCTGTGTAATGCTAAACTGCACCAAAACAACATAAAACATTTAAATCCATCACGAATGGCCATATATTTCCTTGTAATTCACTACTAAATCAGAATATGCTAACTGAGGAGAGAGGAGATGGAGAGACGTTGGAGGCCACTTTTCATTATGTAATTAATGCCAGTGCAGATGAATTGGCTGATTAAATGATGTTATAGTGCTGGATTTCAGGACAGCCTGTTTTATGAGAAAAGCTGCCATGAATACTTGCACTTGAAACAAATGAGTGCAGGCTGTAAAATTGGATATTCGTTTAAACACATTATGTTATGCTTTTACAGTTTTTTTTGATTGTTTAAGCACGATTTTCAAAACAGGGCCCGTGTTTTCAAAACACTACACACAATTAGCACAACCACACACCCAATTAGCAAAACACTACAGATACTTTGCAAAATTAAACACTCTTGTAAAAACTATACACTTCTTTTTAAAAACCACACTTTGTTACCATATGACACACACACATTTCACATTACTATACTCTGTTTGCACGAGTTACACTCTGCTGTGATAAACCTAAAACACTTTTAGCACTTCTACTTCCCTATGATTAGAGTAGGCTACTATCAACAAAGTACAAATATAATGTAAATTCACCAAACACTACACAAGACCAATGTTGCAGACTGAAGAAACTCATTTATTTCTCAACACGCCCAAAATGTTGACATGGAGATTCATAATACTGTAACCAAATGTCACTTTACGTATTGTAAGTTCAAAAAAAAAAAAATAACTAGACATTGTCTCTTCGCCTAGCTGGATCTGACCAGAGAATTTCATCAACATCGCAGGCAATGTTGTCATTAGCAAGACACCTTGGAAAGAAACGTCTTGAATGACGAATCCATCCTTGCATTGCTGCTACCTCCATCTGGTCACAGGCCTCCTCCATGGCTTGGATGAGGGGTACCTCAGCCTGGAGACGGAGATCATATACCTTCCACCGCCATGCCGAGAAAAACTCTTCTATAGGGTTGAGGAATGGAGAGTATGGTGGAAGATATAGGACGGTGAAATGTGGATGTTGCTGAAACCAGTTCTGAACCAGAGCAGAGCGGTGGAAAGACACATTGTCCCAGACAACAATGTATTGCATATGATCGATTTGATTTGCTGCGGTTATGTTGTGCAATTGGTCCAAGAATGTAAGTATGAGTGCTGTGTTGTAAGGGCCCATATGGGCATGGCGGTGGAGGACCCCATTCTGTGTAATGGCTGCACAGAGTGTTATATTACCCCCACGTTGCCCTGGGACATTGACTATAGCCCTGTGGCCAATGATGTTTCTTCCCCTCCATGTTCTCGTCAGGTTGAACCCAGCCTCATCTACGTAAATGAACTCATGCTGGATCTCCTCTCCATCCATAAGTAAAACTCTCTGAAAAACAGTGTCAGGCAAAATGGTGTAGTTCAGTGTAGATCTAGTATACATATTACAGTACAGTAAAAGATTATGAGACAGTATGCAAGATCACACTGCTAGAGTGAATACATACCTCTGCATAATCACCCTTTCGGAATTGCGCTCGAAAGGCACTCGATAAATTTGCTTCATTTGAATATGTTTTTGTTTTAGGATGCGTGCCAGTGTTGATGATGAGACCTGATGGATATCGTTGAAAATGGCGTGGTTATTGACAATGTTAGCTTGGAGCTGCTTGAGTGTTAGCATTGTTGGCCAAAACCATGTTTACTATCTCCCTCTCTTGCTGTTGTGTGAACAAAGGCCTTCCCCCTTGTCGTCCCTGACCCTCAATCCTATGTAGAAAAAAAACCAGTATACAATAGTACAGTAATTTCACAGGAAAAGGTAACAGAAGTGCTGATAGTGCATAGAATACAGTACTGTAAGCAGTTACTGAAACCGTGCAGATGTTTTTGATATGATGATATTTTTACAATACCTATTTTCCAGTCGAAATGTTCTCATCACACTTGCCACTGTATATCGGCTTAGATTTGGCTGTACTCGCAGTCCAGCCTCCCTCAGCGTCAGGCCGTGGTTGACAACGTGGTCGACCAGTGTTGCGCGGATCTCATTTGTCAGATTCGGTCCTCTTTGAGCACCTTCTTGTCCTCCTCCTCCTCCTCCTCCTCCTCCTCCTCCTCCTCCTCCTCTTTCTCTGACTCTTTCCATTGTGCTTGAAGGCCGATGAACTCACCTGCTGCTTTTTATAGTGCTTATACACCTGATTGGTGTGTCTACAATTAAGCAAACAAGTGTTTGCACACCTGATGACTGTGTTGAACCAATTGGTTGGACGGTGTGGTAATTTGACAGTCAGTGCTTTGGTATTGCAAGGACGTGACTTCATGATAGATTTTTGTGTGTAATGTATGTTAAGTGTGTTTAGTGTTTTGCAAATCACTGTGTGTAGAGTTTTGCAACAAGTGTGAGGTTGACAATGTGCTTATAGTTGTGCAAATATGGGCTGATGTTTTGCTTCTTGAGTGTAAGGTTTTGCTAAAAGTGTACTACTTTTAATTTTAGTGTGTAAGCAATCCAAAAAAACTGTAAACAATCAAAAAAAACTGTAAGCAAACGAGTGTTTGCACACCTGATGACTGTGTTGAACCAATTGGTTGGACGGTGTGGTAATTTGACAGTCAGTGCTTTGGTATTGCAAGGACGTGACTTCATGATAGATTTTTGTGTGTAATGTATGTTAAGTGTGTTTAGTGTTTTGCAAATCACTGTGTGTAGAGTTTTGCAACAAGTGTGAGGTTGACAATGTGCTTATAGTTGTGCAAATATGGGCTGATGTTTTGCTTCTTGAGTGTAAGGTTTTGCTAAAAGTGTACTACTTTTAATTTTAGTGTGTAAGCAATCCAAAAAAACTGTAATAGGAAATTAATTATTTTGTAAAAGCCAGTGACTGGAGAGACGAGGAGAAGGGAAGGTTGCGCAGCACGTTGCACATTAGTTTTAAGACGACGCCTTTGGTGAAAACACAACTGGTGGTTGGTGCTGATCAACAAATCAAATATGAAATAAATGTTAGGCATTTCCAGTATACTTGCATCCACAACACTGCGCTTATAATTATGTTACTCTATATGGGTGTGTTTGACCAGCCAAGTTAAATACATTCAGGTTTTTTGGATTTACATTCGTTCAACAATAATAATAAAAAGGTCCCAGGAAAGAACCCTACCACCACTACCACAATGGCATTGACTTTTTAAGTTAATTTTCTCAGATTGACACTTTGGCATAAAGGTCTAAAACCTTCATGTTGTACAAGGTGCATCTGTCATGAGCCAAGGACATTACCCTGAATTCACCATTCACATTGATTGCTTTAAAAAGAGACTTTTTTATCTTTTTGTGTGTATCTTTTATTGTGTTAATTCTGTCTGAAATCTAAATAACATCTCAGTTTTGTTGAAGTCTGCCAGAGTGGCAGATGCTGGTTTCCTTCCAAATGTTTCCTTCACAATATAACCCTGGCACAAACATTCAAGAAAAACATGTGTTATTTTGTGAAACATTCCTAATGTCCATTGATTAGTAGCTAATATGCTGTAACCATGTTGACTCCTTATTAAGTTAATGGGCAGGCTGCTTGTAAGACTTGAAAACTAATCTTGTTAAAACTAACCTTCTAACTGTAAGGCATCATCAACAATTGGCCATTTTTATTTATTTTTTTATATTCAGTTTCCATGGCAACGGGCATTGAGTTGGTTCACTTGGGATAATTGGCTTAAGAAATCGGCTAAACATATGCATGCTGTGAGCAGCGTGATGTGAGACGCATGACAGTTGACATTTTATTTCATTGTCTCTTGTTTGTACCACGACCCTTTATGACCACGCAGCACACACACTCATGGTCAGCGCACACATGCTCATGTACAGGACACACGTCAGTGGCCCAGTTTGACATAATGTCATAAAAGAGAGATGCACGTGGACGTGGGAGGAGAGAGATAAACAGGAGGGCACGAGGAAAAACACACTTTTGCATAAGAAACACATATTTCATGCCATTTGTTGACGGTGAAAACTGAGATAATAAAGGTGATAGTATAAAAACATACTGCCGGTAGCTAAAACCCTGTAATTACTGTACCATCTTTAAATCCTTTAACCCTCATTACATACGAGGACTACCAACTGGAAGAATAAACTAACCTTCAACATATGAAAATTTGAATATACTCCAATACCATGTTTGCATGCTAATTATTCCAGGTGGGAGCAACGAGGAAAAAACTTCACAATGACATACATAACCCTAATGATGTGAGGGGGAATTTACCATCTGCCCTGAAGAGATCTGGCAGCATTCCTGTCAAATTGGCCTGACATTGCAACAATTCTTTTTTATAGAGTGAGGAGAGAGCCAAACTAATTGAAGGGCAGTTCCTCTTTTGCGGGCCAGTGCTCAATGTTCATTTAGATTTCTACTTCACTCTAAGAACACCATCAATAATCCGTATCTTCTGCCTGTTCACAGCAGCAGAGATGGCACCGGGCCTGCTCTGGTAACTTTCATTGGACATGCATCTCCACATGTGTTATGTCTGTTTGACATGCTATTCTTAGAAATGCCTCTTGTTTTAAAAAAGGGATTGTGTGTTCAGCAGGGAGTCTCTCAGCCAATGCTTCGCCTGCCATCTGACACAATGTGCTGAATATTATTGGCTTGGCCTGAAAAAAGAACAGGAAAGAGGCCGTTGCAGTTTAAACTGGTTGGATTTCATGCCGGGTGAGGACGCTGATTGGTCAGATGAATCAGCGATACTTGAATGCCATGGCACACAGAATGGTGTTAGATGGCCTATACATAGTCTTATTTTTTGTTTTAATGTGGTGTCAAGATGTTGAGTTAAGTATTTGTATATATATATATATATATTTGTATTTTTCTGTAAGGAACTAATCCTCTTCATCACCTTTTTTAAGTGACAATTATCTTCATTCTCAGAAGAGCACGTCACGAAGAGAGCGTCGCAACATCGCGTTGAGACGTTTGGCACTCTGAGTCAAAAGCTGCCATCGCCTGCACTGTTCCCGAGTGAGTCAGATTCACATAAAACTGCCAAGTGACTCACCACCCTGACACTCAAGATGTCAGAGGAACAGGAGTAATGATCCACAACCCACAGCAAAGTGCGCAGACACGTGCCTGGATACAGAGATGTGAGTTTAAAGCCCCCTGGAAAAGGGCTGTCCCTTATCTTTGCTCTAGTCCTTTCGATGCAATGGAGAGTTTATGTTGCCAGAAATGTCACAACACCAGTGAACTTCATTTCAATGCAGTGTCTTGTGTGCGTAGCGACAGTGTTTTGTTATAACTAAATCTGACTGGTTCTTGTGAATTTGTTCTTGTTGATGTGGACTACATGCATTGTACGTTAATGACGCAGCATCCCGTCTCGCGTGTATTTATGTATACGATATCGGACGGCACAGAAGGCCTATAGGGAGAAAATGCACGGCCCACCACTGCGTAACGATATGTATCACCTCCACAATGTGTTTGAGCTCATTTAATACACACACTCATTATAACCAGTGGGATGAAATGAGAACAGTCATCAGGTTGTCTATTTTCCATCCATCTATTTCTCATCATTTTAATCATCATGGTGCTTTGGTAGAAGACCAATCCTCTGTTGAGCTATTTTGTGTATTTCTCAATAGGGAAAGCACAACTAGATTTTTGGTCCAAAACATGAACTGATGATTGATAATTTATAATTATAATTATTATAATATTAATAATTGTATTGATATTCACTGAGTTTTTCCTCTCATGTATTATATTTAGAGCTTTACACAGCAAGCCACCAGTCTCTGAACAAGAAGGAGATGTGGGCTGCAATGTAGAGGTCTGGAACTAGGCTAAACAATTGATTGCTTTTACAAGAAATCCCCACGTTTACGGTAAATGCTGCCGACTGTGAAAACTGCACGTGTCAAAACACAGTATACAATAGTAAAAATGAAATCCCACCACGCACCATTTAAAATCAGTTCAATATTAGTCTTAGATTTAATAGGAAGTTTCACCAAGTACACAAATGGACATAAAGATTAAGGTTTCATCTCATAGCTTCCAAACTAAAAATGGCATGTGGATAAAAGAGCATTAACCAGGCTCTATAAGCAGTCTGCAGTCTTCGGCTTTGAGTTGTTCGTTAAGATCACACAAAGTACCCTGGATAATAGTATTAAGCCCCTTGGAGACCAAGGTCAATCAACCTCGTAATGTGAAAGGAAAGTATGGAAATCCAGAATAAAATGGAGGGCGGCCATTTTGACTTCTGGTCTCAGGGGGCACTACACTATTGGTTCTCTGTCATCACGTCTGCAGGGCAAACCTGTGCATGTAGCAGTGGGGATTACAGCAGGAGTCACTTAGATGTTGTGTGAAGCAGTTTGGCATCTCTTCTCTTTGGCTCATGTGTTAACAGAATCAGAATCAGAATCAGAATCAGAACCAGAACCATTTATTGCCATGTATGCTTACACATACAAGGAATTTGTCCTGGCGGGAAGGTGCATACATTTAACATTTAACAATACACATTTAACAGTTAACGCAGTGCAATAAATGAGGATGAATGGATGAATGAATATCTACATTGAGACAGCAGCATAACAAAATACCAAAGTAAGATAAAGTGCATGGAATGTGCATGAGTGTAAGTGTTGTGTGAAAATGGTAAGTGCAATGCCCAGGTGTCAAGTGTATTCAAGTCAAGTATAAGTATAAGGCTATGTGCAGGGGAGTGTCCGGTGGGAATTGTCTGGGGGTGACAGAGTCATTAGAGTCAGTGGGGGACCCGGGCTCTGTTGATGAGCCCGACGGCAGACGGGAAGAAACTGTTTTTGTGGCGTGAGGTCTTGGTCCTGATGGACCGCATCCTCCTGCCAGAGGGGAGGGACACGAACAGTTTGTGTCCAGGGTGAGAGGGATCAGCTACAATCTTCCTCGCCCGCTTCAGGGTCCTTGAAGCAAACAAGTCCTGGAGGGACGGCAGATTGCAGCCAATCACCCTCTCGGCAGAGCGAATGATGCGTTGCAGCCTGGCCTTGTCCTTGACAGTGGCTGCAGCGTACCAGACTGTGATGGAGGAGCAGAGGATGGACTCGATGATGGCAGTGTAGAAGTGCACCATCATTGTCTTTGGCAAGTTGAGTTTCCTCAGCTGCCTCAGGAAGAACATCCTCTGCTGCGCCTTCTTGGCGATGGAGCTGGTGTTTAGTTCCCATTTGAGGTCCTGGGTAATGCTGGAGCCCAGGAAGCGGAAGGACTCCACAGCTTTGACGGGGGAGTCACACAGGGTGAGAGGGGCTGGTGGGGCTGAGATCTTTCTGAAGTCCACAACCATCTCCACTGTCTTCAGAGCGTTGAGCTCCAGGTTGTTTTGGCTGCACCAGGTCACCAGGTGGTCAGTCTCCCGCCTGTAGGCGGACTCGTCCCCACCAGAGATGAGTCCAATGAGGGTGGTGTCATCCGCAAACTTCAGGAGCTTGACGGACTGGTGACTGGAGCTGCAGCTGTTGGTGTACAGGGAGAAGAGCAGAGGGGAAAGAACGCAGCCTTGGGGGGAACCGGTGCTGATGGACCGAGAGGCTGAGACGTGTTTCCCCAGCCTCACGTGCTGCTTCCTGTCAGACAGGAAGTCTGTGATCCACTTGCAGGTGGAGTCGGGCACGTGCAGCTGGGAGAGCTTGTCCTGCAGCAGAGACGGGATGATGGTGTTGAAGGCAGAGCTGAAGTCCACAAACAAACGTTCTCCAAAATGGAAGTGCAATTGTCACAACCGTTTCATGGGACATCCCAACTGCATGTCTGAAAAAGGTAAGTCATTTCATTCATGCTTTGAAACCTAGTTATTGTTTTGTGACAGACCAGAGGGAAAGACAGGAGGAAGTGGGTGGAGACCCCGGCTCCGGTTGGGGGAGGTGCTCGATGGCAGATACTTCCCCGTGCAGGTGCTACAGCCAATGGGAAACTGGCAATGGACGCACCTGCCGGCAATCACTAATCAAAGGAGCTATATCCGTAGCCGGCAAGCTGAGGACGGGGGGAACGACAGCCGACAGGAAAGGAACTGAGTCAGAGAGAGTGGAGCCCCAGAGCCCGAGGAGTCACCGGATCAAGGAGGTAACCGCCAGACTCACCCCTACCCTGTGTCTCTCCTTCCAGGACGAAGCGGACGGCTAGACTACAGAACACGACGACGGACCCCGGACGGGAAGACGCTTTGGATTTCTAGTTATTCCCCTACCCCTGTCCCCCCTGACTTTGGAATAAACGCTGTTTTCATTTGCATATCTCCTCGCTTCGTGTCCTATATTACTCCGGAACCCGGGCTTCTCGCCCTTGAGGCGTCACATTTGGTGGAGAATGTGGGCATTTGGACGCCACACAGCCAGGTTCGGAGTAAAATAGGTACACAAAAAAAAAAAAAATTATAAAAAAAAAATATATAAAAATAAGAAAAATAATTTAAAAAAAAAAAAAAAAAAAAAAGAAAAAAAAATATACCCATGGAGAATGCAATAGCCCTGGTGCTCCAGACTCAGGCCCAACAGTCTCAGAGCCTGCTAGCCCTGCAGGATGCGATGGCCACGCTGGGCCAGCAGTTGGCGAAACCCGTGAGGAGGACCGACCCCGGCAGAGTCCTCACCAAACAAACCGGGGATGACGACATAGAGGCCTACTTGGAAGTCTTCGAAAGAACGGCCAAGCGGGAGCGTTGGCCCGAACACGAGTGGGCGGGGATACTAGGGCCGTTTTTAACCGGAGATGCTCAAAAAGCCTGCCGGGACCTGTCCGCGGATGAAGCGGAGGAATATGGCGCCCTGAAGGCGGCGATATTGGCCCACTACGGACACAACCTCCAGACCCGGGCCCAACGGGTCCACGACTGGACCTACGACGAGACCCAACCCGTACGGCCCCAGATTGCTACCTTACTGCGATTAACCCGCAGTTGGCTGGCCACGGGGGATGGACCTCCGGCCCTGGATCGGGTCGTGCTCGACCGATGTCTCCGGGCGCTCCCCGGGGAGGCTCAACTCCACGCCGGCCGCCACAGCCCTAAGACGGTGGACGACCTGGTGGAGCTGCTCGAAAACCACCGCGTCACGGTGGAGCTAGTGCGGAGCCGGCAGAGGGAGGAAAACCGACCCCGGCGCACCAGGGGACCGGGAGGTCCGGACAGGGAGACGAGGAGGGGCCTCGAAGGCGCCCTGGCGGGTCCGGCCGCTTGGCCGGGGACCCTCCGGACGACGCCTCCGGCCCGGTCACGAGGAGACCGGGACTTCAGGAAGTGTTTCTCCTGCGGACAGGAGGGACACCTGGCGAAGAATTGCCCCGGACAGGATGCGCCGATGCCGACCGCGGGATCATCTGGGTCCCTGACCCCGACGGGCAGCTACTTGACGACCTGCTGGGCCCATGAGGGTGCCCAGGCCCCGAGGCTGCCCGTGAAGGTGGGCGGCCAAGATGCGGAGGCGCTGTTGGATTCCGGGAGTGCGATAACCCTACTCCGGCCCGGCCTGACCCAGGGTCCCCAGGGCCCGCCGATACCAGTCGCCTGTGTGCACGGGGACTCCAGAAGCTATCCCACAACCACCGTTAAGATAACGACCACCCGAGGCACCTTTGAGCTCACGGCGGGGTTAGTCGACCAGTTACCGGTACCGGTATTGATCGGGCGGGATTGCCCCATATTCTGGCGGCTGTGGGCTCACCAGGTAACGGGCCGCAGGAGAAATAACTCCCTTCGTCCACGGGGAACCCGGACCTCCAAGCCCGTGCCGGCATGCGCCGCCCCCTCCGGCCCCGAAGGCTCCTCGGAAAGGGAGATCGACGAGGATGGCCGGGCCCCGGAAGAGACCCTGGGACCCGTGGAACCCCCAGAAACGCAGGAATCGACCGGGGAGGCGTTCTCTGAGTTCCCCCTGGCGGAAGGAGGCCCGACCGCAAAACCGGGACGGTTCGGGACGGCACAACTAGAGGACCCCAACCTGGAGCAAGCCAGACGGGCCATCTCGGTGATCGAGGGGACTCCAGAAAAAGAGGTGAGTGCCAACACCCTCCCACACTTTGCTATCAAGAACGGGCTCCTCTACAGGGTAGCCAAAGTAGGTGAACACGTTGTGGAACAGTTACTGGTACCCAAAGGTTATGTCCCAAAAGTCCTATATCTAGCACATTCGCACCTGATGGGGGCTCACCTAGGCGTGGAGAAAACGTATGACCGGATCCTGGGACGGTTCTACTGGCCAGGGGTGAAGAGGGCCGTCCAGGACTACTGCCGGGCCTGCAGGGAATGCCAGATGACGGCACCGAAGGTACACGTCCAAAATCCATTGATACCCCTGCCCATAATCGATATTCCTTTCCAGCGCATAGCCATGGACGTCGTGGGGCCCCTCCCCAAGTCGAGTAGGGGGCACCGGTATATTCTGGTGATTTTGGACTATGCCACCCGGTACCCCGAGGCTATCCCTCTACGTGCCGCCACGGCCAAAACCGTGGCCAGAGAACTGTTCCTTCTCTGTAGCCGGGTCGGCTTGGTAAAGGAGGTGCTAACGGACCAGGGAAGCTGTTTTATGTCCCGCGTCATGAAGGAAATGTGCCAACTCCTGAAGGTAGGGCAGGTTCGGACCTCCGTGTACCACCCACAGACGGATGGCCTGGTCGAAAGATTCAACAAGACACTTAAGCAAATGTTGAGAACGGCAATAGAGGTCGACGGGAAAAACTGGGACCAACTAATTCCTTATGTTCTGTTTTCAATCAGGGAAGTTCCGCAGGCTTCCACGGGGTTCTCGCCATTTGAGTTGCTATACGGACGGAGACCCCGGGGACTGCTGGACCTGGCCAAGGAGGCATGGGAGCAACAGCCTTCTCCGCACCGTTCCACGATCGAATACATGGACCAGATGCAGGAGAGGATGAGGAAGGTGTGGCCCATGGTAAGGGAACATATGCAACGAGCTCAACAGGCCCAATGCCGGAGTTATAACCGGAAGGCCCAGGTGAGGGTATTCCAACCAGGAGACTTCGTCCTGGTCCTGGTGCCGACATCAGAATGCAAGTTCCTCGCCAGGTGGCAGGGTCCATATGAAGTGGCCGAACGGGTAGGGGAAGTCAATTATAAGGTGAGACAGCCGGGGAGAAGGAAGCAGTGTCAATTATATCATGTCAATCTACTGAAGAAGTGGCAAGCTAATGACGACCTCCCGGCACCGGGGGTCGCCCTAGTTGCCCAGTGTCCCCGGTCTACGACGGTGAATCTGGGTCCCCAGCTGGCGCCGAGTCAAAAACAGGATCTCGTGTCGATGACCGGCCAGTTCCAGGATGTGTTTTCGGACCTGCCGGGCCGGACTCATGTCATTCAACACGACATCATCACGGAGCCAGGAAAACAGGTGAGGCTGCGACCATACCGCATACCCGAAGCCAAGAGGGCGGCCATAAGGACCGAGGTGAGACAAATGTTGGAAATGGGGATCATTGAGGAGTCACGGAGTGCCTGGTCCAGCCCGATTGTGTTAATCCCTAAACCGGACGGCACCGACCGGTTTTGTAACGATTTCAGGAAGGTTAATGAAATCTCCAAGTTCGACGCCTACCCGATGCCCCGGGTGGATGAGCTGATCGAAAGACTTGGCCCGGCGCGGTTTGTGTCAACGCTGGACCTGACCAAGGGATATTGGCAGGTTCCCCTCACCGAAAGGGCAAAAGAGAAGACGGCCTTCGCTACCCCGGAGGGCTTGTACCATTATAAGGTCCTCCCCTTCGGCGTCCATGGGGCTCCCGCAACGTTCCAGAGGATGATGGACCTGGTCCTCCGGCCACATCGGGACTACGCGGCGGCTTACTTGGACGACGTGGTCATCCATAGTACGGACTGGGCCGACCACCTGCGGCACGTGAGGGCGGTCCTGGAGAGCCTCCGAGAGGCGGGACTGACGGCCAACCCACGGAAGTGCCACCTGGGCCTGGAGGAGGCTCAATATCTGGGCTACACGATTGGCAGAGGCACCGTCAGGCCCCAGACCCGGAAGGTGGAGGCCATCACCACCTGGCCCCGCCCCGCCACCAAGCGGCAGGTAAAGACGTTTTTGGGGTTGGTGGGGTACTATCAGAGTTTTATTCCGCATTTTGCCACCATTGCAGCGCCGCTACACGACATGACCCGGGCCAGCCAACCCCACCAGGTACGCTGGACCGACGAGGCGGAGAAAGCGTTCGGAACCCTGCGAGAGGCCCTGTGCACCGAGCCGGTGTTGACGACCCCGAACTTCAACGAGCCGTTTGTGGTGCACGCCGATGCCTCAGGGTCCGGCGTAGGGGCAGTTCTGTCGCAGGTCCACGGCACCGAGGAGCATCCGGTAACGTACATCAGCCGGAAGTTCCTGAAGCACGAGGTAAATTACTCGACAGTAGAGAAGGAGTGCCTGGCTATTAAATGGGCACTGACCCGGCTCCGATACTACCTCCTGGGTCGGAAGTTCGTGCTGGTTACTGACCATGCCCCCTTGAAATGGATGGCGACGGCGAAGGATACCAATGCCCGTGTGACCCGGTGGTTCCTTGAACTCCAAAACTTTAATTTTTCTGTTGAGCACAGGGCGGGACGGGCACACGGGAACGCGGACGCACTGTCCAGGAGAGAGGAGTGTTGGTGGGTGAACGCTCCCGGCCACGCCTTGGAGCTGGTGGTGGGGGTATGTGACAGACCAGAGGGAAAGACAGGAGGAAGTGGGTGGAGACCCCGGCTCCGGTTGGGGGAGGTGCTCGATGGCAGATACTTCCCCGTGCAGGTGCTACAGCCAATGGGAAACTGGCAATGGACGCACCTGCCGGCAATCACTAATCAAAGGAGCTATATCCGTAGCCGGCAAGCTGAGGACGGGGGGAACGACAGCCGACAGGAAAGGAACTGAGTCAGAGAGAGTGGAGCCCCAGAGCCCGAGGAGTCACCGGATCAAGGAGGTAACCGCCAGACTCACCCCTACCCTGTGTCTCTCCTTCCAGGACGAAGCGGACGGCTAGACTACAGAACACGACGACGGACCCCGGACGGGAAGACGCTTTGGATTTCTAGTTATTCCCCTACCCCTGTCCCCCCTGACTTTGGAATAAACGCTGTTTTCATTTGCATATCTCCTCGCTTCGTGTCCTATATTACTCCGGAACCCGGGCTTCTCGCCCTTGAGGCGTCACAGTTTCAATACATTTGCCACCAAAATGAAAAGTTGTTCACTCATCGTGTGAGCTGTGCAGGTCAAAATTATTAGAGATATTTTCAACATGCCAGTCAACGAATGTGTTTTGTACACAAATCTACTTTTTTGTTAAAAAGAAAATAATGAAATGGAAAACCCAGCAAACCTCGACATAAGCAACACCATGTCATAGATATTTATGGAATATGCATGTATGTGTAGATTCTGGTAATTGATTAGATCATTTTGTGTGTGATGGCTCAAACAATGAAAGAACGCTGAGAGAAGTTGTGAAGAACAGAACAATTTCACTGAGAATCATCTCATCACGTTTGAACAGTGAGCCACGTGCAAGTGGTTATTGTTTGCACGTGTGCCAAAACACTTGCAATGTCCTTGCATAAATGAGAAATTCAAATCAGTTTTTAAACAACAAACTAATAGTATTTGATTTGAACTCATAGTTTTGAAAAATAAATCTCATTCATGAATTGAGCCGATGAGAAAAACTGTAATTCAACAAGACGCTCAACAGCACAGGAACTGAGCAGATTTCATTTCACTCAGAGAGATACATGACATGTGACATGGGAGAGTATAGATCTTGGGCATATTGCCAATGTGGTGTAACAAAGAAGGTGTTGATGCAGACAGCACTCCACTGGTTTTTAATGTATTTTGCTTGACAAAGATATAACAAAATGCAAAGAGACTGTGTCTGTCACAGATGGCTCTCATCGGACCAGAGGCATAACAAAGAGAGCCATCACGCTCATCTCCCTGCAGGCTCATCTTGATCTTCTATTTGTGTGTTAACCAGAAGGATTTGGCAATCATCAAAATCATCTTTTGACAATTGCATTGTCCGAAATCAAATGGAAAATCGAAAATGAACATTGTGTTCCACATCTGAGTGCCTCTATGCATCTCATGTTTAGTGAAATGTCTATCTGTCACATGCACACAGGAGAGAGACATTTGTTTTTTTGCAATACTGTCAAGGTCACACAAAGTGTCACTGTGTGACAAGTGTTTTATATATATATAATATATATATAAATATATAAAAAAAATCAATCTTTGTCCACTTATTTTTATTGTAAACTATCCATTTGTACAAATAATGTTCACATAAAATATGTCAAAATCCACTTAGCTCCCGCTAACTAACCGTTAACTAATCTCATTCACTCTCACGTTATGCAAAGGTCTGCACCGCCATGTGGCCTGTTTGGTGTAATAGCTGCGGCACAATGATTAAAAGAGTTTAAAAAAAAAAAACCATAAGAAAATAGAGGCACTTGACAGGACAAGCAGGTCAAATTTTTTTTAGCTATTACAAACTCCACTGTATCGCCACAGCAGGTGGCTCCTATTTCACCGGACTACTGAAAAACCCCGGGTTTTGAAAGCTCAACTATCTCTGTCCTCAATGCTTAATGTGCCTTTGAAAATAGAAACACATAGAGGACAGCTATGATTTCATGTCATCACGTGGCTCGCCTGCACTGGGTGACTCATCCTAAAGACCCATTTCCTGTCATTAATCTTGAGGGGAAAGGTGATTACAAGGAGACGCAGCATATGAAGATAATATCCTCCTGTTTCCCAAACGCCACACAGTGCTGACGATAATCAGTCAAGCCTTTGATTCCTTCTTGCAAAAAATAGGCAGCTAACATGTTAATAAAGCGTCAAAAGACAGGATACATTGTTTTTACCACTGTTGATTTGCCTTTCTGATGTCCTTAAGCTCTACATTAACTTAAGCTCAGTTATTGCTTTAAATAATGCCATGATGATAAGAGAAATGTATGCATCATCTTATTTAACACTTGATAAAGAATAACAGCTCTTTATGGTCTGTAACAAATAGTATTCTCTAAAAATGTGTGAATGGCATTGCAATGTATTAAAACCAGTCGTTTTAATCTTTTTAGATCAAACATGTGGCTTGAGGCTTATTTAAGATATTTAAATCTTACACTTGTAATAAACAAAGTGTACTTTAATTGCCTCATGTGAGGCAGCCATCTGAATTCAGTACATAGAGTTCCTTCTCATAAAAAAGCATATTGGCAGCAACCAATTACAGAATGAAATAAAGCGTCAGTAAAAAGAAATCATGCAGATGCACACGGATAATTTTGTATCCAAACTACTGTGATTATGTTCTCACATGCAGAATCTTATTATGTCTTTTATACACATAAATATATATAACATATGTACATTGGTAATTGTTTATTTAATCATTCAAAGCAAGTAAAATTGCAGTTTGATGACATGAGTAGAAGGGGCAGCAGTACTTCATTGAAACAGAATAAACAAATTAAGGGAAGTGATAGCTTTCATTTATTCATCATCTCAGCTAAATTAACTGGAAATTTAACAGGCGTGTCCCCCAATATGGGTTCTGAAAGTAACTATTAATTCTGACCAGCTGCCCTAACAATAGCCTGTTAATTGTGTGTTTGTCTTCATATTATTTGAATTGGAAGGCCAATATCAAGCAAAAAATGTTAACGCTAGTTCATTTCAGCTGTGTGCATCACTTTTTAGTGTTCATGGAAACAATTTATGTTGTCGTGTGAGCTTCTGGCACGACGTTTCTGTACTTGGTTGTGTTGACAGCTATGTGTGTTGGTGAATATCTTTTCTTAACTTGCTGTTTGTTGAGCTCTTAGGGCCACTGTGGAGCCCGGATAGATGATGCCATGTTCAGTTGCAATAGACCATTCCACACTTTCCAGGAATGAAAACCTCCCGACCGTTATGAGCACAACAAGGTAAAGTAGAAACTCACACCGATATCACAGAATCACAGAATATTTACCTTAATTCATCACCAGTCCAGGTATTGGTATATGAATTAAAGGTTAACTTTTTCAGGAAGACATTCATGATATAGTGAAAGAAAAACCCAACTGTGAAGTGATTATGTTGCCATCAGAATAAATAAATCTTCTCTCTAAGTTGCCAATAAAGGGGAAATAAAATTGGATGTCAGATACAATAAAGAAACTACAGCAGCATCACAGTGTGATTGCATTTGATGGAGCTTGATGGACATGCAAGGTTGCCTATGATGGAACTATATTTTTCTACGTTTTCTTTTTTCCAATGTATTTCTAAAGAAAAAAGGCAGTGATGATAGAGTTTACGATAAAATTGAAAATGATACATAATTTACTATCACTGGGAGGCGACCAACATCTCTTTACTTTAGTCATGGAGAAAAGGGATTCTCTCAATTCACTGATAGTATCAGACAAGGCAGAGGGGCATGCAAATCCAAACGTAAACTCAAAACTCCCTAAAATACATTTTTCAATAAGCAACACTGTATCTAAAGGCAAAGTAAAGAAGACATATCTGAGTTTATACCCCAAAGGTGTCCAGGCTTAAAAGCATTGTGAAAGATCATGAGGGTTTTGCTGTAATTGAGTGTGTATGATTAAATGAGCACTTTTCTAAATAGTTTCTTATTGGAGTACCTCTTCATTCAAGGTTTAAGCCTGGGTTCTTCGTCTTAGACCTTAGTTATTTGAATTATAGTTTTCAAATAATTTGTAGCAAGGAACTAAGCAATGACTTAAAACGTCACAGGAAGTAAATCAAACACAAGTTATCTAAATGAACATTTTGTGAGGAATGCCATGGGAGATTTATTCAGGAGACACCACGCTTGGCCCAACAGTGAAGGAATTATCATTGTTATTTTCTCCCTTCAAAATCAATCTGGTTCCGAGCGATTGGATTGCACAGTGAAGGTATAGTGTGTCGCCCAACTGCCAACTGTAAATTAGGGTGTTGAAGAAAAACTGCTCTACTTTCTAATAGGAATGTTTCACAGTGCCTGAAATAAGGGGATCTATTTCTCAGGGGACTGATTTTTCACTTTGAATTACTCCTCTGGTCCATTCATCTCCTGCCCAATAAAGTCTAAGATCCTGCCGAGGCCTTGTCATTTTGGAGATTTGGTGTCAGCCCTGACGAATGGCATTTCATCTCTCTGTTAACATGTTTCTAATGCCCGCAGCAGACTAGAGCTAAAGGCCCAGGAAAACCACAAAGTCCTGCAGAACGAAAAAGAAATAATAAGAGTGAAGTATAAACCAACGAGCAGGAACGGGCGAGTAGCACCGACTAATACATCTGGTTGATTGTTTCAACTCTAGGGCCGAACTTACATTAGAATATTTCAAATAGGGCTATTCCTCTTAGCGGAGTAAATCGATCTGAGGTGTTTCGGAGCAAATGAAAGTAATTTGCTGACATAAGCTAATGCAAGCTGCATTGAATATGTTGTTGATTTGCGACTGTAGCAAGAAATCAGTCATAATGAAAGTCCACTGTAAATATCAACATAAACCACAGGGCAGTCTCGAGATAACTACTTTGGTCATAACCTACAAAATACAATGGAAGTAGATCCATAAATGTCCACAACAGTTCATAGAGTTATAAAGTAAAGTAAACAATATATGTTGAGCTGGAAGCAGCGTACCTCTGTGGAAATGTGGGCCGTGTACCTCCACGGTCCATTTCTATCTGCTCTGCTACACCTCTCGTACCCGATGGAGCAGCAGCAACCCATCAGCACCAGACCCCGGAGGCTATCTGACTTTCCTCCTAGAAGAACAGGATTACACAGTTTTCTGTTTGTTTTTGTTTTCCCAAAGATGTTGGTTTCAGCCGGTGAAGCCGAGCAAATAGACCTGGAGGAAAGAAGACAGCACCTTGGATTTCATGTTAAAAAAAATAATAATAAAGCAAAAACAGGAAAGGTGTGAATTTAATTTTGTGGGGAGGAGAGGATTCATGTTGGACTTGTAAGAGTGATGACAAGTAAACTGTGCTCTCTGTGCTTTATACTGTTTAGCCTTTATTTACAATTGGATCATTATATATGTATAATATATATAAATGGTATGAAGTATATTCATTTCAGTCGGAGATTGACTCGTTAAATTGACTCTGGGAGTATAACAGATGCATTTTATTGCCAGTTATTGCTCCACTTTCTCCTCCACAACATCTGTCTGTAGATGACACAGTGGAAATAATACAACTGAATAGCATAGAGGCCAGCAGAGACTGATTGCTTATGGATTTCCCAACCAAGGAAATAGTGATGCAGCAGTGTGTGTTAGTTTTAGAATGATACAAGACAAACTTTGTCCTCTTATTGTGTTTCCCTTCTCCTCATAATGCTTCGCCTGTTGATTTTCCCATACAGAATGGCTTCTGCATAAATAAGCACCAGTGCCTCAATAAAGACCCCTCTAAACATGAGAGATGAGGCAAAGGGAAGAAGATGCACAATGACCATGACTTAATAGAACAGGTTTTTCTGCCAGGGACCGGATTGTCTGACTTTACGGGTCTGTACTCTCGAGTTTATTTTGTCTCCTGTCTCAGTTACTCCTTTATTTCTTGACGAGACCTCAAAAGAGCTTCAGTTGTGATGTTCAGGTTGTCAATAAAAAGTCCACAGTTTTGTACAGTAAAGGCTTGTATCCCTCAGGGCTGTGTGTGCTCACTGCTGTGCTGGTTTTGTTTATTCTCCTCCTGCACAGTCCCCGGAGATATCAACATTAAATTGCTTTTTGGTTCAGAAGCTTCTCAGATGCATTAGAACTTGTAATGGTCTTTGCCTTGGTGAAGGTGACAGACGGCGTATTGATTGTGCCTACTGGGTACAGCTGAAACTGCTTCACGCCTTTGAATAATTCATGTCTCTATCACAATTATTGTCCTAATTGTAACAATGTTTAGATGGCAAACTGCCAGGAAGGAAAAGCAACTTGTTTTCTCTCCCTCTGTCCTTTATTATTTGAGAATAGGAATAGTAATGTGATAATGTTTCATGCAGCTTTCTAATCGTATCCATTATGAAGATGATAACTTCTGTTGCCTGAAAGGCAAACAAAGTTTGCGACGGATCACGCCTCTAAGTTTTAATTAAAAATCACAGACAGCTTAATTGCGCTACAGTTGTGCTCTGCTGGCCCGTCATTGCTTCACAAACCGAGATTGTAAGAGGGACTGCTGCGGATATCTTGTTTCAGAGTTCCTGCCCCATGCCCCTATTCATGTCTGGACTTTGCAAAGTTTCTTACCATGGTGTCTCCTTGGAGGAGGATTCTTTAAATTGTACTTTGATAGGTGGAAATTACTGGGACAAAATGTCACTTGAACTCATTCTCTATGCACTTGAAAGTCAAGTGAGGAACTTAAAGTCCTTCTGCTCTTTGAGACTATTTTGTCATATTTGCATCTAATGAAGTAAGCCGCTTTAGAAATGTACCTCGGTCGAATGATGTATTTCTGAATTGATAATGCTGATCTGTAATTCATTGCGGGCTTTTACCACTATGTAAGATGCCATACATATTTATGGAAATCTCAGCCTCCGGCTTACATTTAGCTGATTGTGCACTTCCACACCCACACTGGTTTGGTCATAATCCATCATTATGTCTTAAAGTAGTGGCTACCCCAACCCCTCAACCCTCTCCTCCCACCCCATTCTGAGTGTATTGAATCATTACTGAACTTTATTGAAACAATAAAAGTAACACAGGCGTTGATGGGATGAGCTTATCGGTGAAACTTTCCTGAATGGCTTTAAAATGATGTTGGTGTTTTGCGTTTGAACAAAGATTCAACAGCATAACAGCTGTTTGTGAACTCTTATCAGTTTAAAGAGCATTTTGAATATTGATGTTATTGCTATTATTTTCGTAAGGCCCCTTGCTTCTTGTTTCTATGATGGGAGAATGGTTCTGTTGTCTTGTGCTATTATCTTAAATTCTTTGCATCCCTTTCCCAACACAGCCATGTTTGTTCCAATTTCTTCCAATTTTAGAAGCTTTTATCCGTGTGCTGTTGCCCCCTGTCACCCTTTCCGCACGGTCGCAATGTCGTATTTGTCCCATACAGATTTGATCTTTAGAAATGGTGCTGGGATGCAATGTGTTGAAAGCCTCCTGTAATCACAATTTTTTTTTTTGTTTTGCACTTTTCCAAAATAATCAAATATGATTGACGTGTACATCCGTGTTTGATTTGTACATCAGAAGCTGTCAGTAACTTCACAATTTAAAGTACTAAATTGGGCAATTATTTGAAAAGGCTAGAAAAAGTCCAAACAGAATTCAGAAGCAGACATTAGACAAAGTAGTGTCTGATTGCTCAGTGCAGGCACATTCATTTATTTGTTTTAATTGGATGTTTTGCTCAAGTTAAGATGAACAAGGAGTATTGCTTTCCCTTCAATAACAACACCTCTGTTTTTGTCTAGTCTAATGTTCCCTCAGCACAACTCAAGAGCAAATGTAGGCTCAATCTTAATCTATCTATCTATCTATCTATCTATCTATCTATCTATCTATCTATCTATCTATCTATCTATCTATCTATCTGTCTGTCTGTCTGTCTGTCTGTCTGTCTGTCTGTCTGTCTGTCTGTCTGTCTGTCTGTCTGTCTGTCTGTCTGTCTGTCTGTCTGTCTGTCTGTCTGTCTGTCTGTCTGTCTGTCTGTCTGTCTATCAGCCAATAATACAAGCACACACAACTCTTGGCTCACTGCCAACACTGAATTGTAGATTTCGTTTGCTACATTTTGAATGTAATAGGAAACTGCATGAAGTTTGTTTCAGTTTATGTATCTATTTTACTGTAGAACTTATACTGTATGTTTACAGTGTATTTGTCACTACACTATTACACACTTAGAGACATGGTTGCATTGTCAGTAGTAGTATCAGTGTATTACTGTAATATTTCATGTAGGAGAAAACAGGAAATAATCAGAATCAGTGTTTATTGCCAGGTACGTTGAACCAACAAGGATTTTGACTCAGTGAAAAAGGGCCATCAGATTACATAAACTATGTCTGACGCTCGCTCTCCACAACATGAACTCTTATCACTGTTGCGGTATTGATTTGAACATCATTGAATCTACAAAAACTACATCAAGTGTCAAATGTCTGAATATGGCTTTAAGTCTAATCAAATGAATGTCAGACAACTCAGTCGATTTTGGCCTCTGGCACATCAGTGCTGTGATATCTGCCATGTCTGGTTATTGCTCCTCAGGGTTAGCACAGATGTTGAACTATAAAATGCAAAGTGACTAAATGAACGTTGGATCAGCTGTTTGTCTTTATTTCAAATGCAGCAATTGAAGCGTAAAAACTTTGGTCAGTCTGCTGTTAATAGTTTTCATGTTAATGCATTTATATAGACATGCTTCAACTCTTTATGTTCAGTAATTCTACTTATTTGACAAAATGAAAAGGCTGAATTGTGTAAAACGTTCCATACATCTACAACCAGGGGATGTTTAAAAAAATAATGACCGTAACCTGATTTCTTAAAGTAGAAAGTGCAAGCACTTACAGTAAAGCCGGTGTGTCGGAAGCTTTGAATTGTCATTGTGAGGATTAATAAAGAATGAGATTCTTTAATGTTACGCCTGAGTGAGCTCATAAAAGCCGACATGTAGTGAAGGAGGAGATGGAATACAAATAAACCAAGGCCCAATAAATGTCACTACTTTTCCTCTCTGTTTTCAGGGCATGCAGGAAATGGGAGACTTGGGCGTCCACGATAGGTAGACAGGAAAAAGAGGCAGGGAAACAAGCTAGGCAAAGGGCATCGCAAAATACTCTCAATTTGTCAAACGCAATTGGCTGAATGCTTTCAGAGAGCAGAAGAAAAAGGTTGTTTTCATGTGAGGCCTGTGCGTTAACTGATTCCACCTCACTCAAGAGAAAATCTGATCGTGGAATTGCTAGAATGAGCTTTTGTAAATGGGCCTTTTGTCTGTGCTTGCCTTTTATTTTTGCTTGCCACCTTCAACACCAACTTATTCACATATAATGATTCACTTCGCGGCACGCTTTGCTGATTCAATTCAATCATTAGAGTTCTGCAACTGTTTTGTGTCCACGCTGAATGACATTCTAATTGCAAACACGTTTACTTTTTTCTTTTACAAGGACATCTTTAACTGACCTCTTCGCTTTCTCAAGAGCCGGTGAAAGAGTTGTCAGAAAAGGCTCGTCGGTGTGATGAATGAAACCTGCAACCCTAGTTATGTGTTGGCATATCGGTCGACTGAAGTTCAGCGTATAATAGTTCAACCTTGCTCTTGCACTGCCGTTTTCTTCCAGCTCTGCAAAGCTAAGAATGCAACATGAGCAAATATCATGGCCCTGATCTTTGCGAGCAGCCCTGAAAGAACCTCAGTCATCAGCTTCATCTCTCAGCTCCAGGTCCATCAGCAAACATCTGATCATGGCAAATTGTTTAAAAGGCCGTAACTTTGGGTTATTAGTTAATTCCTGTACAACTGATTACTCTGCCATCAGCCTCAGCTGTACTTCGTATTTACAAATTGCCATGCTAACACACTGAACTAAATTAACACGGTAAACATTATACCTGTTTAACATCCACATAGCATTGTCACATTTCATTAAAACACCGCTGTGTACAAGTAAACCCTCAAAGCCGCTTACATGGTTGTCTCATTTCTTCTTGGATTGCCTTAGTATTGAGAGAGGAGGAAAACTCTGCAGACATACATACACACATACAAATTGATCTGCATTGAGTCTGCTTTCCATCTCAGTTATGTCCTAGTACTGCACATCTCACTCTTTCCACCACTGAGCCAACATACCTTCCAGCATCCACACACACAGGTTGTACAAAACTCATCGAGTCAACACCAACAGCATATCACTGCAAAGAAATAGCTATCAAAGGCAGTTGTTAACACACATGCAGGGACGCACATGTTACTTAGTCCATTAAGTCTGTTCCCCAAAAGCCAGGGAGCATCAGAGAAAACAGAAGACGGCATTAGAGCCCTTCAGCTGGAAGGGCCCCGGGCTAAAAAGCAACTGAAATCAATTCCATTTGATTAGGTGCACTACATCTTCTAATTCCATTAACGCAGGGATGGGTTTCCATTGAATGCAACTGCAGGCAAATGGTTAGTCATAATTTGGTGAAATGAAACAGGTCACAGGTTCGGAATGAGGGTGTGAATTCCTTCCTTTACTCTTTTTTCTCCTCTCTGTTTGCTGATAAGTCTTGATCGGCTCCTTTTGCAAAGCAGCTCCCCGCAACAGCATCTTAAAATGCTTTTAGAATGCTAAATCTAAATGTTCTCACACTTTATTAAAGCAGCTTTGGCTCAGTAGACTGTGGTAAGACCATCATGCAATTGCCTGATTTAAACCTAACTGCCGATAAATAAATACTGCATATATGCCATTTGTTACAACACAGGGAGGTCAAGCATTTGAAAATGATCCATTGTTATTTTTCTACTTTTCTTTTTTACTCTACTATCCCATACACATTACAGCTGCAACACAAACAACAAAAAACTTCTGACAGACAATTAATGTAATTACACTTGTCACCTATAGAGGCAAGTGGCTGGTCCTCCGAGAACATCCAAGCGTGATTGGAGCCATTATTTGATTTTAAAGACCATGAGTAAAATATATATCAGTAAGCCATAGAAAACAGCTAGATTTACTGCACGATAGCCACAATGTTATGCCTCACTAGTCAACCTCTACTGTACATACTAGGCTAAGCTAGGGCCAGGGATATTGGATGTGATGTTTCCCAGCATAGGCAATCATATATATCCTTAGGCATGTTGATTCACGACTGACTGTGTCCTTTAACAATCATTGAACAGCAAATAAGAAATAGCTCGGTTGATGTCTATATATATATATATATATATATATATATATATATATATATATATATATATGTATATATGTATACAATAGGTCCATTAACCATGTATGTTTGTGCCATGTGCTGAACGTTTCCACTTTTTGAACTTTCTGTTGCTTATCTTTAAGATCTTGTTTGGCAGCTGAACCCACAACTAAACTTTTGTGGCTGTTGAGTTTGAATTGTCTGCATAAAGTTTTAGCTCCGCTGCCGTTTTTGTTTTTAACATCACTGATCACAGTCAATTCAGAGTAAACTGGTCCTTAAGCTGCAGCAGAGTTTGTGTCGGACACAGTGCTGCATCTTTAATGCAGTGCTAGCTGGGGGACTCATCAAATATTTGTGTTTTCCCCCAGTCAAGCAACACAGTGCTTACACTAGCTGAATGACTCGGTGCCCTCCTGTCCCCTCTCAGCTGTGCTGAACGGATGAGGCGGGACATCTACGGTGGCAGAAAGACCCTGATGAAGGTCAACAATCCATCAGGTCCTGAGGATGGGAAAAGCTTCGGCCACTGAATGAACATTTAAATTGATTAATGTCTGTGGCAGATGGACATAAATCCCAGACTAAATAGTGACCAATTGTTTTCTTTGTAACATCCACACTGTACTTTTATATAAAAGAGGTGTACTAGCACGGCACAGTTGGTTGGACTAAAATAGCATGACAGAGAATTTGTGAACAGTGAGTTGTCACAAGGCAACAGGATCGATTTATTATCAAGTCATTAGCATTACAATTACAGATGAGCAACATGTTAGCGTAGCTGTCCATGGTTCGATATTTAACTGCAAGCCCACAGCGCTTTGCCAGTGAGGGAACGGAGCAACAACTGTGCCAGTTTATGTTGAGCAAGGGGAAATCAAGAGAAGATTTATGAGCATATTAATTAATCCTATGCCTGCTTTAATTACACCAATCCTAGCCTCTTTGAAGTATGCGGTTGTCCTTTACACTGAACAGATAAACATGGATCAAGTATTACATTTTCATGTTGGTGAGAATATTTTAATAATGTTCTCATGTTTGTCAGTTTTGCTGTTGACAAATTGCAGCAAAGGGACCTTAATTGCCACCTCTGCTTGCACATGTGTTACAGAGAAAATGTTGGATTCACTTTGACTGCCACTGTCCATCAGTGAAATCAAAACTGAACAAGGAGCTTGAATAGGTTTGTGATATACATTTGCATGAGCGCAGATGATGCGAATGCATTTCATGAAGGGATTTTGAATGTCAACCAGGCATCATTAGTGGGCCAAAGATGCGCCCTGCGCAGATGCTTTTCCCTCTCATCGTCTCTGAAGCACCTGTCCCCGCCGTATGTCAAGTGCTCAGACCTTTCCAAACCGAGCTAAACGAGGCAAACGGATCAGAATCGGTGCCAAAGCAGGTGTGCAACAGCTCCACCTGTGTTTTCATCAAGCGTCACTACCCTTTCTCATGCCCAGATAAAGAGTCTCATCTCTGGCAGCACCCACCTGCTCTCCCCAGGTGATGCTGATGGGCGTTTGGGTTTGGTTGAGGGCTTCAGTCATTCTGTGGATGATGATGATAGTTTTTTGATTCTATGTTTATCTAGGAATTCCATATTTTCACGTTTAGCCTTCCTCATGGACTCGTAATCATGAGAGATGATTCAAAACGATTCAGAAATGATTAACTCCAATCTGGAGACTTATGTTTTCATCTTTCCATTAATGTTTTGTTCCATGCAAATGCCAGTGTTTGCTGTATTTCTTGTTAAAATTGTTGTATAAGTTTATATTCAGTCGGCCTTGCATGGACTCCTTACCATTATCATGCAGATTTTAATTTTTCTTTGCATTATGTAACCCTTTATCAAATTGTGTATGATCCTTTATATACTAAGGGAATGTGGCCATCATCAAAGGAATAACATGAATAATGTCTTGATCTACAAAGATGTATAAAAGGAGAATAATATTTGCATCAAGCTACAGTCCAAAGTTTACCATCAGTGTGAGCGGTCAGGAGGTGGAACCGCTGTATGCACGAAAGACTAATATACAGACTTTACACTGTGCAGAAGAGAAATCCTGAATTTCAAAATGGAGTGTGACCTTGCATGGCCTTGGCTGTGATGGGAAGCAACTTTTTAAGTAAACCAGTCTTAAGCACATCAAATCAAACATATATGATGAATCTGGAAAATATGCTCTATGAGCTCGATGATTTTTTAAACCACTGCAGAATATGTCTGTGTTTTTTAATTAATGTATCTAAGACACGATACATATGTGATGAAATTGATAGAAGATGTTTGTATAAAGACAAACGTTTTATTTACTGGTTTAAAAAAATTAATCCTATGCAGTTTTATTTGTATGAAAAACAACCGAAATAATGCACCCATGACACACACAATACACATAAAAAACACAATAAAATGCATGCAAATTATGGCAATAAATTATTCTGAAAATTCATACTATTGTAACATGTGCATTATTTGGTAGAATTTACTTAAATTATGCGGTCCTCTACCTTATGTGCACATGACTTCTGCACATACATTATGCATATGGTTCCTTATCGCTGCCTGACATACAGGAATGCTGATGAACATATGACTCACACTATAAAATCTTGGCACACAGTGAAATCCCTAGAGAATCATGTGACTGGCAGCCTCTGCATACTGCTATGCTTATACCTACTGTAAGCACACTGGGACATGTAAAATGTGATGGAAGCCTAATTAAGTTCAATTCATCACATGTGTAATCTACATTAAAGCATGTTTTGTTATACATGTGCTACATGGAACCAAATTTGACCTCAGTTTGAAAAATCTCCAGTGCCCTCTTCACATGCATCATCATTATGTTACTTTTTCCTCTGCATGTATATGAACAACTTTCAGTTCATACAGTTGTTCATACATGGTAGGAAGAGCATCTCTCTTGAATACATTAAAAGTTGATTTTTTTATTTTACCTTTATTTTACCTTTATTTAACCAGGCAGATCATTAAGAACAAGTTCTTATTTACAGTGATGGCCTGAATTCTTTATTTTGGTGGATTTTGATGATTTTTTCTGGAATTGAAATCATCAACAAGTCTGGAAAAGCCACCAAATCATCAACTCGTACCTTTTTCCACCGGCAAGGCAAGGGAGAATGGCTTCGGCTCAGAATTAAAGTAAAAAACAATAACTTTTGAAGTCAACAAAGAGAGATTCGATTTTTTTTCCCCACTTGCTTCTGAAGAGTTTCCTTTGTGTCCTTCATTATTGTGTGAATTTTCCATCAAAGCTAGGACCCAGTTGTGGTTGAAAATGGGTTTAGTGTTTGTGGTTAAGATCACACAACAGACTGCCACATTGTTATTAGCATGCCTTTTTATAATGAAAATACTTTCTATGCAAATTTACTCTGAACTGTGTTAAAACAATTAGTAGGCAAGCTCATTTGCATGTAACTGTGCTCTTCTAATATATTTGTTTCTAAAGTGGAAAAGCACAAGTATAGTTCCAACACGTTTACTGAGAGCGCAGAGAACATTTCACCCAGCATCTCAAAGCAAAACCTCTGTTTTTTCAACCGATTTGTTTATTTTATTGATAATATTATTTTGCCAGGAAGATTTTGTTGCTGTGGAACAATGTCAAAGCCCAGAATACTGCAGGAGGAAGCATGTTAATGGAGCTGAGAGGAGGCAGAGTGTGTTTGATGGATGCTTGGCAGGTTTAGGGTGGAACGCCTTAAGACCTTTAACACACACACTCTCTCACACACACACACACACACACTCTATCTGCCATTGACTGGCGTGCGCTGCTCTTTTTATGAGGTGGTGGAGGGTTGCCCTTCCCAGCACAGAGTGTCAATCAAGAGCACTCATGTGAATTTAGTGATACAGCAGGGGATGAATATTTTTTTCTTCAGGGTTTTGCTCCGGGACAAATGTGTTGTTAGGTCTTTCCAGGCGTGTTTAATGATGCTGAAGTCGAGGGTAACTACGATCACAGATACTGAACAACACTGGCCTCTATAGGCAGCCAGAGGATTAGGAGTAACATGAGGAACTGAAGGAACTGAAGAAACTAACTAACTGAAGGCGGAAACCCCATCATTAGAAATAACAAATCTCACTGTGTCTCCCTCTCTTTTCCTCTCTCTGTATGTGTGTTTAGGGCTGTATCTGTGAGTGTGACTGCTTTTTTTTTTTATTGTTTGTGAACATGTCACTTGCACATGTCTGTTCTCTTTGTGGCTGTGTTTGTTAATGTCACTCACGACAGCCAAATTGAAGGTGCCATTGTTAGTGTCGGAGGGCACCGGGAGTGAATTTGACAGCTTGACAGCTCTCATTAGCGTATTAGACACAAACAGTGGCACAGATGCTCCCGGTCAGTCCCTGGTCAGCCTGGAGCTTCGCTTAACGGCCTGCTGACAGGTGGCTTTGTGGCACTCTGTCTCACGGTTGACAGGGTGGCAACGCTGGAGCTCATCTTCAATAGACTGCTGGGATTGCCAAGGACATTAGATATGACATGAATACTGGTAGAGTATAATGAAATGAATCGTGGAGATTATACACACATGCAACCATAGATACAGTATGCAGTAAAATAGAGAAATAAATGAATGAGAGACGGGAGGGAGGCACACAATCATATGAACTTTGCATTGGGTCATTCTGAAACTGTGTGCATGCAGTATGATTTAAAAAAAAAATTTAACAGTAAATATTCATACGACGATGTCTGCCAGATCTGCTGACTGCTCGTCTATTTTGTTTTCATCTTTATTATGAAGCAATGCCAGTCAACAATGGCAAGAGTTTTAAGAAACACATGAATTCACCCAGCCTCAAAACACAACACACACACACACACACACACACACACACCTACACACAGTCAGTTCCAGTCCACTGGTTGGCTTTGGACTCAGATTTAGCTTTTCACTGTAGCTATTGTCATTTGTTACGGCACAAAGCTCAAAAGTTGGGCTCTCACTTTCACCAGCTAAGAAAGAAAATGCAATGCTAGAGGCACAAAAGTTCTGTTGAACAGAAAGGAAGTTAAATGATTTTCCAACACACCTTTTGAAGTTTTTGCCATGCCTCAAAGGTAAAATAGTCGTGCATGCAATACGGTCAATGAGAAAACTGTGCAGACAAATAGTTTGAGAAAAAAAGTAGTAGTGGAGCAAATGAAAAAAGAGTGAATGTAGCCAAACAGAGGAAAAGACTGAACTTGTACAGAAAGGTTTCTTTTTCTTTTACTTTTTCTGTGCTTGGTGCTTTTGTATGCATGCGTAGTGAGTGCACCCAAAGTGAGCACTGAGCACCAGAGCATGGAGGTGGAAACCTTTTGCGTCTCTCTGTGACCTACTGTATGCTTGCAACAGGAATTTCTAAATGGAACAGTTTAACACCTTTAATTCAATTTACTCAGCTGAATATATTCACACACAAACATTATGAAAGTTACATTGTCATTTTATCACATTATCACACTAAATAACCTGCCATTATTAATACGGTCTAATTCCACCTTCATATGCATTTTGTTAAGTCAACAGTGAAAGGTACAATGTGAAGCAGTTTCCATTTGAACAGTAAATCAATTGCTGATATGTGAAAAAAGGGGGCTGCCATGAAGACAGGGGGGTGCTCCACACCTCACATAACCCCACAAATGAACCTCATAAAGAGCTTGCTATGACCGGACTGCTGAATGCTGGGGGCAGGAAAAAACAGGAATGACTCAAATGTGTCATGTACACCTCCGGTCTCCAGAATAATTCTCTAACTAATTCTCTTTCCAGCCCAGCAGGTTTAATGTAGAATCCAATCATCAGCGTACATTTTATTTCAGAGAAACGGCTGGAGAGGGAGGGAGAGGCAGTGAACGCCTGTTCTCAACACTGGAGTGTATTAAAACAACAGTGTGCTTTGGAGGAACACAGATGTTGCCATTTACCCCCAATCCCATTTACACTCAATCACAGGATTTATTCTGATCCTAAAAGAGACGGAGAAGAAATGGAAAGAGGTCGCATCGTTAGGTGATCAGTCCAAGAAGAGATGAAGCCATCCAGACCAAACTGAGAAGGACTGACACATGATGTGGCTCTCTCTTTTGTCACCGCCCGTGGAAAGAATCCCCCCTGTCCCCGTCTCAGCCCAGATAAGATTCTCACTAGCCTATCCCACATTCCACAAAAAACTGTAATTGTGCAAATCAGTTTGTGTCAGCAGCAATGATGCAAGATGCCTTAAACTTGAGAGCCAAAATACTCTGCTGCCAAAATGAACTGTCCTCATTGATTAACATGCTCCATTATCTATTGAGTCTTGTGTGGAATATTATCACAAATCTAGACAGGGAGAGAGATCCTGTTTACCTTGGCAGTCTAGACTGCTTTTCATCATATACTGTAGCAGATTGGTTGATATCTGCAAAGACCATTAGAAATAAAATAAAAAGCATATTTAAATATTTAATGCATGTAGACTTTTTGTTTGTAATAATAAAGCAAGTGATTACCATGTTGTGTTATTATGCACACAGCCCATCATTATGCACACTCATGTACATGGTTGATTAAAGGTTTGTTTACAGATATGAATGATCCTTGGCTTCATTGAAGGCTAATTGGCGGACCTAAATGAGAATGGGGGTTATTACAGTTTTTCTCAGTCGCTTTGGTGCGTTTTTCACATCATCCCTAACATGTGCAAAATAATAAGTGCATTTCTCAGAACAATTTGTACAAACTGCAATATACAATAGATATGTTTCTAAAGCTAGTCAGTCACTAAAAATCCTTAGTACATCTCTCAAAAGTAAATATTCATGTCAATGATCATGTCAGTGTCATCAGAACGATAAGTCATTGAGTCATTGTTCACGAACAAGGTCGTCAAAATGTTTAGGCATGTTGTCAATGTAACTGTGTACTTTGACAGTATTACCTGATGTAAACTTAGGCTACAGTTTGGATGACAGTTACTGTTTTGAAAATGCACAAGGCTGCACTTCTATGGCATATATCAATTTCAGTACTATTTACATATTACTGTATGTGGGTTATTGATTGAAAGAGACTGGACAGGATTTAGTTTTTCACAGCTTTTACTACTGCTACTTTATGAAAGAAAAAAAAAGAAAATAATTTACAGTAAGAAAAAGACAAGGGGCACAAAGGAAAAAAAACTAAATTAGAAAGAAACACAGGAAAATTGCAACTCTGTTTTGTGGTCTGTCTTTATATGCTTGCCAATTGATTGTTCATGAGATGCACCTTTGAGCAATTTAGACAGCTGGTTGATTATTGGTTGAACTAACACTTTACATTCCTTCATGAGTGAGGGTCAATTTCACCTGCACGATTCATCAATTCACTTTTTTGTACAAAAGGTCTTATAGAAATGTGTAAAACTATGCTTGACAGTTTATGACAAACAGTTCAACAATTTTGCATGTAATGGCTTATGCAAGGAACTAATGCCTAGATGTTTTGAGGGGTAAGACTATTCAACAGAGAACCATCTACTATATTTTGATCAACATGACATGAGCAATTGAAAATGTGGAAAGAAGATGACACTTGTACATTATCAATTGCAATATGTACAAAAGCAATTGCAATTTGTTCAAAGGAATAAGAAATTGCTTTTAATGATGTGCACAAGTGACTAGATGATTTGGAATTTGTACAAGTAGTATCGAGAATTGCACTTTTGATCTAAGAAATGCACCAAAGCGACTGATAAAAACTGTATTTAAGATGACAGCTTTGTGTATTTGTCTACACAGCATGTCTGCGCTCCTCTTTTTCAGCACATGGCTATTGACAGAGCACTCTGAACCGATTTGCTCATGAGCCAGGGAAAGTCAATAGCTGGAAATTAAGACAGTCAACAAAAATAACAAACAGTGGTCCGGGATGCATGCATCTCAGAACATGAAGCAGAATGGATTTCAAGACTGTGCTGCCAACCTTGTATGAAAAGTAATAGCTTACATATTTATAGTAGGGTCTATGATGACATTGTTTGTGGTGTGAGTCCCAATCCTTCAATCCTTTTTAACAGATTGCGCTGGCAACGAGAGCGCAGACACGTGGCAGCAGGCCAGGTGATGACCCTGCATTGATAGATGTGGCAGCGATGACGAGGGGTGACCAGCTTGCCATGGCTGTCCGCATCACAGCAGATAATGTCAGAGCCCGACTTTTCACAGCATTTATGACAACACTGAAAAAACATGCACTTTGTACTGGGACATGATCTACTGCTAGCATTGTGTGTGGGGCGACTGTGGCTCAGTGGTTAGCAAGTCAGTCTTTCAATCAGAGGGTCGGTGGTTCAAACCCCGGCTCAGCCAGTCGTTGTGTCCTTGAGCAAGACACTTAACCCTCATTGCTCACCGTTGCTGTGTCTTCGGTCTACTGTATATCATGTAAGTCGCTTTGGATAAAAGCGTCAGCTAAATGAAATGTAATGTAATGTAATGGTACTAATATTCCAGGTACACACCTGTGACTGTAGCACGTAGGTTAGCAGTGTTGTCCTTCAATCAGAGGCCCCCAGACACTCTAGCCCATGTTTGGATGAAAGCATCTGAAATGTACTTTGAAGCCCACCTTACATGGTGGCCTTAAAGCAACGGATTTCAACTATTATGCTCCACAATGAATCATGTATTTTGGAGCTCATTCATAACAGAGAGCATTCCATTCCACGGTCTAAAATATATTGCATTCAAAAAATGCTTTCAGGCAATTGTGTAAAATATCAAAATGAGTCATACATGAAATTCATTAAAATAGTCTGTGGCTCATTATAAGAGAATTAGTTGAAGGAAAGTTTCTGTTTTGTTACATGCCTTTGAGCCCCAGCTGCTTTCAAACTTTGGAAGTAATTTCCATCCATCCATTTCCATCTGCTTATTCGGGGTCAGGTCGCGGAGGCAGCAGGTCCAGCAGGCCGACCCAGGCTTCTCTCTCACCCGCAACATCTACCAGCTCATTCTGGGGGATCCCGAGGCGTTCCCAGGCCAGCCGGGAGATATAATCCCTCCAGCGTGTCCTGGGTCTTCCCCGGGGCCTCCTACCAGTTGGACGTGCCTGGAAAACCTCTAAAGGGAGGCGTCCTGGAGGCATCCTAATTAGATGCCCGAACCACCTCAGCTGACTCCTTTTGGCTCTGCTCCTTCTTCACCAAGACGGCCCGGTGCAACGCCTGTTCACCCTCATTACACGTTTGGGCTTGCCAGGTCTTTCCAGCCGGCTCCCCCGCAGGCGGCGCCCTTTCCAGGACCCCTCCCACCGACTCCAAGAAGGCCGGATACTCCGAAATGCTGTTTGGTGCATAAGCACAAACAACAGTCAGAGCCTTACTCCCCGCAACCCATAGGCGAAGGGAGGCGACCCTCTCGTTCTCCGGGGAAAACTCCAACACGGCGGCGCTCAGCCGAGGACTCGTGAGTATCCCCACTCCCGCCTGGCGCCTCTCGCACAGGGCGACTCCAGAAAGAACAAAGTCCAACCCTTCTCCAGGAGTTTAGTTCCAGAGCCAGCTCTGGCTTTTCTTGTAATTTCGTTATCTTAATTTTTTTCCGAAGATGTCGTGCCCCATTCTGTGTTGCTATAAGTGTGTTACTATAAGTAAATAATGTTCTGCTGTAAAACTGCAACATGTCGATGGTGCTAATAAAGATCTAATGCTTGTAAAGATAAAGGTTGATTCAAACAAGAAACGGATGTAAAATGAGATCTCATTATTCAATTTAAAAACATAAGTGTAAAAACAGCCATCTGCTAAAATATTGCAGAACAGCTTTATCAGCCATATAGCATGTTGTCACAGAAAGCATCACTCTTTCTTTAAGTTCTATGTAAAGTGTTGTACACGTCCATACTGCCAGTGAAATCCAATTTACAAAATCCATATGGCACTTGTTTCATGATGACGTTGTGCAAATGAGTCACATTACTTCATGCATCTGAAATAACTTATGAAAACAAAAGCAACCATTGTTCACGCTTAGGATTTGATGAGTGACAGACCTCAAAACATCAAAATAATTTTGATGAAACTCTTCATTGAACCAGAGAATACAAGAGATGTGTACTCCATTCTTCAAATTTCAAAGCAAGAATCTCTGTGGATGCCTACAGACAGGAGTAGGAATCAAAATTATTGAAGTGAATGTTTTTTTTAATGACAAATGAGAAACAAAGTCAGGTGAAGATTAGCATGATTTATTGAATAAATCAATGCACACATACACACAGAGACCACCTTATAGGGAACTTGCAACATGCATTTTCTATTTGTATTTCCTTACTTGGGCTCCTTCAGAAAAACATTATGACATTGGAACCAATAAACAAGGTATTCATCAAAACAAATTCTGAATAGACTGTAGTGTGCACCTTATGATACATCCTGCCTAGGGTGCACAGGGGTGCACAGGGTCATATAACACACATATATAGGAAAAATAGCCATGGTAAAAGGAGGAACAAGGAGGAGAAACAATAAAGTGTGTGAGAGATTTAAGCAGCAATAAATATAATTTGACAGCTTATCATTTAACAAAAAAGCAAATCAACTAAAACGGAAGCAAAAGACATCAGGGTCTCAAAGGCCAAAACAATAAACAAAAAACCCCACACTAGCTAGAACACAAAGTATTTCTGGCCTATCCTGTGAAAAGGATAAACAATACGGACCTCCCTGTCTAGCCACAAAATAGGAGAAAACAGAAACAACACAAATGGCAGAGAACCCCTACAAAGCTTCCCCCAAAATGATTTGAATGGTAATCTGCACTCAGACACCATACCACAGGAGGTCTGATCGCTCCCCGCTCAGAGAGGAAGAGAGGAGCGAGAGCACTGGATCTGATTGTCTGATGTCTCTCAGGTGGAGCTGCTCTAGGTGCACCAGATCTGAAACAATTAGACAGCCCTCTTCTCAGGAGGGGGCGGAGTTAAGTCAGGGGACGTAACAGGCTCCTTCAGAAAAACGTTATGACACGTTATGATAAATAAATACACCAAACATCCTCTAAGTAACATGGTAAAAAACTCAGTTTGCACTCATGAGCATTATTCAATAAAAAGAATGCAGCAGTGGTTAGGAAGAGGCGCACCATCAGTCATTAAGTCTTCCCCAGGTATTACCACCGCAGTGATATATTTGTGACGAAGTGCAGATAGCTTATCAAACAAGTACTTGAAGCCCAAGGACGCACATACTCACACTCACATATTTGCTTAGAAATACAATATGTAATTCCAGATCTCAGTTTATTGTAATTTTTACAGCTTTTCGCAATCGAATACACACATATTGCAGAATCTGGCTCATAGTGTCCACACTCAAAAGCCAAATAAGACATGGAGATTAAGATTTTACTTTTATGTCAAAATTAAACTCAACCTAGTAATCCTTTTTCAAAATGGTATTTTTTCAACGAAATGATACACACATTTGACTCTTTGAATGACTCTTTCAAAGGGGGTAACAACGCACTGACATATTTTCCACCAAACACTGCTGTCATGTAGTATACTTTGTACACCTTTTTAATTTGGTCTTAGAGTCCTCTGTAAAATATTGTTCCACTGTAGTATGTCTACTCACATGCTGACAATGAACTCAAAACAATGGATATAACCTCCTGTGGGGCATGAAGATAAAGAAATATGCAGGAAGCGCTGCTTCTCAAGTATTTGAACTACATTTCCCACACACTACAGCCTCATTTTCATTGCCCATAATCCTTTGCGCCGCTCTACCGCTTACAGGAACAAGAAGGTCGCATATAGCAACGTTGTACCGCAGCAGAGACGAAACAAGGCTTTAATCATGCTGGGACAAGCTGTGAGGCGATTCACAACCTCTGCTGTTCGTTCTTCACACTATGCTGAAGGACCAGGGAAGGTGAGGTTATCTCATTAAAGCAGCATGTTTGTTTGAGATGTCATATCGTCTGTATTCGGCCTTGTGAGTATCCGCGGCCTCACGTTAGCTAACTAGCCTTACTTGGAGGTCATGTCTGTCATCGGACAAGAGCGTGATGGTAATGCTAGCTAAACTAGCCACAGGCATGAGCTTTTTCTCCTTTACAATGTTAAAAAACAAACAAATAAAGGCATTGACAGCCTTTTGACAGCAGGAGTGGATTTGTTGAAGGATACCTTGGTTAGCAACATTAGCTGTGTGGCGAAGAGGTTGTTATTTGTTAACTAATAACTCTAAAACTTCAGCAAACCAGAATAAGACCGTTGAAGTTATCTAACATGGTGCTCGTGTATTGGTAAGACGCAAGTACAACCACAAACACTGAATATTAATGCCTCAACAAAGTTGCTCATTGACATCTCTTCCGGCTAATTGTTAAGGTCACAGCTAGATGCTAACAACAAACTAAAAAGCTTGTCATTGACTAAGTTATATAACCTGTATACTGCAGTTTGCTTCCTCTAGAATGAAATGCAGATTAATACAGATGGAGACATTACTAATAGCGTTCAGATAAACTTGACAGTGTATCCTGTTTAATGTGTATTCTAGTACTCTAGTATAAATACAATGAAGGGATGGGGTGTTTAAGCTGTATCTTTGGGTTACGGTTGAATGATATAAGGATACCTTGTGTTTTATGCAATTTGAATTTTGTCAGCTGGACTATTGGGCTTAGTTCTTTAAATGCATGCTCTCAAATTGCTTACAGGCATGACATATTTGATATGAAATATAAAAAAATGTAAAAGGTGCATTCTTACCATTGATACACGTCCGCCTCATTATATATTTCACAGCCAATCCCTGAATCCCTTTCAGTGGCATTTTAACCTTAAGTCATTAATTTATAAACCTTGCCATGTAATAATTGGATGTATTATGAAGTTCGTTGCTTCATGTTCTTTATGAAGTTTATTTTATTCTGCATATAGTAGTAACTATTTAAACTGTCTAAACTTAAAATATCTTTGCCACACAGATTTAAAATGTGTATCAAATGTAGAAGTCAAGGTTAAACAGTTGAGTAAGTAGTAAGGTGATTAAATTAAATTTGCAATACACTTTTTTTATTTTTTTTATTTTTTATTTTTTTTTGTACAGAACCTGCCATTTTCCGTGGAGAACAAGTGGCGTCTCCTCGGCATGATGGTGCTGTTCTTCGGCAGCGGCTTTACCTTTCCCTTCCTCGTCGTTAGACATCAGATCCTGAAGAAGTAAAATGGACCAATGCTACCAACAGCCTTCAAGGTAATTATGACTATATCTAAATATCTGCCTTCATTCATGTCAGGATGATGTGGTATTGACTTCAGCCTTTGTTTGAACAGTGACCTGAGACAATGGCAGTCCTTCACTGAGCCTCTTTAGCCTTTTGCTCAGTGGCATATCTTAAAGGAAATTATCTGTAGGTCTGTGAGTGACAGCAACACATGTAATGTGGGTTGATATCGACGCTATGTTGAGATAAGCTTGCACTTTAGCAAGTTAATGTGACAGTTTATTGCAGACATTGATGTGTATCAGGTGGGAGCAGGTCAGAGTTGTTGTCACATTTATCTTTTCTGGTGTTTACTCAGAAATTGCTTTTCTGTCATCGGGTGTATGCAAGTCATCTAATCCTTTTTTGCCGTATTTTCTTGTTTCCCCTGCAGGTTGTCAGCTGGAACATATTGTATCCATCAGGGTGCTATCCATGTAGAAGAACGGGAATCTCTTAATTTTCTTTGTAAATAAAGTATCCTAAAATATAACAAATGAGTCTCCTCTTACTTTTTGCAATAACATAATGTTTTCTATTGTAAAAGCCATTACATGTACATTATAAAGAGTACATTTATTCCATACAGACTGGACATATTTTGTAATAATGATTTCATCAATTAATTTTATTATCAAGCCTTTTCTAGTAAAATGTTGGCTAAATAACAAGCTTTATGTATAGTAACTTGTCAAAGAACACATTTATTTCTTAAGATGATATCTATCAAATCCAGACCGTAAACCCTGATTACAAGTTACTACCATTAATTAGATAAATGCACATGTCAGGGAGTGAGTAGTATCCTATTCAGGGTCGCTCCCAGCTAACATTGGCCCGAGACACCCTGGACAGGTTGCCCAGCTGTCATCGGACAGACAACCATTCACGCTCACATTCATACCTACAGGCAATTTTAGTCTTCAATTAACCTAAGCAGCATGTCTGGACTGGAAACTGGAGAACCTAGAAAACCCACATGAAAATATTTTAAAAAAGTATAAAAACCCTTAACTGCAACCTTATTCAAGTGCCTCGTAGATCTCTACTGATTCCTCTTGTGTAGTCTGTTGGCATACAAAGAACATATTGTAAAAGGTAACAGACAATGCATTACTTTATGCATTTAAACCATTTGTCGCCAGAAAACCCAAACTGAATGAATAAAGTGGAAATTAAAATTCAGTGTGAGGGGGTTTGCATTAAACAATCTAGTCCTCTTCCCCTTACAGCTCTTCTGCAATTATTCCTCCACTCTATAGCTTAGCTCTTCAGCTGAACTCTACTGAATAGCCTATTGTATTCAAATCAACCTGATGCTTCTGGCTCGAATTATCCAAGAACAATGTATTAAAAGGGGAGGTGGAATGTAAAAGTTGGGAGGTTTTCAGTGCACCTCTATTCAGGTCTACCTCATGTCTGAAGTAATTTGGCAAAGGTTAGTTTTATTTTCCTTGAACTGTATAGCAAAGAGATGCCTGTTTGGGCGCCCTAAATACATAAGCAGGGACATACAGGGGCGAGCTGTAAGCATGAGAAACAACCCGGTGTATAGCCTCTGATTCATTCTCTCTCTCTCTCTCTCTCTCTCTCTCTCGCTCTCTCTCCGCAATGTGTAAACCTGTCAGGTGCTTTTGTGTTCCCTTGCATTCGTAATGATGTTACACTGCGAGTGCCTTTGGGCTTCCTGGATGGAAGAGTATTCCGGTCGTGCAGCTCTTGCTCGGCAGTGATAAAGTTATCAGACGTTTAATGGGGTCAACAAATGGGAGCCGATCTTTCCTAGGAGTGTTGTATTGTCCTCACTTTGAATGGGTTGACTTTTGTTCCGTAGCTCAGGGCTCAAAACACTGCTCAACACAAACATGACACCTTGCGTTATCACAGCAGACCACATGTGTGTTACCAATGCACAATTAACACCTGCATAGACACATCAGACTAATATAGTAATCTGATCAGCACCTCTTCTGTTTGCATGCACCTCAAGGTAGTAATGCATCTCTAGACAGGAGGTCGGGTGTCGTGTCATTTCCATAAGTTTCTTTTAAGAGAGGTGGTGATTGGGGAAAAACTTCAGCGCCGCATAATGCACGTAATTGTCATTCTGCTCAGTGATATAATCTCCGTAGCTTTCCTGTTTCCTGAGGAAACTGCTCAGCCTGGAACAGCAACCCTTTCTTAGAATGGTCTTCCTCAGTATGTAATGAAGCATCAGGATTAAGTGTGTCAGCCCGCTTTAGTGGATGTCCTTCAGCTCCTGACACAAGGCATACTTCATGGTTACTCTTTTTGAGTGCATCTCAACAATCACTCTGCTCGGTTTGCAGAGAGATGGGAGCACTCAAGTGCCATCGGAGAGACAAATAAGTCTTATTGAAGTGATGTCCCATCCAAAGTCTATCATTTATCAAAGCAATCTAATCAATCAAACTGCTTGAAAGGTCCTCACATCCAGCACGTCAGCATGCCAGCTATTCTATTTGTTCCAAGTTATTTTATTTAGTCCAGTAAAGAAGTTCCACGTTGTTAGAGTAATAAACATGTGAAAGCTTTGCTTTTTCCACTCTTGACATTAACAGTATGACTCTGCTTTGCATTGTTCAAATGGTTGAGCTGTGCTACTGTTCGCCTCAGTACTCGGAGAGCTAGGCCTACTTTAGGAATGTCCCCAACATTTGGACTCTTTCGCAGAAAAAGATAGATTATGAAGAGACACGCATTTGCTCCCCCCGAGAGTACAAATTTAGACTGGCATTGACACTTTGAAAGATCGAGTCACATTATCTGAGCATCCCCGAGTAAAAAAACATGCACTAAGCAGTAGGTACTTTTTTTTTTTCATGAATGTTTTATCTATTCTCTGCCATTTTGCTGGTAACTGGGGCTTTTAAGACTCCGAGTTGATGCCAGACTCCGGCAGTGAGGACACATTAGACACAATGGTGTTATCTGGACAAATACCAAGCTGCAGTGCAGGGCTGGCAATCTGAAAAGTACAAATGTGTGTGATGGCACAGGGCATGGATCAGGAGGTCCTATGGTGCCCACAATAGTCTCCATCACGCATTCTGGATGGGCTTGCCTCATACACTGTGTGGCACTGAGAGCGGCTGCAGAAAGGAAGCAGGGGTGAGACAGAAAAAGAATACATTACAGGGGATTACGCACCCGGTATGCCAAGTCTCTTGCAGAGTTTGCCACACTGCATTTAGTATGTAAGTATGGGGGGAAATGAAAGAGAAAGGGAGTGCTATTGTGTGTTTGTGTGTTTTGTGTGTGTGTGTGTGTGTGTATTTCCATGTGGTTTGCCAGAGTTTACACCTTCATTATAGACAATATATGGTAAATTCATTGTAATTGTCATTCCAAATGCTTTACATTCCCTGGCACAGGCTCTAATTAAAACAAAGTATGGTCTTTAAAGATCAATTCCAGACCAGCGTATCAACACTTTGTGAATGTTTAACACCGTGCATGCTGATAATATGAATAGCTATTACTGCGGTGAAAGTATTTACTGTACATATAGTACTATCCTCAGTTACAGCATACCATTTTTTTTATTTTCCCTTTTATCCAACACACTAATATCATTTCAGATGTTTTTGCAGTTATGTAAATCACCTTATTTGCAGTATCTGTGGCCATTCCTTGCAGCCTCTGTAGACGGTTTAATAATAGACTTTTCAGCATCTCACGTGTGGAATCTAATTATAGACTCATTTGCACTTCAGAGGAGAAGATCGTTGGCTGAGCTCGGTGTAAAACATGCACAGCCATCTAATAAAAACACAACCTTTTATTGAATCCCTTCAGTTTGAGGCACATTTCACATTCAACCACAGCATTATAGTCAAACAATTACATACAGTCAGGCGGTGTGTGAGGACTCATTAGTGATTGACGGTTGTATAAACATTTACTTACTCTGAATGAGAGTGGGTGCCTGACAAATACTCCACAGACTAAATTACCCTCCTGGGTGAGTCGGATGAGCTCTACTCTACACTGCTGTAAACATCTTGAAAGGCAGCGTTTCATTGTACTACTAATAAATGCATTAGATCCCAAAGCAGGGACGCTCTAGATGCGGCCCACCCATCATATCAACGTGGCGACATAAGAGGTGAAGGCTGCTGTCTCCAGTCGAAGAACAGCACCCTGACGCTGTTCTGTCTGTCAATAAAGTTTCAAGGACACGCTGAACTCCCCAGTTCTCTGCTAAGCCCTACCTACCTTCTCTGTTTACCACGCTCTACCTCAAAGATGCTGACTTGAAGAAGTGCAGAACTGTCAGTGCCGCAAGATGAAGTGTACATGCACCTCCCACTTTGTCAGAGTGGCTCAGCCAGGAACTCTACACAATTAGTCCAGAACCTCCAGGGGATGGCTGTTCATAGGAGATGAATGCACCACGCAGGGCACCAAGTCCACTCATATATGTCTATGTGTGCGTTTTTGTATGTCACAGAGAAAGGAAGTGCAAGAGAGACTTTAATGTTTGACGCCATTTAACAAACAGATAAGGATAGCGGAGAAAAACCACAAAGTCTCACCAACTCTAACAAAGCGGAGTATATAAAAAGGGCACATATGATTTTACAACACTGACCTCCCTCTCGCCCTCTCTGTGCTTCACAGATTGCACTCTGCAACCTTTACCGTTCATTAATGTTGCAGTACCTTTGCTTAGAGAAAGATATATGCTTTCAACCACCTCAAGGAGACCGGCCCCCTCTTTCTTTTGGGCAGATCACAAGTACATTGTGAAGCCAAAGTAGGAATATATGTCATATGTCACTTTAGTATTTTTTGCACATTCAGTTTGAAATGAAAATAACGGGTTCAGAGACCTGGCAGGGAACCCAGGTGGAGATCTGAAACTAGCATAATCCCAACATCCCCTCCAGCCCACTTTGGGATCCAGAGCGCTCTTTAGTTCAATAATGCAACGCTACACACTGCCAGAGTTAATAGCAGCAAGTTTCAGGGTGAAAAAGTTTTCATTTGAAATAATCATGCCCACTTCAGTCCATGTTCTGCCACATCGAGCCTTATGTTAATGCTTCTGAAGGGTCGGATGTGGATGAATGTGCATTTTTCTCTCTTGTACATTGCAGTTTTATGTGAGCTCTGTTCCTGCTCAATGAAAAGCACATATTTCTGTCTTATGTCTGTAATAATATATTTTTGGCAATATATTTTAATATGAAATGGCCAGCTAAATCAAGAAAGTTGAGATCTTTTGTCTTGGGCTATACAGTCGAGTTTCCAGGCCCCTGTGGCTGAACAACAAGGGATTTTAAATTAACTGTAATAAAAGTCCCTCTGTTTTGTATTTTTGTGAAAGTTGCCTGTGTAATTCAATTCATTGTCACAACTGACTAATCTAAGGCCAGCAATTCAAATCAGTCAAACATCATCTTTTCTTTCCTACCACCGCTGCTTCACTAAAACATAATGATTTGGATGTCTTTTTATTGCTGTAAAGCAGTACCGATCATCCACATAGATGCTCCATATGAATGTCAGCAGGCTTATTCACTGTAACAACCCCTCTCAGACTGGGTTGGTTGGGCTCCATGTGATCTACATAGAAGAAGAAAAAAAACTAACAGAGGAAGATATCTTTTCCTCTAATGAAGCATCTCCAGAGATGCTTTCTGTTGCGAGGGAACAACACGAGTGTAGTGTGGGAATAAGGTCTGACAATGTGAGACTACTAGAGATGGAAAGTGAGAGGGATGGCAGATAAAAAAGGGCACAGTTGATCATTTGTTGTTGTTTTCTCTGCAATGTTTTTTTTTTCTTCCTCGCACAGAAAGAGATACAATATTTGACGCTTTTTTTCTGGTCCGGAAGCTGTTGCTCTCCAGTGGTCTCCCTCCCTTGGTACTATCAGAGATGCAACCCACGACTTTTCACACACTGAGAGGCATTCGCCACCAACCTACTTATTTACATGCACATTTGCACACACGTATAAATCCTGAAACAGATGAACAAACATTGTTCAAGTGCATCCATGCGAACACTATTGAAATATGCATACAGCATTAACATAAACGCAAGAACACATCCATGAGTCCAAACGCACAACATCTGTCATATGTCTGTTAAAGCTATCCACCAAATTCAATTTTAGAGACTACATCCATCTTGCCTGTATTTGCAAAAATGACTGTAGAGGCGAAGCAGACTAAATGCATCTGTTGTCCAATCAGCAGTTCTCCCTTAAATTGGTGCCATATATGCAGGCAATGTTTGCAAAGTCTTCACTTTACAATACACATGGAGCATAGATGAATGTTGCTCATGCTATTTTTACTTACTGACAGCTGGACTGGAGACAAACAACAGAGACATATTGATGCAGTACAGAAATGGATAAAGAAGCTGCACAGGTTCAGGAACCATATCTCCACAATTGTTCACCATTGGGAACAAACACTATCCTGAAGTCTGAGAGTCAGCACTTTTATAGTTTTTGCAACTTTGTTTACCATATTTGTGATATTTCATATGTGGCTTTGCAGTAGTCTCCCAGGACAGAGAGGCAGAGGTAGAAAGGCCTCATAATGCTGCACTATTGTACAGTTGGTGGGTAGCATAATAGCTCCCCCATCTGGGCAAAAATAAACTGTCAGCCTGCAATATGCAATGAGTTTCTGGGAGACTTCAAATAATTGCAGTGCCAAGGTTACAGCTGCCGCATGATGGGAAAATGACTCTGCTGGAATCAACGCTCTTTATAGTTTAAACAACGTCTCAGTTGTTTTTATTTCTCGTAGTCATGTCCTTTGATTATCCCACATTCATATTAATTATAAGTAACTCAGGACAGGTCAAGCTCATTATATGAAGCTCAGAGTGGCACAGTAAGAGTCCACGCAAACACAATTTGATGGAGCATTACAGAGGGCAGGAAGCAACAATACATGTTTCCTTTGAAGGTCGGAACAGAGCTCCAACAGAGACACAATAAAAGCCACAAAGGCAGAACTGACTTCAGGGGGAAATGAATGAAAGGCTTGTACATCGCAGAGACATGGGGGGGAAACTGGGCCAGAGGAAGGCACGGGGTGCTCCAATTGGTTTGTTTCTCTGCATCCCACTCTCTTCCAGGATGTTCTGTGGAAGCCACAGATGTTTAAATATAACAAACAGGCACAATTCGGGTTGGCCTGAATTCAGTTGGGTCTGTGAATGGTGCCTTTCAAAGCCTCGCTGAACCACATGGCGCCCAGGACCTCAGCCACAACGCCTCACAAGACAAACTCAATATTGCAAAGATAAAAGGATCAAAAACATCTTTTATTCTTTTATTTTCGGGATCCAAAAGAGAAATAAATATTTTGTTATGTAATTTAGACGGTATTTTAAATGTGCCCCTGCATGAAATGTAATCCCTATGGCACTTTCAGCATGAAATAACCCTGCAGATGGAAATCTTTCAGATCTTCAGAGGTCTGCTGTCAATGATGAGACGTTTAAAGTTCTGTTTGATGAAAAGTAAAACTTTGTTTTTACAACAATTACTCAAGGTTATAAACACTTAATTATATTTACCTTTTTAAAAAAAAGATAAACTCAAAAGTTTCTTAAGTATTGTATCTTGTTAGATCCCTCAACTTTTTCAATGCAGGCTAATCAAGTAAGAATAAATGTTATCCTATTCCTCTTTACAGTTATAAAGACACTGTTTGTGTGTGTGTGTGTGTGTGTGTGTGTGTGTGTGTGTGTGTGTGTGTGTGTGTGTGTGTGTGTGTGTGTGTGTGTGTGTGTGTGTGTGCGTGTGTGTGTGTGTGTGTCTCTGTCTTAACAAACAAAACTAACCCGCTGGTCTGAAGCCTCTTCACTCTGATAGGAGAGGCCAAGATATCCAATTAATAAGAGAGGTTAAAGTTGACTTTCCCCTGGCTGGTCCAATCACAGTAGTGCCCCGGTTAATTTGGTGAACAAAGTCATGGCAGGGTTGGGTGGCCACTTAGGGAAAGCGAGGCGAAGGAGAAGAGATGGATGAGAGGAGGCATGATAAGGACTGAGGGAAAGATTGCGGCCCCCTGACAGCTCCGCTTGCATGGCAAATGAGCAAGCTGACTGAACAAAAACATTTGCTGAATGTGTAATGAGAACAATCAGACCACTTCAGGAGAAGCAGTGTGCTACAACAGAAAGCAAAACTACAAAGCCCCCAAAAAGTGTTGCGACAACCAGAGATAGATAAGTCCACTGCAGGGTTCAATGCATCGGCGGGACGACTATTTGTACATAAAGTCTTCGAGTAAATGTCGTTCCACAGTTCCAGTTTTGTCAAGACTCATAGTTCAGCCCTGTGTTTGTTACACAACTAAATCCTGTCTGCAACATTTGATTTCTTTTTCACTCCAGAGCAGTCGGACATGAAGGGAATGGCTTTCAGATGTGACATGTGGCTCTTTGTATTTCTGAGTACCCACACGGATACACAATCAAAAGCATCACTCACTTGACTCTTCGCAGGAAGCCAGTGACTCTTCACTCTGCAGTGGAAATGTCTGAGCTTGCAAAAAACATTGATAGATGTTGCCAACATATAGTACATAATACACACCTCATTGGGACTGAAAACCAGTCTCAACTTTGACAGGCAGCCACGGACGACGCTCAAGCACATCCACTGTTCCTAAACTCATATACAGACACTGATGGTTTTGCCTCAGGAAGCTGAGAAATATTCCATTCTGCTGGCTTTCTTTCTCTCTCTCTCTCTCTCTCTCTCTCTCTCTCTCTCTCTCTCTCACCCTGCATCCGCTCTCTCCGTCACATCTTTCACATTTTGGTTTATGAATCCAAACTGACGGCAGGCTGACTTCTTTTCAAACTTTGAAAAAAGTGACTGAATAGAACATGTAGCCCTTCGGCTCCCGGGGGCTCTGAGACTCCAGAGCTTTCTTGAGTGGTGCATTTCAGAAGTGGAAAAAAACAAATAACATTGGGAACAAAGAAGGTGGAGAAGAAACCACCTTCTTTCCCATTCCAATAATTCCAATAATTATAACCCTAGAAAGCAAAGGTAATGGAGTGATTTATGCAAGTTGGATTGGAGATAGTATTGTTTAATAAAAAGAAATCCCTCGCAGAACTTGAGCCACACATTACCAGAATTTCTCAGTTGTTTCATCATTGCCAGTGGAGAGCTAAACTTGTTAATCTAATAGTCATAAGCTCTTAAAGAAGGCATTCTCAGCAGTATTATCTTGATGCAATGTCATCATATCATAGAGTGCCCTTATTCTGAATAAATGTTTTCATCTCTACTTGAAAAGCTTCCCCTGTGGTTATATCATAATATTTCATTACTTTGGAGTAATCTTCTCAGGAAAAAATTTAACAAAGTATGTAAGCTTAATTCGATGCAGCTATGGTCTTTTAGAGTTTGAAATTTCATTTCACCTGCCTTCAAAGTCTGGTAACACAATTAAGCTTAGTTCCTTTACTTTAAATGTGATTTTGTTCTCAAGTGTCTTTGTTCCGAATGTCTTTTCTTCCAAGTTAATTGCATTTCCAGCGGGTGTTGTTCAGCGGTGTAAAATGGGCATTCATGACACCTAACTTAAGCTGCCCTGTTGTCAAATACCTCACTCCAAAGTGAAATGAAGGCCTTTGTATTTTTAGCTGAATGGAATTTGGGTTATAGCACGTCTTACGCTAGCAAAGGAAATCAGGGGATTCTTTCAATGTTGTGTTCCTAAATTGGTTTTGTGTTCTCAGCCCACTTTTAATGCTAGATATTTTCTAGCGTTCATTAATTTCGCTTTTCTTAGTAAGATGCCAGAAGGTCTTAAGTAAGAGTGAACTGCCTGCTTTACAGAGCAAGAAAAGATGGTTTAATTAAACTATGCCCTCCGTCACTCTATTTAACCTCTGACTGATTTTTTAAAGAGTTACTCAAATGGAAAAGGTTTGATTTATATTCCATTCATTCATGGGCACATGCATTTGAAAAATATAGGTTGGTTCTCCACAATCTTGACTTATCGCATTAAGGCAATTAAAGTCTGTAAAAGTGAGAGTTAATATTTGTTAAACACTTCCTCCTTAGTATAAGAGCTACAGTATAACACTTAATCCTTTATAGTCATGCTGCATAACAAATACATGGATAAATGTTTCTGCACGTCTTCTGGGAGTGAATGACTCTTAATGCAGGGTGAGGATGGGGACAGACACAAGAAAAGTACACGCAAACAATGAGGAGTCTGTTGGGTTTTGTAAATACATATTATAGAGTATCCGGCTAATCAGTCTGTGCAAGCCCAGTGTCCCTGGAGACTCCTCAGCAGCCATCTGTGAGTGAAGCGGAGAGAATACGCAACAGGGAGTTTGGGGAGGCTGGGAATGCTGAATTAAATCTGCACAAACAGCTGCAAGAGGAGAGAAGTAAGACGTGGTGACCAGGAAGCAAAATAGGTGAAATAAAAAACCTGCTTTTGTGATGGTGAGACAATAATGCATAACTGTTAGTATACCAAGGTTTCTCAGTGGAGGAGAAATGCTCATTAGACTTGCAAAAAAAAGTTAAAATGTGAACTTTATTTCTCATTTCCATCACAAGGCTAGACGATGGTTTATAAAACATGTATGAGTGTAGCCAGGACAGATACATTACAATGCAAAAACTGAAACTTTATGAAATAATGCCGCACAATGCATTTAGCAGCAACTGTGCCCTCTTCTAAACAAGGGGACTAAGTTATTGTATGAACGACTGTGTAAGGAAATGACGGATTGAGGGAGAAATGGAGGGGGAGTCGGGAAGGAGGGGGTCAGCGGGTTTGGGAGGGAAGGAACAGACTGCTCTATCATCTCCGCCCAGACACCACTGGGATTTAGAGGGAGAGACAGTGTAGAGTGGCGGAGGGACGAACCGCTTCTCTTGACCTTTGAGAGAGTATCCACATTGTAATAATTTACAGAGGGGAGTTATCCATAATATTGGGGTTTTCACTTTTTCTCCAGAAAAGTAGTCCTCCAACATATGGCTGAGGAAGATAAGGATGGAGTCATGGAGCTCACTTGACCATGTTTGTTGCTGTTTGGTCACTCAGAGCTCTGGTGGTTATGTGAGAATGTAATTTATCACGCCATTTAAAATGAACCTGAATGCACTGTAAATGCACAGATCAGTTTGGAGATTTGTTCCAGCTGGATCATAAAAATCTTCTTTTCACTGCTTTTAGCTGTAGCGTTCTTGCAGCTGACAGCTCATTGAGATCCTGAATACTGAGATTTCCACTTTATGTGCCTTCATAAAATTCTAACTGCTGCTGTAATTCTTCTCCCTTTGATTCAAAAACTCTTCTCTGCACCTAACATAATTGCGGAGTATAGCCTGCAGTGATGTGCAAGCAGTGCTGCAGCATTATGGGCCCTTAACTGTGCCATCATCTACAGTAAGGAGGTTAGCATTATGGACTAGTTACTAGTGGTGCCTGTCACTGTGGTGTGCACCGCACTCTGATCTACATCGTTCTGGGCTTTAAGTACTACCTCATGCCCTGAGCAATTATGGGCTGCTACACTTTGGTCTGCTGCATAGAAAGCTGAAGATCTATTAGTGGGAGCAGTACAGTTTCTGATAGTGAATAATTCATCTGTTGCATTACTGTAGAAATGATTCAGATATTTCTGTGGATTGCATGATTCACCTGTAATTTCAAACTCTGTCACGTGAGCGTTTAACGGAGCTTTTTCTTCTGGGTAGAGAACAATGTTTAAAACATTTCTTGTTCTTATCCTTGACAATCAACAGTATTTTCAGGGGACACTTTCCTATTTGTCCTTTCTCATTTTTCTGCAGCACTGGCAACATGCCACCCATATTCTTTTGATTTTCATTACTTTTCTCCCCCACTTCTTCCCTCTCCTTCCCACTAATATATGCTTGATGAATGGATGCAGTCTGTTGGAATCAGTTCATATATTTTGTGCAGACACTTTAGCCCCTCACCTGTTTGCTCCTCACGCATCATATATAAGCATCATCTCCACCATGCACACTCATTCAATTTTAGGGGAATCCCTATCAGTTATACGCACTAAATCTGGGTCTAATGGTCCACAGTTGACAGGGCAGGAGGCAGCATGCTATTACAGCCTATACAGTGGGATCACGTCTTAATGCATGTTCCACTGAATCCAACAGGAGCAGGCCCAGTTGATTCAGTGGCACCTCATCACCCAGACACATTAATAACTGCCACAAAGACTCAAATGACTTATGAGGTTGTAAAAAAACATCATCCTCCACGAACGGTGTGCTGTACAACATAATCAATTACAGGAGAGCACAAATAAATGGCACTTTATTATTACAAATAATAAATGAACATTAGGCAGCTGGTAATGCAACCAATTTGTCTTTCTGAGGGTCGCTAATGGCGCAAAACACTCTGCTTGAACTCACCCTAAAGAACTTTGGCTATTCCGGCACTTTCCATTAAAAATTGAAACGCAATCAGTGTTGTAATCTTCGGCTACAACTCTTGCTGAAGTCAATGGTGCTGAAACAACAGCCAGCCAATTCAATCTAATAGCAATCAATCATACGATTTTGCTCGTTGGATAGAACTGCTGAGACTGAGAGATGGAGGCAAGTTGTGCTGGGGATGGATGCATAGCCGACATATTCTGAGACACGTGTGAACTGATTGAGGTACTAAATATCCCCCAAAGCCTGCTATGGCAGTATGAGTTTTACATCAGTAAGTCAATGTGAGCACAACCCTTTGAACTCTATTTGACCTTCGATAAATATGTTTGCTCATTCTTAAACTTGGGATGTATTTGTCTGTGTGCTCCGTTCACTTCTTATGCTCATTAAACCCGGTATAAAAACGATGATACCGGGCCAAGCTGTCTATAGTGCGGAATACAAGAGCGCCAGTCAGACCCCCCACCACACACACACACACACACACACACACACACACACACACACACACTCAGCTCTAATGAAAGAGATGAATTGTGTGTCCAGAGTTTCACAGAAAGTGACGTAAGCAAGAGCCACAATAAAGCCGTTACTCATATCCACAAAGGGAGGGGAGGTTTGTGTTCTGCATACACTGTGTGGTATGGATTGTGTGTTTGTGTGTCTGAAAAAGCCTCGGAAGGCGACAGGCACTAGGGTGGAGGGGGTGGTAGGAAAGGAAGAGAGAGAAAATGCACACACACACACACACACACACACACACACACACACACACACACACACACACACTGCAGCCCTCCTTACAACTACAATTCAGTGGCTCAGTAAAGCCCAGACATCGTAAACAGGATTTATGTCATTTAATTAAGCTTTTGTACAATTACCTTTATTTACAGCTGCATGAAGCAGCCAATGGGGAACTCCTGGCAATGTGAGCTGAACAGAGAGGTCGTAATTCCTTTCCTTTCCTTCTCATTGTTCCCAAGATATGAGAACACTCCTGTAGGCTTTGCTTGGTGGAGCGGCACATTTACATGTTACACAAATCGGTTTTGGTCCTTAGTAATTAATTATTATGTTTAATTAATAACTTTGTGTACATCCTACATATTTTGTTTCAGGACATGGATGACTAATATGTTTATTTGAATTGCATATTTCTGTGGCAAACATGTAAAAATGAAGCTCAAAATCTTAAATCTGAATTTTTTATTTTCAACTCCTACGAGTGCTCAGCTTTCATTTCCACCAATCTGTTCCCTAATTTGTGAGGGAAAGTGTGGCTGACATATCTTATAATGGTGATGTACTGTATGTTCCTGCTCCTTTAATAAGGACACTTGTTTTAGCTTTGATGTTACAGTGCCATCTATTGGCCAGTCAAAAAGGTCCACGCTTTGGCTTGTGGCTGATACAGAAAATAAATCCAAATGTGTGCTTCTCTGTACAATGCCTGATTGCTTTGACGTCAACAGAGGCCTCTGACAACTGTTCCCATCTCTGTGTCAAACCACCAGAACACATGGTCGTGTGCTGGTTCTCTGCCACGTGGCAGACTCACACAGACGCACTGTGACTGTCAGCATTGTTGTCACTCCAGGAGTGAGTGTGGCATCAGCATCAGTCATCAGCACAGGGACTGTGAAGCCTCAAACAGCATTGTCACTTTACATGTTTCATTCAAACAATATGCATTGCATCTGATGTAAGATATGTAGCAAAACAAGGTTTTATATATATATGATCTGCCATTAACCACAATTAGTTTTTGAGTATGCCCTATTAGGATTTTGCAAATAAATGGTGTATTGTGTAATTTCTTCTCCAGTTTCATTTAGACAAAACACCTCTTGTTTTCGGGTAGCAAGATCTGACCAGGAGAGGGGGCTTTATACACACTTTTGCTCTGCCCGGAGTGAGAAACAGTTAAGACCAAGACCCCATGCCCCTGACAGTTTTATTCAATTGATTAAATTAAGACAGTCGATGTTAGGCATGTAACTGGTATCACTCAATGGTGTAATGTACCACATATGCACATATATAGCAAAAGGCCAACCCATCTATGTCATTGTTTTCTGGTTTTGAGGGGTAAAAAAGACAAAACAAACTATAAATATATATATTTTTTAAGTTATATTAAATGAAAATGTTCTTTTTTTTCTTCTTTTTTTATGTACTGATATGCAATGGTGATAGGTGATTAATATGTATTTTAATGTTGTCCAATGTTGTCTCTATTTGGTCATATGACAACACAATAGCACAATATATAGAAGGACTGCATTATATGTGTATAAGCTGCCATTTTGGTTGTGGAAAATAAGATGAACAGCAAAACACAGCTTCACTCATTGCTGCAGTCAGTGTCTTGGGGCGTTTTGGAACTTTAGACAGTGAAGGAAAGGACGGATACAAATAGTTTCTTGAATCCTTGAATCCTTGAATCCTGCTAAGCAGGGTGTTACCCTTCATCCCCTTTTCAAGACAATAAGTCAAGAGGAACATCAGGAAACTTTAGCAAATTCAATCCTGCACAAAACACTGGGGAGTGATTATTTGTATTATCATGAACCATCATTTTGTATCTCTAATCGGTGTCAGTAGAACAAGTATAATGTATAATGTTGCACTAAAAGACTTACAGCAAAGACGCTGGAACACACGTTTTGATTCCGGTTGCTGTAAATTTGCTGAGGCAGAGCGACTGTGCAGCTAGAGATCAAAGGCTGCTAGACTGTGTTTGAAGTATGTGCATGTCGTTGTGAAGGGTGTGAAGAACGTAGGCTTGTAAAAGCGAACACGCTTTAATTAATTGCAGAGCAAGTTTCCCCCTCAAGCAAAAAACAATGCCTGTGATAGGGAGGCCGGGGCTGACAGCAGAGCACTGGGGCTGCATGATGTAACGCACATGCTGCCGCAGGTAAAAGTGCATGCTCCTTGCTGCAGGCCTTTCCTGTTAAATTGAGATCTGCCCTAACAGCAGCATCAGGATCATTACAGTACACTTGTGTTGTTTTGCACTCACGTTTGAGATTTTAAACACATTTCATATCACATGTTCTGAAGGATCATAGGTGTATAGGTATGCTTCCATTTTGGATTTAAGTGTCATGTTTGTGTGTGCACAACATGAATGTGTATCCATGTGTTCACATACAGAGAGACAGTGCCATTGAAATGCAAACGCAGCGGCAGTTGATCACATCGACAGAGGACATCTTTAGGGGGTAAGAACCTGGCAACACACCATGTCCTTATTGATCTATGCCGTGTTCAGCAAATATAAGGCTTAGGCTCACAGTGTTTTACTGTCACCTGGATAACCCCTCCCGCTGCATACTGAGAGGTATGTGCTGCTTGATCTGGCTCCCTGTGGCTGCTGATGTTGTGCCTCAGAAAGCATGAAGTGAGCTGCTATAACAATACCATCTTATTATCTTGACATGTAGCCTAGGTGTAGCCTCTCACTCAAAGGTGAGAGGCAGGGTAGGCTCTCAAACTAAAAGCATTACACTGCATGTTCAGTTCTGAGCGCTCCTTAATGTAACAGCAAACATAACTGTAACATAACTTAGTGTTGTTTTATCAACTTTATAATAAATTAAAAATAAACGAGAACCACTTCAAACATGATTTTGATTTGGACATCAGCTTGATTTGCATTTACCGATACAGCAGTGGGGTCTGTGGGACCGTAAACAATGAGAATGTAAAGCCATTCATTGTCAACAAAGTAGAAGGGTTCAATTATTTTGAATCATAAATATGGCAAAGACCTGTGATTTAGAAGGCAACGTATCTAAGTAAAATATAATAATATACATTTTTTTTCTGAAATGTAGCCCATTCTGTGATGCCTTCGACCTGTAATTACCAAAGTGATAGGAAATAGGAAGAGGGTTTGTATGATCAAGAGACCTCTGCAAGTCAAGAGATGCAGTTTATGGTTGTGAAACTATGATAGTAGCTGTCAATAAACTCACACACAGACGTTTCAATCTTACATCAACATTTTGTTTGATTGCCTCAGTTGTGGCTAAATCAAAAACAAAATGTACTACTTCAGTTTCCTTGTGAAGCTCTTTGTATCATTCAGTGGCTCAATAACAAGTACAATATCCTGCTGAAAAAAAAGTACACTCAAGCATGAATAATGCAAAACAAATTTAGATTACGGAATAGATTGTATTATAAATCAGCAGAGTCCTTGGAGACAAGAGGTGAGTGTCTGCTATCTATTTAGAATAATCCGCTCCCTGGAATGAATGTGATAAAAAGTCTGTTACCTACGATGTGATGAATTGTAAGTAACACACAAGTTGTGTCTCAGCTCCCATGGGCTGCCTAGAGTAACACTGCAGGAGGCTTTGTTTTGTGCAGGAACGATGGGGGATTAGACAGTACACTGAAAAATAAGGGCACTGCAGGTGGGTAAATCTAGGGCAAGCCATTAGAAGAGGGAGGATATTCATCTTCAGCACTTAACCCATGTGTTCCAGCAGAAAGAAGCTGGAAATATCCTCTTTCTTTCTTGCTTGCTTCTGCTATTCTGTTGTTAATATTAGTTTTACTGACCAAAATAGTACACACTTACTTATTTAATGCTGATGTGGAGACTTTACTGTAAGGAAGCAGTCACTGCATTCAGATTGTGTCATAGTGAATGAGTGAGAACACAACAGCCTCACTGGGTGAATATGACCAACACCCGCTGCAAACCTGCAAACACAAACACGTCTCTCCAAATGGGTTTTTTAAGTATGAGCGATTCACCCCTTGCGGACATGAGAAACAGGCCTTCATCTTAAATTCAAGGTGGAATCTGTTTATTTTAGTTCCACAGCTGACTCAGTTTCTATCTGCACATCACACCAATCAGCCCTTTTTTTTTTACATTAGCAACTGGTTTGACCAATATCTAGTCGCCATAGTCATAAACACGCCTGATGCCCTGAAAATTGAAAATGGAGACATCCTGCAGAGTGAGGGATGATGTTGCAAAGGAAATAAGGAAAATGACTTGGACACTATGTTTGGAGCCTGGAGCTTTACAATCCTATCCAGGCTCAGTCTCCTGTCCTGGTCCATTCTTTATTGATGTACGCAGAACAAATATCCTGAGGGTAGATATTTGAGTGGGACAAATGGATCTTTGTTGTGTTTGAAGAATTGCTCAGCTATGTTTAACAAGCAGCAAGTCTTTGCCTTTGAAGATTGCCCTGCGAGAATGAAGTGAAGGCCTTGCCTCCTTATACTGCCCTAATTTCTCATTTTGCCTCTCAGCAGTATTGATCTGAGCATCCTGTTATGGGGTTTAGGAAGGATTCCACAGAAGATCGCTAATGGGATGCTGCTTCGATACCACCTCTGCTGTGAATAATGCCAATAAAACGCCCAGCGGTGATCAATGATAATGATTCTAGCAGTGGGGAGAATGATATGCTTGTTTGATAAATGAGGCTCAGCTTTTTTTATGGGTTATATACTGCTTTTCATTATGTAGACTATTGAAATCAAACAAGTGCAATGTGAATACTTTAAAAAGTCATAAAGTAATTTATAAATGTTACCTTTTTGAAATTTGTTTTTATTTGATTTTGCAATGTTGAAACATCTGCATGAAGCTGAAGATGAAAACAGACCCTGAGTCTTCAAAGCACAACATTTTGGAGTTGAAATGTGTCACACAATATGTGCTTACGCATGCCAGCAGCCCCTGTAACTACACGTAGTGTTCCCCATATGCGTAAAAATAATGTTATGAGCATGACACGTGTGTCGAGCGTTACAGAAACACAGACTGCTGCCCTGTCCTCCGTGGGAGCCCACGGTGCGCTGCTGTGACAGTCGGTATTGAACATGTCTTTGGGGATGCTCCATTATTTACATCGTGCTTTCCTGTGGCCCCGATGAGACATGACAGGAGCCACAGGAAGCTCATGAATTAAACAGAGGAGTCTAAAAGCACAAGGGGAGGGTACAGGGTGATGGGGAGGCCTGGGGAGGCCTGGGGAGACAGCAGAGCACCGGAGTTGCAGATTGCAACGCACATGTTGCGGCCTCGGGGGCTGGAGGGAGGTGAGGCAGGGAGGAAAGACACGCACACGAGAGAGACATGAGAGAGCACAGGGAACATATTTGGTTGAAGAAGAAAGAGACAATAAAACAGCAGGAATGACAGAAATGTCTTGATGATGTTGCAATTAGACAGACAGAGAGGAGAGAAAACGCTTGAAGAGCACAACAGCAGTCTTAATTTAGCCAGATATCAATCCCCTTCTGATGCATATAAAACACCAGAGTGAAGATGATGTCATGCATTCAGGGGACAGTTAGTGGGGTGTGTGATGTCTCAGCTGTTGCTCAAATAGGTTGGGCAGTGAGTCGCTTCTCAGCATGTCCAGATGGATGGGATAACCTCATTTAGGCTGTGACTCATCACCGAAGGCGGCAAACCAATACACAGTTGCTGCCGGCAATAAAAGACTCAGGCAATACCCTTACTGTTTCAGTGAAGAGATGAAATGTGACTGATGGGTATTGAGGTCACAGACGGGGATGTTGAATTTGAATGGACGGTGAATTTCTTGCTTATTTATTAACATACAATAGGTTTTTACACTGAACGTTGTACGTTTATAACCACACATTTTTCTCGGGATTAGTGGATTAAGACCAACTTGATTATGTATTATCTCAGATTTGATGCATATTTGCTTGATAATACCATGCTTTGATGAGCTTTTCTTTCTCTCATGCACACACACTTAAGTGTTCTTTGAGAATTATATTTGTAAGTAACTTTTTACAGGATGTGCCTCTAATAACAAGCCCTTTCATTGTCCCTCGGGGAGCTGCTGTCCATCTTTCATGGCAACCCCAGACGGGAAAAGGAGCCGCCCATACCATTGGTGCCAGGGTGATATCATCTGATCGTCAACCTCAAGCATGGGCGCTGAGCCACACGGTACATTTTCTTATTGTGGAAGGTCTTCATCCTTCACTTTCCCATTTTATATTCAGGGACATTTTTTCTGCCTGTATTAATCCTGCAGGACAAGTAAAATTGGCTTGTCATAAAATGGGAAGTTGTGAGCTTTATATATCTGAATGGATGCCAAGTGAATTAGGCTTATTAACTTGGATCTGTAAAACCCTTTTTTTCACGTCAAGCTGAATATAGCTCCTCTTATTGATGCAGTCCATTAGTTGTAATAGTAGTCCATCTGTGGAGTATCAGTTGTCATTCTACTTGTGCTTGAGTGCTCTTAGTTCTCTCCAGAGCCCATCTGGACAAGTATGTTTTTCAAACAATATGACAAGACACTGCAATGCAAAATGTAGATGCATGCATCACACAAGCTGAACGTTTGTACAATCATTAAAACATGAATACATTTGCATTCATAGTCTCAAACATGTTAAAGCCTTAGTCTATACTTCTTAACGCAGCAGCATGCAATGCATTTACATAAACCATTTTGTTGCAGATAAAGCGTGTAAATTAATGAAATAATCAGGTCTCAATATATACACATAGGAGAGGAGATGTGATGCTTGCCAAAACCGGAACTGATGTCCCAGTTGACCTTCTTTTTTGTTTTAACTCACAAACATCACTAAACCACATATGATGAGAGTGGCAATGGGGACAAACTTGGATATATTGTTCTGCAATCCAGCTGTCTTAAAATAATTCACATAACAATATAACATTCTGGAAAAGAAATTGAGCAAAAGAAACATCACTGACCCTAAATGTCTGTCAATATCTGTGTGTGTGTGTGTGTGTGTGTGAGAGAGAGAGAGAGAGAGAGAGATAGAGAGAGAGAGAGAGAGAGAGAGAGAGAGAGAGAGAGAGAGAGAGAGAGAGACAGATAAATAGACATACATTTCTGCATTTGTGCAAGAGTGTTAACATTTATTTCAGCAAGAGACAAAACCATGACCACATGTTTCATCAGATATTTTACACCAAACCTTGGTGTAACAGAGCTCTCTAGTGACCGACTAAATTGTCTTTTCAAAAATATATTTTTGGGAAATTCTCTTTTGTCAAAGTTGTCTTCATATTACAAATCAAAAAGTTGTGCATTCAGAGAGCTGCCCATTTCCTCCTGAAATCCCTCTCTAAAAGTGTGACTGAGGGGGCCATGTGCTCGCCGGCCCCCCGCCCCCATCTCACAACCACTCTCCCCATATGTGCATTCGAGTGGCAGCTGCAAACTCCCCCGCCTGTCCTCTGAAAAAGAAAGTGAAAAACAGCCCACTGCGAACGTAGGAGAGCTTTTCTGAGCGGAAAGTGTCTGACTGCCGCTCTGGCTGTCATGAAGAGACAAAAAAGAAAGAGTCAAGGCTTCTGGTGTTTACTGTGGTAGAAAACAGCAAACAAATAATTTGAAGGACTTTGTTATCTGCAGAATTTATCTTTTAAAGAAGGAACAGCTAATGTTCACACTGTGTTGTAACTGAGTCAATGCATGAATTGTGTGCACATACCACACACACACACAACCTGCAGTTATTAAAACCCCACAGTGGCCTCCCCATCTGCCTTCTCCAACTCCCTCTGGGGCCTGCAGGAGGTGTACAACAGCAGACTGCTCAACACATTAGTAGCTCACTGACACACAGAGGCCAGGCGGGCACATATGGCACATATTGAGGCAATGCCAGCATAAGTCTCATCCGGCGCCAATTAGAATATTACAAGACAAGTGTGTAGGCCGAGAAACAAATGCACGAGTGTGCTGCAGACACAGACACAAACATGGAGCAGTCCTCATACTTCTGCTTCATTCACACTCTGTTTTACATACACCACGGCACTCACTGAAATGTCATCTCTCTCTCTCTCTCACACACACACACACACACACACACACACACACACACACACACACACACACACACACACACACACACACACACACACACATATTTTCAGAGACAGGCAGACAGACCTGCAGCATATTACCCATCTTGTGCAAAGGAGGAACGGAAGTCATGTAAATTACCGGAACCAGCAGCAGAAAGTTGAAGGTCAAACTATAATGGTGTGCTGATAACATTAACTTTAAATGCCATGGATAAATTATACAACACATATTCTTAAACACAGTTTATAGATTATTAAAATTGATTTTAATGTGAGCTCATCCATTTATTTTAACAGCAAACACTGCATCCTGGCACAATCTGAGACATTCTCATTGGAGTTATTTTTGCTTTGATAATTCACATGACATTAAACTTTCAGAATCTGGCCGACATTGGACATGGCATGGGAAGGTTTCATAAATTCATGAAAGTGATGTTGGAAAACCCAGCCCACTACTCCTGAGGACCTTTGCTCACGCTATCCATCCATGTGACACTCACTCCCTTTTTTAAACTTTCATGTTAATCTGGTGATTTATTCACATGAGTCCTGATGTGCCTGCAAGTGTAACTTTCCATGAGTGGAGAATCGAAGGCAAGTCGGCTCGTGCACTGACCCTGGAACTTGAAACATACTTGTTTCACCTCAGACACTCACCATTTTAGTACTTAAATCATACACCAAGGGTTTACTCAGTTCACATAATGAAGATCTTGCTAAATAAAGCGTGTTTGTGTGCGTGTGTGCATTTGTGTGTATGATAAGGATGTCAGCAAGAGAGACTGAGAAAGGAAGTGTATGTGCATTTATAGCATATCACACACACTGCCGTGTTACAGTTTATATCTGATTTATGACTTTTACCTACACACCTAACCACACAGGATGAAAGGCGATTAACGTGCACGCAAGCCATGATTACTGGAAGAGTCTGTGCACTCACTCAAACTAACACGATCAAGAACCAATAACCGCTTGTAATAGATATTTCCTTCACATTTACCAATGTGAGCAATTGTTTTTTTAATAGCATTAAAGACATGATGCAACTGCTTCAAAAGCAACATGTCAGTGAATGCAAACAACGTCATTGTCTTCAAAGGCATAGGAGGGTTGAGATATTCCCACGTGCCGCCTTTGAGGGCAATGAAGCGTTATGATAATATGACAATTAATATGGATGAGGGGCCTCAGTCGGGCTCCTGTGGTAGTGCTCAAATCAGTGCCCATCCTCGGATCTGACATCGCAGTTATGGTGAAACAGAGCAGAACAGCCTGACGTTCTCCTTAACGCTCTTTCTCTCCTTGGCAGACTGTCAGCGCCGGCCCACCTCGCTTAACACACATGCAGTGATACAGAGACAAAGACAAAGACATGAAAGTGGACACAAAATCACAGATACAGAAAAAATCACAGGATACACATGTATGTGTTGAACTCAGGGCTAGATTTTGGACTTGTTTATTTCACCTCTACAGGTACATAATCTCCTTTTTCATACTCACACGCCAGTCAGTGGTTGAAGCCTCTAGATTACACCAACACATAAAGACAAATGAAGACTGGGGACTACTGGACCCAGCAACAATCCAGCCTAAGGCGTAGCCATGCTGTAAACAAGGCAACCTTAATCGTGAGCCATGGCTGTTGTGCCACTTCAAGAAACCGCTCACCCTGAAGTGCCCAATGACCATGCTCGAGTGTATGACTCTCGCTAGGGGTGCATGTTTGTTTGCGTGTTTACTTGTTTATATTTGCGTTTCAAGTAGAGTAGCTTTTATGGTTACATGTCAAGTCAATGTCAGTCTTTAGATCACTGACCATCTGTGTCACAGGACTTAGGGGAAGCCTGCGCTGAGGTGGAGAACAGCTACCTGAGGGACCGTGGCCTCTCAGCGATAGCACATTCATGTCATAGCGCATTCAGGAGCCATTTGTCATGAGAGCTGTACAATCCTAAGATATCTGTCTTGAAAGGCTCGTCCAATTACAAACAAAAGAGAGCGAACAGATTTATGAGGGTTTCATAAAAAGACTTGAGCGAGCAATGAGAAAGTAGACGGGATATCCAGACACCCTTATTTTACAGTGCCAGTTGCTCTAAGACAGGTCAGTGTGAAGGCTGAATGGTGAAGGCAGCTGCACAGAGGGCTGGAGATGTTGAGGGGAGACCAAGAGAGGCCCCCAGCTGGAGCTACTCAACACTATGCTACCTCTTTAGGTCAAGTTTAGCCCATGACTGACTTACTGGAGCTTTCAAATCAATGTGAAAACCGTTAAATGTGCCACAGATGCTATAGGCCCAGCTGCAAATGTATTGTTAATATGACTTCTGATTGCACCTCATTGTATGTGCATGTCCATTCAAAATAAATATCACACATGATTGTGTGTCCATGTGTGCTTTGATTTAGTGGTTGCCAAATTTAAGACTACCAGCAGACACCCTGCTCTGCCAGGCCTGCACTTCAGCCTTCTCCATTCCTTCCTTCAGTCTGGTTACCGTTATATTGTGGACATTATCTGACTTGGCCAATCAATATACAAATATTGGTTGCCTTACCTGCATGTTTGTCTTGCTACACTGTCCTAAAACTAGCCAATGCTTACACATAAAAGGCCCCCACAATATGAAACAATTAAAAAGCTATCACTGTCTTAATACTTTCAGACTGCATTGAAACAAGCCACACTGTAGAGGCCAAATGAGTTGAATTAAAATGTAATACTCAGTCATTGCAAAAATTAACTAAGATAGACTTTCTGTCACAAAGCCAGAGCTATATTCGGACTGTCTTCAGCACTATATCAAAGTGCTAATTAAAAACTCTCACAAGACCATTATGCATATTTCATTTAGGAGGACTGAATGATGTCAGTCTGGACTGGAAAGCATGTCCATCACCCACAATACATAATTATTGGTAGGGCTAACTAATAATTATTGTTATCATTGATTAATCGTTTGTGTCTATGAAATCTGAAACATGTCCATCAGAGTTTATTAAAGTCCAAAGGTGGTGTCTTTCAATTGTTTTGTCAGTCCCAAACCCAAAGATACTACGTTTAGTATGATATTGATTTCCCATGATAGTATACTTACAGAAGCAGTTTGTTTTACCTACTCTCTGACCCTGATATGATTATGGAGCTGTACTTTAAGCAATGGGAACACGGGATCCCTTCCCAGAGCACTGATTGACGGCATCGTGGATTGAACCGCTGCCGCTCTGTGTTCACTTGGCTGTGTCTGCTCGCTGAGTGAAGAGGAGGGAGAGGGGAGAGGGGAGCAAGAGCAGCGCAGCAGCAGCGGGCAAGCCAGCAGCCCCGAAACACCGAAATAAAGGCGAACTTAGCGTGCAAACGAAAGAATAATGTACTTTTACGACATGGGGGTTCGCACAGACCAACCGGGATTTCGGCGATAAGGCGCTGTCGCGTGTGGACTCCGAGGCGGCTGGAAACTCAAAAGGAAAGAAAACAACAACACTGGAAAAAGACGGGGGGTTTACACACAACAGTGACAATAAAACAACACTCCCCGACAAGTGGTCTGCCTTGAGCCGAGGGTGAAGTCCGGACTAAACAACGGGAAACATTGGTGAATCGATATTCTGTTTGACATTGTGCGTGCTAATTTAAATATAGTGTTTGTGAGTGAACTTTAAACTCAGGAAACAATGAAGACATAGCGAGCAAGAAACTCATCAAGTGTCTCGAGGCTGCTAGCCGTCCCGCTAGCGTTAGCTCGGCTCTCTCGTAGCGAGCGAATGCGAGCTGAAGCTAACGCCTGCTAGTGCTAAGCTAAGTTAGCTCAGTTAGCTCGTCGGCTAACGGCAGCTGGCTAGCTTAACGCGTTTCGAGAAACTTTTGCTGTTGTTTCCCCAGAGCCCAAACACTGAAGGAGGTTAGTAAGAACAGAGGGGAAGGGCAGGTTCCCTTCTGGACTTCCCCCTTCTACATATTGTCTTAATATGATGGCTACGGAGGTCAGCAGTGAGGATACGGGCTTGGTCACGACAGGGACGGGGGTGGCAGGCGGAGGAGGCCCGGAGACGGCCCCTTTCCCCTACTATCCCAAGCCGAGCAGAGTGCGAGTCACTGATTTGGGACAAGGACCAGCACCAGCACTCCGCCAAAACTCAAACCCCTTCCCGGACTCACCCCCCGACATGAGTGTGACCTACCCCATGTCTGGTGGGGATGTGACCGGACCAGCGCTTTCTGCAACAGGGAGTGGCGGAGCAGGAGGTGGACATTCAGTTTTACAAGGAACAAGTTCAGAGACCGTGGGCGGCATTAGCTTCTCTCCCACTTCGGAGGGTCCAGCTAGTCGGATTTCACCCCCGTCAACAGGCCCGGATGGACCCACTGACTTCCCCCCACTGCCGCCACCGCCCCCTCCCCCTCCAGGTAGTGGGGTGCCCGGTGGCACTGTGGATGAAAGCGACATGCAGGACGGACCGGAATACGAGGAAGAAGAGGTGGTGTTCCCCCTTTCTGCACCTCCTACGAACCAGTAAGTACACTACCAGTAAACATCAGGTATTGTTCATGTATACCTACAGATCAACATGTTCGAGCAGCCCGTACTTCTTTTAAGGTTCACTTCCTTCCTGCTGTCATCCTGCAGGAGTGTTGACTCCTGCAGTTGTACTAGTGTCTTGTGCTACTCTCAGCTATCATCAGCTATGATCTACACCCTACAATCATTACTCCCTGTACTGTGATTTGTTCTTTTTTTTTTTTTTTTTTTTTTTTAAACCCTTAACCAAACTAGACCAGTTGTGGCCATGAAATAATCCCAATTAAACTAGACTGGTTAACTTCTTTGGAGGCGTAGCTTTTTTTGTTTCAAACTTGAAATGCTTTTTGTCTAAATGACTAGGATTGAGTTGAATGTGCAATTTGATGATACATTGAGTTGTTGTGTAAACGGTCAAAGTAAATTTGTTGTAAAAATGAAGCTAACAGCACACACATTGAGGATTGTGTGCATATTTTATGATTAACATCATGGGCCTTGAAATGCAGTAATGCATTGAGAGTAAGCATGCCGATTTTAAGCAGCATTACCATGAAGGAAAAGTTAGAGGAGGCAGCTTAAGTGAACTGGTTTGATAAAGAGTTGCAGATGACACGGTCTTACTTTACTCCAAGTGAGGTCAATGCATGTCATCTAGGTAAGCACCAACCTTAAATGTGCCTTTCCCGTTGTATCAAAAATGTTGTTATGGCTGAATCTTGCTCTGATCTACTCACAGCTATACAGAGTTCACTTGGGGGACAAGGTGCTGGGAACACCAGCACATTGTGCCTAGTCAACTTTATTAATCAATACTGTTAATTATTTACTATATATTTCCAATAAACTATTGTGTCTACATGGGGAAATAAAGATGTCCTTGGAGAAGAAAATGTAGAATCGTCTGTGTTATTGGATAGTATGTATGAGGAATATGTATTTAGTTTTTTGTGAAACACACTTACAACAGAGCATACGTTAACCTTTTTTGATTGCAGCATGGTAAATGCATCATATACAGTGTATTTTAGAATTGCATCTCTAATTATAGGAATATTTATGAATTTATCAGGCATGCACAAAAGTGTGCGCGCCTGTACGTGCACTGGTGTTGTAATAACCTAAATGCGGCCCTCCCATTTGTTTCAGTCTCATTAGAGAACTGCTGAGCTTTGTCATTTCTGACCCTCTTACTGTAAGATATGGAAGTGACTGGACCTGGAGTGTGGATTCAGCTCTTCTTTTAGGAGCCACCCTTTATCTCCCTGTCAGAATACAGAGGAAGTCGAGTATTTCACAAGTCTTGCTTGTATTGGTACTGAACCCCTAAATGGAACAGTAATTTAATCAAATGTCTTACACAGTACTACTGTGAAAGTAGTTGTTTTACCAAGGTAGACTTCTTCATGCGTTTGCTCTTGAATTCCAGTTTATCAGCTAGCAAGGTTGCCAGTGAGGCAGTGGAACAGTTGTCATTTGTGCACGGATGGCATTGATTTTCTTTGGTGTTGCTTGTTTCACAATGAGAGTCTTGTAGTCAAATATTTATCTTCCACAGCCACTAACACACAACTTTACATGCTGGTGAGAGTCAAAATGAATCTACTCACTCTTGCCTCATCTGAGATGCTTTACTCAACTGAGTTGTGCAAGGTTCATACGCAACACAAGCTTTTCCTCTATATTGGGGTTGTGGTTTTGGTGAATTGCTTGTAGTGGTGAAGAATGCTGGACCGCATTTTTTTTGTTTCTAGTTATCAGTCTGCAATTTCCCAATATATGTATTACAGTTTTCTTTCTTTCTGGCTTAATTTTTACTAGTTTACTTTTATCAGAGAATTGGACGTGCCAAGCATCTGGTTTAAAAAAAAAACATTGAGGTAATTGCTGCATGTATATGTACAGTTAATGTGTGTGTGCATCATGATAACACCTGCCATTAGCAATATGAGCAAGGCCAGACAGGCTCTCCTCAGAGCTAGGCATACAGCCTTCATTCATCCCCTTGTCAGTGGAGGCCACAGGAGTTATAAGGTGCTGCCATCACCCTGTGATGATGGCCCAGTTAAGGCGAGGGTCTGTCCCGTCTTCAGGATTTGTCACTGATCCACTGTGATAGACGGGGCTGATATGTGGACCCTCTGCAAGATTACTGTCTCATCCAGTGGTGCTGTTTTACAGATAATGCCAAATCTAATATACAGGGATTTAGGCAAATGCGTCATAGTCATGGGCATAGCTCATAGCTTTGACCAGGCAATATAATGAATCTCATGGCCAAGTATATGGCATAAAATAAACTTATCTTGAGTCACATTATTTATTTGAACATCCAATCTATGTGTAATACAATATGTACAGACATGTTTTGTTGTTCTGCTGGACTTATTCTTTCATTGTGCCTGTAATCGCATATGGCAGTGGCAAATATACCATTGGCAGCAATGGGAGTTAAATTCACAGCTGACTACCCTGAATGATTCTGAATTTCACACTGTCCTTTCAGCTGTGTAGCTATCTGTGTAATGGCTTCAAGGCTGATCTTGTATTCCTTTGAGTTATGTTAGCAGCCTGCAAAGTACATGTTGGAAGAGTGATGGTGGAAAACTTCCACACCGCTGGAAGTGGTCCCACTGTGTTGCACATTGACAGTGAAAGCTAAACTTGGCCCATTTGCAGAGTGAAAATGTTTGAGTGAGAAAAAGACAAACAGCAGTGGCAATCATTCACACCTCTGTGCAACAGTTATTCATTCATTCATAAACAATGGCTACAGCAATGCAATACAAATTTCACACTGAGGATAGTTTAATGAAGAGGCAAGAGTAGCAATGTCAGGTTGCCCCATTCCTGCTGCCATTAGAAACCTAAGGCCCAGTGCATGAGCTTAAACAAACAGAACGTTGGGAAATTAGTTGTTGATTTTGAGTTTCCACGAAGATTAGTGAGGATTTTAAATTATAACGGGTTCCCCGAAGAGGTGGTGGTAGGATGAAGGAGAAAAACTGGGAAAGAAAAGATGGATTTAAAGAACTGGCTGTGTGAATGAGTTAAGCACTTTGCTGTGGAAACATCTAACTGCCGTGCTAATTGAGTAGCCACACTAGGTAATTGCCCGTTGTTTAGGGAGACAGTCGAATTCAGAAATGGCACAACGATCATGTCATGTAGCTTAACAAGGATATTCCCTGATGGAGATTGTTCCCTCTAGCCAAATTGTTACAGCACTTTTCTAACAAAGCATGGTCTTATTAATGGAATTGGATCACTCATTACACAGTTTGATGACTGGTGAGCCCAGCAATTAGTATTACGCCTGTAATTTCCTGTTATACATTTTTGACTGTAATACTCCTGGCTGAAAGGTCTTGCAACTCTTATAGCAAAGGATGCACATGCTTAGGGTTGTTTTGCTAGATCCCATTGATTGAAAAACCAGTCCCTCTGTAAAGTCTTTCCTGTGGATTGATAAGGCAAAGCCTATGGTTTCCATGCATTTCCAATGAGTTACGCAATGTCCTGTCATGCCCTTCTAATACCCACACTGCCCTGCCTTTTCTCTCCTACATCCTGTTTTCAAGACTTCTGAGCCACTCATTGTGGCCTTAACAGGATCTTCAAAAGCATTTCAGTTGTGTTTGACAATACTCAGGATTTTTTATTTGAATGACTCCACATTACTTGGTAGTGCTGAATAATAAGTTGGGTTCTTTGTTCCAGTGCCAGGTAAATGTTAAGTACCATAGTACAACCGGCAGGACTTCCTGCACAAGTATAATACAGGTTTTTCTTGTCATTGCATTGTTACTTGTACTCAAGAGAAGCCACATAACTGAAAGCAATTGTTGCACATTTCCATTTTATTGAGATGCACTGTCTGACTGTCTAGTCGATGTTTGTGTAAATTACTCCACATTCAGTTTGACAATAAATGTGATGTTTGGTTAGTTTAAAACAAGCTCTGGTTGGTGTTCCCGGTGAGTACGGTTTGTTTTGGCTAGTGAGAAAGCTGTCAATCAAATCCTGGTGCGAACCAAGCAACCGAACCAGGAAAGTCTGTAAAGGTTGTTCTCGGTCAGCTTCCAAACAGACTCTGGTGTGGTTTGTTTATTGTGTGAAAGCAAACGGACAAAGCACAGTTCTGTCTGACAGCAGCTATGTGATTGTTAGCATGATTTCAAAAGCGCAACCACTAATAAATCCATCTGTTGATATGAAATCTGTTGAGGAAGCACTCCCATTGATCTGCATTTAGGCCATGTATATGAGCACATCAGCGAGGGCATTTCTTTGATGAATAGCTCCGTTAAAACTGTTGACTCTGTGTTCTTTGTCATTTCATTAGCTCCATTAAAAAGCATGTGACATCTATCCCACAGATCCCCGCCTCATCCAGGTGTCTGCGTGCTCCTCGATGTTCGCACTCTGCGTTCGCACTGCTTATCTGGGAGCGTGCAATGGGAATTTTGTACCGTCCTGTCTCTACCATTATTCATCTTCACATTCAGTCCAATTTCAGTCTAATAATACTAATACTGCTTATAATGGATCATAAAGCTCATGGTTCGGATGGTTTGGATCATATCAGCACTGTGAACAGAAACCGGACCAGAACTAAAATGCAACAATGTATCTTTTTTGGGAGCAGACTAAATGAACCAAACTACAGGTGTGAAAGCATATTTCAATTCTGCAGGAAGAAAGTGTTGTGAACTGGACGCTCCTGCTTTTAGAAATCAAAAGCACAGGGAACATTGTATGAGTAGGTGACAGTGAAGCCTAGTGCAATGATATTATTGCAGGGACGCTGTTTCACAGCAGGAAAGACGAGATGTCGGCTTTGGTACCTGTGCGTCTGGCGGGGCACTAAAATGATGATGGTTTGTTCACATTCAGGCTGAGCAAGGCGGAAGATGCACGGAGAAGCCTTTTCCAATCTCTCCATCTGTACATTTTAAGTCTGCCCCTGTTTGCTAGCATTCTCCTGCCCTGACTGAGGTAGTTTATGTGCAAAGTGAAAGAAAAACAATTAAAAGCTGCTGTCATGCCTCTGTAGCGCTCCACCATTTTCCGTTGTGGAAATTTAAGCCCACAAATGAGTAAATATTTAAAGGATCAGAATTTACATAATAGTTGTTTGGCTGGTTGGTTAGTACATAAACCCATACTGTGTTTACATTAAAAGCTCTGGCATTCATTCACTGACAGAATGCTTAGTGTGGGGAGTTGAAACCATTCTGGAAGTTTGAGAGTGCATTTAATATTTAAGCATAGTTGAAGCCAGATGTCTATAAAGTACTCTCTAAGGCCAGTGAAGGTCAGGAGGTTGTGTGATGTGTTCCCACTGGTGTACATCTGGGCATTTGAGTGATCATAGGCAGCACATGAATGTGTATTCACGCTGTAAGATGCCACTCCCTACCCTTGCTGTCCCACTGCTTCTAAAACCAATCGGCAGCATGCTCATGATGCGTGCCTTTATGAGCGAGAAAGAGGGGAGAGTAAGAGAAAGAGGACTCCGGAGTAGGATGAAGTTGGAGCAAAGACAACAGGACTAGTTTGCCTCAGTTTCTAAAAGATCAAATTCATCAGAGGTAGAATCTAAAGGATAACGGAACCAGACATGGTCTTCTAATTATCGTCAACTTGGTTATCACGAGTAAATGCACGTGCGTCACCGTGTCCTCCTTTTCATCTTACCTCCAAGGATGTCGCTTGCTGACACTAGTGACGGGAGATGACTGTATCAGGGCGGCGGCAGGGTCACATCATCATGCCTAGTACGGATTTAGAGCTACCTTTGCTCTGCTTTCTACGTTGGAGCTTACAGTTTTTGCCTGGCCAGCCGCAGCATCAGTGGAGTGGGTGCACGTTGTGAAACCACAGGACACGAGGAAGATGCAGCAGAGGGCAAACTCGGCGTAAGTGGGGCAACGAATCACCCCGCAACTCCATCCTTGCCTCCCTAACAAAGGACGGGCAGGAAGCGCTGACGACTCCTGCTTAACGACTCCTGCTTAACAACTGTTTTTTATTTTTCCAATTTTATGATACTGTTATTTAAAAGGGGAAGTCTGAGGGGTTGCATGTAGTTTATTTATTTAATATTATGCGGAGGAGTTGCATTATTTGTGAGATCTTTGAGCTTACTGTGTACATCTGACATTTCAGTTAATATCACAGGACATTTATGATAGACATGTTTTGTGTCCTTAATGTTTTTCTTGGAAAAGTGTTAGCTGGATAGTTGAACACTGATAATGCCATAATGTGCCTTATTTGTTTAATAATATAGTTCCTAGATCTGACACATGGGAGTCAGGGAATTTCATACTACATGTGTAACTACATGGTAATAGGTGAGACTAAGTTAATATAGTGTGTCTGTTTAAAAATGTTAGGGCAGCGTTTACATGGCATAACCATTCTGTGTAGAAAAGATGTTGTACTCGATACCCCCTTTAAGAAGCCAGCAGCTCCACTGAGCTGCATTGCTAATGTACTGTAATGCAACGTTTCATTCATTTTGATACTGATGAGGGCTGACAGTACGTCTGTGGAGATGTTTGAGTACAGCTGCATCTATTGAGACAGAAGAAGATGAAGAGACATGAGCGGAAGCAAAAGAGTTCATAAAAGAGCTTAATGAGTGACTGAGAGACTGAGAGAGAGACTGAGAGAGAGACAGAGAGAGAGACAGAGAGAGAGACAGACAGACATGGTCCAACTCACTCAAGTCACAGCAATCTGTCCTGCTAGTCTTATTGCCCCGAGAGACTTGGCTCCAGCAAACAGAAATTAGATGTTTCCAGCATCTGGTAACCGTAAAGATGAACATAAAGTGATGGGCACAAATAGTAGATGTTGGTATTCATAGTAATGAAAAACTATGCTTATTAAATGATTACATAATACTCAACATACTATTGAGTATCATTACTATGTTTAAAGTTTGGTGTCCTCGTTTTGAGCGTTACGTTTCAGAGGACTTGGTGTCCTTTTCCAACCATAGCGTGTCATTGATTAACGTCTGTACTATTTTTGGCAATGATTCCACCCTGGGGTGACACATTTGGCCCCAGATAATTGATTTATTTGTATTATATTTCTATTAATGTTGTTGTCAGTAATTGTCTTATTCATAGGTCATTGCATAATTCCTCCTATGGGTAGTATACATAATAGTTCAGCAGGTAGTCTAAAACACCTGCATCATGAGTTTGAAGCAAATCAATGACCTAAGCAATGCAAACAGCTAATGCTGTTTAGCCTTTAGTTTATTCATATTGCCACATTTATATTGCTGTATACCTGTTTTGTCGGTTTTATACATTAATTGTTTCCTATTTAATTAAACCCTACATTACATACACGTATGACATGCTCTCACATATTTTACTTCTGCAGTTACAGCAGAAATTAGACAAGTTGTGTTGTATTCTATTTCTAAAATCAAACAACCTGATTACAGCATTGTAGAATTAAAAAATACAGAAATATATTTTCAAGTAAAGTATTTTACTTTATACATGTGGGAAAGGTGCTTATCTTTCTGCAAAATATTTAATTTGGTCAGTTTGTGCAATATCTTTAAGACATTGTAGTTAGATTTTTTTAACTTAAATAGCTCTTATTAGAGCTCTTGTGATGGAAATGTTTGATGCCATTCAGCCTTAAAATCTAGCCTGAAGGATTGTATACACAATAAATCATGCTGCAATGCTGGCTGGAGCCTAAGCCCTATATTTTGGTGTCTTGCCCAAGCTCACTAGGCTTGGACATGTTCAATTTCAGCAGCGCAAAGTAATATTGTTCTCGACAGCATGACACAATTAGCTGAAAAATGCATATAAACAACATACTAACTACTTTGCTCCCAGGAACAGCAGAAAGCATTGCCTATGGCGCTTGTCTCCTAATGGAATGACTAAATGGGTGTTCAGGATGACGTTGTCGGTGACTCCTCCTGATCACTCCCCTGCAGCAGTTTGAAACACATTGGGGTGTGGTGTCATTAAAATATATTAGCACTTGGTTATTAGTATGGAAAACACAATAGGTTACCATGCAGTTGCATTAAGATCCATACATTTGTTTCAGTTAACTGGCTGCAGAGCGATGAATGCCTGAGGTGAGCGTCCTCAGAGAGAACCAGGAGAACCACTGTGCTGCTCGCTGTTCATGTACGGACATGACGGGGCATTCCTCACGCTGATAGTAGCACTGTAGCCTATCGCCACGTTCACGGCTTATGCTCATGATAGCCTGTCGTAACACCCCTCCGGCCTACTTTTCACATCCCATCATGGATAGGTGTCATTTAAGAATTTAGTGTTATAGCTCGTATATGAAACTGCAGTAAACTTGAACTAAGTAGCGTTTTCCAAATGTGTAGGTGTGATGAGAAATGACGGTTCAGGAATGAAGGTTCAGACACTAGGACATTAGAGATGTCGGTGTTAGATGTGTGATAAATGTAAATAACGCAGACCTCAATGCACTGCACAACAACAAATCCACATGTCTGAGGTTTCTTTGGCAACACAGAACACATTGTGTAAAGCTCATAAAATATTCAGTTAAACAAACAAATACAACAAGACAGGCTGCGTCCAGCATGTTGAATGTTAGTTTGTGCTGAATATGGATAATCAATACTGGATTAAAGCACACCTGGGTGTCTTATGCAGTTAACGCACCTGCTCGATTCAACAACCCAATAAATGACAAACGGGTCCCTGTATATTTGAGGCATATAGTGCGAGCGGGATTCAGTAATTAAAAGGATGCTAACACGCTGTTAATTGTTGTAGCTATAACAGTAAAGTATTGTAGGCAGCGGTGTACAGAGGGTCAGCCTTCTCTCAACCGATAGCTTTTTTGTTTCATTGTAAATGACTCCTTTTTTTTCACTTGCATCTTTAAACAGCCCAAAATATGCCAGCTGGAGCAGTTCTTGGTCATGTGTACACGAGCTTAACTCGCTGTAGTCAATCTATTCGATTCACTTATTCATCTACGTAGAAGTGCCGGAGAAGTTTCAAGTATATTATGGTCAAAACAGTAGAACGAGAACCGTCTTTATTGGAATTAGGCGAGGACCGCCATTGTTGATGGTTTCATTGAGCTGCTTTTAATTTATCAAATTAAAATCATTCAATGAATTGGAAAATCTTGAAAAACTATAAATACAGCAATAACTACATGTCTTGTGTAACTGTTGTATGCTAACAAAGGTTCAAGGTAACGGAGAGCAAATTAAATGTTTGTATTTTTATATTATATATATGTTTATGGACCCTTATGATATGTGGTGCATCTCCAATCAGAGGTTACCGATTTATTAACACCCATGTTGATAAATCGGTGTGTGTGGCTACTTAGACTGATGTCTCGCACAGGGTTATTAATTGTTTATATGACGTTTTTTTAGGGGTGGGATATTTATTGGTGATTGAAGGACTCTGCTGTGGCTGTCATACACCACACACACATCAATCACAAGTTGGAGTTGGGCCTCACGTTCTCCTGGTGGCAGCCATGATAATAGCTCTGTGCTTAGAATGGCTTCAAGCCATGTAAGAGCAACTCATATTGTTTTTCATGTTGAATTGTGGTTTGTTTTTGAGACTCTTTTTTTGTGTTGTTTGGGTAATTTGGCTTTGATACTTAAGGTCTTTCTTGGCCTGGTTCATGATTAGTGTCAGTTGGAGTTAGTGTCCTAAATATCTTGAATTTGCTTTTAATGTCATTCTATAATGTGTCATATACAGTATAAGTTTTAATGGGGGCATGACCTACCTAAATAGTATTATGCTGTAATCATTAGAACCTAGCTTGTTTGGTTTGCAGTCACCTTCCTTTTCAATTTCACTGTTCAATTCTCCGTCAGCGTTTCCAGCTTTCCGAGTCCTTTAAGGGCTGCTTGGCCTTACCCTCCAACCGCTCACAATCACCCTCTTAGCACCCAAATCCCCCTAAAGCCCCTTCACAGACACTTACCTCTCCCCTCCTCTTCAGCAAACCTTCTGCAGCTGACTCCATGATAGCAGACCACCAGGTTTTCTTTACAAGAAGGGACCTTTACTCACCTAAAGCAGATGGGAGTGCTTTAGGTCTGCTGTGAAAAAAAAGCTACTGCAACACCTAATTCACCTTCAACTGGATGTTTTTTTCCAGTTCGAGAGGCACCAGTGGCCTAAATTTGTAAATGCATGTTAATCTTTTAAACCTGCTGGCAAGGCCTGTCAAGTTCAGCCTCACCTGCTGAAATTTTAACCAGTGTTGTTCCTGAGGCTTTTGTTTAATTCATAAAGGCGCAAGACTTTAATGGTGTGCTGGAAACTAAAAAGTAAAAGCTTTTGGATTTCCATTTATTAAAGAATACATGACCTACTCATTCTGTCTGGGTTTTACTCATGAAAGTAGGTCATAAAGTTTATCAGAGCTTCATATCCAATATTGATTTCATTTTCTTTCAGTATTTTGTTTTTATCGGCCCTTTTACTTGTTTGCTTATTTCCCTCAAGTTTACAGAACTGTTCGGGGGGGGAACAATGCTCTCAAGGTTCAAGTGGTCAAGTCTTGATGTCTAAGACATCGGATAAACTGATTAGAAAGTGCTGATTCTAATTTTGCGATTCTAAAATATCTTAATTTGTTATTGCAATAATACATTTTTTATTTCTATTTATTTATTGGAACTAGACTGTGAAGAACTCAAAATATGTGTTTTATATAATTAATAAGATGTGTGCTATGTGTCCTCTGTGTTATTTTCTTGAAAGTATGTATTGGGCTACATTTACTTGGTTTCTGGATTCTGTTGAGCTCTCAAAACAATACATCTCGTCTTGTTCTTAGTTTTACCTCTGGAGGTTGCTAGTTATTTTGCCACAATTGTATTTGTTTTTAAGTGTTTTTTATGTTTATTCTGATGAATTTGAACATTTATTGAAATTACATGTAGTGTATTGGAATAAATACTGTTTGGTTATTTTGTTAACTATTTCAGTCATATTCCTCAGCTCTATATAAATGTAATCAATCAAGCAGTAGGATTTATGGTGTGCTCACTTCTCAACAGAAATATGTACTTCCTTGCACATATTTGCATCTCCATATAGTTTGAACTAACGGACCATCTAATAATTTCCCTCTCGTCTTTCTCTCAGGTGGTACCATGGCAAGCTAGACCGAACCATTGCTGAGGAGCGGCTGCGCCAGGCTCGCAACCCTGGCAGCTACCTCATCAGGGAGAGTGACCGCCGGCCCGGTTCCTTCGTCCTGTCTTTCCTCAGTGTGACCAATGTGGTCAACCATTTCAGGTATGCCCGAGTACATGCACCTAGCAGCACTAACTTTAACCTCCGTGATACCCAGTTTGAATCTGCAGTAGGTTTCTACGTGTAGTGCCTTAGGAAGACGTTGGTGGTCCCATTGCAAATTAATTGGCTTGTTCGCAGTTGATTCTTTCAGAGTTGTTTCTTAATTTGACCTGACTTGGCTGACACAATGCTGACAACGTGTTTGTCCAATAAACTATTTTCCTTCCATTGCTGCTATACTTTTCTGGGAAACCAAAAGGATAATGTAAGGATCCTCGAGGTGTCATCTGTGTTTACAATACCAATTTTAGAAGATAGCATACCCTACAACTGTGAGAGCTTTGTGTTTGGAATAGTTAGAATAGTTTGGTCTGACATGAACTGTTGTATCTCCTTCGAGCCCTTTTAGTCTGTGAATTCTAACATAATGTGGCATGTCACAATAAGCCGGCAGCATGCTACCCTCAAGTAGAAGATAAGGATAGGGGAAGTACAGAAGTAATGTATTACATGCTAACCAAAAGGGCAGAGAGGCATAGACACCACGGTGAAGGAGTAGCCGGGATGAGCCGATAGTGAATTAAGACTGTTCTGGTGCCATGTCACCACCATGTAGACCATCTCCGCTTGTGTGTGTCACAGGCATTCAGACAGACTCGAAGTGTGTGTGTGTGTGTGTGTGTGTGTGTGTGTGTGTGTGTGTGTGTGTGTGTGTGTGTGTGTGTGTGTGTGTGTGTGTGTGTGTGTGTGTGTGTGTGTGTGTGTGTGTGTGTGTGTGTGTGTGTGTGTGTGTGTGTGTGTGTGTGTGTGTGTGTGTGTGTGTGTGTGTGTGTGTGTGTGTGTGTGTGTGTGTGTTTCTGTGCGTGGGTGGGTGTGAAGTAAAAGAATGAAGAAGTGGTGTAAAGAAGCACACTTGTCTAGCAACAATATCTTCGGGGTTTTAACAACCTTATTGTCAATAAAACAAAATTGAGTCGGCATTACAAATTATCCTCCTTGTTAAAGGATTCATCCACACTACGTTTCCATTTTAAAACGCATATTTTCTGCTACGTTTACACTGAGCGTCCACAACAAAACCGAGGAAACAAGTGAGCGACGTGTGCTGACCAAGTTTATTGAGCCATAATCTAGTGAACTATGATTTGTAAGTGTTCATTTTAAAGTGCATTTGATGTGTGTGTGATAGAGAGAAAGTTTAAAAAAAAAAAAATATTACTACGTAATTTGTCTGAGTATATAGAGAAAGATCTAAAGTATCAAGCACAACCTTTTTATTATTAAAGAGTACAATAATTATCATATTATATTTTCTCTAACTAAGCAACCAGTCCACTTCCTGTTTACACCGGCACCCACACTGTACATGAATAGTCATGTGATATTCGTTTTGAGGAGTGCTGGTCTGAACAGAAATAATTTTGAGTGGACTGATATTGTTTTTGTTTTAAAACCCTGGTTTTAAACACATTAGTGGGAATGAAGCTATTGTCAGTATGAGGATACATTTACGCTGCAGCTCTTAAAAGGGAAACATATAGTCTTTTTATTTATTTATTTGTGATTTGTAGGCTTTTAAAAAAAAAAAAAAAAAAGTGGTTTACTTGAAAATGGGCTGTGATGAAGTGGAAGCATTTATTTTAGATCAATAAGCATGCTACAGAAAATAACATTTGGGGTTTACACCAAGGTTTCAGCATTCCGTGGAGTGTGTTTAATACTTAAAGACTAATGTGGCATCTGATGAAAGTCCTTTATTGGCACATACCTGTCTATTCCATTCTGCTGTTTTTGGCTAAACTGTAATTTCATAAAATGTTACAGTATTTCCTGCTACTACTCTCCTGTTTGACCTGTTGGGTAGTATTTTTGCACTTTAGAAAGCAAAAAGGTTTGCGCTCTGAAAAATCGTAGACATTTCCTCCAGAAAAAGCACTTCTAACAATGACATCATCTATTTCACTCGCGTGGATTTAGTGTGGAGACATGATGTCATTGATGCTGGAAAAAGGAAGCCCTTTTGTCATGGAATTATGAACATAAGGTTAATTGTGTGACACCTACACTTAGATTGTGCACACAGAAAATGAGTATTCACACACATGCATTTGTTAAAAACCATCAATCGAAGATCCACTCAATTGATGAACAGAGATTTAGGAGTATTGGCTCTGAAATAGGATATGTTTTGGAACAATACTTTTATCATACAGTTGTAATCACAAATTACAAACATCCTGGTTATGATAGTTGGATTCGACAGGACAGCCTCTTCTCCTCACTGAAATCCTTTTTAGATACATATTTACTATTCTGGCATTTAAAGATTGTGGTACAGCTGCTTAGTTTGATGTTATTTCTTAGTTTAAATGTGATATGTTTCATCTGTGGTATAGGAGCCCTGGTGTACAACAATGTTGGACGCAGCCCAGTCCAGATGGATATTTCACTGTCAAATGAATTTCCTTTTCTGCACAGAGATTAGCCTGTATTTACAAACACCTGTACTTCCTTTTATCATTGTTGTGTTGTCTCTCAACAGGATAATTGCCATGTGTGGGGACTATTACATTGGTGGGCGGCGGTTCTCTTCTCTATCAGACCTGATTGGTTACTACAGCTATGTGTCCTGCCTGCTAAAAGGAGAGAAACTGCTATCGCCAGTGGCGCCCCCTGAGGTAAGACTGACTCCATGGCTGGGAGTATACAGTATATTCTAATACTACATGTTAACGGTCAATTCCGCTTTATTTGAACATTTGCAATTTTACATGTTAACATGACATTGCTTGATTTTTTTTTTTTGGTTTCTCAAAATGAATATTGCAAAATACACCTTGTCTACATAATATGTAGTACACCCAGTTGGTTAATTGTATGATATTTGGGTGTTTCAGCATTGTTTTTTAAATTATTTATGTCCATACTTGTATGCCTAAAAATATAAGTGTTATAGTACTCTTTAATAATAAAAGGTTGGGCTTGATACTTGAGATCTTCCAATATAATCTTCCTCTATATACTCAAAAAGACCCATTTTGAGTAATCAAATTACTTTAAAAACTAACACTTACAAATCAAAGTTTTACTAGATTATGGGTCATTAAATTTGGTCCACAAACGTCTCTCGTTTTGGCAGCTTGTTGTTTTCATTAATGGATCATGCTGACTCAGTGAATTAGTCTCCAATGCTGTTTGAAATGGAATAGGAACAAACTTTCTACAGAGAAAAATTAAATATAAAACTTTTAAAATATGCCAAAGACATGCAAAAACTGTGACAACCTGCCACTTGCTCAATTTACAGGAAAGCATTTATCTCACATCTTCCTTTTTTCTTTTTCTTTTAGGCGGTATTCAGAACTGTTTAAGGCAAAGCTAATGCTAATTTCCTTTTTTAGTGGAGTGTGATATCTCCCAGAGGGAATTGTAGTAGAATACTTGATTTTGTGGATTAATTGGGGGATTTAACATGAATGTGGTTTTTGAAAGTCAAGGCTAAGAATGAGATCTTTATTCCCACAGCCTGTAGAAGACAGGAGGAGAGTCAGGGCCATACTTCCATACACCAAAGTGCCAGATACTGATGAGATCAGGTAAGGTTTTGTGTGTAGCTATTCAGAGAAATACTTCCCTTGTGTTATACTTGTAGTCTAACATGGTCAAAGCCATCTAGTTGCTAAAACGTACTCTCATAAATATGAGCTACAATATTTGAGACACAGACAATCCCTAATTATTCCCTAAGCTTGAAAATATAGTATTTGATTGTAAAGCAGCCTTGTATTCCTTAGACATGCAATTACCTTAAATGTTATGAGTCAGAGGAGCCACCTGCTGGCAGTGCTTAGGTATTACAACGGACTTCAAACAGGCAGCAGACAATTTCTTTATTTCAAATTCTCCAGATTACAATGCCTTGACGAGAAAGTGTGACGACGCGAGATGGCTGTGTCGTATTACAACAACATATGCATTGCAGAGTTTACAGTATTTTTGTTATTATTATTATTATTATTATTTTGCCTTATTCATACAATCTGATCAATCAGAATCAGAACCGTTTATTGCCATGTATGTTTTCACATTCAAGGAATTTGTCCTGGAGGGAGGTGCATAACATTTAACAATAAACAGAGTGCAGAGCAATAAATGGGAGCATGAATGAATTAATATTTACAATTGAATCTACAGTATAATATACAATTAAAGTGCACGGAATGTAAGTGCTATGTGAAAGTCCCAATGGTATCACTTTCTCTTAATGCCCATTCTGACTTACTTGTATCTTCAGCTTCCTGAAAGGGGACATGTTTATTGTTCACAATGAACTGGATGATGGCTGGATGTGGGTGACCAATGTTCGCACAGAGGAGCAGGGCCTTATTGTCGAGGATCTGGTGGAGGAGGTGGTAAGTACAGCACAAGATGTTAAGGCTATATCTATTGTTTTAGGAATGTATGAAGATGTGTGACTACAGTATATTGTACCAAAATGGCTTTAGCATAGCACCAACGGTAGTGTTAAAGATGTATGAATAAACAGCACAACAGTCCATAGATGGCACAAAGACTGCACTCGTTGGTCCATTAGAGTTTGTGTCTTGACAGATTTTGGTTTTTGATATTTTTTCAGGGACGGGAGGAGGATCCACATGAGGGAAAAGCGTAAGTTATGTTACACTGAACTCACTTCTATTAGTGATCTGATCAATTGGAAGATTTCAAAGCAGGATGTAAAGGTTCACATGCGTACTTTTGTCATTCGATATGATTCTCTGTGAGGCTGCACTTATTAGTCAACAGGATATTATCTAACCTAGTCAGTTCAGCCTCTTTGATATCCTCCATTCACACAACCTAGATTGCTTTGTCTGTAAGAATGGCCCAACAGCACATTGTACACACTATGAGTCATTGCTGTCTCCTAACCTGCCATGTCCTTCAGTCTTTAAGTCTGACTGTCCCCAACAGCAGTGTCAGTCATTAAAGATGTCTGTGTGTGGAGAGGGTGTTGTTGCAGCACGTTCTACCATATGTTTGCATTTTGTTGATTGAGCAACTTTTATTGTCTCCACCTCATTCTGCTGTTACTCTCATTCGATCTCCTGAACAGCTGGTATCATGGAAAGATCACCAAGCAGGAGGCCTACAACCTGCTGATGACGGGTACCATTCCTCTTTGCCTTCCTTTAGGCGAGCGCTATTAATCACTTGCTGCGTTAATATGCGTTCAATTTGTCAGAAATAAGTTATGAACATCAAAGTCCATTTATCAAAATGTATTGCTGAGCATGCACTAAAATCTTTCTCTTTCGCCTCCTCTCTTTCATAGTTGGCCAGGTCTGCAGTTTTCTAGTCCGACCATCAGACAACACACCTGGGGACTACTCCCTCTTTTTCCGCACCAATGAAAACATCCAAAGGTTTAAGATCTCCCCCACTCCCAACAATCAGTTCATGATGGGGGGGAGGTACTACAACAGGTACGTTTGGCAATGTGCCGTTCTTCAGCTGCTGTTCCAACATAATACTACCAAGAGAGATCAAATGCTAGTTGTAGCATTTTAGAAGTTGTAGCTAGCTTGTAATGTGCATTTTGACTGACAAAAACGGATATGCTGGATCTTGTTTGCTCTCACTCTCTAACCGGCAGTGTCGATGACATCGTCGACCATTACAAGAAAGAGCAGATTGTCGAGGGCTACAACCTGAAAGAGCCAGTTTCAGTGCAGGTAGGTACACGTGTATTTTAGCATTATTGAGCCTGTTTGATGTTATACTTTTGACATTTGACAATTAAAGGGGTTTAATGAGACTTACATGCTCACATTTCTTATGTGTATTGCCATGCAAAGTATCCAAATACTGACTGAAGCAAAAGAGTAAATCCTGAGTGTCACTGAACTGTATAGTATACTGTAAGTATATTCTGAAGAGAGAATATTATTTTTATTTACATTTTATTGTTTGTTTTCTTCAAAATCTAGAACATCTCTCTGGGGCAGCCGCTATAGCACTTAATTTAAGCTTTGTTATGTAAGCTGCCCCTTTCAATGGAATTGATTTGACAATTGTGTGATGGCTTGATCTGTTTTGTATTTACCGTAGCACCAGGAACAAGTTCTTTCTGACACAGTGGATGGGAGAGAGATTTATAACACTATCAGACGGAAAACAAAAGACGCTTTCTACAAAAACATTGTCAAGAAAGGCTACATCCAATTCAACAAAGGTATGTGTGACATCTGTCTTGTATAGCAGGACTTTCAGTAGCCCCTTGTAAAAGCATCCCCGTCTTGTCTAGTGGTCATGTCAGTCAGGATCTACCATTCATAATTATTAATAACTTTAAATGATTTCTGTCACTTTCAGGAAAAGGCAAAAGATGGAAGAACCTTTACTTTATCCTGGAGGGTAACGATGCCCAGCTCATCTACTTTGAGAGCGAAAAGAGAGCCACCAAACCTAAAGGGCTGATCGACCTAAGTGTGTGCTCCGTGTATGGTGTGCACGACAGTCTTTTTGGCAGGTGAGATGTTCAAATATTATAAGCTGGCAGGAAGCACTGTCCCTCAGCTCTGAATGATCAGCTGCCCTGACACCACATTAAAGTAATTTCTTAAAAATGATGTATCATATTGTACATAGCAGTTCAAATCTTCTCTTTTCTCTTTTCAGGCCACACTGTTTCCAGATTGTTGTACAGCACTTTAGTGAGGAACAGTACATATTCTACTTTGCAGGAGAGTCTCCAGAGCAGGCACAGGTAATACGAGGGGCAGCAGCAGCACCTACCGCTGATAACTGTCAGCAGTGCACATCTGTTTCAATGCCGAGTCCAAAATACTATAAGTTTGTGCTCTGGCTCGAAAATGACTCGACGCTGGCAACGGCTCCTGTTATTTAGAAAAAGAAAATACATTTTGAGCCTGAACTGGTTCTTCATCCGATACAGAGGACACCGGATAGTTTGGTACAGTGGTAATCAGGACCTCTGCATGTGACAAAGAACCATTCCTTTTATTTTGAATGAAACAAAAAATAACAAACTGTGTGAAGAGTTTACATTATTGTAAGGTCTTCCAGAGACAGAGCTCATGACAACGGTGATTTATAAATGTTCTGTTTTTGCAGGATTGGATGAAATGCCTTCACAATTTTTGCAGTAACTTAAGAAAAACCACTCAGCCGACTTCCAACAAAAGGCTTCGACAGGTACATATTCCATTAAACCGTGTGTGTTCATGAAGACAAAGTAGTAGCAGTAGATGATCAAATCTAACAAGCCAATAAAAAGGTATTTATCATTCTAGTAAAAGATCAGCAGCAATGAAAATTGTAAAACTTGAAGTTCAGAATTAATCTAAAGTGAGCACAATTTTAACACCGAAAGACTTTAATATGCTTGTAAGCTCCCAATTTTAATATCTGAATCAGTGGATTCTTTAATAAAACCAACACAGGAAAAGACTAAGTGACCTTTAATCCTGGCTTCATTGTACTGCCTTCGTAAGACAAGTCGATCTTGTTACTACATAATTTCACCATTCCAACACTTTTCTCAACCTAAATTATTACTTTGAAGGCTTCATGCCTGCCGAGCCTTCAATATATTTTGTTTAAAAAAAAGAAAAGAAAAAAAAAAAGGGATAGGTCATATTATCTGTAGAGGTGAGATCAGGATTGGTAGATGATGGCTGGAAATCCTGCTCTTGTTTTTTAATTATCAGCCCTGTTCTGGTCATTAACTGTTTTCAATGTATATATTTTAGTAGCGATCATTAAAAATGCTAAGCAATTATTCAAAACCATTCATCTAAATGTAATGTTACGCAAATGTATGTTTCGTGTGCTGACATTTAAAAAATGTTCTCCTCTCAGGTGAGCAGCCTGGTGCTGTATGTGGAGGAGGCCCACAAGCTGCCAGTGAAATATTTTAACAGCCCCTACTGTAACATCTACCTGAACAGCGTCCAGGTGGCTAAAACTCACCCTCGGGAGGGGCAGAACCCCGTCTTCACAGAAGAGTTCATCTTTGAGTGAGTCTGTCATTGCATTTCTTGGATTCTTCCCCTGCTCTTTATCCCTCTGTATTTTATCATCCTCACATTAACAGCAACCTAGCATGCTAAGAATAAATACAATGTTCTCTACCTATTTCCAGAATAATAAAATGTTTTTATCTGTTGTTTCAGTGATCTGTCAAGTGAAATCAACAGATTTGAAATCAGCCTGAGCAACAAAACAAAAAAGAGCAAAGAAAGTGACATCTGTAAGGACATTATTCTTTTTTTTTAAACAAATGTAATCACTGCGTTTCGGCATTCACCGCGTCCCCTTTAGTTTAATTTCACAACTGACAGCTCTCCCACCCTTTCACGCCTCAATCTCTCTCCCTCTCAGTGTTCATGCGTTGCCAGCTGAACCGTCTGCAGAAGGGCCAGATGATTGATGAGTGGTTCCCTCTCAGCTCCCATGTGCCTCTGAAGGGCATCGAGCCGGGCTCTTTACGTGTACGTGCCCGGTACTCCATGGAGAAGATCATGCCCGAAGAGGAGTACAGCGAGTTCAAAGAGGTCTGAACTGAGAAGTGGTTTGATTTTGTCCATTAACTGTCTGCTTCTCTGTTATTCACTTAAAATGACAATGATATCATTGTCATGTGTCCTCTGCAGATGATCTTGCAGAAAGAGTTTCATGTTATCTACGGTCTGGCCCATGTGTGTGGGCAGGACCGCACCTTGTTGGCGAGCCTCCTTCTGCGGATCTTCAGACACGAGAAGGCTGAAGCCCCTCTACTCAGGACGCTCAACGACAGAGAGATTAACGTGGAAGGTAAGAACGCAAGCATTAATTACAACAAATGATGCAAAAACAAATGGATAACATTGCTGAATTAAGGGATATGCATACAATTCACTTCAGGAACCCACCATGTATTCATGTTGAATAGAATGATAATGTATATGTGTAAATGTCATGTAAATCAGTGCTGAAACCTTCTATGCTTCTCTGTAGCAACACCTCAGTCTGCAGTGTTTCACAGGGTTCAGCTTTATTGTTTGGTTTGTTCCTCGGGTTACAAATACCCTGTGCACATACGGTTGCATAACTTTCGATGCTTGTGCACCACCTCCAGATGAGGCCACAACATTATTCAGAGCGACCACACTGGCCAGCACTCTGATGGAGCAGTACATGAAGGCCACAGCCACGCCCTTTGTCCACCACGCTCTCAAAGACACCATCCTCAAGATCATGGAAAGCAAACAGTCCTGCGAGGTAAAGACCTACAAAGGGTTTCCTTTTACGCACAGCAATACGAGTTGCTAAGCGTTTCTTCCCTGCATGTAGAGGCAAATCAAGACATACAGGGACACAGCATCAGCATGGTGCTGAGGTCTCGTAGGTGCTGTGTGAGTCTTAGTTGCAATAACGATGCCCTATTGTTTTCCCTATTACTAATAAGAAATATTACAATTGCGTTTACCAGTAGCTGATCCACATCTCTTACACACACTAAAACTGATACAATATGCAACATGTGGTGCTTGTTACCGTCAAATAAGATTATTATATCAAGGTTCACAATCATGCATTGTGAATTTTGATTTATTCGTCAGTTGTTTCACGTACCTCCTTCCTTTTCTTTCTCTCTCCATCTTTGATTTTAAGCTGAACCCTTCCAAACTGGAAAAGAATGAGGATGTGAACTTGAACTTGGCTCATCTGCTCAACATCCTGTCCGAACTGGTGGAGAAGATCTTCATGGCTGCTGAGATTCTACCACCGTAAGAACAAACCCACCTGTACTCACATACAGTGTTGTCCTGTGATGTGGGTAGATCACTCAAACTAGCTTCAAATAGAAATTCAAAGGCAAAGGTCTAATAAACCCAAATAATCTGTTTATTTTTGTCTTTGATGACACGTTCAGGACATTGAGGTTCATCTATGGCTGTCTGCAGAAGTCTGTGCAGCAGAAATGGACCACTAACACCACAATGAGGACGAGGGTCGTAAGGTAAAGAGACACAAATAATCAATGTTGGGCCCACTTGCTTTGAAAGCTAAAAAGCTGTCAACATATTCTTTGTCTGTGTTAACTGTCCGTTATTATTACAACTTGTTATTTGTTCTTACTCAGTCTAACTTACTTCCTCCATTCTATTTCCAGTGGCTTTGTCTTTCTAAGACTGATCTGTCCTGCCATCCTCAACCCCAGACTGTTCAACATCATTGCTGGTGAGCATCTGTCAAAAAAGCATGCGAAAAGCCACCTGCTTGCCATGTGACATGTTTCAATATTATGTGTTTGGTACTCTCCTCTCTTCTTGCAGACCCTCCATCTTCAGCAGCAGGCAGGACCCTCACACTGGTGGCTAAGTCTGTCCAGAACCTTGCCAACCTAGTTGAATTCGGTGCTAAGGTGTGGATTATGTTCTAGAAACGATAGCATGCAGAATACATATTGTGGCTGTACATCAGAGGAGCAATTTGCATTGGTAATTGTAATGCCTGATGCAAGTTCTACAAATGTTTCCTCTACCCTGAACCAGGAGCCCTACATGGAGGGTGTGAACCCTTTCATCAAAAACAACAAACACAGGATGATCATGTTTCTGGATGAGTTGGGGGTGAGTAACGCTCTTTGCCTTTTTGATCAAATCTTCAGAGGTCTCTAATACTTCCTCGTCGACCTTGCCTGCAGGCTGAACTTCACAAGCTTAGCAAAGTGTCCCCTGTGTTTGCAGAACGTCCCTGACCTCCCTGAAGCCACAGAGCACTTTAGGACGGATCTGTCCCGGGACCTGGCTGCGCTGCACGAGCTCTGTGCCACACACTCGGATGAGCTCCGGACGCTGAGCAACGAGAGGGGAGCACAGCAGGTCAGAGACTTGACGATACGCACAGTTGTGCAAGCGGAGGACATTTTCTGCTGTCCTGTTTGAGAAGGGTTCTCTAATTCCTGTTTCCCGTCTGCAGCACGTGTTGAAAAAGCTGCTGGCCATCACAGAGCTCCTCCAACAGAAGCAGGCTCAGTATGCCATGTCCAACAGCAACAGGTAGTACTGCACTCCTCTCCTCATCTTCCCATCCTTCCGTCAAGTCTCCTCCACCGGAGTGCAGCGCAGAGGAGACCTAGCATGCTCTACCCTCATCACCATGGCAAACCCTCCATCATATCCTCCTCCAATCGTCCCGCCCATCCCCACCCACATGCCATTTTGTCCTGTTCACAAGAGAGCTATGCAACAACCGACGCCGTACCTAAAAACATATTAAAAACAAAACTTGCACCAGTGACTGACAGCTGTATGCACAGGAAACTGTGAGAAATATTTTACCCTCATGAACTGTGTTCAGAATACTGACCTGGGTACCTTTCATTCCCTTCATCATGAGGGCCAAATATTAAGATTGTAAGAGTTTCTTTGTACCCACATGTGTTCTGATAGCACAGGTTGCCAAAGTGTACCCCTCCCCCCTTTCCTGCTCAATGAGGAAACTGACATGAAGAAGCTAGTTCTCAGTTCCCTTTTCTTGTAACTGGATTATGAGCGATAAAGCTTTTTATACTGTAATTGACTGATTTATTTTAAGGTTGTGACAAAATCCGCAAAGTGCTGAAACTAGCATTTCTGTCTATTTGTTCTTTTTTCTTTGTTTTCTAGATTGAAACAGTTTTTCAGAAAAGTATGGTTATTTTATATTAAGAATACATTCTCTTGCTGGAATCATGAGTATATAAGTGAGATGAGCTGAATTTTCTTCCCTCAGATTGTATCAGCTATTTTGATTATTTGGTCTGTTTTGAAACTTCTCAATGCCAGACAAGACACATAATCAGAAACCAAGTAAAATTAAAGTGTTTACAGCAGCAAAATTTTTGAATAGTACAGATTGTATCAGACATGCATGCACTTATTAAACAGTTTTTGTAAAGTAGATTATGGAGTCATTCATTGTCCCTTGACAAAGGTGGAGAACCGTATGCACACAGTATCATGTGGCTTGGTTGCGTGTAAAGAACAATCTATTCTGTTCAATCTGCAGAAATAAAACACGATGTAGAAAAATATCTTTAATTTGACTGCAGAACAAAGGCAAATCCAGGACTTCAATATGTTGTATAAAAGTAAATATAACATGTACACTTATGCAAACGGTCTTTGACTCTATTGTATTTTCTGTAACGCATGGTCATCCAATCGTGACTAATATTGGAATAAACTGATGGGTATACTAGAATAATATCTTCAAATCTCAAACATTTGAGTAAATGCTCACACCGGGTCTTCATCAGTCCATTCCTGCAATGGGAAGAAAAAAAGTAAAAATATGAAGCTTATTAACTTTGTTTGAATGTCAGCATGTAATGTAAAATATGGTCTCACCTCTAATATATCTTCTGTTAAACGAGGTTCTTTTGATACATGGCCATCTTCTTCATACCCTCTCTTTCGTTTGCTGCAATACAAAAGTAGTTTTACATTTAGCAGACAAATCAACGCGTAACATAAAGGCGAGTTTAAAATTAGAATTGATAATATTTCATAATCAACGTTACATGTTTGTGTGACCAACCCCTTCAAGTCCATTTCCACACTCATTTAGGAAAGTATTGTGGCATCTAGTTTCCACTACACCTTCATGATCGCCATTGGTAGTTGTAGTTACCCATGCCTCTTCATTTTGACCAGTTCACACCATGTACCAATATGTACATACATAGCATTTTAATTAACACACAATAAGTCATTCTCCAAGCGTGGGCCTTTCACAAACATGTCCACTTTATCTTACAGGACAGAGTGCACCATCATGTCACTGGCTGCTGCCATCCAGGTAATGTGAGTTTTACAGAGTTCTACCCGTGTGGTAGTCAGACCACAACCAACCAGCCAAAGTGAGTCCTCATCCCATGAGGTGCCCTACCGTCAGTTTGTATTTATAAGCATGTGGCCTAGATTCCTGGCAGTTCAAACGCAATATGGCTGTTCGTGGGAAAACCACTCGCTGCATATCTGAATACTGTCCTTCCAAATCCCTTCCCGAAATGCTCCACATGGTGCGTTGAACTGATGAAAATTTGACAAGAAGTCGTGTCGCATAAGACCCCGAGGAGATGATTTCTATGAAGACGGACCTAAGATACAGTCAACAGCAGAAATGTGTGAACTCTTTTTATCCTGGTATGCCTGCCACTCCAGTCTCACTGGTTATGATTAATTGACAAATGTGGCGTCCTGATCAGCCCCTCCTTTCCCGGGACAAAACTCGCCAGGATGATGGTGGAGGCCATCCAAAGCATTGAAGTAGCGTTTTCTGCCGTCATCAGGGAATTTAACACTGCACCTCTCTCCAAGATGACACAAGCCTTAACTCCTTTCTACGCACCATCCACCCGCCCGCCTCACCTGGTTTTATGACGAGCTCTTTCTTCATTGTACGAACTACCACGCAGCACTGGAACCACTTGTTAGATTTTTATATGCTGCTTTATTTGTTGATATTATAAATATACCTAGGCTTGTATAGAAGTGTAGGGTGTTTGTGTATGATCTAGCTGAACAGAGCTGAAAGATGGTCTGAGTCCGTAACCTGTCCTGTGCATGTCTTACCCCTGAATGGATCCTGCTATAGCGTGTGGGCCTACATATATGCTGCTCTAACAAACATCACCCGAACCCCCACTAAGCCTTGGGGGTTTTGAAGCTTTCTTGCATTTGCAGTCTCTCTTGTTCGCCTGCCATCCCAGGTGGCTTTTCAGAACACTTCTGCACCGACTATTTTCATATAGATTCACCCTTGGGAAGTCATGCCATGCACAGATTTATCAACTTCAAAGTCATAAAGGGGCGGCCCCGCGTGCCTCCTGATGACTCGAGCCGCTGCAGAGTCTGAATCTGTGCCTGTCATAGCTCAAGAGTTTACCAAACTGTTTACTGTAGTTGCACTTAAAGATACCACGGACCTCACCGAGTGTTGACAGACAGCTGGCGACAGGTAAATGATCAGCCTCCGAGTCTCATCAGCGATACCAATTTCAGCTGTGCTCCATGGTATGGATGATGTAGGCAGGAATGTGGCGCGCTGTTGTACTTCCTTTCTGTATTTCATACAGCTGATGATGTGTTCCTTTTTATTTTTCTACCTGATACTGAACCTTTTGCATCTTAGATACGACAACCTGGCTAAAATAAAACTGTTACTATGTATAACAACAGAAAGCTTGAGTTGCTTACTTGGGTGTGGGGGATGGACATTACATCTGATGACAAAAGCATACACATACCTGCACCGATACACAACACTGAAACTAAAAATGTGCCCAAAATGACGCAACACTAGTTCTTATATTATGGTAATATAGGGATGAGATAAAGTTCATTCTATTTGGCTTCTTACCTCTACAATAAAGTCCCATTCTTAGTTGTAATATGGCAGTGTATAATGTGACAATATTGTGGTTCTCTGATCATCTCTCAAAGTAAACATGCGCGAGTGACTTCATCTCCTTACTTGCTTGAACTGGAAAATTCAGCATGAATCCTCTCCAACTTCTTTTTGTAAGCATTCACCTCCTCCGCGTTAGGAAGTTCATACTTCCTGAGGAGGGTTTTCATCCCTGGATGAACACAGAACACGTGTACTTTAATCTCAGATCAGACTTGTTCTGCAGTGACGCTCAACATCACCATCTTGTGGTGTCAAATGAAGGTGCAGTTTACTCACGTCTCATTGAGTCGTACATCTTTGAGAGAGTCTCTTTGTCCTCTTTCAGTTGCAGACATTCATTCAGGTAGCTTGGCATTAAAAAAAAAAAAGGATTGTTTCCATTTATAAACTAACAACTTTTTTCTTAAGTTAATTTTCAGTTTAAGGGTTTTGTTTTTATTCTGAGAGAACATATTCCTTTAATTGCTACACAAACACATACTTCAATGATGGCCATCCAGCAGATTATTTAATCAAAGTTCATTTTTACTAAATTACGTCAAAATCTACTCTTCAAAATTCAAACTTTGCATTGTTCCTTGTTTTAACATGAGCACCTCTCCATGTTGAGACCAGCTCTCGAGGCGCTGTTCAGAATAGCTGTGAGAGCAATCTGAGAGGGCGGGAACAGCAGTCCTGTGTCTGTCATGGCCGCCTGTGTCAGGAAGTCATCTGCATTCTTCCTCAGTGACTCTGGGTTCTCCAGCGTGGGGTACCTCGTCTGAAGGATGACATGAATGACAAGAACATACTTTATTGAAACAGGACAAAACATCTGAACTACTAAATGAGCTAGATTTGGACTAGAGAAATATTTGCAGCCGTCTCTCCAGGAGTCCACCTACCTTGAGGTCAATGAGCAGGCCCTCCATCGGTCTGTACGGCGTGTGGACCACCAGGTGAAAGTTGAGTTGTTGGATCAGCAGCAGCTCAAACTCCAGGATTTGTTCCAGAACCCGTTCCTGCCCTGCCGGGGTCTCCTGCAGAAGGTTGCCCACAAACTGGGTGCTGGAGACGTTGAACTCATCCACTTTACAGGACAGGTATGCACAAGTCAGCCTGGAACCAGACGTTCAGGTCAGAACCAGCCTGAACAATATACTTTTCCCAGCAGTTTTGGTGCAATAGTTGGATTGCAAAAGATATGAAGAAACCATAATTGTTTTAGATCAAACCATTATTATAGCAATTCCTAAACTTTAAACCAAAGAAAGGATCATTGTAAATGCTTTACTCATGATGGAGTTGAGCCTGAACTGAATAAACTGTCATGTTGACTCAAGTGTTAAACTGAGTACTTTCTTCATCCAACATCACTGTACTTGCATTTACAACAACTTGAGTTATTAAAAGGCATTCCAACATTTACACAGTTGGAAACCCATTCATTCATATTTTAATTAAATAATTGGATTTGCACTTAGCCAACCATGCTTGCATACATATTTCCCCATAAACATCTGTACTCACATGATAATCCGAGGGTGGTACTCCATAATGGAGTTGTTCAGGTAGAATCTTCTGAAGTACATGAGGGCTGTACCCTGCACAGGTGAGACACATGTAGGTCAGATATGCCATAATAGGTTTTCCTCCCTCCGTTCGCGTCGACTGGGAGGCGGGGCATAAGGAAACGCCAGTGCGCATGCTACATGAGCCTTAATACGGAAGCTCGGGGCAACTTCATAGTCTGAGCAGAGCGCCAGAGTTTTGAAGTTAATTTGACAGTTTATAAGCTTGTTCCCACACAGAGGAAAAGAGAGTCCACACATACCACAACAGACTTGGGCATGACGGGCTTGAAGGCGTTGCAGAAGTCCACCATCCTCTTCTCATAGTGTCGGAATAAAACGTCCTCCTCGTGACGCTCCAGGAACTTGGACTCACTCAGCCCGGGCTGTTCAGACACACAGGCGGGAGGAGGTCACACGTGTGCCCGCTGTCCTTGTTGTGCTCATGCTTGGTTGTTATTTGTATGTGTCGTCACAACTCACCTTCCCACTCTCGAGTATCTTGTTGCGGAATGCCTGGTTGGCCATGTGTCTCTTCTGCTCGACATCGTCCTCACAGCCGAAGATCCAGTGTTTTCCCTGTGAACTCTTGTGGAACATGGCTGCGTCTTTAATTGCTCGCGGAGCTTCAAAATCGCTGTCTTAAAAATAACAAACACCAGCCATGCAACTGATGCGTCGCAACTGTCTTGCGTCAACGTTCGTTGTCCCCTTGTGATGACGTCATATTACCGTGTTTTATGATACAGTGCGCAAAAGGAATATTTAGCAGGAGGCTACTAGTGGCTATTTGCCATTAACCTTAAAGCAATATGAACATATGTATGTATTATAAAGCTAGATATTAAATACAAAGTTTTCATAGACTGAACACCTTAAGAGAAAGTTAGCCTACTTTTACTGAAGGTGTCCGTATGAAATTATATATGAAGTTGGCACAGTTCAGGCCATATCATATTGATCAAGAAACGTTGTACAAAATCAATGAAGATGGTTAAGTAAAGCAAAATGTGTAAAGTGAGACATGCAATGTTTTTAATGTTAATATGTAACAAAGTGCGCAAAAATAAAACATTTGAATCACTTTTATTCTTTTGGAGATTTATCAGAAATCAAATTTGACTCCCTTAAACCCGTATGGAGCTATTTAAAAATGTATCTTCTCTCACAATGCGAAACTAGACACTACAAGCTCCACTACTACTAATACCACTTTTATAGATTTTATCACTTTGCACCCCAGCAATGTTTTTAGCCAAAATTGCGGATGCTATTTCTCTCATATTAAATCCTGATTATCTCCTCATTCACAAGGTCTATTTGAAAAATGTAAAAAGCTATAAAATACAGAAGACCCTTGTGAAGATATATAATAAGGCCATATATGTGTTAGTGGTATATTGGTTTATGATAATACACATACAAAAAACAAAAACAAATGTAAAAAGATGTATTTTTTGAAAAAAAAACGATGTTAAAAGTTAATTTACTATACTTATTACTATAAAATAGCTCAATATTATAGGAGTATCTGTGCGAAGTCTGGCTTTGATTGAGTGAAGTTAAGTATTTTTAATAATTATTTAGTTCAGAAAAATGTCGAGACCTCATGTTAACTCCGCTCAAGCGTGAAAGTTCCCACAGTCCTCGGTGGTCCCTGAACGAGGATCGTTTCACTGCAGAATGGTTCTCCTTGGCCTTAGCTGTCAGTAGGGAGCAGGAAGGCCTGGAATATTCATATTTCAGCCATAAGTAAGTCAATTTTCATTTTTTTTTGCTGGACACAAATGACATTCTTGTGCATATCTGTGCGATGCTTTGTGTGAGAGTGGAATGACTCTGTAGGCTCTAAAACCGTTGAGTTTAGCCTTCTAGCTAGTTCCTAACTTTTTTAATCAGCATTTTTCAAAACTCGGGGTCCATACTTAGTCGTTTTTGAGTCATGCTTATGGTTTATGTTTATAATTATTGTGTAATAGTGTTAGAAACATGACACAATTAACTTATATTGACTTGTGAGGCAGGGATTTTTTTTTATATGCTCAGTCCCAGAGGCGGAACCCAATGTTCCAAGATCGGGTCTGATGGGGGTATATGGTTATACAGATTTGGAAAAAAACATTTTCTTTCCAAGGGAAATGCTAGTACACTCGCTCTATGGGACACATAATATGAAAGTAGGTAGTCTTATTTTAATGTTATACTTAAAAGTCAAACCTTTATTTTTTCATTCGCCACTGAGCAACTTTTTCATTTTTATTTGTTGTCCTATTGGGGAAAGCAATATTACTTTCTGAATGAATTCAGTGCTCCTGGCCTCATCGCCAGGAGCAGGGACAGATCCAGTGTTGTCCAGAATGATTACTCTTCCAGCATTATTGACAATGTCATCCTAATGTCAAGCTTCTCCACCCCCGTTGTTGATGACATGTATGCTCAAGGTGGATATCTTCAAGTCTCTCAGGATGTCCCTTGTTGTCCTGTGTACTGAAAGAAAATATGATAAAAAAGGAAAAAAAACGTGTTTATATAATACATTTATTGGCATACAGCAGTCGAGTATGAGGTTAAATCAAAGTCGCAGACATTTCCTATACCTATTCAACAGGTGTGAACTGAGTTATTGGTGCTCTCACAATGACTTATAGTAACTATTAGTGACATTATGATCTTAAAACATTTTCTGTAATACAAGACAATCCAATGCGGCAGGAAATGCAATTACACTGACTTCCTATACTTCCAAATGAGATGTCCATCATCTTCCTCAAGTGGGATGCCAAGAGGATGGCAGCGCATTTAGGGTTGACAGCAGTTGATCAGGGCGTGCAGACTTGAGTGGGTTGGTTAGTTGGGAAAGTTAAAAACACATTACAGAAACACAATCATTGAAATCATTACAAAAAAATGAATTTGGCTGATGCAATTTCCAACTGTGTAAAAAAGGTGTAGTGTTTTTCACGTCCACCTCACCTCACCTCGATGTCCTTGTCTCCATCCAATCTTCTGCTCCTCCCACAACACTATGTCTTTTCTCTGAGAACCAACAAAAACAACAAATGAGCTCCTTAAATGGGATGTTATTTAAATGTCAAGTGTTTATTCATTGCAAAGCTGTTACGTGCCAGAGTAGAGTGTAGTCCTTCCCTCCTTGTTTTCCCACAGAGCTGATTGGTAACCACCTGCGAAGGCCAATCAGCTGAGCGGCGGCCATGTTAAATAGAGGAAATCAGAAGAGACCAGGGGGGTGGTTTTTCTTCAGTATGGGCCATGCACTCGTGGAGGCAGGAGTTCCGAACGGTTTGTGGTGAGAGGTTGAGGACAGTAGGTAAGTCTGGGGTACCCTATACATTGCTGCACGCACGTAGGTACTCTATGTCTAATCCACTAGGATATTGGTCGGTGCTACCTCTGTCTGTTTTGTTCAATACTTTGTAGAGAAGCTAGAGAAGCCATTTTGTCTACTTAATTTCCAGAGGTAGTCAGTCAGGCCTAGTTTTGTTTTCCTTGTTTCAGTTTGTTTAGCACGACCACAACTGTCCCAATCTCTCCCACTCCGTCGAGACCCATTTGTGTTTTGTGTTGCCTCATGTTGTTAAATAAACCTTATTTTTGATCCCCTTTACAACTTCTTTTGACTTTATTCCCCTTTGTGGTTGACTGACCCGTGTTCGTCCCCTCACTTTTACCCTAGACGAAAAAGGGGACGTAACAAAAGCACACAATAAAAAATAATGACTTTAGAATGCATTTGGAGTCATAAAGGGAAATCTGTATTTTTTGTAACACCAACAGCAGTTGTATTGGGGAGCTGCTATGTCACGGAATGGGAAAAATAAGAGTGCTGTCAATGCCATGTCACGGGAGGGTCGTGCTGTCACTGGAATAAAGAAAAAATGGTTCCATATGAAAATGGCTTGTAAAACGCTCTTGCCACAACAAGGCAATCAATGATTGCAACAGGAAGGGATCAAGGGGAAGTCTTCATCACAGAGATGAATAAAGATATACGAGCCAAAAAAGGCAATGCAAAGGATGATGTTCCTCTGGACAGCGACTTGCACAAACCTGCATGTGAAAAGGCATGTAAAGAACGATCCATCTATGTCTGACGATAACAGGACTCTGTCTAAGGGCCTGATGCAACTGGTTACACCTCTCACTGACGTTATTATTTACAGAGACACAGTCTTCGATTGGTGGACCGTTTAAGTCTTTTGCAGCTTGTGACGTTCATATTGATATTGTAGTGTAGTACAATAGCATTAATAGACAATTTGGAATTATATTTTAATTAAATGATGATAAAACAGGATATAGTTACCATACTTATAAATTGTAATTGATTTACCATTTTTTTATGAAAAGTCCATAAGTGAAAAAGGTAGGCTTGGATAAAAGTGGCAATGGAAAGCACATGACTCCTATATCATCATCATCATCTTCTTTATTCAGGACACCTAAAAAATGGTCCATAGCAACCACATAGTAAAACAAAAAAAAACGAACAATACAGGATAAAACACATACAATAAAATATTGACAAGGGTCAAAATTACACAATACACACAATTGTTCAAATATTAACATACAGACTAGAGCGCCAATGGTTCCACAGTCTTGAAGTGAACATAACTGCACTCAATGCAGGGTTCACTAATGTTGCGATGATGCTGTTATGAGACACTGTCAATCTACACATACATCTGTACATGAGGTTCCTGAGTACAGCAGGGCACGTGAAAACATTAGCACTTACACACATTTGACTCGCACTGCAACATAACTGGTAAATAACCTGAATAACTGGTAAATATTCAAGATATGAGACAGTTGAATGTTGCAAGTTCCTCTTAATCAGTTGTAAAAAGAACAAATCTGTTTGTACCAATAGTGCTTGCACGAGGCCCAATGATATTCACAGGAAGTAGATCCAAAACAAACTAAAACGATACACAACCCATTTTACTAAAGGTGAGAAATGTGTGCGAACGGCACATGGACAGACAGACAGACAGACAGACGTAAAATGCATGCACTCCTACATCAACTGTATCTGAGAATTGTATGAGTCAGTTCAAGAAAAAATAAACTAATGTTAACATACAGTGGTGGAAGCTCTCTTCTTAAGAAAAAATAGTGTAAGATTCTGTTACAAGTAAAAGTCCTGATTGTCAGGCCGAGCTCGTAGGAGGACGCAGACGCAGCGGGGTCAGGGAGAAGGTCTTTATTTAATTCACAATACAAAATCAAAATCACTCCAACGGAGGAAAAGTACAACTCAAAACTCACGTAGGCTGAGGATCCCTCTGAACCGAGGCACATAACATGGAAACAAAACTGTGGCGGCTGCGTGGCTATGAGATTGGCTTGGGTAGTCTCGACCATGGACAAAAGACACTTCGGCACTTGACAAGGGAAACAACATGGCTTATAACTACTTGACACAAAAACACAGGTGGAACACATTGTGAATCAGGTGACACACGAGGCAGGGGGAGGAGCCACTGTCACCAGTGTGACACTGATTTCAGATGGTACTCAAATAGAAGTACAAAAGTATATCATCAAAATATACTTTTAGAACCAAAAGTATTCATTACGCAGAATAATACATATTATTGTATTATAATTATTAATGTGTGAATGGTTGGTAAAGGTGGAGCTCATTTTATTTTATTTATATACTGCTGGGTAGTAATATATGATAATGCATCATTAGTTGGTTTTGTTTTAATAATCTGAATATGTGAAGTAACTACAGCTAACCCTCTCAGATGTAGTGAAGGGAGCATCAAATGGAACTTTAGGTACTTAAGTTAACGTAACTGTTAACATAAATACATTTAATAACTGTTTTCCAACTCTTGTGAAGTATTCTGTTTCTACTCAATAATTAATATTTTTTGCATGACAATTCATCATTAATTTGGAAAGTAAAACATTTTTTGTGGAACACTCTTTTTTTAAGGATTAATTCAATTCAATTCAATTCAGTTTATTTTGTATAGCCCAAAATCACAAATACAAATTTGCCTCTAAGGGCTTCACAATCTGTACACATACGACATCCCTGTCCCGGAACCTCACATCGGATCAGGAAAAACTCCCTCTAGAAAACAAGGGGAAGAAACCTGAGGGAGAGCAACAGAGGAGGATCCCTCCCCCCGGATGGACAGAAGCAATAGATGTCATGTGTACAGAATCAGCATAACAGAGTTACAGCACATTCAATGGATGTCACAGAAATTATTCATGAGTAGTAGGCATGGCCACGGCCCAGATGACTATGATCCATGGCAGCAGACGGAGGTAAAGATGAAGGGCATCAGCAGGGCCGCCATGGAAGGGAACAGGACCGGCTTCAGACAGCCACGATCCATGGACGCTTGAGGAGAGGAAGCACAGAGGCTCCCGAGAGGAAGTAGAGTTAGTAATGAGCATTAAAGAGACATTCATTAATTTATCTAGAAGTATAGAGAGGAGAAAAATGAGAGGGAGAAGAAGATATAAATCCCTCGGTGTTAAGACATTAAGACATTCTGTGAATGTCAGAGTGCATAGAAAAGCATCAAAGTAGAGCTTGTTCATAAAAAATAAATTCCGATAGTTAGGGTTAGACCCTAAGCCCACAATGTTCCTAAAATCCTGCATTTAAATTCAAGCCTACAGCTCACTATCAAAAACACACAACCTGTACACACCAGCAGGACCAACAGGTTGAGAACACGGTCGCTCGGTCCTGAACAACCAAAGGATCGCCTCAGAGAGGGTTCCTCACAGGTGGAGGCCTCCATTGCATGACATGCTGCCCCACCTGAGCCCACATGATGCTGACCACCTGGACGAAGCCTCGGAATAACACGCCGCTTTACGGCCACACATTCCTGCATGTGGATCATTTTAGATGGCAGAGCATAACAGGAACTGAATCACACGGTGTGTTTAGACGCAGCAACTCAACCCCCACCAGTGTTGCCGTATACCGTCATTTGCATAAACATGAGTAATTTATGAATAATAAATGCCCTTGCATTCAGCGGGAGCCGTTAATTTGCATATCACCACAGCTACAGTTTTATTTCCTTAGTGCGGTGTTATCATGAAGTCCTTCAAGCCTGCATGAACCAGAATCAAAGAAGTAATGCTTTAACAGGTATGTGCTGAGGACTGTTTTATTATCTTAATCTCTTTCTCTACGGGCGGAAACGATTTTAGCTCGAATGTCTGAGCTCCGTCTGTGATTTGCGTGTAACGCGCTGCATACGTGTGCCAGTCTTACATCTGCAGCTCTCCATCGCGGGGTCTTGCCCTGCAGATTGCATAAACATGAAGCGCCGATGCATTATTGATGAGACCATTGCAACGTTTACTGTATGTGCGCCCGCGTGTGCGCGCACTGATAAGGCGTATAATGTTTGCGAGCGTGCGCGAGTGACTGTGTGCATGTACGTCTGTGTTGTCAGTATAACCAAACACCTTTCCTTCTGTATATCTCGCATCCGCAGTGGGGTATCTTAAAACGTGTTATTATTTTTTTTTTTACATTGGTGTTGAATTTTCTATTCATATTTTTGGCAGACTCAGTCAATGCAGTCTCTTTACTTAGGGAAGAACTATTTGGATGCTATTGACACAGAGGAAGCAAGTAAAGATGTGTGTGTGTGTGTGTGTGTGTGTGTGTGTGTGTGTGTGTGTGTGTGTGTGTGTGTGTGTGTGTGTGTGTGAGAGAGAGAGAGTCAGACATGTGTGTCTTTGACTAAAGGTTGTGCCTATATAATCTGACAGGCAGTGTTTTATGGGAAATCAGACTTATGTGATTTTGTGGCATCACCAGATCAGCTGAGTGATCTGCAGCCCCCCGATCATGTTAGTCTCACGCACACAGAGTCAAGTCTGTTATTTCTCAGCTGCATTTGGAAACCGTCCCAGGCATGGGGAAATTATCGCAATTCAAGGATACAAAGTCTGCCGTTGACCGACGAATTGATGCCGTGTGAAGCATCACCTTGGCTTTACACATCTTTCTTTTAACTATTCATGATAATGTTGTGGAGGAGGAGAAGAATCTTGAGGAGGATGATAATCCTCTTCCCATGGCCCAACTCCCCCCCGTCTCATCGCTAAAGTTACTTTTTTGTATGAAAGGAAATAATTTGGAAATAACCCTGACAATGATGCAAATGATTGCTCTGACCAATGAGCGTGCTTAATCTCTTTTCTCCCTTCTCTGATTGTTCCCCGTTTCTGCTGTAGCGTTCAATCCATTTCAGCTTCACACACCAACAAATGCAATTAAATCCTGATTCCAACTCCACATGTGCATATTAATTATTCTGCCCTCCATCAGCACCCGTCCTCGACCCCCACCCTCTCTCTCACACACACACTCACACACACGACACTGTGGTTGCTGTGGCAACCAGAGGTGGCAGTGCTGATGTCAGAGACTCTTTCAAGGACACTCATGCAGGGGCTGGGTCAGGTGATGTACGACTGCTGGGCATCGGCTAACGCCCAAGAACAAAATGGCCGTCGTCCCTCTTGTGTTTTTTGCCGCATGGGAGAATCTCTCTTTGAGCTTTAAACAAAAGAGGAAGTGCACCTGCGCTTGCCTGACTTTTTTGATATGTGTGATACGGACGTTGTGGAATATTCCCGGTGTAATTGGTTTGACCGAATCGCATCACAGGGCTGAGCTGCCTGAGCCGCTCCGAGATCCGCTGCCTGTCTGAGGAATTTAGAAAAGTGCCCGGCTATTTAAGTGCATTCTCATATGTGTGTGCCTTTGTGTTCGGATGTGTCCGTACATTGGTTTCCTCAGGTTGGCATTAAGCAGCCAAGGTTTTCTTTCTTCCCCCTTTCCCTTCCCCCCTCCCCTCCAGACATTCAACGCTCCCCCACCATCTCTCTCTCCCTCTAATTGAGCTTTGTGTCTACCTCCATCTCCATTCAAATCCACAGTCATTTGCATACCGCCGCCGCACGCCGGACAGCTCCCCAGCTGTACAGTACAGAACTAAATGAGGAACACAGACCCACTTTACGTGACGCGAATACTAAGCAACCAGGAAAGACATTTCCCTGTTTCCTGAAAATACAGCTACCTGAGAGATGAGGGGTGGAGAGGAAGGAGGGCGGTTGTATCAAATCAGTGCATTCAGAGCGAGACGGGCATTACCAGCCTGAAAGGAGACGCTGATGTGGAAGAACACTTTATTATTTCTAATAAAACAAGACATTGCAGAAGGTATCAAAAACTATAATTTGACATAAAAGTAGACATATGATATACAAAAGCCAGTTCTACATACATGTGTGTATTCAGACATAAATTCTTCTGGGATCCAATTTGACCGTAATTGTAGATTTGTTTTGATAACGCAAGCATGGATTTACCAATCTTTTTTTTTGGGGGGGGGGGGTACCAGTCTGACAAGATAATTTCTCCCGCTTGGCTTGAATATTGTTAGGTTTAATTTGTACCAGGCTGGCTTTGCTCTGGCGTCAGTCCTGCGGAGGCCTGACCCTAAGCTCTCACATCAGGATCAAGGAATGTAGGGGGCATTTTGCTTGAGTTCACCGAGACGCGTACTGATGTTGTATTTTTGATGCACTCCAACCACACTCAACAGAATATGTTAAGCACACCCTTAATGGGAACCTTAAACCTCCAAGGCCAATTTTCATTTCACATTGGTAGGGATTTGGGACATTTCCACACATTTCAGGATTCAATCAAAGCCATAGCTTCAGGGAGAGACATGCTCTTTACGGCAAATCCAACTGTCCTTGGTTTTTATGCATACAACTTTTTCCTCCACAGCAAGACCAGTGCGAATTGTGTGAAATTTAATGATCCATTTAACCTTACCTTGAAGACAAATGCAAACAGGCCAAAACATTTTGAGATTTGTTCCCTTAATGAGTTTGGATGGAAATGTTTTATTTATAAAACAAAGTAACGTGTTCATTTGTGAACGGTTGGCAGGATTTAAATCACTCGGGAGTGAAACACCCACATCGTGCTCCATCATCCTGAGCACCCTAGCTTTGAGTGAAATGCAGAGAAGGGCAGATAGAGGGATGTTAAAGTGCAGCCATTCTGGTGAGAATCCAATCCTTCACAGAACGAAGCTCCAACAAGTCCTCCAAACGACCCTTTACATCAACGTGCAATGTCCTCACCTTTCCAAACGGCGAGGCCGTTTGGGTGAAATGGGAGCACGTGTAGTGTGCTGGGAGTAATGGTCTGTTGGCACTTTTCCCCCAAAGAGCTGGAGTGTATTTGTGTATTTTAAAATGGACGTGTCCAGCTGCATATTGTGTTTTGCAATTATGTGGCATATTTGTTGTCCTATTAAACATATACATTTATTTATTTTTACTTATGTAATTTCACAATCGCAAAGGTAAAAGTGTGGCAGTAAATTAAATATTTCGGTTCTAATGAGGATGCATTCTTCTTTACAAAAATGGATCAAATAATAAAAAATGAAAGAAAATAAAAGACATATTTTTAATGGTTGTGTACATCACTAAAGTAAAGCTATCTATTGCGTGTGTGTGTGTGTGTGTGTGAGATTCATACATCCGTGTGAATTTGCTTGCATCTTAATCTAATTAAGAACTAGAACCCTGAATATAGATGCTGAATTATTTGAGAATGGGGGAGGGGAACGGTGTTTCATTAAGTCATGTTGCCCAGCAACCAAAATCATTTATTTCAGAACAAAAAAAAAAAGCCCTCTAAGATTTAATAATCAGGTCGTCTGCATTAATATGCAAAGGAGAATGCCAGGCTGCACCTGAAGGACAGAAAACATTAGGCAGGGTAATTTCTCGACTTACAGGTGAATAGCTGACCTTCTGCAGTGAGTGCCTGTCAAAGTCAGCACTCTACACTGCAAATCAGCCAAAATAAGCTTTTAAACTGCTCTTGCTAAAGCGAAAGTAAATACATTTAAATTGAATTTTTCTCATTTAAATCTTCTTTCAATTGATCGGGCTCAAGTGAGTTCAAACGCAGTCGTTACGAATTAAACACAATGTTCGTTTTCAATTTTCCAATCATACAGGTTCAAGGTTTGCATGCAAGGTTTATCAACCACAAATATTGACAAATAATAATAACAGATACAATTGCCAAATATACACACAAATAGTTTTTTTTTAAATAAATATAACTCATAACAGAGCTTTCATAAAAAAAAAACATGTTTTAAAAATCTGAACTAGCAGAAGAAGTACCTTCTGGCGCTCATCATCGCCTCTCTAATTGACAGTGTGAACGCTGGTGTTGGCTGTTGGAGTGCTGCTGCTATAATCACTGGCACCTTCCTCTCTTGTTTTCCTAATTGCCGCCATCCATTTTGTTAGAGAGCATTCTCGCATCAATCCCTGTTGCGGAGCTCTGAAGGCTTCCTGTGGACTTCCTGTGGACTTCAACAAAAAGCCTTGTCAGCTGGATCAGCCATTAGTCACCACTCTACATTGTCTCTGACAAACCTGATATTTAAAGTACACGTAATTCCAAAGCACCCTCTGTGCTCCACAAATTGCATGCGTTTTATCCTGGAAATGTCATAAACGTCCCATTGAACTTTTTTTTAGCCTTTGCTCAGTTGAATCTCATCTCATCAAATATATGAAGGAATAGAAAATATCTAAATAAATACATTTACTCGTCGACAAAGATTTATATTGTTGTTGTATGAGATAATGTACAATTTTTAAAAAGCAAACATAAGACCTACCTTTTTAGTTTGGCTTTTAAGCGAGCTTTATTTATTCATCATGCATTCTATTCTGTTTTGCTCATTGGTACATTTTAGTAAATTAAGTTAAAGATTTTTGATCTCATTCAAATCCTGCCAAATGTTTCCTCACTGTAAATTTATATTTAGATATTTATATTTTCCTCAGTTCCTGTTTTTATTTGTATGGAATGCTGTTATCGAATGTTCCATGAATTAGTAATTTATCTTTTTTTGTATTAAGTAAGTAGTATTGTGTGAAGCACAATAGTTGCATGAACAATTGTTAAAACATCCTAATAGTAATCTATTTATCTGAATTGAAGCTTTATATATATTTTGTGTGTGTAATATTTTTTGCTACAAAGCCCTGATTAAATAATGCCCCTTGTGGTTTTTGTGTGAGGAATATTAAACAGAGGCAAATATATAATTAATATGATAAAAAGACAAATTCATTCAGTTTTTTTCCTTTTACTAACTCTCCAAATATACTACCTTATACACATCACATTTTGAATGTTACAACTTTCATTTTCTCAGTTTCTTTGGAATCTAAAGATGTTAATTTACTGTTACACTAAACACACACACGCAATCATCACCTGTGTGGATGATGGGAATTACTCCATGGTATCACTAGATGGGGTAAGAGCATCATTTAAAAGGCTTGGAAACTGATCACAAACGCTGCCCCGCTGCACCTTTGCAAATAGTCATCTCTTAATAAAATTGCATTTAAATTCCTTTTGGATTTTCTATGAATCCAAGGTTTTGGAGAGGTCTGAACTTAAGTGTCCTGAGTAAAAAACCTTTTGACCACCTGCTCCAGAGGTTCAACACATCAAAAAAACATTGTCTGCTTAAATGTTCATATATGCATGAGGTGTAAGCAATACTTGTGTAAGTAATAAGTACCTAAATTCAAAGAAAAATATAACTTGTTTGTATTTAACACAATCATTTAATTTTAGTCCTTTTTTAATATATTCAGACTCTCAAATTTAGTTTCTCTGTGATTCGTGCACCCCCCTCACCTGCTTCATACATTGATTCCAGAGTAGCATATCATTAGCTCATGGTTGTGTTATGGCCCGTCCTGTCTCAGCTCCTCAGTGTGTCTGAATTGGGACGGGAAAGATAAAGGGAGAGCTTAGCGGCCAGAACCGCGAGGCTCTGTTGAGTTGACAAGTAGCTCCTTGATTAACCCATAGGCTGGTTGAGCGGACACACTGTGTTCTTTATTCATTTCCCTTGTCCTTTTCTTTCAGAAAGAGACCCAATAGGGCCCAGCAGGTGAATGTAAAGAAACGCGAGAGGACTCCCCTCTGATCAACCTTTTCAGACCCAGACAATGGGCCGTCCCACCTCTTGTACAGCTGCATTAAAACCCTGATTAAAGTTCTTCCTGTTAGCGACTGATTGAGGATGCAGAGCCAAAACCAACAAAAACCTGCACTGCTGAGGCCCGATAATGACTGGGCCCCTGCTACAAAGCACAGGCTTCAAATGATTAGTGGGGTTTTGTTTTCTTAGTAGGTGTGTGAGTGTGTGTGTGTGTGTAAGAGAGAGGTGAGGGAGGAGAGGTTGACAGATAGCTCTAATTAATCAACGGAATCCCCGAAAAAAACCAGAAAATCTTTCTTTCTGTCTTTCTTCCTTGTGTGTGTGTGTGTGTGTGTATATATATATATATATATATATATATATATATATATCAATATGTGAATTAAATTACAGATCACTATTTGAAGTGGTCAATGTGTTGTTTTGTAGCATTACGGGTAGCAAAAGAATAAAATGCTCTTCCCCATATATTTGAGGGAGTATTACAACTTTCACATGCTTATCATAATCACATTTTCAAGTGTGGATTTTTAAACACTCTTGTCATTGTTATGTAAACAGCCTTTTCTGAATGTTAATCCTTTTATGGAAGAACGTTAGGGAGACGCATGACGACATGGGAAATTACTTGTAGAGAAGACGCTGAGAAGACTTTAACAATATGCATGTGTGTGTTTGTGTCTAGAGAGAGAGAGGGGTTCTTCAAGAATCCATAAATATTGCATTTCTTTGTTTGACGGACGTGTGACACATTTTCATGTTTCCTCAACAAATTCCACTGTCATATTTTTCCTTTTGTCAGTCATCTTCCAAACAGCAGATCCTGACAATTATCCCAGAGAAACTCCTGATCAAAACCACCGTATTCTGTCTGCTGCTCAGCTCCATCACACGCACTGATTCTGCATCACTCTCATCTTCCTTTCACACAATCTTTATTTGATTCTAGCTCGGTATATTGCGCCACTCATCAGTTCAAATGCAAAAATTACATTTACAAAGTGTTTGTGTCATCTATATTTCACACATTTTGTAATGTCTATTTGTTGATGCACAGTGCAGTTATTACAGTGTTGCTGCAGAGTGATTGTCCCGAGGCTTCTGTCTGTGCTGTGACAAAGCAGCTAATTCACAGTTTCAACAGAGGAGGGCTTGAGCGTTTGCCTTAATATGGGCCGTTGTTAATGATGGATTAATCAGCAAAAGAAAAATGGTAAAAATGTCTTGGAAAAGTCTTACTAAAAATGTTGACGTGGTTCATCTTTTCAAGAATAGTCAGTGAGGTGGGAATTTGATTTCGAGAGCATATAGGAGCACTACAAAAATGTATTTACTGTTTAATATTTTAAATCAAGGCAGATTATGAGGGCACATCTTTACAAGTTAAGCTGTTCCCTACCAAAAAAATGAATAAATAAATAAATGCACACACTCAAAACTACAAGATAAATCTTTTTTATTCGGTCAATCCTTGAGTGTTTGAATAACAGCAGAGTGGAAAATAGAGAGAGGCAGGTAGAGGCGGGCACTGAGGAGGCCCTCAGGCTACAGTGAGGGTCTTGGGCAGATTGGCTTTGGGGCTCCAACGATCTTTACATCCCACACATTTATCAGAATAGGGTTAGCATACCACTGTGCCGACACTTATGCTGTGCCCTCCCGCAAACACGCACACACACACACACACACACGCACACATTTAGACCCAGACGTACGCCTACTCCCACTGTAAGCCTCGTAGCCTTTTTAACTTCTCCTCTGTGCACCTCTTCCTCCCACTCTATTGTTATTAGCCCCAGACAATCAGACTACCTGACTCCACCTTGCGGCATACATATGAGTCAGAACGACCTGCAGTCACTGCAGACCTGCAGTTCTCAGTGACTTTCAGGAGTATAATTGTTCCTTGTGTATGGTGTGCATTGCTTTGTTAATGCATAATCAAAGAAATGGTGTTTTGAAATATAATAGAATGTATAATACACTGAAAATATAAGAGATTCTTTTACCAATCACGCAATAACAAATATATCCAATATGGTGAGAAAGTACACAAATGTAATGTTTGTGAATACAGTTAAAGGTGTTTTTATGTCTTTTGTTCTTGTAATATACAGACATATACAGGCTATGAGTGGGATAAGAACAGAGGTCTGTTGATTAATCCAGCTTGGTTCATAGTCGGACTCTAACAATGTCCACGCCAAGTCCTCGCTGTTAAAAGCTGTGAAATGCTGTTTCTGTGTAGCGCTACTATCCTGTATTCACTGCTGATTTATTAAAGGTAGATCACGTTGTTACTGCTGCCTATAACTCTGCTTTTCATGTGGATTTGTTGAGGGTCAGAAATAAACGACCACAAGAACGTGCACGAGTGGCAAATGGAATCAATTTTGATGAAACTCATCTGTATTGTTGAAAAAGGTGCTCTCCGTATCTATTTTTATATGGATTTTTGTTGGTGTTGTCTCATGCTTGATTGTTTAAAAATACAGCAAAATTAGTACATTGTCCCACCAATGTGGAATCTAGATGGTGTGAAAACACTTTGATGGATGTATTTCTCCACTCGACAATAACCACAAAGACTGGCAGTCTCGACGCAACCCCTGTCCTCGGCTTCAACCCCTCAGCTTCCTCCTTGCCCCCCACCAACCCGCCCTCAACAAATCCCCGTCCTCTGCAGCACAAACAGCAGCGCGTTGTCACACACTCGACCCTCTGTGCCAGCACTGGGTCAGGGAGGCCGCCGGAGGGCTGTGTGTACCATCAAACACACATGTCAGGGGGGGGGGGACTGCCAGATTGTAAGTAACTCTTCACATCCAACCCTAAAATATCTCATAGTCCAACACTCCCCCTTCTCACACACACACAGGCACGGAGTGGCTCAATATCCTGATCTGTCTGATCCCGTTGGATGTGGATCAGTGCGGAGGCACTGACAACTGAAGCTCTGGCATGCCAACAAGTCTGGTGTGGATGAAGTGATGCTTTGAATTAAAAGTACTGCTGACGCTTAAGAGGAGCTAACCTGATTTGACCGGCTAACGTGATTTGAGTGGGCTCAGACGGAGATAGAGTGCTACGGTGTGTGGAGAGAAATGGACCTCCGCCAGCCGAATCTGCTTACTCAGTCGATAATGGAAGCAAATGCAGCTAAATGAACCCCGCGGTTCAGCATGGAGCTAATCTGAAATGTTAACAGCAGCCCTTGCATTGATGCTGTTCTAAGTTTTATCACTATGGCTATTTAATAGCTTCCGCTAAATGCTCTTGAGCATTACAAGCATTGAGTGTGGGGATCATTGACAAGCGCTCCCATTTCTTTTATTCACGTTCAGTAAATGAGAGAAATAAAATGTAATCCAAATGCAATCATGCCTGAGTGTGTTTTGTTTAATGGTTGGATTTCTGATCCCACTGAACATCTATGTTCATCTCCATTTCCGTATTTGGTTACCACTGCATATATTCACTCTTAAAAATATTTCTTTTCTTGCCCATACTGTGGCTAATTTTGTTGTGAGAAAAGCTATTGATGAAAGAGGCTGGGCTTCTGGGGTATTTTTCGGAGGTGAGAGTGTGTCAGAAATGGTGAGATACAGAGTGCAGAAGTGTTGATTGGGGAGAGGTGGGTGGAGGAAAGGATTTGACTATTAGGACGCCCATTTATATCTGTGTCAGCCTGCATTCTGTGTGGGTTTCTCCCACCAACTCTCCCGCTCTGTGGCATCACTGTTTGTGTAGGACAAACTGGGTCTTTTGCTTTGTATGTAAAGAAGGTGAGGTGCAGTGCTTCACCCCCAATCCTCAAAGAGCATTAATCATTGGTTTTCAAAGACACAGTCTCTCTGAGGAGCAGTCATTCACCCCAGAATGACGAGACACACATGAAAGCTACCAAAGGGAGGTTCAAGATAAGGTATAGCGAGCCATCCTGCAGGGAGAAGGGGGAGAGGACTTCCCCTCTCATTAAAGATCAACTGCTTGGCTCGCGCCTAACGAGAACTCCTTGAAAGCAAACAAACAAATACACAAGTATTCACTTGGAGGGAACCATAAAAGGGAGAAAATACTTTCCACAATAGACTATATTGCATATTGTCAAATCTGTACCTGCAATAAAGTCTCTGACGTCGTATTTGTCAGTATACGCTGTGGTTGTGCACTATCAATGTGAGGACAAAGGTCACAGGTAGTATCGGGGGGGGGGAGCAGACCAAAGCTGGGCCTTCTTCTGCTCTTCTCAGAAATGCCTCCACGATCTCCAAGTGTGAGACCTCAACCCCGAAGAGCAACCCTTGCTGGGCCTTTAATCCTGTCTAAAAGAAGCAGGAATATGGCTTCTCTGCTTCGTCTCTGGCCTTTGGGTCCTCCTACAGTTCCCAGTGTATGAGGGGATTAGCAAAGCAGGCCTCGTGCCCCCCCCGTTGTCTCAGTGTGGAGCTGACCTTGCAACCCTGTGGCCAGGTGGAGCTCCGTGATGGGTGGACACTCACGACACGACTGAATTAGCCTCTCTCTTCCTCTCTAAATGAGGTGTCCTGAAGGGCGCCAGGTAAGACAGGTCGCGAGGGGTCGACAAACCCCTGTGGTCTGACACAAAAAGAGGCAGAGGATCACCTGCCGCTTGCCAGATCAAATGAAGGCTTAAATAGGGGGCTCCTCTCTTGTCAAATCTCTCCCCATGAATACTCAGGATGGCCAGAGACTACTGTATAGCCTCCCCCAGTCTTGGCCTCCTGTAGAGCCGAGACCCTGTTGACTGCTAACACCTCTGTACTTCAGCCCAGGTCCCCTCGCAGTTACCATCAAGCTCTTAATTCCTACTCTCAGCCCATCACTAAGTACTGTGTGCATAATAGACCTATAATCAACCCCTGGCCAATGGAGCCTTTTCTCTCAGCGTGTCTGCACTCATGTTGAGCTCGCATGTTGAGTTGCAATGAGATGCTAATTAGACTTCATATCTACAGGGCTAATCTGTGTGTTCACATTCAGGTGCTTTTAATCCACTCCATAGCCGAGCAGTTTGCTAATGTGCAGGTAGTATTACCATAGTGGTCAAGGGAAAAGGCAAAAGTGATCTCTTATGAAGAATTATGATGGAGACCTGTTTGAAGAGAGCCGTTCTGATATAACACGACGCAGTAATTATCTAAGCGCATGTGACCATTAGTGTGTTCTGTGGCCGTAAGGTTAATGGTCAGATTCTGTTCTCTCTACCAAATAACCTCATCAAACTGCACTGCATGACAGGGTAAGTGAGGGGTGTGGCGAGCTAGGTGCCCAACACAATGCCCCTTGTCAGTCAGCCTCATTCCTGGGGGTGAAGAGGAGCGAGGGAGGGTGCACAGAGGCAGCCACAGGCCATTGGGTCTCTGCGATTGGCCTTAATCCACCAGCTAATAAGTTCAGAGAGGGGCCATATGCTGCAGTGCAATGTGTGGGGAGGGGAGTGTTGCCTCATGTTACTTACACCAGGCCGGCGCTTTCTCAGGTACCGCCCTCCCACGGTCTGTTCCTTTGTACTGGGGGATCAGCCCTCTCCATGCTGTGAATGGTCCGAATTGATTAAACCCCACCGTATAATTGTCAGCAAATCCCAGCGAATCATTTCCCATCCATTTGAAAAGTACAATGTGCGTTTCTCTTTTTCTACCCGCCTCCTTTCTTCCTTACCCTCCCCACCCCTCAATGTCCTTCCCCTCCTGTTTTCTTCTCTTCTTTTTTTTTTCAAGGTCTCAGGTTTGTCCCTGCATGCCCATCTCGGTCCCCTGCATGAGAGAGAACGCAGAGGCAAGAGGAGAAGGAGGATAAGAGATGCAGGAGTGAGGAGGCATAGGGTATGCTTGGCTGGAGAGTTGGCCGTAGATGAAAGTAGGCAAAGGGAGACGTGTTTTAATCTGCGGCCCGGGCCAGAGAGTGGGGTGCTGATCTGAGCTGCCACCTGCCTGGGCACAGCCAGGGCTGAGTCTGGTCACAGCATCAGGTTGACACCATGGCCTTCAATGTTTTAAGGAGGCAGAACAAGTGAAAGAGGTATCGCTGTAATAATTGTAAGGTTCCTTATTTTCTTTTATGCTTTTTTTCTGGTCTTTCCTCCATTAAAAAAAAAAGATATCAGTTGTTTCAGCAAATGCCCTAAAACGGCGTTCGTTTATTGTTCCAGTTTAATTTGAAGAACTTAATGGATAACTTTATTAAAGGAGTGTTGACTTCTTAATGAAAAGTCATCTTTTACGTGAGAACGCCTTTTAGTACTCCAAAATATCCAGTTTGTATGCTTTTATGATAATACTTATTTACACGTTTTTGGATATAGATAGGATGGCAAAATTATTTTCTGCAACACTGACACAGACCATTCAAACGCTCTGACACTTCCTCTAATCAATCCCCCATTATAAGTACGTGTTTAACTCACTTTCATTGATGTAAGAGGTCCCTAAACAGAGGTTCAAGACTCCCTGACCTCAGTCATTTAACCCTTGACCTCAGCTACTGGCTGAGAGCACGTCCCAAACTCAGGATCCAGTTTATTTCAGTTGGCTTGTAGCTTCAAATAAATGTATCAGTATCAAGTTGTGGAACCACATTTTGAGAGTAGATTTTGAAACTTGCAATGACATTTTTCTTTTACATAACATAATCATCCCGGACAAAAAAACTGGATGACTTTGAACTAAATTTGAATATAAAAATATCTGGGGTTTTTTAACGGCTGTTTGATGGACAGACCTGTTTAAAAAGGTGCTCATACCATTATTTCAGTGTCATAGGCAGCAAAATGCCCCTCGTCATAATGGAGCGTCCCTTGGAGACCCTCTTTACATATGGGGTCATCTGGGCCTGCATACAAGCAATCCCCGTCACGAATCTCGTAACTTGACATTGATCTTCAACTTTGACGCTTGGCTTTCATTACTGCCTGAAGGGCGTTGTTTGTGAGAGTGATCTTCATGTAAAGGGCTCATAAATGATTGCAGGCCATGCAGGCAGATTTATGATTATGGGATGTTACAAGGAGACGTGTGCCAATGCAGCATCTCATCTGTACTCTTATAAATAGCAGTCGTTTGAGTTTGGGGTTTGTATGCGGTCATGGTGGCGGTGTTGATAGCGATGATGATGATGATGATGATGCGAAGGAGGAGGAGATGGAAAAATATGAGGCTGGGATCAGGAAAGGCAGCACGTAAGCTGTTACGCAATACGTTGTGGATATGATGCTTTTGGACGGATAATAGAGCTCAGCTGAGTCTGTGCTCATTCATATGAAAACTACCTCAAAACACATTAACATGCTAATCTGGATGTAGCTCGTGGTCAGGAAATGTTCACCTCTGGCCCCTTATTTCCATGCTGAATAGTTAACCTTGAGATCAACGCTGGAAAATGCTATCCTCAAAGACTGTCCCTATAAAGACCCCGTCTAGAGAGTTAATTATCGTTTCCCACTCACAGTTCTGCATTGTTAATTACTTCCCGTGCATATTTTCTCTGCTTTTCAAAGCATAATGCTTTCTATCATGGGGCTTCATCTAGACAGGTGTTGCACTGGGAATCCAATGACTACAATGTGGTCTTATTCTTCCTCTGCATTACACCTCAATGTATTTGCGTGGCTTTTTGTTCATAATTCCGAACGCAAGGCCAGTAGCTCATCACGCCAAGGGTCATTAAACCTTCACTTGTCGAGCCTGAGTCCTTAATGATGTCCGCTAACTAGCACAGGAATCCTTCAGCAAGAATCTCCTGGGAATGAGGTCGTGGTGTTTGGTTCATGACCTCTGACCTCCGGTGACCATAGTGGTCTGACCCACTCATGTGCTCTTGTACCACTGAGATCTTGTCAAGGGTCTTGAGCAAACAGATTAGGCCCATTGTTTGTAAATAGGGTGACCAGCTGCATTTTATGTGACCCGTGAAGAAGAAAACGGACACATGGCCCAGTTTTATTGGGAGCTCAACTGGTTGTCCAAGTCTTTTAAAGGCATCTCGATACATGTATATATTTTTCTTCTATTGTGCAATTTTCAACACATAGTTTGAACAAAACCTCCTTGTTATAAAAACCAGAGAGCTTACAAATATTTTGAGGTCAAACTCAATTAAAATTCAAAATAACCTTACAATTAAACAATATTTAATATTTTACACAAATCAATAAAAATAAAGCAGCTCAAACTGTACTGTAACCAAAAAAGACTCACCAATTATACATTAAGCAAAAACAGTCAAAGCCAAGTCTAGCCATGTCTAGGATAAAGTCACGTGTTGCTTAATGCCTATCATTCCCTCGTTAACCCCCTGCTCCACAACTAATTGCTCCCTTCCCATTGCAGAAGACCCACCCTACCTGTGTCCACTCAGTCGTGCAAACCCCCCCTTGACCCTGTGGAGGGAGCGGCGTGGATGGACATATCCTCATTTGAGCTGCATCTCCAATATGGAGAGAGACACTGCCCGAAAGGTCAGAGGTTAAATGACCAGGACTGTTTACAAGGCTGTGGGGATTTCAAACAGCAGATGCTTGTCCAGTCTTTGTCCTCACCCTGTTAATGACTCCATTAAAGTCAGACAGCATAGAGAGACAGAGTATTTAAGCCATTATTGGTAAAAAAAAGTATGAATATTTAATTACAGAATAATAAAGACAAAATAATTCATACAAATGATAAAGTTAATTCATTGGGGATTTAAGCATTGCAATATATGAAAATGCAAGAAAAATATATAAGTATACTCTAATTAATAAGCAGCTAGCAGTCCAAACCCAAAACTTCCACACCTTGGGTTCTATACATCTTCTCAACTAGGTTATGAATCTGATTAACACAGGGTTTGCTTTTGTTCGGGCACCCTGTGTTTACATAAAGAGGCCCAGTGGGACCAGCCCTGCAGGTCAAAGGGTCGAACCTCGGTTGTCAGAGAGCCTTGTGACATTTCTTTCCCACGTTTCCCGGCTCCTATTGTCCGCGGTGAGGAGCCCCCGTTAACGTTTGGCCCTGGGAGGTAGTGTGGCGTGAGAGGGAGGCCTATGGCCCTCAGCGGGTCCCTGGGAAACGGGCGTAACCAGGCGGGGCTGAGGCGAGCGGGGACAGCATGGGGTCATTTTCCGGCTTGCTGCCCCTCTATAGGGCTTTGGAGCAAAGTATTGGCCCCTGGAGGAGTGCTGGTGTGGAAGACAGTACAAAGGGCTTTGTCTGTGTGTGTGTGTGTGTGTGTGTGTGTGTGTGTGTGTGTGTGTGTGTGTGTGTGTGTGTGTGTGTGTGTGTGTGTGTGTGTTAGAGAGAAAGATGTGGAACTGACTACACACATCAGCAGTTTTGTGTGAGTATCAAAATGTTTATTTTACATGTTAGCTATAAATCTTGGTCTGCGGTTTTACAAATAGCTAATTGTAATAATGTGTATGGAAATCAAATAATGTCATGGTGATTTTAGCCGGGCAACGGCAGCAACCAGTAAAGAACTCACCAAATATGGGATGATGATTCAATAATGATTAAAGCTGCCTTTGACGAGTGGTCAGGATTGTCACATAACTACTTATTTTAAGATGAATAACACTAATCATAATGTAAGTAGAAAGTCAAATATTTATATTTTGAATAATAAATTGGACATTTGGTATGTGAGAACTCATTTCAGAGGTGTTCAAATATTTGAATTGTGACACAATGACGGTATCCTAAATGTACATTTCTACATTTCTCACAGATACTGACTATAGTTCAACTCTTTGGATTTTACCATTCAAATAAGAAAATGTCAGCATGTCAAGACAAAATACTTGTACAATAGTCTGATTATTATTAATTTACAAGCCTACTTTGTAGTAGTTACATTTCATAATTCTGCCATATATTTATTCATATCACAGCATGCTCTTGCAATATTAGCACACATATTCCTTCTTCCTGACACACTTCCTCAATAAGTAGATATGCATTTACATTTCGCCTCTTGTAGTCCTGGGATTGCATTTGAAGCTAACACACTGAGCCATTGAATAATAAATAGACATCAGCAAAATTAATAAATAAAACATATCATCCTGCCATTACCACCTTTTCTCTGTCTACATGCCAGAACAATATATAACCAACGTTGCTACTTATAAAAAGGTCATTCAGCCTTCTTGCATCTTCAGGGTCTCTGTTGGAGTTTGGTTGTGCTGTGAAACGACACGTACAGTAACGTGTGACTGGAGCTTTGTTGATCTGAGAGGGGTGGGTGCTCGCCAGCTTTGAAAGATGATGGTAGAGAAAGACCCATTCACCCAACACACACACACACACTGGTCCACCAACCAGTCTGTGGTACAGTGCTCTCCTCCTGGTGCAGCTTGCATTTGTGGTGACAAATGGAAGACAATGTGTGTTATGCATTTCAATTCAAAATTAAATAAAACATGTCTAATCACACCCTTTAAGATCACATTCCCGGTGATATTGTCCATCTATTGAACAATATGTGCAATATTGTGCAATGTGTGTGTGTGGAGCCACAGTCGTTGTTGTTCTGTCAACGATGCTGGATCCGTATTGTGCTACATTTTAAGCCCGTCCCACTTTTTTAGCTTTCCCTTCAAATGTAAGGGATTTGATCTTAATCCCTCTTGTTACTGTACACCGCTCAAATATTGCGTTTCACTGGGAAGATACTCCGAGTACAGAAGCTAAAAATCCTCTACCTTCCCCCGCCCATCTTTAAATGTTTAGAGGTCATCCCTTGGGAATGTGATGAATATCCAACTGCAAGACAATCATCTGCGATACATCCTGATATCTGTGTAACCGAAGAAGAAAAAATACCTGCAAAAAGTAGGGAGTATGTATGTTTTCACTGCATTGGTGTCAGTTTCACAATATTTGACAACTGACATGAAACAATGTACAACAAAGTGCACGCAGCCTGAGCTCAGGCTCTCAGTAATCTTTCCAATCTGAATTGTAAACTTCCTCATACGGCTTTCAAAGTGAAAACAACAATATGCATGCCTTCTTTTAAAATCTGCTTTGTTCAAAAATGGTGTGGTGGAAGGCCCAAATACAAACATGATGTTTTCATACAAATGAAGTCCAGAGGCTGGTTTGGTTTCACTACAGGATGTGGTGAGTGGTTGATAACCATTCAGAGTTAGAAATCAGCCTGAATGGCAGTAAATCTAGAGAGCGCAATACCCAGAAGATCCACTTTAATAAACATACAACGGGCTAGATTAGTTCATACACACTACTTAAGCGTTTGAATGAATCTTTATGAACTTTCACCGTCCGACCGTCACTGTGGTAACATGTGATAACATGAAAATAAAAACGGGAGTGATGTGTTGTTCATGGGATCCAACGTTGGACTCTCCTCGAGTTCTGTTATTAGCCTCTCGCTAACTAGTTTATTTTCAGCCATCCCAATATGGCACTCCTGCGTGCATTAATAATAATAATCAATATTTGGCACCGCTGTATCAATAACAAGTCACAAAAGGAAGTATTGCAACATATTCCTGTTCCAATATTGTGTCCCATCCTTATTGCTGAATCCACACATGTGAACTTTGATTTGTTTTCCTTTCTTTAAGGAATCATTTTATGTTTTCCTGTTTATCATCATTTCTTACTTATATCTTCATCATGTAGCCTGGTCATAAATGATGGAACAGGTTTTTTTTTCAACACAAAGTAAAGATAAAGCCACAATCTGCTCAAGGCAAAAACAAAAAAACACATTGGAGAGATGGACATTTTTACACATGGAGTTAGTTTGGCCCTAATAGACCATGCCAGCTCGTGGATGCTACATATGAAAGTATAAATACGATGTCTATTCCTCCCATTGTAAGTTTACCTGCTGAACGTTTTACCAGCAGCATAGAACTACCCTGATCGAATCTCTCCACTTACAAATCGCAGACAAAACATTGCAATCTAGCCGCTGATTGCAGCTATTTTCTTGCTTTTCCCATAAGCAGATTTGTTTCCTGGCCCTTACTAATTGAGTTTATCAGGTAGTGAACAATGAAATGGGGATTCTTTATCAGGTGTTAAGCAACAGCATAAAATATTCTGGAAAAGGTCACAGCTTTTTACAAAACTCAAAACCAAACTTTGTTTCAATTTCATTCCGCGAAGAGGGCGCAAGACCTTTGGAGCTGGAAAAAAAAGAAGTGTTGGATGCTTTGGATGCAGTACAGCATTTCCACACATCTCTTGTCGAATAGCCCTGACGCGTGGGAGGCTGCCATTTTATTTTCAAATGTATTTATTCATGGATCTGACATTTTAAACAACCTCTGCATGCCTGTAGAGTCACAAAGCAAGCTAATTTGCTATCATATTCCATAGATTTAAGGCTCTATCACGTTCCATAGGCTGTAAGATATGAGGACTATTCAGTTGCTTCGCCTCCTGCACTCCCCGAGCCTGAGCTTGAACTTGGGATTCCAGGCATAGATTTATATGCATGCCTCTCCTTTGATGACAGGGTAAACATTCACACAGACAGTCAAGGTGCCCCCGTCATTACCCATGTGCTGTGTGTTTGCCCACCAGTTAAATTCTTAGGGGGATTGTTTGGTGAGATGAATGGGGCCAAAGTGCTGAAGGACGTATTTGAGTTCAACAAACAAATCCTCCCGTGATTGGCTCAGCAACAGCTCGGTCCAGTGGGCAAGTTAGCAGCAAGGAGGTGAGAGGTGGAAAGAGGAGCCGTTGTAGGGTTTCGCCTGTCAATTAAGGCTGCTGTGAATGGCCGGGAGGTGGAGAGCGCTCGGCTGCGCTCGCCATCTCTCTGGTCCTGTTGGATCTGCGGAGATAGCTGAGGTGTCGTTCACCTCAAATAGGAAAAACCTTGTCAATATTCGACTATTTAATAACCCTGAATGTGGAGCTCACGGTGCCTTTTGAAGACTGTGGGGTCTGCATTTCCCTTTGATGTACTTTCATTGTCAGACTCCCTATCTGAAATCTTCGAAGATGGAATTGGTGACATTTTCTCTTTTTTCATTCATTCAATCCAACCTCAAAGGTTTCCATCAGTCTTTCTCTAGTCCAAGATGCTTTGTTGTAAAGGGGGGTGGGGCATTTAAGTTGGCTGTAGTTCCCCACTAGGATTTCTATCACTGTGTAATGGAACACCAGGAGATTTTGGCAAGGACGTTACTGACGAAATATATACTTTTTGATGTGTCTTGCCTACTAACAACAGTAACATAGAGCTCAGCGTCCAGATTGCTCCAATTTAGTTCCTTTTTCCAAAAGCCAGAAACACAGATAGAAAGCACATTGGAAACACTTGTGTACTCGCTTCAACTGATTTATAGCATGCTAGACCAACACATAGTTTACATTACACACGTGATGCCTCAATCCCAGGATCCTCACTGACTGTGATATCATAGATCTACCATTAATGGGAATGGATTATATTATTATATGCATCATCTTTTTCTGGGATTACAGACTCAAAACGCACCTGAAGCTACAGTACCAACCAAAATATGCATACAATAATAGGGAAAGAAAAATAGTCTGTTAGAAAAATGTAAAGTGCATTGATTATAAACCTGAAAGTCACAATTTAAAAAATAGCTGATTGAAAAGCTTTTACAGATTGTGTCAATATATCACTTACTAGCACCAGCAGCAGAAAAAAGGTAAACTCAGCCTGTGTCCTCTAATGTCAGTCAAGGTTGTCAGTTTTCCTCCATAGGTTGTGTCACTTAGGCTTTGCCCTTTATTCCCATAAAAGCTTTTTCCTGAATCGTATGGAAGAGCTCAGCTCAATTTTCGATAGAGGTCTTCAATTTCTGTTGGTGTAGCTTCAAGCTTTTCATTCAAAGAAAGCCAACTCTGTTTAGGTTCATGTAGCAACCAAATCATCTTTGCTATAAATTAGTAGACTTTGCTTGATATTTTCTCTTAATACATATATATATATATTTGTATTGTGTTGATAACTGAAGATTTTTGAGTCAAAGATTCCCTGATCCCCACTTTTTAGTTTTTTGGCCAAGAGGCTGACTTCAATGAATTCCCCAATGCAAGTTGTATTTATGGTACATTTGCTATGTCATTTTAATGTATACAATGCATACAATAAACGCAGAGCGCATTACTGAAGAATAAATCAGCAAAAGTATTATTTGCAGAATTTATTTGAAAATTACATATTAAGATGGGACTGCTGCAGCAGTCACTTTATTCACCAGTTAAACTTTATATTGTATAATGTAAGCTTAATAGGAGTGTTTTATTTGCAGTACATTTCACTTTATTAGATGTGGTGTGTAAACTAGATTTTGTAACAATATAGATCCTTGTAGCTATAAAATATGAATGCAAATTAAGTGTAGGTTCATAGACCATCAGAGTTTGGCAATCATAATCCCTTTTTCACTTTTTATTTGAATTCCCTTTTACATTTACTTCAGCTCCATGATAGCATCCCCTCCTTGACCTTTCTCTTCAAAATATTCAGTAAACATATAAAACATGGGATGCTAAGAACACCTGAACAAGTCAAAGTGGAGCCCTGAGCCAAGGCAGTTATGATATTCAGTCTATGCAGTGCTAGTTCAAACAGAGTCCCTGTGAAATGAAAATTGTGGACTTTGCTCGCTGTAAATCTTTCAAGGTCTGTCTTGAGGAGGACATAACTATAGAGCCAACACTCCAGAGCGCGCAGCTGTAATGTCTAACAACTTCCTCCATCTCTCCTTCTCATATTCAGCTAATTTGAGTCTTCCCGTCTCTCTGTGGCGCTGTGTGCTCTATACATCTTCACCCACCATTCCCTCACATTTTCACTCTGTGCACTCTTACTCTGGAGGACCTATACACTGACAGATAAGAGGAAATGAAGTCTCGTCTGCACAATTTGAATCACTGCTTTGAAGCCGAATGTGAAATAGCGGCTCCGCTCCTCTCTGCTCCTCTCTGGCTGGTAAAATAAGGGCCCTCTCGTTAAAAGCACTTTACCTGTGCTCCCTCTATGGATCATTGCTCTCATTAAACAGATTTGGGGTTACCTTCAAATCACAATTACTCCTAGCACTAACTGTTACATGGGCACGAGGGTTGAGAGAGTAAGAGAAATGTTTCTGACATTTCTTTTTATATCTCTCTTTGAGCTTGGAGGAGAACACATCAAAAGGTGTGAGGTGGAGCATAAACTAAGATCAACCTGAATGGGGATTGATTTCAAAGATGTGAGATGTGAAATCACAGCCACATTTTTTTAACTATATGATCGATTTGTTATATTATGGTCGGCTGGGAACAGCACTTATGGTCATGTGTTAAACATATTTAACAGTATTTTGGCTCCAGACTGTAACTGGAGCACATTCTTGCCCTTATGTGACCTTCCCTAACTTACCGAGTTCTTCAATATGCAACACACATCATTGTGTGTCTGTGTGAGTTTGTGTGTTTGTCTGGGGAGTGCTGTGTATGTACCAGACTGTCGAGAACACCCCCTGGGTCTTACTGCACAATGCCAAAATGAGTGCAGGAAAGATACTTTCATCTGCTAACCACAGATATCCTGCTGTGTGTGTGTGTGTGTGTGTGTGTGTGTGTGTGTGTGTGTGTGTGTGTGTGTTTGAGGGCATATGTGCATGTGTTTGTGTGTGTCTGTAGTGTTTATCTGAATGGTAAACGGGGAAATATGTCACCTTAGGCTCTGCAACACAGAGGAGAAACATACTTTTTTTTTGCATTGCGGATGCAGTAACTGTTCTTAATTTGACACTTGATCATATATATTTAACAATATTCAAATGCCTGTGAACACTTTGCCTCAACTGCTCCTCAGATAAAGATACACATCTTTAAAACACATTGCTTCCTCTGTGAGTAACCTGCTGACTGCCTCAGGAAAAGAGAACAATATTAAGTTCATAAATGACCAAAATAAACCAGATTGTGGATTTCCTCAGAAAAACAGAATATACAGTAAGCACAACATTTTGCATTCTGTGTGTATTTGTGAGCATGCATGGGGTTGCACCTCACTGCTACGATGTTGCATGTGTTTGAGTGTGTGGTTTCACCGTATGTGTGGGGGCCTCTCCTGGTGACTGCCTAGGGCAATAGCACAGGATGTAATCCCGTGTATGCCTCCAGTCTCTTAGCTGCCTGCGTAGATGTGGAGGACCGTTTTAGCCCCTGCAGTGTGCCGTAGGGCACGAGGGCTCACCCTCCTGTACTGCTAACAGACAGCCGCTGCCTGGTGCAGTTTCAACACAGTTTCCTCCAAGCTTTCACCATTTGAGTGTGACTCTTTCTACACTCTACTTGTGTGGCACAGCTAGATTTGCAGCAATGAGAGACGGCTGAAGGAGGGGTAAATTGACTTGCCATTATATTAGAGTACGCACACTTTCACGAATTTGTATCCATGTCTGGAGGTGAAGAGCTCTCTCTCGCTTGAAAATCAAATCATCTACTTAATGTACAGCCGTATCTTGATTGGCACTTGGTGAGAACTATCGGAAGTAAAACATGCTTACAGTAGAGCCAAATGTCATCTGTTGTTTGAAGACGGAGTGAAGACAATCCTTAGTGCTCAATTCAGGCTCCATGACAGGCAATCACAATTCATTTGACAAATGAATTCAAGGAAACGGTCTGACATGAATAGCTTTATTCAGTCGGTGTATAGATAGAAATCCTATCACTTAGAATAAACATCAAGGGAAGTTATCCAAGCTTTTTTTGTGTTCTTAAAATAGTTGAAGCAGATTTTCTGGTGAAACATAAGCTACACAGCATGATTGGTAGGAAAAATGTGCCTGTTATTTCGGCCTAAATTACAAAGCTGTGCTGCATCAGTGGTAGAAGCCCATCGTCTGACACTCAGTAGGTCTGCCCTATGCACATTCTGCTGTTGGGTATTGATACTCCACCTTTTGGAAGTAGCAAATCGTATGTGAGCACACTAATCTGGGTCTTGCATCTCTTATGATTTCGGAATTATGTAAAAAATAAAATATCTTGGAATTTAAATATGCTCAGCAAAACTATATTACACATCATTGTTTTGAACAGGGATTGATTGTATAGCAGAAATGCCTTCACTCTTTTAAATGATCGATATTATATAATCACCCACCGCTGTCAAGATGTTGAATTGATATAATTGCAAAATTGTATCCGCTTGTTATTGTCACAGATGCTTTTACCATTTGCTGTGAAACCTGTCATAGCCTGTTTCCTTTCTGTCGGTGTCCTTATCCTTTCAACTGGTTTATTATTACCATGGCCTGACCTCCTGTGGTGTATCTTGAGAGTTCTGATGAGGTTCTCGAGGAAGGTTGGAGGAGTCACAGGTGGTCTTGATGATAACTATCCATCCACCCTCTTCCATCTCACCACGGTGCAAGTCTCTGCCACTGATCTCATCTCTGATACAACAGAACACAGCAGAAAGTTAGATCAATAGGTGTCATAATCGATAGGTCAGAATGTGGAGTCACTGAAAGGTCAGCGCCAATCGATTCCCTCGTTATTGCACTGCAACCCCTCTGCTGTTGCGTGTTGGTCATTAATATGAAACCCTGCTGGATGCCAGCACCCCTGCCTGCTTTTAGTAACACCAACTAATCCTAATTATTAGTGCCGCTCTGGCTGGAGGGGCAGACGACGACATTTTCTTCATCTGAGTGTGATGTGTTATGTTATGATATCTGCCTGGCTCTCAAACCCCTGACCTGTCTCTCTGTGAGACAGTTCCTCGTTAGGAGAAAGTCAGCCCGCCCCCTGCTGCATGTAGCCGCTACCATACAACCATCATTACTGAGTGACAGTGCTGTGTGTGGCTGCCACGCTGCAAGGTTCTTGGACCAGCATTCTTGAGCTCCAGGAGGCTATCCTGCAGCAGTATGGGGTCCAGGTTATGGATCTTACACCACTCAACAGCCCACAGCAAACCTGGTCCACCATAAGGCTTAACAAGACCTCCACGTGAGTTCTCAGTTCACCTGGTTGAGCTGAATCTGATTTTCACCTCTTTCTAGACTGGTGTGAAGCTATGGTGGAGTTTTGACTTGCTTGAGAAATGCAGTTTCCCTTGGAGTGACCAGTTTATGTGAAGTATGGTGTCTCGTGGAATGCAAGACATGAGTGATAGAGAAGAGACTAGTCTCCCAAATATCCCTACATACTTACATCAGGGAATCTTACAACATACCAAAGAAGAGACAATTATATCCCCAACAATTTGAACAAATTGAAAAACTGGATACCGACATGCATGTTCAGTGCTGAAAAAAGAAATCAGGCCAGTGCTGTGGCGAAGCAACTACACGGCTCTCTTTTGACCCTCTAAACCCGTTTTGTCCAGTACTTCTTCCCTGAAATGGCATTAGCATACATCTCCAGCCCATAGAGGTAATGATGGCATGAAATTATGGTTGCCTCAGCAGACCTTATTCCCCTCTCTGTTCTCCCTCCCTCTGGGTCCAAGGCCTCAGCCTTCGACTAAGACCATATCCCACGCCTTCTTTCTCTCCTTCCTCTCCCTCTATTTTCCTTTGCCTCCTAGTTCCATTCAAAGGGAATGTGTAACTGAATTTGAAATTGAGTGCCCTTCTTTCAAGGACCACAGCTAATGCCTTGAAATCCAGGCTGGATGGGGGGAGACCCTGATGGGCGAGGCCTGGAGATGATAGCCACCCTGTACGTCAGGTGTAAGGCTGTCCAGATCTCTTACCGCTGAGAAGGGTAAAGGTGTTACTATAGGTGTGAGAAATAAGGACAAGCCTTTATAGCATGAATACCCTTCTCATGGGTCACCTGGGGCTGCTATTGTGAACCTGAAATAGTATGCCTGATGTGATCTGGATTTATGTGCAAAGAAAAGACAGACACCAGCCAGGCCTCCCCGTTTGCATACATGTATTAAGAGCTATAGTGAAAAAAGAGAAGCCCATAAGGGTTTGGAGAGAGATAGGAGGTGACAATTAGATTGAGATGGAAGAAAGTACACTGGAGTGGGTCAGAGAGAGTTAAGGAAGGATGGAGTAGAGAGAGATGGAGAAGAGAGCCAAAGACATGGAAAGGAGGTCTGGCCCATAGAAACAGGTATACTTGACAGTTTGCGGTCCAGGGATCATCCGAGAGACGCCGCATGTGTGCAATGATGAAAGGAATCGAGAGCTTTGCGTCCCAGGGTTTCCTACGTTTCTCCCTATAATCAAGGGCCCTGAGGAGAGGACCTTGCAGCCTATGGGCCCCTGGCTGCTGCGAGCCAATGTCATGCTAATGAAAGTGGCTCAGGGTGTGAATGGAGAGGCTAGCTTGTTACCAGCGTGCTAATTAATGCATATGGCAGGGGTGTGCGTGTGAGTGAGGGTTTTATGCATTTTAATGAGGTTTGTGTGGGTGTGCCTGTCGGGTTGACAGGGATTTGAGGCATGGAGTGAGACGGATGTGCAACCAGGTTTAAAAATGGGGGCTGAAGAGTGCAGAACGCAGCAGAGGCATCTTGGAGGAGTGTAGGAATCATTTGTTAAATTTACCTTAAGTCGAGACTGACTTGAGAATGCCGCCAACATCGTCTTACTGCGCTATAATATGATGTTTATCATTTTAATCAGCTGCACAGTTATAAAGCACACAAGGGCTACTGTAGACTGCATTGGCTATCAACTAAAAAAACATAAAGATTTTGTATATTTGTAAACTGTAAACTATAAAAAATATATTTTATTACTGCTAGTATTATTTATTAATTCATATAATCTAATGAACATCCTCTGCTGCAACCTGCACTGCCTCAATCATTGTGTGGTGGAAACAGTCCTGTTTGATTTCTCACGACTACATCACATTGTCTGTCACGTTCCAGACGACATGACAAGAAATCATCCTTGGAGATCTGGTCAGGGCCTCAGCCCAGACAACCCTTTCTGTCTACCCGCTGTTCTCAAGGCCCAGTAGATGAGGAACCTGTGGCCGGCCATAGGCACAGCATATGGCTCTAAGCGGCAGCATTGTTCTGAGTTGTTTGCATTAGACGAAGAAATGCTATTGTTGCACGTGTCACTTAGACAAGACGTAGGGGCGTGTTGTGTGTCAGGGCGAAGAGAAGCCATCAAAGTTCATGACCTTTTAATTTGCTGGTGACCTCTCCCACAGACCGCCGTACAGGCTCCACTCTGTGATTTGGGACTCTATCAATCTCATTGGTATTGACAAGGGATATGTTTGCTAGATTCAACTTGACTGATGTCCCCCAGGAGGAAAATCCATAAGTAGAGGTTTGTTATAATATGACAACATGTATGAAAAATGATTTTCACTATGGGGGCTGAGATACATTAGGTAAAATGCTGTGTGGTTCTGGCCTGTGAGAGAATTACTACAAGGCCGTATATGTTGCATTGTCATCTGTGAAGAATTTAAATAGTTTTCTAGAGCATCAATATGAATATCTCAGAGGATGTGACCCAGTACAGACATGATACACTCGTGAAATATGCTCTACTTTTTCCTTATTAATCAGTTTATGTACAATTCTGGAGTTTTAAGGTCAGGGGACTTATCTTTTGCACAAAGGCTCCCACAAAGTCAAATATTATTGAATGTAATATTAACAGCAAACAGATATGCATATCCATCAATTAGTTGCAACATCTTTCATGCGTTTCTGTAAATCTTCAAGACTGTAACTTCATGTGAAACACAATGCACTGAATGGCAGCAAACACTGTAGGTTGCCGTCTCTCTTCATGAGAACTACATACACTGGAGGTCCCCATGTTTTGTTCCACCAGTAGTGCTGCTCGCATCCCATCCTACCCCCAACCTTGTCCACCCTGTAAAGTGCCATTATAAAAATGTCAAGGGGTCCCTCTGTCTCGTCCTGCCTGTCAAAATCATGTGCCATTATGCAAATCAATGTGTGAACACACACTCAAAGATTTACATAGGCTACATGGGCCACAGGCAGTGCTGAATTCACATGATTACAGGATTAATCCAAGAGATAGGCCTACATATACTGCATGTATACATTTATGAAAATGAGTGAATATTTTACATTTGCCGTTGAAGATCAAAACATTATCGCTGCATTAACATGTATGTGGCGGGTGTGTCTCAGGCGGTAGAGCGAGTCGTCCACTAATCAGAGGGTCGACAGTGAATGTCCACGTGTTTTGGGCAAGGCGCTGATCCTCAAGTTGATCCCGGTGGACTGACCAGCTTCTCGCATGGCAGCGTCGTCGCCATCGCTGTGTGTGAATGGGTGAATGAAAGGCACATTGTGAAGCGCTTTGTCGGGTCAGGTTGAAGTGCAGTCCATTCACCATTAATTTCAACAACATCATTATTTTCTTTTTCATCTTGGCCCAGGGGCTGTTCAATTCAACATTTGTGTTTTCCACATTTTGCCTTTTTTTTTCTGTGAGAAAAAAAGAAGTATTGGTTTAATTGTTTTCCTATTTTAATTATTCAATATACGCAGATTACGGTTTTTATTAATACACATTTTAAGCAAATAGATATCCAAACAAATCCAAATATGTTTGGCCTCCACTTTAATTCAATTCAGTCAGACACATGCTCAGATCTGGATATATTCTTCAAGCTAAGAGGATTTTCCTCCTTTGATACATTTTATTGAAGAGATCATACTAAATGGTCCAATGCCAGCAGCCCCTTAAATCTGGTTTAATATGATATTCTCAGTGACTATTAGGTAGAAGTGCATATGTGATTTTATCCTTTTACATTTCTTAACTCTTTCTTCTTTCACTGGTCTCAAATGTGTGTGTTTGAAATGCAGCGGTTTAGCGGTTTTGCAGAAACGGAAATAGTGTTCATGAGAAAAGAGGGAAAGAGAGACATAAACGGTAGACATATGCCACTTTTGTTCGACAGCGTGAATGTACCTGAAGTGAAGGCCAGCCCGATAATGTAACCATTTGGAGGAAGGCTTATTATAGCCATTTACTATGACTTTCACTGCATTGCTTCTTAAGTCCTAATGCCAGAGGTCCTCCTATTGAGAGCAAGTGAAACGAGTTATGTGTATCCCTCTGGTGCACCTGTACGATACAAACTGTAACATTATGGAAAATCAAGAAAGGGCAGGTAACTTCACTGCTCTATGACACAGCTGGGCATCCATTAGCAGCAGGAAAAGCACAAGTGAAGAAGACAGGGAGAAAGAGAGAATGAAATAGAGACGGGGCCTTCGATTTTGACAGCCCTGAACCAGAATATTGCTCCATTGTTTGTTTCTCAGAGCAAAGGAGTCATGGATGTGGTTTGAGTGACAGTGAGTCCGATGTATGCTGACATGTGGAGCTGCTTCACATTTCCTCTAATTGCTCTGCATAGCCCGAGCTTGGCACACATGTAGAGCATGGTAAGAGGCGCCTCTTTTTAGGTCGAAACAGAGGGTGCTGTGATTTGGCATACAAAGAGAAAAGGAGGCACAAGGAGGAGGGGGGGGAAGAGGAAGATGAGGAGTGCTTGAAGAGGAGCCATTCTATTATTCCTGATAGACTACTCTGAAGGACAGAGAGGTGACGGCCTTGCTTGTACAACTCGGTGGCATAATGACACCCTGCATTAAATCTCTGGCCAGTTGAAGCACAGATATAGTGCCACCACAGCAGATATACGGCATCAGGTCCACGTGTCGATGATGCGAGCTGTAGCGCTCGTTGGAATAACCAAATGTAGATGCAAAGAAGGGGATGTGAGGGGTAAGATTCGGTGGCATACATAGCGTCAGTTTTGATTCATGGTGTGCTGCAAAGCACTGAGATTGGAGGAAATCCTTGCAAGGGATAGAAAAAAAGCCTCTATCCTTGCTGATGCTATTTTAATTAAATAGTTGCTAGGTTACATCGTGCAGAACGACAGGGGTGGGTGGTGTGGCATAGGCACCGGGGCGAGGGGAATGATGCGCGTGTGTGTGTGTGTGTGAGGGGACATGTCCCTGAACAATGAAAGCACACCCAAACTATAATAAGGATTTCAAATGTGAGACATATTGACATGGAATACAGTGAGGGAGATTTTACACTCTCTAAAACTCTCTCCAGCTCTCTTCCTCTCCTCATATTCCACCGCCTATTTCATATTTTATTTTTCTCTCACAGATCAGAGTGTGGGGAAAGCCCCCTTTCATGTCTGTGACAGTGCTTTTCACCTCCACTGGTGACTTACCGAGGACTAGTGCTCCCATTGCACCATGGGATGCCAGGCAGTGGAGAATGCCACTGGCCCGTGCCCTGGCAACCACTTCTGCTTCAGATACCCCCCTTCCCAACACACACACACACACACACACACACACACACACACACACACACACACACACACACACACACACACACACACCTCCAGTCCTTCAGCTCTCCACTCCCAGCCTCCATCCAGGACACTGACCACACAGAAACCCAGACAGGGTTCTGATGGATGGGGTTAGCGACAGCAGAGAGTCCCTTGATGTTGGAAATAAATCTGACAGGCCCTACTGGATAAGGCCAAGCATAATCTTTCTCATTGACTTCAGACTGAAGGGTATGTGTTTGTCCTTTTTTCCACACCCTTTTCTTTAATTTCCACACCCTCCCTCATCTCCACCTCGGCCCTTCTTTCCACCTCCTCTCTTTGCCAGAAGAGATAATGTCATAATTTATAGCCATGCATTGTAGAAAGGGAATGGTGCTTTTCACCACTACCAGAAAATCTTTCTGCAGAAGGAATACAATAAATACCTTCAAAAGGAATTAAGCATGTGTTACTCTCCCCCTAATGTCATTAGAAACAAAAATTGATAATGATGAAAGTGTGCTTTTTCTATAGTTGCTCCTTCTTCATATTCTTGAGTGAAATATTGCAGGGTGAAAAAAAGTTAGTAAATCAGTTTTTCCCCCCCATAGTCTCATGAGTGTATATGGAGCTTACTTTAAAACACACACACACACACTCACACACACACACACGCACGCACGCACACACACACACACACACACTTACATATTTTTGCACTTGTCTTTTGCACAAAAGAAAATCCACTCTTGATGCATATACAGCATAAATATGTATTCCATGTCTCAGTCACAAACTTCTCTTTCTCTTTTTACCTTCCCTTCCATGTCTCCCCAGCAGACGGTGCAGTGCAGGAGACTGGAGCTACAGTATCTGTGTGTTTCTGCACCACGAGGAGCCGGGCCCTGGTGTCCAGGAGCCACTTTCCCCTCGGGACTCCTCTGAAGGACTTGTTCTCTGTGGTTGGCAACAGGTCACAGCAAGAGGTCAAAGGTCGCTTGAAGCAACACAACATCAATACGTGACCTTCTCACACACAAACAGGATCACACAATAAATGAACTCTCAGAACAAGGTCACAGTTTTAATTTTGTTTGAAGGATAGACCATATTAGTTATTTTATGGAAATTACCTCAAATACAATTATTCTTGTTTATTTAGTTTCTGCATTTGACTTCCTATTACCATATGAACAAAGTTGCTTATCATCTAAAAAAATACACACATTATTGCTAAATGTTCTTTTAGATGCATATATGATTGCAAGAAAATACAATTCAGATAAAATAATAATATGATGAATACTTTTTCTCTTTTGTTGAAATTACCCTTTAATGTCACAGAACACAGTCAGTGCAACACAATACTCTGTGTTTGTGCTATATTATATTAACATATTTTCAAACATGTCTATTTTTTCCTTCTATCTTCCAAAGGAAGTATCACTAAATAATTATATCAATATCATCACACCTTATCTGTTGGGGAAGTACTCACAATCATATTCTGAAGGTATTTATAATACACAAGCAATGAGCCGTCTCTGGTACAAGATAACTGACAGAAACATCTCCCTTTATCCAGAGTAATGTTGCGAACGTGTAATCAGTTTTACATTTCCTGAAAACAGCACAGAGTTACATTGTCTTAATTAGGACATATATACATCAATTTGGGGTTGAAGTGCTCCGTGAATGCAATGTGCATCATCCGCCTAATGAAATATAACACGGAAAATGAAGTCTGTTGGACTCGAGGCACGCAGAACACCAGGGTCCCCACAGCAGAATGAAGCATATCTGTTGTGAGTGTTGGGTGTACACATGCGGATATATATATGTGTGTGTGTTTATACTGTAAAAGTGTAATTAGCGTAGAATCACAAAGGTGGCGATAATAGAAATATGTTTGTCACTGTATTAATGATTTATTTGGTATGGAACTGACAAAACTCTGCAAAGATAAATGTGATGCAGGCTGCAGCTCCTTTGTCCTAGTTTGAGCACCACATTCACCAAAGTGCATCAAAGTGTCAGCAATTGAAACATAAAAAATAGATGAGGACAATGGTGCAATTCTCACAATTCTTTTTCTAATAAACTGTCAATCAAACTGCACCACGAATGACACTAATATCATATGATGCAGCATTCCATATCAAAGATCTCATCGACACTCGTTCTCCCTTTGGCTCCATCTGAGGCCTGTCCTCCCCTCTTATTATTACCATCATCATTCGGACATGAAAGGAGAGAAACAAGTGCTGCACCATCGCCAAGGAGAAACCTTGATCTTAGAGCATTTGCATTTGTCACCTTGTTCCACTGGATGTGTGAACGCGTTACCAAGGTGCTCTCTGATTGGATGGCACTTAAAAGCTGGCATTCTGCTAATGCATAAAGCAAGCAGGCTCTCCCCCTTCCCCCTCCACACACTGTCACACTCAGTTGGTGGCACTAGGGGGCAGTCCACTCTGTTGGTTGTTATTGGGAAGGAGGAATATACAGTAGGATTTTCATCAAAAGAAATAGGACACAATAGTTCAAATATATACAGTATGTATATACAAATTAATACATTCATTCATGTTGAATCATTGAACAATCTATTAGGTTCCTGTGAGCCTGTATGTCTTGCTTTTTAAATATGAAATACATTAAACTGTGGTACAGCGTGGCTAATTAATTTGGAACGTACCATTCATTTGTTGTAACAGTTGATAACCGGTTTCCAGTAAATTATGCATTACATATAAAAGATGCAGAACATCAAATTAAAGTGACTTGGCGGGTAAATAGTCCTCCAGAGCAGTGCTAAAGTCAAACACATCTTATCGATACACCATGAGACAAGTGATACAATCGGGTGGTTCGATGTCAAGGTCCCCCGTTAATAGGCTGATCTGAAACTGTTCGTGTGTGTTTGAATGTATTAATACTGTGTGATGCTTGAATGAATAATAAGCTGCACACAGCAGTACACAATACATTTCACTTTAATTCAAAAATAGTATTTACAAATGAAGCCTGAGATGTATTAGGAATAATTAGAGCTTAATATTTAAACAAAAAAAGGGAAAAAATGTCACTGCTGGTTTACATTAAGTGTCAAAGAGAAGCAAATCATCTAAGCGCTTATTACACACACACACACACACACACACACACACACACACACACACACACACACACACACACACACTTTGAGCGGTAGTAATTAATGTAAAAGAGCAGTGGTGATTAGCACAAGAGCTGTCAGCCGTTCCATATTTCCAGTATGAATTTGAACCCAGACGAGATTGAAATTTACTTTACTTGGAGAGAATCTGTTTCTTTCCCCTTGCTTGGCACTAGTAACTGGTGCATGTTTAAAACAATTAGGTAATAACACAGACAGCGTTATAAATGAACCATATTTCCTGTTTAGATGGGAGCGAGGAATGTGTTTGCATCAGTGAGAGAGAGGGATAACACGGACTAAAGGAAAAACAACATTTGCCCTCCACATAAATGTAGATGTGAATGTATCTTGGCTTCCTGTGTATTATGACATATGTAGTGCATGTCGTGCTCTTTGTAAACTGGCACAGATTCATATTACACTGTATGATACACTTGACCTCGTATATTTGTCTATGGTTCAAATAAACTCCCATCATGTATTTTCGACTGCATATAATTATGTATTGTTCTTTCCTAAACCTTCTCACTATGTCTCATTGCAATATCCCCAACAATGCTTAAATGCTTTGTGAATTGTTCCTGTATGCACTTTTCGCAATAAAATTGTCATCACATCTCTTCCTTTTTTTTTTAACGTTTTATGCTGCTTTGTGGAATTTAATGAACTTAATCTATGACCGCTTTTTTTTGTTGTCAGTTTTTCAAAATCCCAGGTGTAGCTAAAGACAATTAAATGTTTTGTGCTACTTTCTCAGCTGTTGCCATGGTAATGAAAAGATGATAATTGCATGGATTAGATTTAAGGTGCTAAATGCTAATCTCAGTCAACCAATCTGTAACTGCCACTCAAGTCAGCAGGGGGCCTTTTCTGTTGTTCTAATCATAGTCATAATTTGGAGGTACCATTTTAAGGAAAGTAAAAAAGATAAAGCATAAACAGGTCAGAGGAGCTCAAGAAAAGTGTTCTCCTTTAGGCCAGTCACAAGGTCAGGTCAGTCATGAAGGATGGCTGCTGCCTCTTAAAATCGACGTGAGGGTGGGATCGCCACAGAAAGCCCACTATCACAGCGTCGCCCCTCCACAAGCTGCTCAGTTCTTCTGGCTGTGATGAGGATGGAGGAGAGGGGGTCTCCGCTCCCCTCCCTGAAGCGGAGCTCCACGCCGCTCTATGGAGAAGGGACCTCGTGAATAGACCCCACTCAAGGGGAATAAAGGAACCTCTCCACTGGTTTGTTTTGGAAGCTGTCTTATTGATCTGTCTACCTCTGAATGAATGGGCCCAGTTTTTTCCGCTCATGTGGACAATGGCACTCGAGGCTTGTATTAACTGGCCGATGCTGTTCCCAGAGAATGGCTTGCACTCTTTCCTAGACATCACTTTCCAGGACATTCTCAGTGATGATCGAGCTGGTAAGATAAGCAGGGAGCAAGCCATATACCAATATACTAATATTAATAAAAGATGTGCAGTCACCGGTTACACAATTAGAAATTATGACAAATTGATCTTGGAATAATACAACACACACTTGAAGACAGAACAAGCTACTTTATTAACTTTAGCAGCTTACATGCTAACCATTTTAATATCATCCAACTGTTTAAAACAAGTCGGGGACCTTCATGTGACACGACTTGGTGTATGTTCACAGCATTTCTACAACATAACAGAGCAGCTAATTCCAAATATCCGGGTCCATAAACTACCAGTTGAACGTTAATATAATCTGTAACACAATTTTGCCCTTTTAGATGGTGGTGATATCCATTTTGGTTAGTCTATAGTTGTCTAGAGTCTTTGTCTATAGTTCAGTCTCAGCTAAAGTAAAATAGGAGATTTTTGAAAAAAATGGTCAACTGTTTTCCAGGATGCGTGGGAACCCTGAATAAAAGATTTGGGGTTCCATCCGTTTCCCTATTCTAATAATCTTTCCCACACGAATAGAGAACACAAACTTAGAAAAGGAAATCAACGGCCACTAACCGTCAAATCTAAGTCAGATTGCACAAGGACATGTCATAAGTAGACTGATAATGTAACACAATAACAGCATTATTGAGCACGATTATTCAAAGACTATTAAGACACCATTTTAAATCTTGCCTTAGACCTTGGAGACCCAAAAAAAGAGCCACAGTAAATGCAGAGAATCAGAGGATCCTATGTGCTTGTATTCTCCTATTAGAGAATAAAGCACTTTAAGGTTTAACAAAAGAGACATCGGTGCGTGACTATTGTGTAACTCAGGGTCCAACATGTGAATTTGCAAAGGGAATAATTTCCTTCAAGCACATTCAAGCATGAATTTAAGGTCATGCCACATATAACAGCTCTGCAGTAAAAGCCAAAATGATATATAAAAAACACTTTATTCAAGTTATTGTTCAGGTTTTCTACATTCTGACTGTAAAATCACTGAAGTCACAGTTTTCTTCATTCCAGTAATAAATACAAAACAAAGGTTATTTGCCTGTCAGATATTTTAAAGCACAGAAGGAGCTAAAACAGGTCAACAGTTTTGCAACACACAAATTTAAGGGACCTTTTATCCTGTTGGCACAATTTGGAGGAAATTAAAGAATACGATTTAACAAGAGAGACAGTCAATTAACTATTTTGCAAAGAATCTTTGGTGAGGCATCATTTCTGAAGTCAATATTCTTTCTTTCTCCATCATCAAACATATGGTAATACGGTCATTTTTATACTTTATCAAATTCACCAAAGTGAATATTGATATTATATCTCCAAACTCTGCTTCTCTGCAGCATTTGATGACTGTGACCAATGCATCCATCTGAGATTTCTACTTCTTAGAACTGTCAGCTGACCCAATTATGAGCTGTTCTTTCGACACTAAAAACAAATGCTTATACATCCAGCACTTCACAGCAAATACAAATACAAATACAGCTTTGTAAATTAACCCATCGTCCTGAAATACTTCTAAGGCCATTATATATATATATATATAGCCATATATATGGCTTCATATATATGAAGCCAGTGAGCCAGAAATCCAGAGCATGAAGATAAAATAAAAAAAGCACATAGTAAAGAACATAAAATTTATTTAAGACACAATCTAAAGCAGAAATAAATACATGAAAGAACAATGTGTGTAATTTACTGAACACTTTCAGTGATAACAGACAGAAGAAACATTGCCTCATCAGGCCACTGAATAGTGTATCCCTGCTACTTCTTAACAGATCAGACTTAATCTGTAACCGATTGGTCAAACACATTTATTAAAAAAAAGAAAGTGTTTGATGTTAAAATGAGAAACGTTTACACGCCTCGGCATGTGTAATAAATACAAAAACAATAAATCCATCAATGGAAATAGTCATTAGGACACATTTGATTTAGTTTGAAAGGTGGAGTTCACAGATGGTAGTTAAGAGTTCAGGAAGTGCGGGGGTGGGGGCTTCAAATAATTTTTATGGAAACAAACTAGAAATTAAGCGGGATTGATACATTCATTATGTGCATATTCCCCATCATTTAAAAACAGACAAAACAGAAGCTAAGACTTTTGACATCAGGAGCTAAATAAACGTGACGTTGATTTTGTAAAACGTGTTTTGTACAAACCCAGAGCTGGATTTCGTAAATTACAGCTCTAGGACACAAAAATGACAAAATGAAATAACATGGTGCCACAAGATTGTGTGATCTGTAATTAATCTGGCACCACGTCGCCTACATTCCTGAATGGACTCGACAATCATATTGGCCGTTTCTGACTGTTTGTGCGCACATCTACCGAACGAAGAATTACAGCAGGCAAAGACACTGTAAAGACCGTTATGTCTCGCTGTGAACCAGGGCACGCCATTCCCCAATTATTATGATGGATCTACAGAAAACAGAAGGCCCCATAGTTGTAGTGTACGGTAATGGTTTCAAAACACTAGCAAACACCAACTCTTTAGCCATTGGGACAGGGGAACTTGGCACCATTTAAAAAATCAAAACTTTTACAATTTCACAATTTGATTCATCAGAAAAAGATTAAAAACAAACAGAAAAGTGGTTCTCAAATGAGTTTAAAAGCAACGGATGGGTAAAAGTTTTTTTTAAAAAAAGGAAAGCGGAACATAAAGGCGGTAGCTCATCAAAAGTAGTTGACATCTCCTTTTGATCAAAATGCCCATTCAGATTACAGCTGGCCGACAGCAGAGATCCTGTGCAGACACACGGTAACAAGCGCACACCTTCACTGAGCAGTGCTGTCCTCCCTTTAAATCATCTCTGCTGCTCAAAGGAAGAGCTTTAAATTCTCTCAGAACTTCTAAAACGGCTCAGTTAAAACCAGGGAGGTTACGACGCAGAACACACATTTAAATACATCAGCTTCAAGTCAATGAGATGTTTAACATCTCCTCCTGTTTTGCAGCTCTTCTTCCATCGTCCACTCTCTGACCCCGTTTAGCTGAAAGCGATCCTCAGAATATCCTCAGCCCCTTCCTCCCTCCTGCTCCTATTAACAGACGTGCTGGTCCTTGCCACAACATTTTAAGACTATTTCAAACACTTTTGTGGTCCGAGGCAGTGGAATTGAGTAAAAATGTACACATACTTTAAAGATTTTGATCAAAAGACAGACAGGGCACAAGTATAACAGTTATCAGTTTCCCCTAAACTTAAAAAAAAACAAGAAAAACATAAGGGGATTTTAGGCTGATATGAAGTCATACCTTAACCTCCATTAACATCTCCAGACGCAATGACCTAAATGTAGCTTCTTTACAATGCATCGCTTTTAGAAATATGCCCCATCAGACTGTGGAATATAGATGCTATTCAACTCCTATGTCACGGTCCTGTGCATACCGACCAATATAACTAGCCTAACAGCATCTATCCAGTCATACAGAGTAACTCCAGAGGGGTTTCCTGGAAGTCAGGGACGTAATTAATTACTGACAATATCAGTTTAAAGAAGCCTTCATAACCACAGACAGCAGAAGGGAATTAAATTAGGACAACAGTCTTGTAATTTGATCTTAATGACGTGCATGAAGCTGCATTTAGGGCTTTCGAAAGTAAAAGACAGCACGATTCTGAAGATGTTGATGAGTTAAACTCATTACATGAGATCAGTTGTGAAAAAATATGAACAAGAACATTACAAAAAATGTACCCTGACATTGGTGGAACTGAGCAGAACCGCCATCAATCAGGTTAAATTAATAGTAATCAGCATCTGAGATAATAAAAAATGTTAACTTCACATTAGTCAAAATTCACACAGCAAACTGAACCAATTTCTCATTACTATGCCAATTGACCTATTATTCTTCCAAACGATACTTTAGTCTGTTATCAAGGTTTATAAATCTTGCTCTCAAAATAAAAAAAAAAATAAAAAAAAAAAAGGTAGTGGTCGTAGTAAAAACAAGGACAAAAGTTCACAGAGTGATCTGTAAGGAAGCACTGGAAGCTGAACCAGGAGCACTGATGATATTGGTCAGTCGTCGTTGAGAAAGAGGGAGAAAGAAGGGAACGGAGGCGTTGTGGAGCAGAGTCATCATTAGGCCTCTGTCACCTACACTCAGTACTTTCTGGTCAGGCTGAACACACAGCAGCCCTGTGGGGATCAGGCTGCCACTGCTGGGCTGGTGGTGCTATGCCGCCATGAGATACTGGTGGTAAAAGAGGCCAAATAGGGAGGTGGAGAAGAGGCAGGCAGCAATCCACCAAGTAAAGAAGGAGAAGAGGCCCCGGAAGAGCAAGGGGCTGAAGACAGTCCGCAGGCCTCCCAGAGCCATCGACAGCTGGGCCACCGACGCCCGGGCGCCGGTTTCTACCACTGAAGCCGGTGTTGGGGCCGCTGTCGGTGCCTCCCCCATCCCATAGTCAGAGTTAATTTCATAGAGACAAGGCAGGTCTTCTTCAGGATAAACCCACCAGGAGTGTCCACCTGTAATGAATGAGACAAAGGGATGACAACAGGCTTCATTTATGGAAGGCAAAGAGATCAACTGGAAAGTTCTCGAGCGGTGCATGACTCACCTAAGGTTTTTAGCAGCAAAGTTGTATGCAGCAGCATCACCAGTGGTGCCACATACTGTAGTGCGATTACACACAAGTAGTAAAAAACACGTGCAACCTGGGTGAGAGGAAGAATCATTTTACTAAATCACTTTACACAAACTATGTATCGTGCAAGAGTTTTAACACCAAACACAGCAACATATTGTTTCTCCTTAAACATCAACGAATATAGAAACACAGCATAACACGGATTTCATCCTACTGGCCAATATCCATTTTAATAATGCTATATCTTATAGGAATTTTAAATGACGGAAATTTTTCCCAAATATTTTGGTCTCGTCAGATTTTCAACTAAACTAAAACTAACACTTTATATAGCGCCATACATTTTAATTTGGACATAAATGTATAATAATATCTGATTGGGCACTTTGTGAACAAGAATATGAGTTGTAAGTCCCCTTAAAAAGGGGACTGATAGGAGGAGCGGATTTACCTTCCAAGGCAGCGGGATTCTCACAATGTCACAAGATCACGCAAAATACCAATAATCAATATTATAGATCACACAAAAATCCATCTCGTCAGGCATTAAGTAACACGTCGTGTCCGGTAAGCACAGAACAATCGGCGTCCTGTGAGGGGCTTCAGGCCGCTACCAGCGTGGCTGAAGAGTTTAGCCTGGATGCTGCAATAGCATCAGTTATATCACAACTTCCTTGAAAGACGACACCGAAGGCTTTTCTCGATGGGAATGATGTTTCTGCTCTTTAGCCGACTGGCTTTGGTACGCGTTTGATTGACAGGCGGCTCGTACAATCATCTGCCACATATTTCTTAAAAAGTGCAGTTTCCAGTGACGGCTCTTTGTAACACCTCGCCTGGTGGGTCAGGTTAGGAGCGGATGTGTTTAGCCACAACACGCTCACTGATAATGTATCCAATTCCAAGAGCACCACAGGTGGGCTGCATGCCTCCTGCATAATGCATGTCTTGTGGACAGATGACTGAGTTTGGTGCGCTGTTCCTTAATTCACAAGACAGGGCCCGATGTGTCTGTATTTGCATTTAATAAAGGGATATTGCCTCACTCATAAATTTCTCCACTTCTGCAAAACCAGCAAGGTGGCTTTACCTAAGCGATATCTACGGATTCATAACTGCTCCGTCTCTCCACTCCAAGAGCATGTGCTGAATGGGATAAAGTCAATGTTTTTTTGCATTTCTAAATGAATGCAGAATTGCACATGGGTACATTAAGGATTATTATATCTTTTATCTTAATCACCATCTTCTGCAGGTCAACGGTACTTATCCGTCCCGCCTCCTTCTTCATCTGGTCCACACCCTTCTGGGCCAGGTTGAGGTAGGCCTGCAGATGATGTCTCATCATAGCGAGCCGGAGCATACACATCAGTATGATGGCCCATAACCGCAATGTGTCATACGTGTCCTCAGTCATCCTTGCATTAATAGAAAGACAGGAGTGAGTAAGAGAGCACACATGACGAAGGCATGACTGCCTTTTCTGGCTTGAAAACTCTACATATCGTGTTTCTGCTTCATCATTTGGTTGTATGCAGATATTATAATAAAGAAATATAGCAAGAGCAAAGGAGTCATAGACAACTCGGAAAAGAAATCAAAAGAGGGTGAAAGGGAGAGATAGAAAAGGTGAAAAGGGGGGATTGTAACATGAACTAGGGCTTTATCATGTTTGACCCTGATGGTATCAGTCAATGTTAGCAGCAGAAAAAGGGTGACACATGACAATTCAAACTTGCAACAAATGAAAGCAGCTGTCTGACAATGAATAGCTAGCCAATAAATGACAGCAGTTAGAGATACACTAAAGAGCTTTCCCTGAGGTATGAATATGTGTTTACAGTCCAATTTGAACCCGCGTAGACAATGTGTGTATTGTCACTTCATCTACGAGCTGATGGCATTCCTTATCTCATTGAACAATTTTCATTTTCATAACTGCTGTTGCATTGTTTACATTGTTTCCAGCACAAAAGCCACAATTACTTTTATTTTCACAGCTTGCCAAGGTTGTCTCATCCCTCTTGTTTGAAAGGCAGGTAATTAGCTTGCTAGATATCATGGGAGTCCGACTGGCTTGCCTACAAAGTACTGATCAAACAACGCTACACCTTCAGCACAGTCTGGTTTGCAAGAAATGTTTAGGCAATCTCATACATGAGCTATAAAGCATCCAGAAGCATTAAAGTAACGTAGTTCCTTCAATTAGTTTGGCTTTGAGCACAAATCAAACGCAGTGAGTTGTGCCAGAATGACAACATCAGATGTAGTGGCATTACGGTATATCTGGAGCATTGTTGGAACCAGACAATTACTTACAAAGGCACATTATCCTTTTCCAGAGTGGGGTTCATTAGGTAGTCCTTGGTAATGGGCTTCACCCACAGCAGGACCATGATAAGAGGGGACAGGAAGTTGATATGAAGCAGAGTCCTATAGAAACAGGGAAGGAGAAGATGCCCAGTTAAAGCACAGGTGAAGAGGTCCCGGGACAGACGATGTCGTGTGTGTACAGATTGTAAAGTCCTGACTCAAACTTCTAATTTGTGACTTGCAATACAAAATAAATGTAATTTGACTGAATGATTCTTAAAATTGAAAACCACTGTAAAGGAGGACAAGTTGCTAGATAACTTGACCACCTTTACAGTTAGCAGTTACAGTTAAGGATGATTGACAAATATAAACATGCTTGCTGAGAATTATCATCATCATCATCATCATCATCAGGCATTTTGGGGGCACAAACAAGATCACTGAAATCTTTTTAACCTCAATTTGAAGTGAACATACTCAGATATAAGGTCCATGCTATCAATGTAACTTTCCATGAGAGGGGCGAGAAGATAGCCCCGGCACAGATTTTGAAGGGCTTGGAGATAATCCCTGCTAGTGACCAGGTCTGAGGATGTAAGCTCATGACAGTTAAGAGGGGGGAATGGAAGAGGAGGCCATTTTGGAGAGTCTGCTATGCCAAAGTAGATTATCTAGATGTGACGTGCTCCCTGCTCTGCACCCCGATCACAGACATGCCACCCAGTCAGTCCGGAAATAGAAATCTGGCCCAACAGAGGAGGTCTTCATCTGACTCACAGGGAGCTCTCTTCTATCTGACACTCTGAATAGGAGGAGACAAGTACAGCTGCACTATATTTGGCTTCTTGGTACGCCGGGAAAGGACAGTTGGGTACTCGGGTACAGTTTGTGGCCATTTTGAACACCTTGTATATTAATTAAGCCTAAAACCTAAGTTGAAGCTGAAGTTTTTTCAATTATCATTATAAACATGTATATTCAGATTTAAGCGAGATGAAATGCAAGTTATATGCTTTTTTCTTTTACCTAAAACACCACTGTAAATGAGTGAGGTTAAACATGTGGATTACACACTGAGGGCTGAGCCTAAATAGGCCACAAGAGCAGCTATAAAACATAACAAATGTTTTTTCCCCCTCACCAGGAACTACTGTTAAAGGTTGCATTTCAACAAAGGGTTATCTTGACTTCCAACTGTTTACATCCTTACCATTAAGGATAATGTCATTACATGTTTTCAATGAAAACCCAAAAGGGGAGACAATTACTGTAGTGGACTCACTGTGTAAATTTGCCTGTGGTCAGATTGAGAGCGTCGAGGTGCATCTGGGCCAATCGTAGACCGGGGAACGTTAGAAAGGCTCCAATCAGGGAGCAAAGTAGGGCCAGGATCAGCTTGAAGGTGAGTTTAGATATGGGACCCCTGTGAAAGAGAAAACATAGCCAGATACTATTGAGTCATCAAGAATTCATGAACGCAAAAATAATACTATGAGAATACAGATGTTGTACTTACTGGGACTCTAAGCCTTGGTGCTCCAGAAACTGTAAAGCATTGTCAGAGAAGTTGGCAAAACCTAAAAAAATAAAATAAGACATCTTTGAGAGCGAGTCACTGGGGCCCAAAGTATTAACATTTAGTTGATACAAACAGGACCAGTGGTGAGAAAAACACAGTGGAGGGCTCACCTGTCTCCAGACCAAACTCCAGGTAGTTTTCAGTGACAATGAGAATGGCCATGGCTTTGACGAAGAAGAAGAAAGCAAAAGTAATGCAGAGTGAACGCTCGCCTCCTTCCTCCAGCTTGAAGTAGTGGGCCGTTAGAGAGAAAAGGTTCTTACTGCGGGGACAGAGTCAAGGAAAGACATCTCCAGACACCCACTGGCATATGAAGCAAACCTCAACCGCCTCACAATATATTTTCAATGCCTTTTACAAGTGCAAGGGAAATATGTCCCAGCAATCAAGCAGTCTTGACGCGGGTACACAGAGTTTGTGCATTCTCGCAGGCCGTCACACAAACCCTGCTCCCCAGCAGATGCGAGTAACGAATGCGAGGGTCTTTGGCTCCAATACGTGCCATCGAGGACGTAATAATGTTTCGCTCTGCCCCCGTCAACCTTGATCAGGAAGCTGTAAGGACAAAGCAGGATCCTGAAGCCAACGGTGTTTGCCATGGAGATGGCAGTCTCACTTTCTGCAACATTTCATTTGACAGAATCCCAATTTTTCACTCTTTTATTCCATTTCAAGAATGGTATTCAATTTAGTGAAGTCTTCTTTTTCTCCCCAACCCCCATACCCCCTCTTTTCAGCACTGTGAAGACAGCTGTATACACACTCACAAGACAAGTTCAAGCCAGCATGGGGTTGGAAAGAGGTGTTTGAGCCATCGTGTGGTCGGCCACAATTAAAATAAAACAAAGTTTGCCTGTTAACATTGGCCAAAAGGGGGGGAAAGCCAGATGCAGATACCTGAAAGATGCTGCTCCAGGGTAAACATTATTAGAGCCTTAAACATATCATCAGAGCTGAAACAGGAAAACTGAAATCAAGTGTCCCATTAACACATATTGAGCAAATATATTCCCTCATCTTCCATTTCATCTGCCCCCCAGTCCGTCCTTTTCCTCGAGCATATCAGTCTGTTGAGCTGTCAAAATGGGCCTCCAATCTCCAAAGTAGGCAGGAAATGACACACCATCTGACCACGATCAGCCAGGCCCGACAACAAGCACTGGAAAGATTGATCCCTATGGTCCCGGGCAAGGATAATGCATATCATTTAACCATCATTCAGTGTAGCAAAATATCAGGTGGAGGATGAAGGTGCTGGCAGTAAAGCCCGTAGGAGCAGTCATTTTAGTCTCTCTCCACCGCTGCTGCATGCACACAATCAAGCTGGAGTGATTTGCTCCCCTATAGACAGAGATTTTAACCGAAGACAAATATAGGAAACAATGGAAAGTGAAAATAACGATAATGAGACTGAGAAGAGTCCATAGAAAATAAGTTTGTTCAGCTAAAACCTCAAATGTTGTCAACCCACCTCCAACATGTACAGCGTACACGTGTGACCAATTAAAAGATGATTTTTAACAATCTGATTTAAATAAAGGCGAACCAAGATGCAAAGAGAAACTGATGGAAGGATACAGGACAAAAGCGAGAACCAGCAGGGACCAGACCACACTGATGTTCATCTCTCCCGAGGGCTGAGCCACACTGTAGTAGAGTTCGGTTATCAGATAGACCACAGTTGCTGCTACTGTGAAATCCACCAGCCACTGGAACTCTGGGAAGTAGTGCAATGCTGGGGCATAGAGAGTATAATGTAATACAAATATTAAATACAAGGCAACAACGTTCATGCAAAATGTATGTGTGGTTGAAGAGTAGAGTTTGAACTATAAGAATATTCAGATTTATACCTAATGTGTCGACTTCTGCAATGCATTTCGCCTCCAGTTGTAAATCTATGTCCTTGGGAACTGTTAGTGGCTTATTCTCTATGTGACCATTGTACTTCCTGGGGAAAAGAGAGATGCCGTACAACTATAGTCAGACAGAAACAAACTCCAAAATGCAAGTAAACACAATTTTAGACCATAAAAAATGTTTTTTTTAAAAAAAACATGTATTGTAAATTTACAATACATAATTATGTTGAAAAGACGCCCTTTTAAATGGTGTACTTTTGTAATTACATTTTTGTCTTTTATACAGTTGACAAGAAGTAGCTGTTCCACCTATTCTGCACTCAATGCAGCTTTGGCATACAATGTTAACAGTTACATTACATTTCATAGTTGGGAGAGATGTAGTTACTTTTTATTAATATTTTTACTCCTGGACTCTTCAATAACCAGAGGGAGGGAGGCTGCAACACACATAGCAGCAGCGCTAAATCGCTAACAGCAGGCGAATGGAGAGCCGTTCTTTAGGCTCCAGGCCTGAAGAGCTGTCTGGTGGGCCTCCTCGATTCTGTGCTTTGTTTGTTCAGCCCTGTGTGTGTGCCGGATTCACAGGACAATACCACTGTAAGGCTCTAGGCCCAAACATGCCCTGGACAGATTTCATCTGTGAGGCACCTGACAGGGGAAAAAAGGACTAAGCATCACCCCTGACTGAGGGAGTCAGGCGGTTGACAAAGGGGCCGGAGCTGCATGGCACGAGCTGGCAAAAGGACAGTGGTCCATCTTTTTCTTTCAGGGATTACTGAACATGTGGTGCTAGAGCGCCTTGACCTGCCTCATACAGGGTCAGAGAAAGGACTGCGCCACAAAACCGCGAGGTTGGAAGCAGGACACAGTGAGGAACAGTGAGGATTAACTTTCTGTTGAGACTCAAATTTAAATTCACACCTAAAAAGAGGACAAAAGAAACAGCACTTAATTCACGTGTTCAACATATGGTTCAACGTCCACCTGCAGCCCTAAAAATCACATAGTCGTTTTTTGAATTGCAAAGTAGTCTTGATGGAAACTCATCTTCCAGAATCAAAGCTTGACATCGGACCACTTTGAAGACACAACACTGTTTGGGGAAACTTTGATTTCAGAGTAGATGCAATCCTTTTAAAGTGTCATCCCGTAAAATAGCCTAATAGTAATGGCTCCAAAGACAGGACCAACTTTCCTCACATCCACCAGACAGGGACACTTCTAAGCCCAGTTGCTCTGAGCCTTCGATGAAGAGCCAAAACAAACAAAAACAGTCGTCTGCCTCCTCACTTCAAACGGGCCTTAAATGAGCCACATAAACACATCAGCTTCATCCCTTTGCCGACATGCCTGTGGTCTCCATCCATATCAAATGTCTGCGTCTCATCTTTTCTTTCCTCTCTGATGAAAGAGGTGCCTTTCGTACCTCCCGTGAGCCACTGCATTTCCCCGACTCGTAAACAATAGCCCGTCTTCATTGGCCCCCCCGCCTACCTGTCTTTCTTCTTCTGTCCTTTTTGTTTCCCAGCTAAGCTCCTCAACTCATCTTCCGTAGGGTGCTGATACCACCGCAGACTGCGAAAAAAGAAAAGGAGAGAGATGTGGATTCAGGTTGGGGCATGGACAGAAGGAGAGGACACAATAAAGCAGATCTTTCACACACACCACACACGCTAGAGTTGTTGTGCAATAATTAAAACATACAATGTAAATCATATTGATTCTGAAGTATGGAAATAGCAGGTAAAAGTGATTTTAACTTAAAATAGGGATATTTTTGGACACACTCGTCGTTTACTTGGAGAAGTGAAACATCAAACATCTCATTGAAGATTTGCCCTTGAAAGCAGTGGCATTCTTTATTCAATGACACAAAGCCTACATTTGTAACAGCCGATTAACTGCCTTACAACACAGATAATAAAACAGACATTTTGCAGAGCTTTACTTAATAATCAGCAACTCTGATACACATCTGAAAAGCCCGTGTGAGAGGCTTTACAACAGCAAGGCTGTCTGGCTTGAAAGAGGAGCCAAGTTAAGAGCATCCATTTGAACCTTTCGCACACTCCCGAACTTTGTCCAGAAACCCTCTCGTTAGAGCATCTGCGAGGCAGAGGAGGATAGAAGGAGCGCAGTTTGTACATTTATGTATGTGCATGAAAATGAATTACAAAATATTCACGAGGGACACTCAAGGCTTTCTGCTTCGGGCAAAAGTTTTGAAAAAAAAGTGTTTCAACAATGCCCTGAAAAGAAAAATAAATAAATGATTAAATGTGTTCCAAGAAGTTGTTTACTGGAAAACACATGTGGCACTAATTAGAGGAAATGATGCCGGAAACTTCCATTTTTATTCCCCGTCCTCTCGGGTCGTCCCAATATGTTGATGCCCCTTTGGTCTTTGCAGAATGATTTAATGATTCTTCTTCTTCTTCTCTCCAAACCCCTTTTCAACATTTTGATCGCCATTGTTCTGGACTCTTTTGAAATCAAATGAAAATAAGCATGAAGAGGATTCTTCATTACCTGCCACTGCAGAGTAGCCATCTTGCGAAGGAATAATGAGGTATGATTTTCTGAATTACACTGGCCATTACCATGGTAACCACCAGCTGCACACCAATCACACCCTGTGGAAAAAGGGTTAGGGTTTGAAAATCACATAGGAATAATAATTATGCATGCCATAAAGCAGTTGACATATGAAACACACGTTTATGTAGACTTAAAGGCTGAAGCATGTTTTCCAAAAGCACCATACAGTACAGTACAGTGAGTGAAGTTCATCTTCATTTAGCATTGGATTCCCCCAAAAAGGATATAGATATATTTTCAGTATCCATGACACTTGACCTATCCTATAGCTCGGCCATCAGGTCAAAACAACTTTTTGCACTATGCAGGCGTTTAGCACAAATTATATAAAAAGCTTTTTATTGGCATGACTGCATGGTTACGCCGCTACGTTTGGTGCTTGATTAACAATGCAGCCGATAAAGAATACACTAGATTGCTCTACATGAAAGACCACCGCATGTTTCTTTAAAAACACTGTAGGAGGGAAAGTTGTTGAAAGATTAGGCTCCACAACCTTGATTACGAGCCAGAGCTCAAACACAGAACGACCTTCAACACCCAGATAGAGTGCACTCTGTAGAGCCTGGTTACACACTTTATTGTTGTTCAGTCAAACCAAACACATGAATTAAGCCATGTTCCTCAAATCACTTGGAACGTTACCGGTAAAAGTTCCAAGTTTCCATTGATGCAGAAAGTACGAGGCTTCATAGGCTCCCAACGTACACTACATCCCAAGGGCCTTAACATAACAGATTTCCTTACAACTCATGTAACATCACGGTAAATAGCTTGGTATGTTTCAGAGCCTTGGTATGCTAAACGTCGCATGAATAGTCAAACAAGTTTGAGATGCTGATTGAGATTTTTGCTAATTAGAAGACGTTTTCTATACTGTTTCTTCCAAAGTAGTTGTCCCTTTCAAATCTAGCGTTGTATTCGGACATTATGGACAATGATGCAAGTCAATGAGTAAGACCGTTTCCCGGAAACTACTGGATTTACAGTGTTTTGGCAGGTATTTGATCGAGGCTACTAGATTAGCCAAATAATTACATTGACATTTGGTTATTTTATTTATGAACTCTTCCACTAAATATCATAATAGATATAATTTATCACATTTTACTTTGAGATAGAGATGGCACTTTAATATCTCCCACTCCAACTATAACCACAAAACTAAATATAATATATTTTGCCACAAATAGATACACACACAGCAGTTTTTCAAATTTTCATTATAAGGGATTTAATTGTTAACTAACCATCTACTGTAATACTGTAATACAATGTTCACTAAATTCACTCCGTCTGCAACATCTGTCCCAATGTCTCAATGTGGCCAGGAGAATGAACAGCCAGCACTCCTGGTAGGTACCCGGAGATTTAGCAACATGAGGAGCTCAATATCAAGCCAGCACACTTAGATCAATATTCACTTAAGCTTAAGAGGCCAGAATCATTTATATCATGCTGCGCTTATATCCCTTTACTGTAGGTAAGGTCTGCGAGTTGGTTTATCTTCTTAAAAATCATTAGAAATCATTGATATCTGTGCCTGCACACACACTTGAGCAAAGAGAACCAATTAGCCAACTAATCCCCAATTAGATATTTTCCTTTTTTCCAATAACAGTCTCATGTCGGCGAGCACATGGGCAAGTACAAGTGAATACTCTTGCAAACTCATACACAAATATTAAATCCACATCAATATATGTATTAGAGTAAACAAAAAACCCTGCCCTATGTCTACTCAATAGAACCTATTCAGCCTAAAAGGGCAATTTAAAATGCTAATTTCACTCGGCAATTTGAGAATAGTTTAAAAGTTGTTATATCATGGGAAACTAAGTTAGGACTCAAAACTCTGCCAACACGCAGATTTTGACAATGTGCCCTCTGGGTCAGACCCTCCTCTGGCAGGTGCTTGACCTATCCTACATGTTGCCTTTTAGTGATCGGTAATGTTTATAGGGTCTGTGTCTCCAGCAAGCCCTCTTTTTTGTTAGTGGAGCATTCATCATCTTTACTTCAGCTTCCGGCTCATTCTTATATCAAACCTTATCATAAAAAGGACCAAACAAGTCCACATTTATACAATAACAATCCTTTATATAAATATATTAAAACAATGATTTTGGGCTTCATTGAAATTAACATGCTAATGTAATCTAACATACTTCCTGCTTTTAGTATACTGCAAACTTTCATCATAATTAACAACTCTGTGCATAATACTAGTAAATATATTTCTGAGAGATGGTAAACCTATGTCAGGCTGCTTTAGGAAGAGGAGGAAGTGAATGACACCTAGACAGGACAGATGATGAGGGCAGACCTGTACACTAGACCTAGATTTTAGATTGCTCATGGGATCCCCAGTGTCACCCTGCATGGGGTTAGCTCCAAAAGCTTAAGTCCATACCTCTTCTGGAGTCCGAGGGGAGAGTGGGTCACATTCATTTAGCAATTATACTTGGTAAGATGTGATGCGTGACCAAACACAACCTCTGACTCAAGACATTCACCATGAGAGTAATGGTCATGATATATAGGCCAAACACAAACAGTCTTAGTTTGGTGGATGTTGACCATTCTCTGTGGGAGGCCTGCAAGGATCTCAGGCCTGGGGGAAATTGAGCCAGCATGGACTCCCTTATCTTTCCCAGTCCGTTTGACCCCCTCCACACAACAACCAAATGAAATCTGTAGGGGGTAGAGAGTCGGCACTGCAGTGATAACCACCGTCTTTAAGAGCTCAAACCCCTCACTACTACTTTGCCCATGAAAGTAACTTTGAAGCAGTGAAACCCCTCATTGACCGATGCTTCCCCAGTGTCATTCATCTTGACTTCTTTTGGGTGTAAGCAATCCTTTGAAACTGTTCAACTATTGCGTTGTGTAAATATAAGACAACACTTTCTAATATAAATATTGCTACTGTGGTAAGATATGGGACATGCTGAACATTGGAATGGGCCAGGGGACAACAGCAACAGTTGCCAGATTGCCTTTGGCAACTATTTTGAGAAATTAGCAACCAATTCTTGGCCTTTTTAACATATGAAAAATAGGGACAGCAAACAGCAAAACATGCACCCACATCTCTTCAGCGAAGAAGACAAGCTAATGTTGGTGTCATTTGAGGAACCCACAATCCAAGACTGATATGCTGAAGGGCTAATAGATCTGTGGTAGAAATCAACACTAAGCTCCCGAAACACAAAACGGAGAGAATGGGTGAACAAGCAACCAGTGACTTGCTGGATTCCTTTATGAGACATGAAAACAGCTGCACTACTGGTATTATGTATAACAGGAATGGACATTAACACACAAAATTCTGTAAACAATCAGAAAAAAACAAAAAACAATTTGCTAAACATTTTGTTTAGTCACTGAAATTAAGTTTTTATTCCTTTAGGTTCCATTTACATTATTAAAATGATGTTTAACTGCAAGGTGACAAAAAAAGCCAACCCCAGTTTCAGTTTGGGCAACCAAAAGCTGGTGCTTTGTATGGTCAGAGACTAGATAACATCATGGATGTTTGTTATTTCTGCGATATAGTGTAACTCAAGGTTGTTTCAAGGAAACGTGCATAACGTATTGTATTGTTAACTGCTAGTGTTGACAATTACTTGCCTGACAACTATTGTGCTGTCCAGGCTGCTGTAACAGAGGATATAGTTCAGCAGAATGAGGACATTCTGATTGCATGAGAGGAAGAATAATACACATCAACTCACCTAGTAAATACTCATAACAAAATGAAAAAAAATGGAGCTCCCAAAATGGTTAACTTGCATCCCATCTTTCTGTTGATATTGTCAGATTTAGCATTGGTTGTGTTGAGATTCAAGACACCAACTGTGTTTTGGAGGAAACTTTAAAATTATTGGGTGCTTTAAGAAATGCACACAATCATAACTGCCAATTATTTGACCTGCCTTAAAAAGGTAAGGAGACATACACACAGCTCTGCAGTTAACAACTATTAATTTGTCCTCAGTAAGTTCACAATGCAAACATTTTCTAGACAGGTTTGATAAAACCCTTGAAATGAAGGTCAGCACACCTTGACTTCTCCCAAAGGTATCCTGCTGCCAGCTGAAATGCTACGTTAAGCTAGCTGCTGGTTTGTACCATTCATACAGCTACATTGAACTCATATTCAACCTAACAATACCATGAAACACAAGCAAATGTACGTATCGTTACTCCAAAACACTGTATGCGAATGAACACAGTGAGCACATTTAAAACATTAAACGGAATGCACCAGTAACATCACTAGACTGCAGTCTACGATGCCTTTTAACCAGCACTAGCTAAAGAGCTAGCGTTACACCGGTTAGCCGGCTACATATACCTGCTCTGGCTAGCAAGCTAAGCTAACGTCACATTGCAATCGCAATAACAAATTGGCTGAAACTTAAATTGATAGGCAGCGTTGGAGTCATTTCGGCATGAAAAGGGATGTTATTGACTAATAGGAGAGTCCGTTAGGTCCAGGTGCTCGCTGTCATACTCACCATGTTGATGCAGTGCAGCTGAAACGGACTTAACCCCAACAACACTGAGCACCCCGAGTCGGAAATCAAGCGGCGAGGAGCACATAAGCCCTTCTGGCGACGGTTATGCACAAAATGAAGGGGTTTCTTATTCAAAATGTCACCGTTTTCTTGCGCAGATGGGTTACATCGTCTAAAATCAATGGACTCAACCTCCGCTCCCAAGTATTTTCAACAGCAGTAGAGGTCACGCTAAAACTCTGGGTAAGAAGGTGTCTTCAGATATGCCTGTCAGTAAATAGTAAAATATGATGTTTTAATTATTTGCACTGCCATAAATTTAAATACGAGTCTTATTATCAATATATTGAATATACTTGTGTGTCCTGTAATTCTCAATTGAACTCAATGATTGCACAGATGTTGTAATTCTGTACAGGATTAGACAAGACCACTATAAGTATGCATTGGGACCCAGACCGCCGCACCAGGAAGAGAGAGATGATACACCGCTACACATTACAGATCTGTACCTGCGTCCGATGACTGGCAGTGCACAGTTATCACTCCGGCGAGTAGGCAAATAACACAGTCTCCACTCTTCTTTTTTGTTGTTATTCTGCCTCTCTGGGTGTGATTATTGACGCCATACATTTTGCGGCTGTATCAACTGGTTAATGTATTAAGCACTGTGGGTTGTTTCTCCTTAATCAAGGTGACGGGAGGCTTGACCCGCATTGTCTTTGCTACTCAAGTTGTTAAGTATACAGTCAAAAACTTAACTGTAACGCAAATCATTACAAATAGGGCTACAGCAACGTAACCAACTGAAACCTGTCAGAAGGACTCAAATGCTTCTCATGCATTTTAAGACCAGTGGCAACAGAAAACAATTAGAAAAAACAAAGGTTGCTTTTAGTGATAGTAATTTAACAAGCATGCCAACATTGCATGGCAGTTTTTGTATGAACTTTCAATGATAAAAGGATTTTAATTCGACTGACATGTAACATGACATCCTCTTAATTAACTAAGGTACACTGTTCTGATGAACGAAAACTGTTTCATGTAATGATGCAGAGTCATGATGTTGCCATTTTGTGATACAATTTAGTTTGTCGTCACTATATCAGTGATTTATATTTTATTTTCCAATAGAAGTTTCTAGATTTGTTTTGCAAAAGTCTATGGCATTTGCAGGAACAGTGAAGGATAATAAGTTACGTTCTGTTGGAGTTTTAAGTACTATTAGACTATTAGACTATAGTGATAGCTGCATCACTTAAAGCAGGGGTGTCAAACTCATTTTCACCGCGGGCCACTTCAGCATCATGGTCGCCCTCAAAGGGCCGGTTGTAACACTGTATAAATTTAACTACTACCGAACATATTGTTAAATAACTGTCTTTGTATTGTTTATTCAAGTGTAAAAATATTGTACATGCATTTATATACATATATATATATATAAACCCACATTATTCTATCAAAGATCAAACTTAAAACAGAAGAAAATAACAAAGACAAAGATCAAACAATCGTTGTTATATTAACTTTGTTCAAAGCTTTTTTTGTCACAGTTGAGAAGGACATAACTAGCCAATAAGAACATGCACGTGGTCTGGGGCAGTGGTTCTACTGGTCTGGCTGCACCATCACCCCTGAATGACCGGCCGTGACCCAAAGCAAGGAACATGTTCAACTTCTCAGATGGATTTAATGAAAAGATGGTGCAGTCTGAGCCTGAAATGGTACAGAATCTCACATGCCAACACAAAAAAACTAGTTTGAAATATTCCCTTTTACACTCAATTAAAAACCCCAAAGTGCATCTTAAGGACACAAAGTAATACAACACACATAATCATTTTATAACTTCAGCCTTTTTTAACAGACTCAGCAATGCTTTCATGCACAAACATAATAAAAAGGTCGGGAATGAAGTGAACTATCACAAATAGTGCGTGTGTAAACTCATGCAAGTGTGTTGTGAACGCAGTACTGAGGAGTGTGAATAGACGCACTCTGCTGCATTCAAAATTCCCTTCAAAATAAAATCACAGGATTTTTTTATTGCCCATGCAAAGGTCCGCGACCGACTGAAAACGAGTCCGCGACGAACCGAAAACGGGTCCGCGACCGACTGAAAACGGGTCCGCGACGAACCGAAAACGGGTCCGCGACCGACTGAAACGGGTCCGCAAATCACTGAAAACGGGTCTGCGACGAACCGGAAAGGGATCCGCGACAATGCCTTCCAAGCCGTCGCGGGCCACATAAAATGACGTGGCGGGCCACATCTGGCCCGCGGGCCTTGAGTTTGACACATGTGACTTAAAGCATTAAAACAATACTTACACAATTCATTAAATCCCATTATAAATAAATAACATGTTGTAATTTTGATACTTAATTACATTGTAGGCCATTGCTCATACTTTATAATAATATGATAATGTGCTGTATTTAACATCCAGAGCATTACTATAGCAGCATACAACTATTAGCTATGTAAAGATATAGTGAAGGAATGTCAATCTGAGCAGAGAATGAAGCCAGTCATCGACTGTCTGTGTTGTCATCAGAGCTTCTTCTTGCTTTGTTGACCGGCCACACATGCTCTTAGTGCATGTTAGTGTATGAGAGTGTGTCCCACTGGTAAGTGCACAGTCACTGCTCTGCACTGCTCTCCTACAAAGCAAACACTGTTAACTCACTTTTAGCACTTTCGCCTTAGTTAGCACTGTTAGCAACCAAAAGCAATGAGCCACCAACTCGATACATCAACATTTTGAGAGCCGTTTACAGGTAATCAAAATGCTCCCGATCTCGGATCTTGCGCTTTTAATATAAACTTTTTTTCATGCAGTAGGCTATACTGCATGGAGTACTTTCCACTAAATCAACACTTTGAGTACTTTTTTTCCACCACTTCAAATTAGATTTTGTTTGTTTCATTGTTTTTATAATGCACTGAAGTTGTGAAAGAGTCATGAACCCAATACAAAAATATGTTTGTGAGGAATTATCTGTAAAGTTTTCCAACAATTTATCATCAGTGGAATTTGCTGTCAGTGACTCCTGATAATTTCAGAGAAAGGAGACTTTCTCTTATACTTTTAGCATTTAATAAGAGTTCTTCATAAATCTAGAAGATAATTAGGCAAGTGTCAAAACTGAATTAATACTATTCTCTATTCTATTTACATGGTTCAGACCCAAACAAATGCTGAACACACAAACACAATAAACAAGTTTGTGCATTTGCTTTTGCAACTGTGTCGACAGCAGTGGCTTTACATCAACACGTGGGTATAAAAGGGCTAGGCTGTATTTGCACATGCGCATGTTAGCTAAGCCCTCCTCTCTTATTGCAGGGAGACCTACCCCATCCCGTGATGCATCATATCAGCCCCTCATTGCATGCAGACACACACACACACACACACCCCGGAGGAGTGTTTCCACGCTGTCTCAATCTACTCCCTTGTACGAATACATAAATTCCGCCCTTAAGCCTAAGAGTATCCTTCTAAAGATTGCTGTTGACTAATGATGATGTCAGCAATAAATTCAATTAAGTTAAAGAAATGCAATAAGTCACATGATTTTAATTTCAAATGTGTGTTTTTTTTTTTTTTTATACATCAAGACACATGAAATCTTAAAGATTTTCCAAAAAGGATGTTATTTCACAAAAGTGGCTCCAGAGAGACACAGACAATGTTTTATTTCAATATCTGGGTTATTCCATACATTTCACACTGATTTCCTTTTCATTTATAATTGAAGGGAGTCTCGTACTGTACATTCTTCTCCTCATTCTTTATCACACTCTGCACTATCACTGCTGCTGTTTGAACTGTATTCTCGATGGAGCATGTGTTTTTTTTTCTTCTTTTCTTATTTCAGTGTTGTCAGTACTTTTTAGTCAGGCTTGTTATTTTTAGATGAAACATAATAGCCAGGATCTTCAGTGTACTGTGAGAGTTTCACACCCTTTCCTCGTGTTTAATCCATATGACATCTCCTCCATGCCTACTGGTTCCTTTGAGCTTCAACTCTCAAGCCTTACAATAGAAATAAAGATGATGAGAATATTACAGTAAAGTCAGCCAAGTCAATCAAATAGACTCATTGTTCAATGTCACGATTCATTTTTAATGGCAGCGCTTTTTGTGTGTGAGTGCTGGTGAGCATTATACATCATTTCCTTCTTTTATTAATCAAACAACAGTTTGAAATGTGTCACTGATCTCAGCAGTATACCTCGAAGCAGAGGAGGAAAGTGGAACAAAAATCCATGTCAACTCGTCACCAGTAAGACTGAAAATGGTTCAGAATGTTATTCTCTTTGGTGCAGCGCCTCCTTCTCCATTCTCTGTAATCTACAAGAATGCAAATCACAATGCAAATGCAAATACTACTGAATAATTTATGTGCAGAGTAGAGTTCCTTTACAGAAACCGGGAGCTTTTTGCTTAAATAGAGTAATGTGGCATTCAGAGCACACATTTGGTTAACCGCAAAGATATACCTTAAAAATGCACTGTTCAGATTTCAGTTCAACAATTCAGTGACAGTTTTGAATGTATCAGAATTAAATATCTAGTGTGCACAATCTTCATTTCTGAATGATATTATCTCAAATGCAGTACTATACTGTGTGCTCTCTATATTGCTAAATGCTGGACTAAGTCAAGCTCTGCACACATCAAACAACAGACGTGTCTTTGTCTTACCGGCTAATCATTTGATTTTACATTCTTGATTGCTGTTTGGTGTGGATGTGTAATTTGGTCCATGTAACAGCAACAAGAAACTAAATTCTACTTGGTGATGTATGTCTAACAGTAATTTATTAATTTTTAATTACCCATGTTTAGTGCAGCTGATAGCTGCTACCTCCAATGTACTGTATGTAATTGTTAATCCAAACCACTGTTGACATTAGATCCCATTTTCAGATACCACAGCACAGTAGCAGGGCCTTTGATTGTTCCCGTTCAATAAATCAATCTGATTTCTGTAAATCAAATTGAAGCACATGCATATTGCCTTTGTATTTATTTTGGAGGCTGCAGAAGAATCACACCTATTACAATTAATGACATTCATATACACTTGAACACATACATTTTGTCTTTTTTGAGGAAAAAGAAAACGCTTCCGTTTTTATCCTAACTGGTCGCTATGTCAAGGCTTCCCCCTCGGTGGTTTTTCCATCAGGGATTGTAATTAAGCAACAACATTCATGAGTGGGCATGCTCATTTAGCCTGCGTCTGGGCTTAGACAGCTTTAGAGGGATGAAAGAACAAATCCTGGTGGAACAAGGCAACGTATGCTATAGCTAAAGTGAAAACGTTGCAGACAGAATAACAATTAATCTAAAACTTATATGCATGTTTTTTTCAGTAACATTCAGCAATATTTTCTTTTGTCATAGGAAGTGTATATATGTTCTGTTGGTGTGCTTTAGGCTACTTTGCAAATGCCTGACATTGTCATGCTACATACAATTACATGGAGATGAACATATGTGTGTAAACATATTTAAAAAAGCAGAACCAAGATCCTTGTATTTCACAAGTGTGTTTTATATGCATACTTCCATGCCTAAAAGCTAGAAAAGAAAATGTAAATGTGGGTGCATTGAAGTTGGATAGGTGGAACAATTGCTTTGGATGAAGTCAACATATTAACAAAAATAATAATAATGGTCACAATAAACAACATCATTGAGCAACATTAAATCAGTTTTAAAAACACTGATAATAATAATATGTTACTCTACAATTTTACATAATGATATTGTCTTCTCATTTGAATACAAAATAGTCACGGAAATGTCATTGATTAGGTGATGCTGCCTCAGTAATAATATCTCAGTATAAAATCATATGATTGTTCTCTTTAAACCATGAGATGAATCTGTTCAGACAGATTCATTATATTTATGGGCCTCTCCTTAATTGTTCAAGGATTTTGATATTTCATATTTATAGTATCCGAAGCTACTAGACCTTAAGATACAATAATTAATTAATTTGTAAATTATGTTTTTGTTAAGTGTGACATTGAAACTGGTTCGCCCTTGAACCTTATAACTTCTCAACGTTACACCAACAGAGTTTGTGATTTTAAGATGTTCCAAAATGTGCAATTGATCTTTTTTTTTTATTGAATTGTGTTCTCTGGTTATCCATTCCCAGAATAAGCATTGCACACCATAGTTTTGTTTTCATCTTCTATGTCTCACACATAGAAAGTCAACAAAATAACAATGGCATGCTTGACATCACATTAGCTTACCGGCAGTTGCCCCCTCTCAGAAAATCCACAAAAATTGATTCATTGTAAAAGTGTTCGAATGGGTGTCACCATGACTCGCTTTACAGTATTTACCATTTTTTACTGTATATTTCATGTTATAAACTCTATTGTTTGTTCAAGTCACAGGAAAACACTGCACCGCGTCATTGCAGCAGCAGAAATATGAATGCAGAATTAGTTTTTCCCCTATTCAATTGAAGACTGATTTATATCAGAATTAGGCTAGTGTGTGAATGTGTATATATGTGTGTGTGTGTGTGTGTGTGTGTGTGTGTGTGTGTGTGTGTGTGTGTGTGTGTGTGTGCGTATCCAGCAACAGACACTCAGAGGAATAAAGGCAGAGCTGGAGGGAGAGAGAGAGGGAAGCTCATTATAATCAGACAATTATGCTGGCAGAATTAGAAGCGTCCTTATTTTCTCTTGTGGCAGCCTGAGTGTGGAGACGTTTTTTAAAGTGACTGCAGACTAATCCATGGATATGACTGTTCTGTGCTAATATGGAACATCTGTACTCGGTGTGACAACAAGATTTGCAGGTAAAAAGCCTGTGATTTGGGCTTTTTGGAAAACCGGTGACTCAAGCAAGGCTCCCCAGGTTCTGGGCTCTAATTTGCATTGATGGGGATTTTTTTTTCTTTCTCTCCTGCTCCTGAGGTTTTGGCTCAGCGGTAGTGAGAGACGAGGGCAGTTATACACGCCTACAACTCAGGACCATGGCTGTTCACAATCAGTGCTTTCCAAACAGTGGTATATAATTATATGCATGTTTTTTTTGAGACATGTATTCATTTTCATGTGGTATAGCATGTGCACTGCTACCGTTGTTGATGTTGTTAGTGGTTAGTGTCGGTGACACAGTGAGTGAGTGAGTGTGTGTGTGTGTGTGTGTGTGTGTGTGTGTGAGAGAGAGAGACAGAGTGTTTGTGTGTGAGTGCATCATGCTTTATCCCAAATATGGAAAACATTTAAATTATAAATCAGAATGTTTTGAGGACACAAACATATTTTGTAATAAATGGGCTATCAAAATATTATGGGGTTAAAAACATATTGTAAATAATATTGTGATATGATTTTACTTTTCATATGTTAAAATGTATACAAATAACAAAAAAAGGTCTCACAGCGTACACCTGTTTGTGAAAATAAATGATCCAAATCCAAATAAATTAACTGTTTTCATTATTGAGTCAAGATTTGACAAATATATGATTGTGCACCAACAGCATGTTTAAGCTAAAGACTTTGACCTCAGGTCAAGGGTGTTTGACCAGCATTTGACTCTTGACCTCTGCTACATGTCTTATCAACTGGCCCGTTAATGTGTATTGATCCTCGCTCCCTTGAGACAGAAACACGGACATATATTATTGTCAGTCTTTTTGGGAAAGTATTTCTCCCAGTTTAAACAGGCACTTGTAAAGATATTGAAATAAGATTTTTCCCCATTCCTTGACATGAGTCTTGACATCGCAGCAAAACAAAGAATGCAATGTCTTTGAAATGTTTTGCTTGAAATGACAACATATTACAGATATGAAGACATCATAAATATCTGTCTTAAGATCACAGACCAAACAGCCCACTCCCACCCATTTTCCACTTTAAACATTTTTTTTGAATTGTGTATGGAATTTGGCAATGGCGATTGTCTGCCTGTGTGTTGGGGGAGAGGGGTGGGGGTGTGGGGGAGGGGGGGTTAAGATGAAGTGGAATGACGACTCCCTGAAAGTTCTCAGGGAAGTGCTTGTGTCTGGCCATGGAGCAGGCAGCTGATTTGGGATAGGGTGTTAGCATAACAAAGGGCCTGAGCCTGTGAACTTGGGGCACCTTTTGACCCTGGCGCTGTGGGAATGAATAGTCACTGGGCCTCCCCATAGAGCACCCCCATGGCTAGCCTGATCGTGGCTAAATTGTTAATCAGGGTAATTTAATATAGTTTTCAATATGCCTCATCTCTCATCGGGAAAGCATTCACCGCCTTCTCGCCTTCCCGCCGAAAAAAAGCCCCCCCTATACAACCAGACGAGACAGGCAGCTGCAGGTCTTATAGCCTTCTCAATTGAAACGTTCAAATATCAACACGAAGGCCTCAACCTTGTGTTTGTACGTGTGTGTATATGTATGTGTTTGTATGTGCACTGTTCTGGTTCTTCCATCACAGACAGTTCATGCATTTGGTGAATGACAGTGTGGCCGACGGAGAAGAAAAAGCGTGTGATAACTCTTACGCACAATTTTACTGTACTGTTCCTGGCTCCTGAAACCACTGCGGCCTCACCACCTTCGCTTTCACAAAGTGCAAGGCCACATATTTACTTTGACCTGTGCTCAGAAAATAAGGAAATGAGGCAGTGTCGTTAAACTCCTACATGACAGACAATCTCTGGCACTTTCTTTTCTCTAACCTGAGAGAGAATGAGGTCACAGCGAGCAGTAACTCTCGGTCTCAGGACAGATGACGTCAGCTCTCCTGGTAGAAGCGTCCAGTAGCCGAGGTGAGTCATCGGACTCCTGGCCCTGGTTTTAGGCAGTGCGAATTAAAAAAAAAAAACATACACACACACACACACACACACACACACACACACACACACACACACACACACACACACACACACACACACACACTTAAACTCACACATGCATGCACAAAGGGCCTGCTGGGTCTTGACTACCATCTATAAATACATACTGTAATCGAGAATGACTCAGACACTTCATGTCTCTCTGTGTTGAGGCAGAAGATGGAGTTGGGAGGACAAGGAGTCTGTAGGAACAATGGAAGACAGCTAGCGTGACCCTGAGTTGGTGTTATCTTTGTGTACATTATAGCTCCAAGGCAAGCTCAGCAACGGCATGGTGGCAGTAAGACAGTGGACAAAGGACAAAAAGTAGGGTTTTGAAATACCGGTACTTATTGATGAAGAATGAAACTTCACTCGGGCTGGGGTGACTCGTCGAAGTAATCGATGTCATCGATTGAAGAAATACATCACTCTGCATATTGTCAGTCAGTACGTCGCAAGAATGGCTGTACTTTTCATTATTTTAGCTGCATTTTACTCCAGAGATTAAATCAATCCATGTGATAATACATTACATTTTAAAAGTACTTTGCAAATTCAGGGAAAAGAGTTATGACATACAGAGAATACATTAATCTGTGTGTCACACCAATACTTTGGAATTTAAGGTCCAGTAATTTATTTCTGATCAAGCATGTGAAAAAAAGGGTTACATTCATTTGTATTTGAGAAAACATGATTAGATACATTTATTGAAATATTAATCAGACAAGTTTGGGGATTTTTATTTTGTGTAAAATAATAATTCTATGAATCGTGAATTTATGAAATTATCATTAGAAAAATCAATTAATTATTGTTTTAATCTAATTGAAAATAATAAACAAATAATAATAATTCGGTGCAGCCCTAAACATCACCCACACAGATATCAAGTAAAATGTGTTTTTCTTTTTAAAAGCAACCTAAAATGTGAAAAATATGAAGCCAGTTAGTTTTGCCCATTTATTGCATGTGAGCAGCTTTGTGGTTATAAACTGTTATTTTATGCTTCTTTGCTTTATTACATATTCAGCCTACTATTCCGAGAGTGTCCCAGCCAATATGAAATGGCTACTAACTACAGACAATATAATTTTTGAATCATGAAATGCTGTAACTGATATATTTATGCACTGCAGACACTAACATGCTTATTATGTTTGTTCATTTAAAAAAATGTCTCACCTTTTGGGTTACTGATAAACGTTATTGTTCACATCCTTGTCTTTGAAAAGTATCTGTTCCAGTTCAGATAATAGGTGTTGGCATGAAGACAATACAGCAACGTATTGATGCAACCATGTAGTACGAGCAACTAATTAGCATAGCACCTCTCCATGAGCAGACACGACGAGGAGTCTCAGGCCAGCAGACCGTGTTCCCTTGTGGGCCATTGAATAGAAGTGGCCTGCTCTTGTGTACTCTATCTAAGCCTGTATGTTAATTTACGCTGTGTGACTAGATGATAATTCATGCCTAAATCACCAGATTGCACCCCACAAAACCCCAAAATCCAGACATGCGTCTATGGGAACCAAGACCCAAAGTCAACAAAACACCAGACATCACCCACATTGAAACAGATTAGTTCACCAAATTTAAACAAAGTGAAGTACCAATTACCTAAATATTGCTTTATTATTTATCACCACTTATTGTTACAAATGTATCCAAACTGGTCGGACACGAAATAAGCAGAATTTAATATGTGGTTTATCTATGTGTGTTAATAAAACATTGTATAATTCTCAACATCTGTAAAATTCAGCCTCCAACTTTGTGTCTACTCTGAAAGTCACTAAGTCACTTACTGCTACATGTCTGTAGTCCAAGTTACAAAGTTTGGATGTCACAGTGTTTGTAGTGCGGCTAGTTCGACAGGAAATAGAATTTATCAACATGGAAACAAAGGTATTATAGGCCCCTAGGGGGACAGGGTCCAACTGAGGTCAGGACTATGGGGCCTTGTCTAGACTGCCTGCTTTTGTGGTTGCAGGGTTTCAGCCTCTATCTCACCCTTTCAATAGGAGAACTTGACCCGTGTCTAGCTGCCGTGGGACCCGGAGACAAGGAGACAGGGAGAGATGGACTGACGAGATAGTGGGAAAGCTGTGAAAGAAGTGTCGGCCAATTAAGTAGCCAGACTGACTTATAAAACATTTTAGTGGGATACAATTAGGAAATATAATTTGACTTTTGAACTTTCAAGTTACTTTGTTTCACAGCCTGGGATTCACCCGAAAATAGGCCTGGCTGACATCAGGTCTTCCTTCAAGGCTGAACTACTACATTTATCCAGTTCCTCTGTATTAGTGTGGCACTCCAAACAAAACCGTACTACAGAAAATATCTTTTCATAAACGAGTTCGAACCAACGACAATACCAATACGCAAAACTCCAACTCAAAACACCCATTAACGTCAAATTCAAACCAATCCCTCCGACTCTCTTAGCTCTTGGTGTGTGTGGAGGGTGCAGGGTGATGCTGCGGGGCATGGTATAATTGAAAGGCAGAAGAAGAATACTGCTTGTTTAAACCAACCAGCAGGCAGTGAGGGCATGATGGCAAAACAAAGCCAGAGCCCCAGGAGCACGTGACACGACATCGCTAATGGCAGAGCAGAGAGGAACGCTGCCTCTGTTCAGTTACCCGTGGTCCTGTGACAAGCAGCAGGTTGAAGGTACTACACGATGTTCACAAAATCAAATCTGGACTCTGCACAGCTATATTGAGTTGGGTCACCAGGATCTGACAGAGCTCTTCTGGATGCTGGTCCCAAAGCTTTTTTCATTTTGTTTAGGAAACATATTGTCAATCATCAGCGTAATTTAAAGAAATGAATATGCATTTTAAGTGTATGTGTTCCTTATTTTCATCTTTGATATAGTTTTCAGGCTGCCACAAATAGATGATGTAGGGCAGAAGGAGCACTTATGGATTCACTTGCTACTGCACACATCACTCCCTTCCATATACAGTACCTATATACTTTAAATACGCATAGCTGTGGACAGTAAGTGATAGGTGAGTGAACAAATTGCAGAGAGAGAGCAAAAAAGCTATTCTAGTTAAACAATATTGAAAATCTGCAATGTTCCCTGAGACCCTTCCATTCTACATTGCTGTTGTTTTTTTCTTCTTCCTATGGATGAGATATTGACATGGGCTGTATCTCAGCAGTATAAGCTACAGCAGCTGTGAATTCCCTCAAAGCAAATCACCAGGCATGTCTGTCTCTTATTGACCCACATCAGGAATCCCCACCCACCACCTGCAAGACGGCGGCTCATTTTAGCCAGCAATAAATATCAATATTACATATCAATAATCCCATCTGAGAGGTGGGGAGAAATAGCAGGGAGGAAAAGGGGTTAGATTGAAAGGAGGGAGAATGGATGTGGGGAATGAGAGAGGGCAGAGAAGAACGGGGGTAGAGAGAAAAAAGTAAGAAGAAAGAGAGAAGAAGAAAGTGATGGCTGCTCGTCTGTTTCGGCCCTGTGGTCTCGTGCCTCTTGGGATGGTCGAACACTCTGTCAAGATTCTACACTTCAAAATCAATCACTCTCGGCTGAGCACAAAGAGAAAAACACACACATGTCCACACACATGTCCACACTCACACACGCAAACAAATGTTCATTCGCTCAACATGTTACAGGCAACGTCTTCGGTCCAGCTTCAACTAGGCAGCCTCGGCATGTCATGCCAGTGTGTGATAAAGAAAAAGTCTGATCACCAACTTTCTCTTGCAGTAATCATCTATGTGATTCCCAAACAGGGGTCAGGACGGGTACCTCAGGTGGTATTTCTGCAGTTGCTAGCGGGTATGGGGAAAGATTGTGCAGTATAGCTCTCAACGAATTAGAAGAAAATAATAAGAGAAGTCTAAACGTTTGGCTAAAAGTAATAGAAATAGTTGAAATTATTAGTATTATACATCCACTTTTTACATAGTTATAAAGTAACATTCAGTTTTAAATCAAGTCACATGACCACTCTTGGAACATGACAGATGGGGTCGATGAAGAGGTTCTTGAGTTCCTCTGACAGGGCTGTGGATACACACATTAACGCTACAGCATATTTACGGAGACATACATTTACCTGCATCTCAACAGGATATAAAGTGAACACCAATAACACAGACAAACAAGAAATATAAACACCAACACAGGACCCCAACAGCACTGGATTTCCAGCTCAATTAAAGCCGACAGCTCATTAGTAAAATGTAAGTTCTAGCCACTTGAGTGGTACAGCATTTGCAGCTATGCTGCTAGCTGACTAGCTCCGTTTACACCATCACTATAGCCGAGCACCACCAGTCGCACCTGAGGTCCTCGGCTGTGACGTAACTCTTTCCCCCACTTCATTTGGTGCCTACATACTCTTACCTGACCTCTGACCTTCGTTTTCTTCTCCTCTGGTGTTTTTTGGCTATTGGGAAACCAACTTAAAGGCGCCTTACTGCCACCTACTGGACTGGAGTGCGGGGCGTGGGGCAGTGAATTGGCATGAAGATAAAATAAATAAATAGAATAAAATAATGTTGCTCATAAAAAATGTATTAACTTCTGACATTACATGGATGGATCTACTTGGAAGAGTGAGAGGAGGTGATGAATGTTGGTACCAGCTGCCTTACAGTAGCCCACAGGAAGCTAAATAATCCAATCAAACGCCAGTTTCCAGCACAAGATTTCAGTTGTGATCTTAAACAAGCTGCTTTTAAAAAATCTGCACACGTCCTTTTATAGCGCCGTAACAACATGCAGCCGGCAGCCTCTCTGGGTTCCAGATCTTCTTTAACCAGAGGTTTAAACACACACCAAAGGTAGTTTCAGTAAGACCTCATTTTTCTCACTGTGAAGTTTCCAGACTTGGAGTTCGGTATCTTGTCGTCTGTTGGGATCATGGGAAGGATAGTACTTGTGAATCTTCTCCCAAACAAAATAAGATAACACAAAGTCCTGCTATCTGTAGATAAAAGTGAAATAATGTGCCGTCTAGTGGGAAAAAAATAATAAAATAAAATAAAAGAGCAGGGAGAAAAAGAAAGGAACAAAAAAGTTCTATCACATAATGGAGTTTAGAAGTTGTATTCTTTACTTTCCTTTGCCAGCAGCGTCCAAGGTCATGTTCCCGGGGCAAAAAAAAACGTAATGTAAAAGCAAGCATTTTTTTTTTTTTTTTTTTACTGTCTCTAGAAGATCAATGCTTAGTAAGTGTCATCTGAGATCGTTGTGGTACCTAAATGCTCTTGGCTCATCTTACTCAAAGCTGTAGACAGTTGCATTGTGAGTCAAGAAAGACTATTTCAACTAGGTTTGAATCTGTCTCTATTCATCGACCAGCTACATAGTGGGATGCAATGGGATATGTGATGGACATTGTCTTTCATGGAAAATACATATTAATAAAGTATTTATCCAGATACAAAATCATGTTGTGTGTATGTAGTATATATGATACTTCGAATGGTTTTGCATGTTTTCCAGCCATCTAAATGAGAAATGTAGGCCTTTGACTTATATCATGTCCTAATTTAAACTACAGTCCTTGTGTTACGCAATAAATGTTCTCCATGGAAATATCTTTAATCCACTATTTCCGTGGATACAGTAAAAGAAGCATCCCGGTATTTGTGAGAAAAAGGTTTATTTAAAGCAGGGCTGTGTACAGCTTTATGGAGTAGATCACGATTAGAGCAGGAACATACAGACCACTGCATTTAGTTTTCATGGGCAATTGTTTCTCCATAAGCATCTGTTTGCATTCACACAACAAATTACACTTGTTTTGACTACTCTAATCTTTGCTTCTTTATTTGGAAATAGTGAATAGATTTAGGCCTCCAAAAAATATCTTAATGATCACTCTTTAGTTTAAAGCTCACAACTCACATACAACCTGTATCAAGTAAAATTGTTGGTAAAAACTATACTACATCACATTAAGGCTTTATAAGCATGTGCCCTGTGACCACCTTTATTTTAAACATTTCTGTTGCTCAAAATTGCTGATTTGATTCAGGCCAGACCTGCAAATTGTGGTACAGGAACCAATTAACTATTTATGCATGTGCTCTAAGATCAACGTTCAAGTGCAAAAACTTGACCTTTCATAGACGTTTCTTGACTGTCCAAAATGATATGATCATGATACAATTTAAGACACAGAAAGGACAAAATGCTCATAACACTTAAATTTGGATCTGTTTGGAATTGGAGTTTTAAGGAAAAGTGGATCAAGATTGTACAACTGTGTAACACCATGTTGGTAGGGGTTCAGTTTGATGCTGCACTCTGGAGACGTGGCCTCTGTTTCATTGCCACTTTTATTTATCTGGATTGAGAAAGCCATTGGAGAACACAAATACAGTAGAAACCTGAAACTAATGACAGTTTATTTCATTATATGGCTAATTGTCTCAGTCTTTTTGAAGCATTTTCAGCTGGAGGAAAGACTGGATATCTTGCAGAAGATTTTGTGCTGCATCCTTCAAGTTGATGCAAAGACATGATGGAGCTATTTTAGCCCTCCTGAGACACTTTTTGTTGGTATTTTCCTTTTCCTTTTGCTAGTTACCTGTAGATGTGACACGGCTGGCTCCAGGGCATCCTTTGTCTCATCACAAAAGCCACTAGCAGTTGATACAAACATCAGTGGACACTCTTGGAATACACACCATCTCACCTGTCACACTGTAACAATCAAATCGACAACTTGGTGCACACACGGTGTGTAAAAATGTACACAGACACAGCCATCGGCTTGGATTCATGTCCCATACGACCACTGACGTGTGTGTGTATTTGTGTTAGTCTACAGTGTGTGTTTGTGTGTCTCTCTCTGTCTGTTGGGGGATAGGTGGAGGCCATCTTTCATCTCTTGCTGTGATCAGATATTCTACATGATATGATATGATGATACAGGCCCAATTAAGGGATGGGGTTGTGTGAAAAATGTGATGACAGGGCAAGCGGAAGAGTAGACTGTGATCTGACATCTGAGAGGGAGAGAAAGACAAGGGAGGGAGAGAGAGAGAGAGAGAGGGTGAGAGAGAGAGAGAGAAAGAGAGAGAGAGAGAGAGACAGAAAGGTAGCAAGAGAATGGGTGAGGGTGGGGGAAAACTGGGGGGGGGGCAGACGGGACTGAAAGACGGTTGGAGGCAAGAAGGGAAGAGTGATGCTGGTAAAGGAAATGAAGATGGGGTAAGCGTGAGAAAAATAGTGAAAATGAATGTTAAGTAGGCAGGGACAGAGAATTAATGTGATTAGAAGGGAGGAGGTAAAATGGAGAGGCACAAAAGGATGGAGAGTAATGAAAGATAGAAAAGGGAGACAAATGAGGCTTCTTTCCCAAAGGAAACAATTTGTCAAAGACGTTATGGATCCTATTTTTGATCTGTCTTGTTGTAGTTTGAACATAACTTTAGGGAAACTTTGACAGGAATACAAAAGTCAGGATTGTTCTTCTTTTCTTTCCAAAACATAAACCCGACATCAGCAGCATAGTAAGGAAAAGGCAACAAAAGTAGATGTAATGAAGCATAGAAGCATTATATTTTTTAATTGTTGTTCCATATTTTGCACACACAGGTACATTTCATTTGGCAGACATACAGTAGTGCACCAAAAACAACACACAATGTGAAATGGAGCTGATTTTAAACAGGCTTCCTGGTACTGTCTGAACCGTTTCCCCACGTTTCGTTAGTCTGTCAGGATAAACTACAACCGTGTCAGGTGTATGATTTTGATCGGGACGCATGGTGCTTTGATCACACTTTCAGCTTTTATCAGCAGGCATGCTCTTTTCATAACCAAATAGGACCCAATTATGTCAAGCACATTGTTCTTTACCTGCAGCGCCAAAGCACTACACAGAAAGGAGGAAATAACTCACACTAAAACATCACTTAGAAGAAAAAAAAGCCTTTATTAAGCTGTCAAAAAATATACTTGTTAGACTCAATCAATTACATGAAATGAATACAAGTTTCAATGTGAAAACTATTTTCAAGTATTCTCCCTTTTAAAATAAATAAATAAATATAAATATATCCTTATATTAGTGCAAGGTCACAATATTTATCTGTTTGACCGGTAGTACAGTATTATAAAACCAGTTGACAGAAATACATTATTGGAGAGCACAGTGCAGGTTCAGGTGCTGTTGAGTAATGTAACACTCATAGAGCTGAAGGGGTTGAGTGGACATCTTGGGCTCCTCTCTAGTTGATCAGGATGACTCATTTTCCTAAAAAGAGAGAATAGGAAAATAATTAAAACACCTTCAAGACATTCCATGAATCTTTGTAGATAATTTACTTTTCATCACATCAAAGCTCCACGAAGAACCGTTGGTGAATTTTCACCACGTCCTCTGTAACACACTTTCTACAGCAACAATTTTGGAGAAACCAAATAATTATTACAGCAACGTGTTAGTTGCAGTTTTTCCGCAACCAACACATAACCTCTGTGGGTACAATCTGCCTTAACTGAGGGACTGCACTTGTTGTAGTGTTTCATCACATCCCAAAGCAAGATCCTTGAATAAAAGGAGTTCAGTGAGCTGTGAGTTCCCAGTGTACTTGACAGTGACAAAGGCCTCAACAATAGCCGCTGACATTAGTCCCCCTCATATCACGCTGCACTTTCCTCCCATTGTTTGCACTGCACTTCTCACATGTATTGTCTTACGTGATATCCTTAGAACCTGATAAGACGCCAGGAGAAAGTTTTTGTAGCTGAGGACACAGGCCTGGGAGTGTCTCAGAGTTACAGCTGCTTATTATTCTCTCATAGAGAATGTAGGGTCTGGGGAACGCCTTATCGGATCCCCTTTACACCCGGTCTAACCTGGGTTACCTGCACCTCCAGCCCGTTCTCCATTACTCTTGCCATACCTGACACTCCTTCCTCCAGAAAGACATTATGGTATTACATTTCTCTGGAACTATAGAGCTTGTTGACAAGCATGAAAGGTATTCTGGGCTCCAATGAATGTATAGACTGCACAGAACATCTGGGGTCATTTGAGACAGCAAGGATGTCCGACTGGCTCAGTTAAATCTTCAGTGTATGGTGTCATTGTCTGCATAAGACAACAAAAGAAAACCAGCACGTCATTTGAGGTGTTCCTAAAGGTTTACTCTAAATGTATTTGCTGATTTATCTTGTCAGACACTTGAAATCTCTTGAAAGTTGCAATACGTCAGTAACTCCCCTCAGTTTTTTCCAAGGATTAAAAAAAAAATACCAAAGTACTGTTTTGGCCACGTTGTCTCCTTCAACACATTTTATTTCTCTGAAGTTTGGCTGACAGTGTATAGCAGTTCAGGGTTGGCAGGGGGTCCCTGGGACATCAACACCCAAACTCAACCCACGTGCAAAAGATGAAGGAAGGTGGGTTCAGACAAGCCAAGCAAACCACCCCACCTGCACACAGCACCTCAAGGGCACACACTGCCTTCCTGGCCTGCCTGTCTATCTGTGGCAGCTGATCTTCGTCAAAGCATGTGCCTCTCTCTGCATCCTCCTCATCTTATCTGCTGACACTGCAGTTGTGCAATGTGTGGAGCTGTGTGTCAATTGTGTGTGTGTGTGTGTGTGTGTGTGTATGGGTCCAGGGCTTTGCTGATGGTGCTCAGTGCCTCTAATATTGCAGTTACATCAAGCAAAACATTTGCATTCACTAGCTGAACAAGTGGATTTCAGCTTGATGTGTATGAGGTGAATTAAAAATAGCTGCAACAATGCTGCACAAAACCAGTGCAAACAACACTATACATACACATCAGTTACAAATGTAGGTACTTTCACAAAATGATCTATATTATATAATAATCATTTTTCTTTACATGTTTCCTCCACACAAAATGCCTGAAATGTAACATACACATGTGCTTCTGTCTCACAGACAGTATTAAGGAAGTTACAAAGGCCTGTTAGTAGAAACTAGATACCTGACACAAACCATCTTCTCAAAACAGGATAATTGGTGTGAAAGTAAAGTCAACTCTTACAAACTGGGGCATATCAGTCAGCGTCAGTTGTGATGAAGGTTAATTGACTAAATCAACTGTAGAGTTTTGACATTTTGAGATAGCTCTAGATGGAGCTTTATAGCAGACCCACAGGGCTTTGCAACATGGTTTTTTATAAGTTTATCTTATATTTATTTCTTCTTTCTTGATTGCCAGATTGACAGTTTGACTGATTCAAACTGGTCATTGTTGTTGGTGGTTAAAATGTTCTGATCATCAATTGTTGCATTTCTCTACACAATCTGTGTTTAATGATGTCATTGTCCTTGGCGCCTTTGCAATGAAACTGGTGAAGATTATTGCTCATCTATTATCCACGACTGGAACAATAGCCAAAAAAAAAGAATATTGCTTGTGTAATCATTTGTGTAATTTGTGTAATTATTTTCAACAAATGTTATTCACTAAGTAACATATCTAGGATTAAAAAACAACAACTATACATTTATTTTGTCATTCCAATCATCGTAGACCCAGATTTTCCCAGACCAGATCCACAAACCTGGATAGTTGTCATGCTCTCCATCACAATGCACATTTATGCGGAAAAACACATGATTTTTTGGGAGTGGTCTCCCCTCATCCACAAAAAGGATTTCATGCCAAAGTGTCCCTTGGGAAATTGACAAAGCAGAAAGTAATGCCTTGTGTTGCCCAAGTCTGATAACAGGGTGGAGGAGTTGTATGCCTTGCTCTCCTTCTGCTAACTACTCCCAGTAGACTGCAGTCAGATGCCTCCACTCTCTATGAGGGGGCAACTGATGCTGCTGCTGATCTGCAGAGAATACGACTCAACTGAAGCCTATCAAAGCTGGAAGAGACTGCTGATACAGACTCAGTGCAGGAGAAACCTGATGAATACACACACATGCACACATACAGTTACAACCATGTGGAAGACTACTTCATTTGCATCATACCATCTAGGACTTGGGTAACTTTGGACACATATAGATGCCAACAAACAGACTGAGGGCAATAAAAAGACACACATGTACACAAATATACAGACATTAATACCAAACATGCTCCACATGCAGCTGCGACTGACACAAACACAAACACATCTCTCCACCATCATATCCCTCTCCTATTTTATCTATATATCTCTGTCCGTGCTTCTGAACCTTAGGGAGACATATTCTTTTTCATCTGTCAGTATGGATGGAAACAGACATGTTCAAAACACACAACAATGGCCTCGCCAGCACTGAGGAGGCTCTATGTTTTGTATGCTTGAAACACTGCATTACCTCCTAAGTGTCTAGAAACCCCAGTATAGTAAATAATGGATGCTACTCTTCCTTCAGAAAAAACAACAACCCTCTTTCACTTCAGGGACCAGTCATGGTTTACCTGTATAAATGCCCTTTCTGTGTCTTTGGAGAATGTGGGTGTGATGTGGGTCAGACGATTTCATTAGCACAGCATTTCTCTCTGTGTCTCCTTCAATCAGCCGTTTGACAGAAGCAATGTCACTCAAAATGCAGACACGTTCATATAGAATTCACTGAGAAAAAGGATGCAGAGACTACTGATCCATAGCAGGGAATTCGTAAAATATAGCACATATAACAAGATGGCAGATATCGTGATGCTTGAAAGGAGAGAGCGCAGTCACCTCTGAGATCAGCTGCATATCCTTGACGTCTTTAGCCTGAAGACTCCACACATTATGCCACTCGTTTCTGAGTCATGATCTACGAGGTCTCCATCCAACCTAGAAAGACAGAATAGGCGTAATGTTTAGTGCTGTAGACGTACATATACACTGAAACACATACATGTAAAGTATCATATCATTGTACAGACCCTGCTACAAATCTGACTTTATTAGACAATACGAGTCCAAGAGGACTTATTGTTTTTGCTCTTTGACCTATACTTATTGCTCTCTACTTTGTGCAGTTAACTCAAAACGCTAAGCGGGAATGAACAGGACTACTTTGTTCCACCGCGTAACTCTCTTTGGACTCCCTCCCCCATCCATTCTGAGGTTACACCGAAAGAGTTTCAGCCATTGTGAATTATTTACTTGATTCACATTCGGCCCTTTAACCCTTCAGAAAATGCACAGGCAGTTGGGGTTAAAAATACACTCCCTCAGGATCTGAGTTTGAGACTACATGCATGTGTATGTGAGCGTGTGTGTGGGCAGGGATGTGGGTTTTAAAAAAAAGAAGAAAAACACTATATAACCTGTGACACATAAAGCAGCTTACATTCTCTCTTGTACAGACACACAGACACACAGGAACTCATCAGGGCATCATTATGTGGTTACTTTCTGAGTGAGAATCCAGACTGTCCCACATGGGATTTTCACAACACAGCTTGATCCGTGCAAGAGCTACGAGTGTGATTTTGTAAGTCACTGTGTGTGTGACAGAGTGTGTGTCAGTGTGTGTGCATGTTTGTTAGCGAGTCAGTGAGTCCTGACCTGTGCTTCCTGACCTGAGTGAATGTGGGGACGCACCGCTCTGTGACTGTGAAAGTATAAAATACATAATACAAGAATAAAACTGTGCCATACCGAATCCTGAGCATGAAGGTACATTTCTTGACAACTATGCCATGGCCAGTGTGTACGGTCGACATATTCATGTTGAGCCTCTCAGTCAAAGGCTGAAATAAAGGTCTGTGATACAAGCTTGTCTAACAGCAAACTGATTGAGGCTGCTGCAGCTTCCCTGTCTGACTGAGTGAATATTAATGTCCCCAAGATATGTGGGCCTTAATGGAAACGCACACACACACACACACACACACACACACCGACACCAACTCTACAAGGCCATGTTGCCGTGGTATGTCCCTGGAATGCAGCAGTGTTGTCATGGATACCCCCAGACACATCCGCCATCCCATAAGCGGGGGGATGCTGAGCGCTTCAGAGGGGCTGGCGCCGAGGTTGCCCCCCTCATCCCCCAAACCATTCTCTATCCCCTTCCCCCAAGACAGAATCCCCGTCCCTTATTCTCCCCGAAAACCGGCTCAGCCTCAGGAACGGCTCTCTGCTTGTCAGCTGGCCTGGGAGAACACAGCTGCTATCTGGTCCCGGTGTTGGGGCCTCCACTGCTCTGAACTGGACTGGGTGGTATTGTAACCGGAAGATGGAGGAAACAATAAGATACAGACAGATCCCCTCGTATGCTTGTACTAGTTTCATCTTCTCTGAGAAGACCTAAAATAGATGTTGAACGGGAGAAATGAACAGTGTGTTGTGTGTATGGGTGTGTGTTAGCCCTCAGGGCCATGGTTAAGCCTGTAGTTTATACTGATCCTTTTCATTAGCCATTATCAATAATTCAACATTGCACTTGCTTTAATGGTTTAATGTGGGCAAACCCTCAATCCGCACACATCCACGCTGACACGTATGGACACTCTACTTAATAGCACTCACTCTCTTGGCCTGCGCCCAATGAGGTGAATATAGATGTGTAAACGTGCACCTAAAGCTTTCAAAAGTAAATACCTATATCAATCAGAATGATTTTTTCCCCCCCGACAAGGCAGTCATAGGAACTCTTCATTTAGAGAAGAAATTGCTTATTATTTCCCGACAAAAGTCTGTTTTATGGTATATCAACTTATATTTGCAATAAAAAGGCACACCAATCTTCTACTCTGAGTTGAGAAAATGAACGGGTTAATCATTTATGATGCGTCCCCTCCCAAATGCGCTTCTTTTGTTTGCCCTCTCTTTCATATCCCCCAGTATGGCAGTGCTCAACGTCTGCACATATGCTGAAAAAAGGATCCTCTTTGATTGGAAGGCTAATTTGAAGTGTCAATTATTCTTATGCAAATTAAGGTACAGTTTCTCACGTCTGAAATGGGGTTGGGGCACAGATGGTTGAGTGTGTGTGCCTGCGCAAATCTCTCTCCAAAAACATACAGCGCCATTCCATCCCCCCTCCAACTCTTCATCTATACCTCTTAGGGAAGAAAGCTGACGTACAAAGACAGCCGGCATAATGGGACGAGGATATTTGCATGAACATTGTCCACGCCCAACGCCAAACAGATCATAAGTTGAGAATACAATGGGTCAAAACAGTAACAAAAGCAGAGGAGTCCAAGTGAGCACCCAAAACATTATACGGCGGTTCCATGTTGTAATGTAAATAATGGGATGGTGTTGGGTAAACAGGAACGCCACAAGGGCTTGGATGTATCACAGGGAGTGTTTTATTTACTACCTTTGTCATTAAACTCTTTTCAGTAACATTCTCTTTTGCTGTTGCTCAACCAGAGGTGCAAGACAGAATTACTATCCCAGTGTCTGTGCAGAGAGAGGTACAAGAAGATCCTTAAAGAAAAAAGTGAGCGAGGAGGGAGAAATAGAGGGAGGCAGAGTGTCTAAAAGCAAGTCTAAAATGTTCGTGTGTAAGTACAGTATGTGAATGAGGGCACGCTCCTCTTTATGCTAATTAAAGCTTCAGACTCAAATCTGAATCTGGATGAGAGATTTAGGCTGACAAAGAGGGACAAAGTGAGGAAGAAAAAGGAGAAAGAAAGAAAAAAGAAGCAGACAGACAGAGGACTCTACAAATAGAGTCTGTTGTCTGAACCTCTCAGCTGATGTGGTGGGTAAAAAAAAAGAGAGGAAAAAAAGGCTTTTCAGGCCGAAAACAGGATCAAACAACCTGCTGTGGAGTCCGGTTACACCATAACAATGGCTTACATTCACTCTCAGCCTCAACACACAGGCTTTTACCTCAAAGGGTGTAGAGGGAGAGAGCAAGTCTGGTTTGGAAGGTCGGTGCGTACGGATATGGAGGGGTGTAGCGTTATCTTAGACGATAATGGTGTTCAACAGATTCGATGGATAACAGCCTAACATGTTTGTTTTCAACTGTCGGCTTCTGCAGCTCTACTGAGATGTATGGTCAACAACCGTAGGCACTCTCAATCTAAACGAAACTTTTAGATATTGCCGGAGAAAGTGAAGTATTCTGATAGATAGCGTTCGAAACTCTGAGATAAAGACAACCGGTGAAGAGAGAGCAGTTGAGAAGAGATCGTTGCCGATCGAGTAAAGAACAGAGACGTCTTTGTTAGACGTAAGTTATTGTCCGACTGATTGCATTGAACATTTGATGGACTTTTAATTGACTGGTGAATGAATGTTTTTTTTACACTTCCCTTCATTAGTTCATATTTTAAACTAAAGATATCACATTCAAGATTCAAGATATTTGTATTGTCATATGCACAGATAACGGACAGTTACTCCGTACAATTAAAAGCTTATTTTGCTAGATCCTCCTTACACACAGAATTACAATAAACTTAAAAAATTAATTCAAAAAAATATTGCTATGAATGCTAATAGTATAAGAACATATATAAAATATGGCACAACAATATGACAACAGTATTGCAGTATTGCATCGGTTTGAGTGTATAAAGTGCACTATGCATTGTCACAAATCATATAGCCAACAGTCATCCATGTAAGCTTCCCTGTCCACAGTAGACAATCTGATTAATTACAGACACCATAGACAGCTACCTTCTGCTAACTCTTAAGACCCCGCCTCTCAAGCGATGAAGAGCAGCCCTGGCAATTTGTATTTGTTTTATTTTGGTTCAGTAGTTCTGGAGAAATTAGTATGCAGTCAGGGATGGGAGAGCTTGTCAAGATCAGGGGGAAATCTCTACCCACCCAGCGGGTGGATCTACATTCATGAACAAGGTTGACAAGAAAGCTGACTAGTGTAAAGACAAGGAGCAAATAAAATGGCAGAAACCATGAATATTCTTTTTCATAGGAGGGCACAGAGAACACCTTCGCAGACAGGCCCTTTCTCTATCTGTCTGTCTCGTTTGTCAGTTCATCTGTCAAGACACTCACTCTCTCGTTCTCTTCTTCACACCCTCTAGCCCCTCTTCTCTTTTCCCAAACTATGTGTCATTCCCGTCAAAATGCTAAGGCCAGTCCTTTTTTGAGGGTGTTCTGGACCATAGAGTGAATAAACATCCATGTCAGGAGAAAGCGATCTGGGGCCCTTCTCTCACTGAGCCCGAGCTCTCCTGGGAAACACACCGCTCATACAATGGATAGAGGAGGCCTTTTGTTGAGTCTCTGGGAGCTGTAGGGCTAGCTCTGGTTCAAACAGGGATGTGTGTACATTTCTGCATTTTTCACACACACACACACACACACACACACACACACACACACACACACACACACACACACACACACACACACATACACACACAGATTCACAGACTCTCTTCTCCCCAGACTCGGTGTGACTAAGTTAACTTCTTCACCCTTTTGCAGTAGTAACTGAGGGCAGGACGATGAATTTGAAGTAGCCAGCAGGAAGAGGGAAGAGTGAAGAGACAAAGAGGAGAATGTTGACTTAAATCAGCGTTGGACTGATTTAGACTGGTTTAGTGTCAGTCCAAAAGGGCTTTCTGTTGCACTAGATACAAATCACAGTTCAAAGCCTGTGACTGGGCTCCCTCCTGGGGTCCAAGGCAGGGAAATCCTGCGGCGAGGTATCCAATTCTTGTGGGAAGCCTATGTGTGTGGCATAGTTTTTTATTACATACGCTAGAAAAATATATTTATATGATCTAATATTGGTATGATATATTGTGGGAGGGGCTGCACAGAGCATCAACACAGAAGAAGAAATTGCAATTGTTTAAAAGCCTGCCAAAAAATTAACAACATTTTCGGGCAGTAGTAAAGTGAGTGCACGCTAGTTATAGTAAAATAATGTATGTAGCATCGGTGAGTTATGTTGTGTTTATCATGGCTGAAAATGGCGAACAAATATGGTGGCAATACACACACTGGAATACAAAAACGTCCACAGTTCATCCCCTCTACCCAGAACGTATTTTAATAAATTTCCATTCGAGCTTCTGCCTTGCTCCTGGTCGTCTGCCCCTCATGTCGCATCTGTGGGAATTCTCCTCACTGAAATGAACTCACACCGTCTGACCCTATTCATCCCCAAGACTGCACTTTCTCTGGTACTCCCCCTTTTCCAGTCCCCCGGTTTCCCACAGACCCCCTCTTTCCTCTCTCCATCTCTCTCTTTGCATCCTCCCCTTCTTTCTCCCAACCTTTCCAATGCCTCCCCCACCCCCCACCCCCCAAGTCTCTGCCTTGCTTTCAACTCCAATTTTGGTCACAATGAAGTTGTTCTGGCTGACAGTTTGGCCAGTAGAATAAGTGTTGTTTGAGCCTGCTGTGTGGCCCTGTAGTGGGCCCATTCTCCCCCTCGCCGGCTCAGTTACTGAGAGCCTTGTTGGTGGGACATGGAAGCCATCCGTCCCCACGCTCCCACCCTGACCTAAACAATTAGCTTCAAACCGCACTCAGGCTCACCTGCGCCTCCTCTTTACATTCTTTACATTTACCATTAAATCCTCCACTTCTCAGCAAATTAACAGCACTTTTGCAACATGCGATTTGAAAGTGCATAAAGGTCTTCAAACTGCTTTTGTTCACATTCTAGTTCTTGAGGATACCATGTAGTTGTCTTCCATATTGCATTTAGTCTCTGCTACACCACAGCCAGGTTGGCCTGATTTACTCAGTTACTCCATGTCTTGTAGGACGTGTCAGAAAGGATTCTGTATTGGGGTCAGCTGGTAAGACAATGCCTGCAGCCCTCTCTCCTCTGTCGCTTTCAGTAAGCATCAACCAGCCCCCCCCCCCCCCCCCCCCCATTTGCCCCCTCCACTCCCTGTGTTTCTACGCCAGTTCCCTGTTTCTCTGTTCCAATGAGTTATCAAACAAGGATAAAAAATCACACTATAAATATTCTTCTTGTGTGTAACCCCTGTGACACATACACAGAGAGAAGTACACACACACACTCGCACACAGAAGCCAGGACATGAGAAAGTGGCTGAGAGAGGCCCTGATGGGGGAGACCATATGTCCAGGCGTTGTATATCAGTCGGCTCGCCCTCAGCGCTCTGCCAGACCACCATAACTTAGTTTGTCTTCAGCACAAAGTTTGGTCCAAGCTTGGCTGGGTTCATTAGGAACCTATTCTCTGGAGCCAATGAAGCTCAACCGACCTCCAACAAAGGAGCTAATCACACCCACTGCTGCTCGCTCTCTCTTTCTCCCTCACCTTCGCTACGTCTTTAAAAACTCTATCTCCACCATTGACACAAATTCTCACTCCTTTACTAAAGAGGAACCAAATATGAATACTCTGTAGGTCCAATAATGGTAACTGCCAACCAGAATTCAGACAACACAACACAATCTGTAGACTTCAGAGCACCAAGAATAAACAATCACAGCAGAATAGCTAAATGATGACAGAAAATAGCAATTGTCCAATAGCCATACCTGTCATTCTTTTGTCTAGACATAGTCTATGGTACAGAAACAAAACTGGATAATTGTGTCTCTATTGAAGAGTCACACCTGTGACTGTTAGTGCATGTGACTGGACTTACAAAGTGTTATGTTCTCACCTGACAGACACTTTGCTGTCTCGGATGCGAGTGTTAGTGAGATGCGGTGTGTAGAATGTACGCCTACCAACAACAATGTGTTTGCGCATGCATCTGAGCGCATGTGTGTGTGCAAAAGGATATGATGCACTGACAAAGGACGGCCCCAGGCTGCTGAATACTTGAAATGACCTTGAACCTCAGCATTCTCCATTCCCATGGCTGCAGGGACGGTGAGCATGTCTGTATGTTTGTGCGTTTGTGTTTGAGAAGAACAATAATGAGGCTTTGCACTTTGTGTGTGCACAAAATAGCTCTTCCAAAGATTTTGTATAACAGTCAGGTTAAAAATATTTCCCAGGAATCTATAGTGAATAATGTAGGGGAGATTGTATGCCCAATACAATGTTAGTGTTTCTTTCCACAAAAGTGGACATTTTAGACATTTTCTAACGACAGCCATTATAGGACATATTTTCAGGTTATTGCCCTCGTTAGGCTACCTCATGTGTTTGTACTACCTTATCACATGAGAGTGAGCTATCCACCACCACAGTCACTGTATTGGCTCACCCTGCATCCAGCAGAGAGAGAGGCTTGCTCCATACCATGTCCCCTACTGTGCACACAGGCTACAGGCAAGCATGCATGTGGCTGATCTGGACATGACTTAAACACACAAACACTGTACACACAGGATTGTCCCAAAGTACACAATTACAAACACAAACAGACACAAATGTTGTGTGCACGCGGATGAAGAGCACTTGGTAGGTTAAGAATGGCAGTAGGGGGTACGGATGGCGATGGGGGACCCAGCGAGGGGTGGTAAAGGCCATGTCACCCAGCCCTGCTCGGACACAAATGTCAGCAGCATGACTACCTTTACAAGGAGACCCAGCGGTGAGGGAGCACCGGAGATATTCAAGAAGAAACAGATAAAGAGGAAAAAAGAGACATTACTGACCAGAACAAACTCTAGGTAGAGAGAAAAGCAATGTAAAGAACACAACTGTTAAACCCAAAATGGTTCATTTAAACTGAACTGTGCAGAACACACACTGTGCCTTTTTATCTTTCATGTTTTGTGTCGTTTCTAAATGATTCAGAAAGGGGGAAGGCAAACTCTTTTAAGGCAACCGGTATTTTGTTGTTAACTTATTTGTACACTATTGGAAAATTCATTAATCTGACTTTACTAATTAAACATCAACACTGAAGGTATTTTTCCAAATCCTCCCCCTGCAGTCAGAAAGATTACTCAAAAAGATGCAATCCCGTGTGCATCCCTCCTTCATGCCCTACCATTCCTACTCCCCATTTATTCGATGTTGAACGTTTCAACTTTTAAAGTGGAGCGGGAACACAATACCCTCTGCAGCCTCGAAACACTGAATACATTATAAGCATTTTACACTTGCACTTGAATATTCCAACAGGTACAAACAAACACATGTATGCAGTATACACTGAGGACAATGCAATGTTTTTCCCTCTCTCTTTTAAAGGTCAAAACCCAACTCTGCACCAGTCTGTATCACTTTGAAGACCTTCAAAACACGTCAATGCATGCATTCAATGTTAAAAGAGATACAATCCACTTCACAGCTCCTCATGCAAGAATAGAAAGTATGGACATATGCATTTATATATCCATGCTTTAGTGAAGAAGCTCTTATATGAAGTGCAAGTGGACTGTAAGGAGGAGCCTTGTATTTCATGTACAATGTAATCAACACAAATGTAAAAACTGAAAGAACAAACACACATGCAAACACAAAGACACACTTCCCCCCCCCCCCATCACTTCTGTTTTGTTTACCTAAAATTGCACATCACACAACCACAATGCTATCACTTGTCTAGACACAAACATTGTCTGAGTTGTCCAACGTTTACGCTTGAGAAGGAAGCAGCTCATGGTAATGCACATGTGTTAAATATGATGGTCGTTCAATTTTAATTGAAACATAGGGTAAAGGACACTGAGGCCAGAGAGTCATGTGCCTGTCTATGTAGTACTAAAGCATTATTTAAGACAAATATCAATAATTTTCCATGTTGGAAAAAGCACAATTATCTGTTTTTCAAGACTACAATATTGTTGGATTGGGGATCAGATCAAACACACTATCTCTAAAAGGCCAAAGAGTGTAAATGCCCTGTCAAACATAGCAACAATAGATTCCCTGAACCCAACCCAGAGGCCACCTTCTTTTCAGCATGCACTCGCTTTGGAAAAAGAAAGTCCTACATCCTGACTCCTAATACAATGTGTCCCTTTTCCTTCATTTCCTTTTGTTTCTTTCTTTTCCAACCTCTACTTGGAACCACAGAAAGTTCCTCAGTGAAAGCAGTGTGTTCTACTCATCACCGACACTTTTACAGATCCCCAGCCAGACAGTGGTGATTTGTGCCTGTGTTAAGGCAGAACTACTCCTTGCCTCTTTCACAATATAGATTGCTGCCATTATCCAGAGCTATTCCTCTAGCTGACACAAAAAAAGAAGAAGAAAACATGAGGGGAAAGGATGAAGGAATTTCAGCCAACCGCTGTGTGCATTCCTGATGAGATTGATAGACAATTTGCTATGCAATTGTCAGTGTCGGTCACAGAGACATTGTCATGTCTGACTACCATCTTGTGGAGCCACATTTTAGTGGCTAGAGTGTGTTGTCACTCCAGGACAGTTTTCCATTGAGGAAATCCAATCAACATCCCTACGCGTTTATTGGTATAGTCTACAGTAAATAGGGTTTGGGGATTAATTTGGTTAATATATATGCTATTACATGTATGCACACATTCAGACTCACACACACATTCTACATCTAAACCTTTGACAGTAGCGAAACCTGACTAATATTTCAACTAATTTGGAGTGAATGTGGCGGAAATGCAAATTCAACGCGGCCCCCTTTCACATTGAGGAATGAAATCAAATCTTTTGTGGCCCTGGGCATTGAGGGTGGGAAAAAACAGCGAGGCGAGGGGGTTCCTTGGGCCACTCGTTTGGGCTGTGAATGAGCCAGTATCCAAGCGGGAAAGATGGTGTGCCAGTGGTGTGCTCTCTGCTAATTGATTGCCTCAACTAACAAGAGCATAATGTATTCTATTGTGATCATCCTTTGCCCATGTTCATTAAGACAGGAAGCAGCGTGATCTTTTCTTTTCGTCTTGCTCCTGCGCCTTTTCTCTTCCCTGCTCCTCTCATCCCCCCTCCCAATCCTCTTTTTCTGCCTTGCTCCTCTTCTCTCTGCCTCTCTCTCTCTCTCTCTCTCTCTCTCTCTCTCTCCCGCACCAGATGGGAGAGGTGATGCAAAGGTGGTATGACAGGGATGCATCCCTCGCCATCCCAAATGCAAAAACGAAGAGGAACAAAGGACAGATGGAAGGAATAGAGTAGGCGGCTGGTAGGATAATGCAGGAAGGAAGTATGGATAAAAGGATGAGGGGGGAAAATGAGGATGAGGTCTGATGTCTGAGAATATAGAAGGGTATGGAAACCAGAGGAAGATGGTGTGAAACGAAGACATAATACAAGTGTGAAAAAAAATCCAGATCAGAAAGCAGCTCTCGCCATCTCTCGCCATCTCTCTCCATCCCTCTCTTTTTCTACACTCCCCCCTCCCACCCTATCCTCTATTCCTGCAGGTTCCCAATCGCTCCTGCTCTCACCCACACCTCTTCCTTTTTACCCACCTTCTCCCCACTTGCCCCTTTTACACCCACCTCCCTTCCCCACTTCTGCACCTCACCATGTCTCTGGTTCGCCTCTTAATAAGAGCTGGCAGGACAATAGTACCGTTGTTGCCTATGTTTGGGAACCCTGGACTGAAACAATCGCTGTTTACCCAAGCAGTGGCAGAGCCTGGACCCTCTCGTTCATTACAGCTGGGCCAAGTCTGATTAAGTCTGTTATGCAAGTGCTACAAGAAGCCACTTAGCCAGCCACTGCGACTCATCCACTGTCCTCTGCTCTATATCTCTTTCTCCAACACTTCCTCCCATCTTTCTTCTACATTCACAACTTTATTTACATTTTCACACTCTGTATATCCCTGCTTCCACTTTGTAGCATTGTTGCCCCCCTCATTTACATATTGTTCATTAACAGTGACCAGGAGAACGTCATGTACTGTCTGAGAAGTGAAATAAATGCAGAGAGAAAAAGATACAGAGAAAAAACTGTTGAATCTGATCCATTTTCAAAATGACCTTCATAATCTAGGACAAAGCTAATTTCTTTATTAAAAAGTCCCACTGGGTTTGAACATGCTGCAGGCAGTGGCAAAATGACTGACTGCAAGAAATAGGAGAAAACTCTCTTTCCATAATGGTCTCAGATCATAAAAAAAAAAAAAAAATTGTCACAGAGGTAGTGTTATCAAGCTGATGCTCGTGGCGGAGACACACGGAATCAGTGGATTGAAAGCCTTTTCACTCAACCACATCCCTCAGCTCTGTGGCTCGTAACAGAAGTATGCTACCAGCACTATGCAAAACAGCATCATGAATATGCGTAATTAGGTGGGACTGGTGTAATTTTTCTGGGTTATGGGATGTGACATTTGTGGGGCAGGAACATACATCAGCATAAGCACGACTGACAAATGCATAATCCCTTTCTCTTTAATAAGGCATTTTACACTATGCAATACCAAATATATAGTTCGCCATCATACACTTAACCGCTGCATGCAGAAAATGCAAAAATGATTCAGATAAACACACACTGGCATGCATACATACTCACGCAGGCATAGACATGCAAAAAGAAGAAAATAAAAGCTCCGTGCATACGGACACTAAAATAAATCTGTGTTTGAACACACATATAAACTCACGATCACAGTCTAATTTTTAAAAGGACAAGTAACACAACAACAGAGAGACAGATAACCAGAGTGCATTTGTGTTTACTATACTAAAAGGAGAAAATACAAGTTGCAATGCGTCTAAAATCAGGAGACACAAGGATATCAGAGGGACACAATTACTCAATGATGATGGAGAAAACCTGGAGTAAAGAAAACATTAAATATAATATGGACTTGCTATGAAAGGCAAGACACAAAGACTGCTATTGCCAAGCAACGAGGTTAAAGCAGGACTGCTACTCGTGGATGTTTAACATAATGTTTCACTAGATTAAATAGATTTATACATTGCTTTTGACCAGGAAATGCAACACAGCTGATGAGAGGCTCCAAGCTAATTTCTATCCACACTTTTGTACGCACGTTGTTTTTGAGAAATACCTGGATTATAAGATTTTCCACTTTTTTTACAATGACATTGAATTACTAAGCATCTAGAATATAGTGTGTTTTTGTCTGCATTAGTATGAATTTAGATGAACCTTCAAAAGAACCGAATATGTGAATACACAAATAAGGACGGGGACCAAGGTACACTGACAAAAGCATCTGTTAATAATTGGATCATATTCTTAAACAACCAGACACACTCTAACACACTCTAACAAACACACACACACACACACACACCCATGCACACTTTCAACACACCTCTCTGGCTCTTCAGAGAGAGCCAATTTATAGATACTGTACTGAAACCCCCTCACCACCTCTCATCTCCCTCTTTGCCTTGCCATGCCCCTTTCCCTTTCCCCATTCACCCATACAGAGACACACACACACACACACACACACTGCCACAATCTACCGCCCTGCCACACATACCGGAGGGGAGGACACATCCCTCATAGCACCCAGGAAATTAACTTGACATTTGATGCAGACAGAAAAAATATATTTCGGTGGGGGGGAGGAAAAAAAACAAAGTGTACTAAAGCAGAGATAGCATAAACCCATCCCTTGTTCACCCTTCCCCACCCTATCCCCCCTTAAGCCCAGGGATGCATTCGAAGGGGATTTCAGCGATCTGCAATGCAGACACCATTGGGTGCCCACGGAAAAATGAGCTTCATCTTTTGCCTGTCCTTCTCAGTGTATGCTGTCTGTCCCTCTTTGTTTCCATCTTTTATGATGCCGGCGCTCCATTTTCATATCCACGTCCCCTCCCTTCGAGTTTGTGTCTTTGTATTTAGGATGAAGTTGAAAAAAAATGTATAACACTATTGGATGGTGCCTGCATTTGAAAATTAAAGCACACCACTCCTTGTGAATACAAATATTAATTAAGTGAAGACAAGCATTTATTTTTTTGAATCGTTCTTGTCATGCTATTTCTTTCAATTTAGCATTTGTCTTCTAAAATCCCGCCCCTGATTTACACAAAGATCCCTTCGCTGAGTTGTTATATTTAAACAGCTTTGGAAATCCGGGGTAATCCCTCCAAAATTAACATAATTTGAGAAAATAAACGATAAACAGTTGCCCACTGGTGGCAATTTTGGACCAACCAATAACAGCAGTCATTCCTATTACTTACTCACATACATATATTACAGTGCACCTACAATGTCATGCAAGCGGACTAGAATATAAAGAGCAGTGTGATCTTGCATATATTTGATAAGATTAACGATCGCATCAAAGGCTGCATAACCTCAGCAAGGAGCCAACACACCACGAGCTAGAGCAGACCACAATTAATACGTCATTATGCTGCTACAGTTTATACCCGTTAACACACACAGCAAGACCGCCGACCAGCTAGTGTCTGTCTCAATATCCCTCGCATTAGACATGCAGGAATGTTAACATCATTATGCACAATTGTGAATGTCTGTCTGTGCCCTCCCCCTCTTACTCCCCTACCATATTGTGTCTGCCGGTTAGTCTCTCTCTCTCTGTGTGTGTGTGTGTGTGTGTGTGTGTGTGTGCGTGTGTGTGTAGCTGTGGTGTCTGACAGAGGGCAGCATTATTTAAATATGTTTTTTTGTATGCAAGTTGAAACTAATTACTGATTGTTGTATGCCTCTAAATGCAATATTGTCAAACCATGTCAACATTAATATCAACATTTTGTTTAGGGAAGTTTTGTTGCAGGAATGTATTAAATGGTAAAATGCATGCTTTGCAAAACTATTGAATATTTGTATTTTATTACTTACTTAAGGATTTATAAATTAGGATTGAATAACATTTTGTATTAAATTGTAATGAAAAACACGGGCACATTTAACATCTTACACACATATTTGTTTTGCATTATGAATACTAACAAAATGATGATCTACAATTTAGGAATTAAGCAAATGTAAATGTTTAAGTACACATTGAATGTGTTTGCACTTCCCGTGCTGATGCATCAGTGATATGGTCCTGAAGCAGTATACAGGGAACCCTAGTGTTTTAAATATTCATGGTGAGAACCAAATCAAAAATATATTTGAGCCTATTTTTCTTTTCGTGGCTAAAGCAAAATGGAGACTGGCCCATTTCATCATCACCTAATCCCCCCATTTACTGAACACATTCATGGAAAGGTCACATGTTTGACAGAGTTGAAGTTTTTACTGGGAGGGTGAGGAGGCGAGGAGGAGGAGGTTGTTCATTAGCACTGGTGGTACTAATACCTGCATCCCTCTGAAGCGGTACCCTCAAAATATGTCATCATCCCAATGCACACGCACTGCAATGCTGTTTGCAGCCATTGTATTTTATTTGCATTCAAGGTGCTTTAGAACAGCCTCTTGAGTGAACACTGTTCATTTTGTTCCATCATGAAAAATAAAGAACAATTTCCAGCAGAAAAGAAACAATGCAAAGCTACAGTACATATTATTTCGGCATTGGGAGCAAAACAGATCAATCCGGTATTCATAAGCAGAGGAAACTTTACAAAGTCTTGCTTTAATGTGCAAAATACATTTTGAATAATTTTGAAACCAATATATTTGAAGATTGTCCGGCAAGGGTTGTATACAAAGTGCTTGGCATCCCTCTGCTTATACAAACTCCCCTCCTGCCACCTCGGTATTCCTTGCTGCCGGCGATTTGCATTCATCTGCATGATTTTACAATGTGCATATCCTTTGTTCTGACTGTATGATGATGCAGAAGAACCCCCCTTGCAGCGCTATTACACAGCCCGCTGAACGCTACTTGGATATTTAAATATATATATATATTTTTTTGTTTTAATTATAAATTGATATGGCAAGATCTCCACAAATACCAGACTCGCCCCGTTGTACACCATTGCAGATGTAGTCCATTAGAATGAGAAAAAAAGAGTATGTTTCAGTTTTGTGCAATATTGGACACTAAGGAAAGGACATATTGTGCTATCGCTAAGAGGCATGAGCATCTGCAGTATATAACACAGAGAAGGGATTGCACCCAAGCATAAAATATGATATTACCTGACATGTAGGGAACAAAATACAAATAATAGATTGAGACTAAATCATTGAAAAATGGAGGAAAAAAAATACCTTTTACATATTTTTCAATATTTTCAAAAAGAATGTACTATTTTCTCTCTTTGTTGCCTCCCCGGCTTTAGTTATATTTTATAATAATTTGCTTCTGTATTTTGTCGTCATACATTATTAAGCCTTTGCATTTAGCATGCTATCTTAACAAAATTGTTCATTTTGAGGTTTGTGAATACACCTGCTGCAAAGCTTTTCCGTAGTACTACGTCTTTTCTTCTCTGTTGTTGTTTTATCTGAGACAACATGCACACACGCTGATGCTTTAGCAGTCCTTAATCATGCAGACAAATGCAGACGACTTCATTAATCGCGCGGGGTTTGCACTGATGATACAGAAGCCGGCCTACAACTAGAGGGTTTATATCCACGAATGCGGGCGCCACATTATAAATACTTACCCCTGCTGGCACCCTAATAGTAAGCAGCTGTACTCTAAAATATTCATGTTGGATGTATGATTATGAGTATAGCATAGCAAATGAGGCGGTGCAATGGAAACAAACTATAATGTATATGATATTAAACATTCAATGTTTTCATGCTTATCGTTTTTTGTAGTCGGAGCAGTGAAAAAAGGTCAATCATCACCTTAGAAATGTTAATCTAGAGCCCTTGTCCTTATTTCAGGTGGTAACATTTCCTGATATTGTCAAAGAACATCTATTGTTTGCAAAGATAAAAAGCTGCTCTGGTTTCCTGTTGCAGCTTCAAACCCATGACCCTGCTACATTCTGCACACAGGTAATGGCTGATGGGGGAAAGGTCTACCACTCTAACTAAATAATGCAAAGTTAGATATAGGGTTCTAATGACCCTGACACACTTTAAGTCAGGCTCTTGGAAGAGGGGATGAGGTCTATCTAAAGATGATGGTTTTGTAAATGTTTGCAAAGATGTTGCGTTTACTGTATCTTATTGGATCATCAAGTGAAACCCATTGAATCAGAATTAAAAAGTCAGCTTTCTGATGCTAATTTTGAAGGTGTTGGATAAATAAAGCTGTTGACCTGCATCTATTGTGCAGTAAAACAATCCTGAGCCCTCAGTTAACAACTTCCTCTTTCACGAAGAGCTACGGGTTTTCACAGTGGCCTTTAAACACCTGATTAACACAATCATCATTGGTCCCACTCGATATGGCCTATCATGAATCGGCAGCATTCCTTAATGCTAAACTGAAGGCATGTTGGAATAAGAATATGTATACAGCACAGAAACATACCAATGTTGAAGTTATAAGATATGCCATTTGAAGTAATGCTAGGGTGGCCAAAGCGTTAATTTTATACAAAAAGGTAATTTGTGGAAACGTACTGCAGAGTTGGCTATAAGGCTCCATCTCTCTGTGGTATATTCTAGATGGCTACAGACTTGAGCACTGGCTTTTCCTACCCAGTGACTTGCCCTGCCCTTCTAATTGGCCCTTCTGAGCAGTCCACCAAATGTGTGTGAGAGTATTGGGAGTAATTAGGACAAGTAACACCACCGCACACACTGAGGCCCATGGGCGCTGACATACCACCTCTTTCGTCAGCCACTTATTTTTTTTTCTAGCGTCACCAAGAAATACACGTTTGAACTCTGAGAACTCTCAACAGAGAACGTGTAGAATCACCTGGGTATTTTCATTTGCTTTAATTTTTTCACCCCAAGGGTGTCACTGAGTGGTATTGTCTTATCATCGAGGGCATAAGCATGGCCAAACAAGTGCTACTGTATAAGTTCTGCTGACAGTGACAGTCAATCATTTCAGCTAATTGTGCGCAGTGTGTATCCGACACTTTGCACCACCTCAGCCTCTGTAGAGGTCACCTAGTTGTCACACAAATGAAGTCAAAGTTGAAATTAAGCCAGCATGGATGGTAATACGCTGCTACAGTAATATGAGAACTATTTCCTTTTCATGAGAGCGAGCTTAGCTCATTAAAATGTTTGTTTCTCTTCAGTAACATAAAACATCCCAATGGCTGGAGGTCTAATTGATAGAGCGAGATGTCCTACACACAATGCAAGCAATGCCAACGCCAGGGCAATTACTGTTAGCACATGGATTGGAATGGAAAGAGGACAGTTTTTTAAAATCACTTCCTGGTTGATGCTACTGTTAGTGTGTGTGTGTGTGTGTGTGTGTGTGTGTGTGTGTGTGTGTGTGTGTGTGTGTGTGTGTGTGTGTGTGTGTGTGTGTGTGTGTTTTGTTGTTGCGATGATGAACAGTGAACAGTAACCTCGGTTTCCCCCGTGCTTTTTGTCTTTGGTATGGATCACAGGGCAAAGAATGGGTCATGGGATTTGATATTGCCCACATTGCCTGAGCTCCCTGTTATTCTGTTTACTGTGTCCTCTGGACCACTACTAACATCTACGCCTTCATCCAACACACACATGGGCTAACTTTGCTGCAGGCAAACAGACACACGTGAACACAGACTCACACAAAAGCAAAGATAGGCACACGGGGAAAAACCAAACCCCTGCCAACAAAGAAATGAGGCTGTTGTTGACGTATTCAATATTGTAATTACATGAGTCGGATAATTATCAAAATAATTTGTCCATTAAATAATTCAGAGCTGACATGTGAATTTAAAAAACGCAGCGATGGTTATGTTACCATGCTTGCAATACATTCTTAGAGTATGTTTCATTGAAAAGAAATGATACAAACAAAACACTTAATGTTGAATTGACACATTTAGACGATATAGGCCAATACTGCACAAACATATTTTGGTGTATTAACTCAAGCTCACCTCATGTGGGTCCAATGGGCCGAAAAATCCCAGAGATCTCTTCTTGACCTCTACTTCCTGCTGCCTGCCGTTCTCCACCGCTCTCCTTCTCCATCACTGCAGCAATAGAAGCACACAGGCAAGGAGTGAATATGTTTGCTTATAGTTAACCTTTACATGTTGAAAAACTCTTCTTGAGCAAATCACAATTAACATGTTTACACTAAAAAGAAAGGAGAAGAATGCAAACGCAGAGTTATCAAAGAAGGACACAGAGGTAGCATTTACCATTGCTAAGTTGACTTGTGGGAATTCAAATTGGCAATAACTTTGTGCAAATGTCTTCTCAACCTTTACACCTTGCCACAAATACCAAATCAAACGGAGTACCTTTTTATGGCAAAGGAGCATCTGGTTTGCAGATAAGAAGGTCATTGGAGTTGTGTTTTTTCATACTTGAAAATATCAATGTGAAACTTTGCTTAAGTGTTAAAATAGAGGTCTAAAGTTGTATTATTACCGCATAGTCAAAGATAGTCTACTTAAGAAGGTCATATTAAAACTAAGATATTTTCAGTTTAAGTCTTTCAGGCTCATTCTGGTCTGTGTTTCCATCCGCATTTTGACGAATCGCATTAGCAAGGATTCGTGCAGACGGGAAATTACATAAAACTTCCTCAATTGCACATAAATAAGTTTCTTTGTTTACTTAAGGTGTTTTTTTGCACTTGAGGTAAAAAGAGTTGGTATGCTTAATCAATTAAAGAATATCTACGCTGAATACATTCTGATGTAGTAATCATTTAACTCACATGACTGATCTCCATATAGTGAGAATGCTTGTTATCATCAAACGATTAAAACTTTCCCAATTGAAGTCAAACGAAGATCTCTATCTATTTTCTATTGTAGAGAGAATGTATGATCGTATATGGTTTGATGGCTGATGCAACTTGTTTCATTACAAATATCTATTTCTTCTACCGTTTACTGAAGGATTACAGCCATGCGCTATGCGTTAAACTATGCGTTAGCTTGGTTTATTCGCTCCAAACCAATTGATGGAAATGCGCCTTTTTCGCATTTCAAAGGTTCGTCAAATTAGCTTGAAAGTCGAATAGATACACGGATACTGGCGGGATCAAAGTCAAAAGTCAAATGTTAGAGCTGAAGGACCATTTGAGGTCAAATGTGAGGTCTAAAATAACTATTATATATTGTAACAGCAGTTTGAGACAAATGTTTTGATCTCACACAGCAACAAGCCGATGATCTTGAATGCATCATTAAAGAATTGGGGGTTAAAGTCTTTCTATTAGTCTTTGTCCATTAACCCTGTTGTTACTGCTCATGTAAAGATATCTTTCAAAAACTGGTCAGATGTAAAAAAATACTATAGTTAAACAAGAATCACAAAAACAAGTGCACTTTTGATATTACAGATAGAGCAGTTAATTGTATCCTTCAATTTTCATGTGGTGGCTATTATGCTTTATTGGGATGGTATGCACATACATCCATACATAAATACATACATACATACATACACACACAAACACACACACACTGTACGTAGTTTTTTTTCATCCTTTTTTTCATTCCTGCTGTGTTCCTAAATAATTGTGAGGCTCTTCTGGCATGTCAATATCAAACTGACAGATGCCACCTTTTATTAGAGCTCCATATAAAAGCACACACACTCACACACACATACATAACCAAATACTTCAACACACTCACTGTCACAATGCTCCATGTCAATATAAATAATACAACCACACAAGATTCTTATGATTTAGGTGTTTTTTTCTGTTTTATTTATGATTTTGTTCCATTAAATAGCCTTCAAACTCAAAAAATGCATTAAATCAAGGATCGTAAAAAAAGAAACAGGACCACCAGACAATCATAATCTTTCAATTCAATTTACACTTCAGGGGTAATAGGAAGAATCAATAAAAACAATTAGGATATCCTTATACAGGGCATATTCTCATACTCCCATTGCAATGATCTATGCTGTTCAGAGTATGTTTTGCGGTTGTGTGTAAAACGAGTGTGTTTGTGTGTGTGTGTGTGTGTGTGTGTGTGTGTGTGCGTGTGTGTGTATGTGTGTGTTTCTAGCCCTACGGCAGGGTTTAGGGTAACTATACAGCTCCCCCCCTGCACCTTCACCCCGTTCCCTTTGCGGCTTGTGTGGCTTGTCTCATCCCATCTCCCTCTTGCTCCTCCATCTCTCTCCTCCGCTCGGCTCCCCCCTCTCCTCACCACTACTCTGCTTCTAGCCTACATGTGTGTGTAGTGTGGGTGGATGGGTGGGCTATGCTGGCGACGACAGTGCCAAGAATCACCCCTTGCTTTCTCTAAAGCAGCGGTGTGGTGATGCTGGGGATTCTAAATCTAATGTAAATTGTGCATGTATACATATCACACACAATCATACGCAGGAATTATAACATACCGTGAGGAGGAACATACAGACCATAGACCTACAATGCCTCTGTTTATACAGTGGGAAAATACAAAATGTATATGCTGAGTGAGATGCACTGATTTGAAAACGTATACGTATACATCTTGGCTTGTGATGCAGAACTGTCTGTGCCTTTCTCACACTGCGTGACTCCTCACCATTTGCACTTACATATATGACTAAAAGAAGTAGTCAAAGAACAAAAGCACTTCCTTCACGAGAGGTGTGTCTACTCTCTACCTCGGTGGCTTTCAGTGTTTCATTATCCAAAGTCGGGGTCTGCTTTGCCACCCAGCTCCCCCATGCTGCCTGTCTCATTTCCTCCCGGTAACAATCCATTAGGCAACGGCAGGCTCAAATACACAGTCGCTTAATTATTTTCACTTCTTTGGCGGCACGACGGGGCGTACAACTCATCGGAGGAAACGGGAACAGCTGATGTTGTATACTTTGTGCATGTAAAAAGGGGCAACTGGATGACACACAGCTCAAATACACACAATATCCACGTAAATACTTCTAATATACGAACAGCGTGTCTCCAGAAACAAATCTAAACATCAACGAACCATTCTAATCAAAACACCTAATTGTGGTCAAATACCTTCCATAACGTATTTCTGGTGAATCGCATATGTGTGTGTCTGTGTGTCAATGCCTGAAAAAAATAGGTATTATAGGTGGCATAATTCATCTTGGATAATTTCCTGCACATTCTTCCTCATGCTTTGCCTCAGGAGCACTTCAGGATGAAAGAGAATGCTAATTCTGTGCCTGTATCTCACTGAACAATGTGTGTGTGTGTGTGTGTGTGTGTGTGTGTGTGTGTGTGTATGTTGATGTGTACTGCCTCACTAAGCACAGTTATGATAATTAACAGGAGAGGTCAGCTACGGTGATAGTGAGTAAGACAGAAAAATGAACATATAGCGCTGATTTCATGAATTGCCAATATTGCCAATGACTTCTTTCTCCGCTCTAAAGCATTTGTATCGTATATTTTAGCTGTAACAGAAGTACTACTCTCACACAGACGCACATACATTTGTGATTTGCAATATGTTGACTTTTATTTCTATGATGAGTGGCACGTTAAAGTGGCAAGCTGGAGGTTATGGCAATCAAATAATGAACTGATAATATACCTTATATAAACATATTAATCTGTAACTTGAAATATTTTAAATATTTGAATATTTGATTTTCAATAAAGGATCTGTGTGTCACAATGATTTGTCAAACTGACCTCACTAAAAGACAACCTACAAATTGTTTCTTGTGCAGAAAATGCATAGCAGTGGTTAACTGAAATTCATAAATATGACCAAAGACCAGTTTAGTGCTGATGGTGCTCGTATTAGCATGCCGTGCATTAGAAAGCTAAATGCCGGCTGATCTCGTAGGTGACGGTAATCGAGGGAATTAATACATGCAAATGAAACGCTCAGCATGCAGAGCTGCCGATGACAGTAATTGAATAATCGACTTTCAGAGCTCTGCGTTCCTCTCCATATACCACACAGAGATTTGTATGCGTTAATGTGTATGCGTGCGTGTGTCTATGCCAGCGGACATTTTAGGTCTACCCTCCTCACACTCTCACTCCTGCCAAACGCCTTAAGATGGTGGCACCTTGAGGCAGAGAGAGACACTCATAGAGAAGCCAACCTCCTCCTCCCTTTCCCCTTTCCTCCACCTCAGGTCCTCACGACAACACAGGACAGGCCCCCCTTCCCAACCCTTAGCCCCCCTAATAAATATTTAATTCACCCCTCTCTAATAAGGATATTAGGCGAGTACACCCCAGCTCTGGCGTATATGCATGAGTCCTTTCTCATCAAATTTACATAAAAGGGCCAGATGCTAATGCGAGCATAGCACCGACTGCTCACTATTCTATATGCTGGTATGGTTCCCTAGTCCGAGTCCCCATATAATTTAATTGCCGAACAGCATATATTTTTCAAATGGTTCCTCATATTCAAATTGCATCTGGGCCTCAATACCATATGCTTTACAGAGAGCGCGAATACGATTATTTAATGTTTTCTGAAGCCCCTCCTCTTCTATGAAATTAAAATACTGACGTGGTTATGCACAATAGAAAAAGAGAAATCTGGATTTCCAGACGATGAACACAGGTACGTTGGGTTTTACAGTCAGGGCTTATTCAAACATGGATTGCCATTTCAACAATAAAAGCCAATTAAGGTCTGTAAACTAGGAGTTCACTAATGGAAAATTGAAGGTGAATACAGTGAGAGACAATTAGCATGATAATTTAGAGAAAGGTACCTTGATGCTGACAGCTTGTGGACGTACATAAGTACATTTTCTACACTGTATGTATAAAAAACAAGATGCGGACTACTTACAGAGTATAACATATTGCATGGTGAGACTGAGCACCCCGATGTTTGTAATTAATAGAGGATGAATAATGCAGTGACACGAAATATATTATTTATACCCTTTTATCTTCGAGGAAGATTCAAAGCATATTTCAGATGCAATTATACTAATTTATTTATAGTGCATAGTATTTGAATAATCAAAAGCCAACGGAGCACAGATATCCTAGAAGACAGGCTGATAGCCGGCTTTAGTGCAAAAATAGTATTTATACACACGGCCTTATTGTGCATGACTGCCGCAGTATTGCTATCTAATAGGGCAGCAACATGGCTGAAAGTATAATGTACTTGTTAGCATTATTATCTTTGGCAATATATGTACAACGTGTAAAACATGGCATTTGCATCATATTCTATATAAAGTCGACGACATTTGCAGTTAGATTTTGTATTACAATAAAAACATATAGGCTAGTGTATGTTGAAAGTTGGCATCATATGACTATAGTATAATTTAAGCAACAATTACAAGATATATTTTTGGATACCTTTAAAAAAGTGTATGTGTTTACACTTAAGAGAAAGACTAAGACAAGATAACCACTTGTGTTATCTTAATAATGTCCACAGATGATCATAAATATATATGTTTCAAAGAATAAAAAGGACAGTTATTCGCCTAAAAAATCAAAACAGTTACAGTACTGGATTGTTGGATTCAGCTCAAAATCTATTTTTCTGTTTGTTTTTCTCACCTCTTGACAAAGATATTATCCATTTTCTTAAGATTTCACTTCTAACTGTTAGCTTGATGTACAATTAAAGGAATAAACAAAAGCTAACCATTTTAAATAGGCTGACCGTATTTCCAATATCATCATCTTCATTAGTTTCATCCGTGTCATGAAAGTGGTGTTTCACTGACACATTTTCTGGGACACATTTTTAGTTCTAGGCTGAATTTAATAAAACTGTAGAAGTCTGTTTTAGTTGCATGTTATTCTCTATGTCATAACTACCAAAAAGATTACTTTAATACCACAAGAGCTGAACCATCTAATCAACAGCAAAGCCACACCATACAGGCATCACGACTCTATCACTTTCAAACACAATCACACTGTCATGTGTGGAATAGATCTTTGACGGTCTACTAGCATGTCGGCCATGCATATTGTCGCAGTTAGCTGATGGGGAGGGCCATGCAGCGTGGCAGGGCACAGCATGCCTGCTGCTCCCCACAAGACGCTCAAGTGGCCATGCATGATGTCATTAAAAAGGGCCCAACCATGACATTCCTCTGTGGCTTATTGGCAAGTTCTGGCTGGCTGGTCTGTTATGGAGTGAGGTCAATCAGATCCCTGTTAATCGGCAATGACACCGTTAATGAAGCCGATGACGCCTTCTGACTGTTTATGTGTGTCAGTATGTGTGTAAAAGGCCAAAGTACGATCTCAGACTTTTTATGAGCCATAACCGTAACCAGCTAACATTATGATCAATTTACGAGGAAAACTAGAGAAACTTCAACTAAATAAATGAACTAATGAATGTGCAGTTACCTGACAGGAAACAGATTATAATGTGTCTATATTGAGCCACGGATAAGGGAGTTGGTGCCATTATGGTTTATTGCATAGAGCAATCTACACACACAAACACACACATATAGCGAAAACCCAGAAATCTGTCCTGCACTGGCAGGGCTGATGCTGCCATGCGCACGGTGATCTCACCTACCGTTGCCGTGGCGACACCAACCAGAGGGAAAAGCCTTATTGTGTGTGCGCATGCGTGTGTGTGTGTGTGTGTGTGTGTGTGTGTGTGTGTGTGTGTGTGTGTGTGTGTGTGTGTGTGTGTGTATGCGCTTGCGATTGTGACAGAAGCTTGAGCTGGAGGAAGAGAGGGAGGAGGAGGAAGAGAGGGAGGAGGAGGAAGAGAGGGAGGAGGAGGAGGAGGAGGAGGAGGAGGAGGGCCTGCAGGAATTCACATTGTGCCTGGCTTGTTTAAGGTTCATGCCTCATTCACTTACTACACTTTATCAGGGGGAATACTGAACCGGCCCTTTCAATTATCAAGGCCATAAATTCAGCATGGCTGTGTCGTTAAAATAGCCGGCCAGTGCTTTAATAGGGAAAGGCCAATATACGGGAAGGGAAAGGGTGCATGCCAATTAATTTGCATAAGCTATATTGTGAGACAAAGATAAACAGGAAGAGAAGCATGCAAGGCTTCATGAATACATGATTAAAAACTGACAAGCACACAGATGCATGCAGGCCAGCACGCATACTGCACACATGCATGTAAACTTCACCACTGCTTGCACATCACTACTCCTATTCCTCTTTAGGCAAACAGACTTTCAAAATAACCTCCCCTATACCAGCTGGTATTGTTGAATTATATTAGTGATGAAGAGCTAACTCAGACTAGGGGTCATCTGCTCATCAATGGGTGGCGGTGGCCTGGCTTGCACCACAGCCATGAATGCACTGAATTAATTACCCCTGGTGCACAGATGGTGTCTGGCTGCCTGTCTCAAGTTCAAGTTCATGTCCAGGAGACACACACACACACACACACACACAGATATAGAGAGACATGGCCCAAGCCAGACAAACAGACGTTGTTGACTGAGACACAGCTATTGTTCCCTTTCATCAACAAGATGTAGTGGCTTCACTAGCTATCCGAGACGCCTGGGTCAGTTAATCACAGTAAACCACACACACACATGCAAACACAGACATGCATATTATGTAGATTCCACATGCAGCCTCTCACCCCACCACAAGCCTCAACCGCACAACTACAGCCCCGCATTTCTGCTCAGTTAACCTGGATACAACATTTTTGACTGCAGCTAATATTGGAGAATATGACAACTTTTCCCTCAAGAAAAAAGAGACATATATCAAATCATTTTGTTATTGTAAAACAATCTGGGAGTATACCGCAATGAGTAACAAATAATAGAGCCATGCAACACATGTATTAACGAATGGCACCCATACGACGACGATATTTACATCCTTTGTCTGGCACAGAAATTACCCTGGACTGGTACATATTATGAACCTGCTACTGCACCTGCCATACAGAGGCAAAGAGGAAGCACATAAAAACCCCGGGAACTCTCATATAAAATATGCTGATTGCCCATCCAATGAATATGAAAACACCTTCCATGGTCGCCATGGTTTTGTTACTCAACAAATCACGTGACAACAATGGCCGCGGCGCACTGTATGTGTGAGCGTTGAAGGAGGGCACAGCCATGCGCATAGCCCCCATTTACTGAGGAGAAGGAAAGGGGACTGTCACCGCCTATTTCTACACGCATATCACACGGCTATATTTATATATATGGAAATCGGGCTCTTTGAAATGAATGGCGGGGGCTTTCTTTTGCACCAACATGCAGGAACACTTCTATAAATAATATAAAAGCTTACTTTTGGCCACGTCACACACTAGAAGACACAATTCTAATTTATAGACACACAGGGAAGACTGGAAATTAACTTTACAGTATCAGGTACACTTTAAATGTAGAGTCCACGGCATCATCACAGATAGAGAATTATTTTTAAGGACTCACAGCAACAATGGTTATCAGTGTTCATAAAAAAGCACTAATGTGAACCATATTGGTAAGATTTACTCAATTTCTAGAGACAGGCCGTAAAGAACATGCAAACCGCTGCCAACGAAGGCTGCATCGCTCCTCCAAGCAGCACTGGAGTATTGAAAGAAGCTAAGAAAGGAGATGCATGCAAGTGTGATTTGCAGTTGTTTTAACATGGAATGCTGCTCTCTTCTGGCAACAGTACATTTTAGCATTGTATTTATGTGGACTACAGTCCTTTTTAATTAGATGCCTTGAAGGATCATGGATTGTTTCGTAGTACTGATTAGTATTGTGAAAAATCCAGCCAGAGTCTTGCTTGACTGAACAACTCACATTATTTGCAATTGTTCTTTGAAAAAATAGGTAGAAAAAAACTGTACAGGTTTTATAGGAATAGCATACTGGGATTTCTGGAAAAATGTAGCAAATGACATGTAGTGGAGGCTTAGTTACAGATCCTAAGTTGTGTCTGGGTTGTCATTGAGTGTGGCCCCCAGACTTGAAAACAGTGTTCTCTTTCATACAGCTACGATACGACTATTGCAATCGACTTAACCGGGGACAATACAACTTGTTTTATTCAACACTTCTCAACACAAATTGTGTTCTCAAATTTTCTTTGGGGTATTCGACCTGGTATTGTATGTCGTCTTTGACAGGGGTTGGGAACAAGAGACACTGGTTTTGTCTGACAGTGGGAGAATGTCGGCAAGAGACCTTTTCAGCAAAGGCAGTGTTGAACTCAGCCACTGTGGCTCTGTTTAACACTGCACTGAATAATCCTCTGTTGCTAAAAAAAAAACCAGCGTCACAGATTTCTGAGCATATGCTAAACTTGAACTATATGACTTAATCAGATATTTTGAAACCTGAAAATGGAAAGGGATACACACCTTCAACGAGGCTACAATCAATGTGAATACATATACATTCTTTAATTGTCAAAACATGTCATTAAAACGGCACGTTATAAACACGTGGTATACGCCGGAAGCAGCTTCATCTGTGGATGAACAGCCACCTCAAGTTGTGTGGGGTTGGGAGAAAAACACTTATTTATGATAAAATAATTGCATCTAAGCCATAAGTATACATCAATTGTATGACTCTATTTTTTAAATACATATATGAGACCTTCCCTTTGACCTATGACCCATTGTAAGTGCTGGATTTATTCCGCTTGTATGTTTTTTCCCCCACTATTGTATGTTTCTAGAAATAACATATGCTTCTGACCATTTTTTTTTCTCCAGAACGCTTCAGAGAAAATCCATCCACGGCCAAGTTCAAATAAACAATGTACATCAACGTCACCTATTGAAATGCCCCAGACGTCTTTGTGAAACATTATCTGCGCTACTCCTAATTCTTCGGAGAAGTACAACAACTAGATCCGCGCGCTGAAATGGGGCCATGCAGGATTCCATACTTGCAGCACATCCCTTTCAAATTCATACACCCGGATAGTTTTAAGATAATGACGCACAGCCCTCATTATCAGTACAATTGGCGAGACATTACGCATTCACGACCGTTACTACTCCAACTTTAGGAGCGCCGCGTCGGCTGGGGCTGGGAAACGTCGCCTCTTTCTTTGGGGATGCAGATGAGTCTGGTGCACTTGACGTCTTTTCATGACCCCTGTCGGCCCCCATCCCCCCTCCCAGCCCCTCCAGGCCCTCACGGCGCTGTCTGTCATATTGGGCCTGGGCATGGCATTGCCACTTGCCCCACCGAGCGTGGGAATGGGATCGTCCAGTCGTTCACATCTCCTGCACTGCGGTTAACGGAATCAATTAAGCAGGCCCGACCCCCCCACACATTTCCCCAATCCCCTCACTCCTTTCCCCCTCCTCTCCCTCCTCTTCTGCCACCTCCCTCCTTCTTCTAACCCCACTCCCCCACATCTCTCCCTCTCCATTTTTGTCAGCTCAGTATACGTCCTAATTATTACTGTTTGGGATGCCAGCGCCGTTTCCTGGCCGGACTTGATCATGCTGAAATAAGAAGCACACGTGGGTTGATACAGAAGCCATAAAAGTCACTCCTTCACTCCCACGAAATGCTCAAGATGAGCCTATAAATTAAAATGTAATTCAAATGAAAGAACATTTAAAATCACACCTTATGTTAAAGGATCGTATAGGCTATATATGCAAGACAGGGCTGAAGGGAAGTTTTGTGTGTGTGTGTGTGTGTGTGTGTGTGTGTGTGTGCGTGTGTGTGAGAGAGAGAGAGAGAGAGAGAGAGAGAGAGAGAGTGTACATGTTTAAATCTGGATAGGTGAACGCACATTAAGTATACTTTATGCTCCTTAAAAAAGTGAATCATCAAATCAAAGAAAATGCAAAAACAAAGCTGTTCCTTACAATATAAAAAAGATTCAAATCAATAAACGTACAATGTGAAAAAAAAAGGCAAGCATAATCTCAAGATTAACGTCAGTTGTATGAATAGCATCTGGTCCATGGGATAATTTAATAATATGCCATGAGTCCTCCCCAAGTCCTCGACGAGTCTGGAAGTAGTTTTTACTTTCGGTTATCTAGCTTTATGACGAGCAGAACACTCATACAGCTAGATAACCAAAGATAACAACCCACTTCCCAATCTTCAGCAATAATCCACATGTACATTTCCTCTTCTGGTCTCCAAGTCTCCAGCTCTCCGAACTCAAATATGTAAAGCAAAAGTAATCAGTGTCCTTTTTCAAGTCACATTGTGTATTATATTCCTTATATTCCCTTCTTTCCATTGAGGGCCACTATTGCACAGCCCGAAGTGTTATACACCCGACGTAAAAAGAGAGCAATTCTTCAAAAAAAATGATATATAATCCCAATGTTAATGTCATATTCGCTTGACATTACCCAATATTACTGAGTTGAAGAAGGCCTTGAAAATCGCGGGTAAGGTGCAGTCATCCTTGCACATGGGCCCTAATTTGCAATGCAAATAACTCCATTCCCACAAAAGGCTCTTTCGCCTCTATTAAGTCGTTGTGGCAGTAGAAATAGATATCCTGTGAGGCCGGCAGAGAAGAAACACGGTAGAGAAGGGGGGAAATCCGGTTTTCCTGTGGAAAAAGCAATTACGGCACAGGGAATTACGACGCAAATGTTTCGGATTATGAAGACAGGAGGTTGTTTTTTGGTCAAAGAATTAAGTTGTCCGTTCACATCCAGCGTTTACTGAAGGAGGGATGAAGCCGATGACTCTGAGCCAAAGGGTCCGTTCTGCGGGCTGCATGGTCGGTCGGTCTGAACAGAGTGGGGGAATCAGGGCCATCCCCAAACGATAGGGGGGCTGGGGGTGGCCAAAATATGGACCAACCCCGGAGAGGTCAAAGGCCTCTGACCACGACAATGTAACTGCGGTGATGTCATGAAAAAAAAAATCGCAATTGCACCCTGCTATCCATGCACAATCTCCATCCATTACAGTGAGCGCGCTGGAATAAGTCCGCCTTGCACCGAGCAGTCTGCACGCACTCTCACACTCACACGGGGATGCGAATGGATAGCGAGGAAACCATATGTTTTTTACACAGAGAGAAAGCAATTCAACTGCTGTTAATGGAAGATGCCATCAGATTTGGTCTCGACTAGACAATAAAAATGAAACAACTCTATGGGAGCATCCCGGAGCTGCTGAGCGCCCGCATCTCTGTCTCCTGCGCAGGCTTTTCTATTCGCAATAACACGCGACTCGCTCGCTCCTTCTCCTACCACAGGTACCACTGTATCGGTCAAATTGCTCTCACGTGCTCGGTTTTGCGTCGAATTCCTTACTAACCCCGTGTGTTTTGTGTCATCGTCGCATCCGCAGGGTAGACTACAATGGTATTCAGGTAGCCGGGCGATGTCGCCTCACGCAAAATACAGCCCAAGCGCTGCACCCTGTACCAGCGTGAGGGAACTCGCTCACTTTTCCACAGACGTGGAAGCAGTTAACCGATAGCTTAGCGCAAATGGGTTAATATAAATGATCTTTGGAAGTGGGTCAACAATAACAAGCAGTGGAACATGTGATGGATCATGCGCAGGAGCATGCAACTGCAGGGTAGCGAGTCCGTTTATGGAACCGTATGCACAACTTTGATTCTGTTTGGACCATAACACACTCTCAATTCAAGAAAAAAAGTGAGCCTCTGACATTGGTCGACTCAATTAGCGTGTGCCTGCATGTGTGAGAGAGCTTGTGTGTGTATGTGTGTGTGGAAGTGTGTGTGTGTGTGTGTTTGCGCGCGTGCGCCCGTGCGACTGGAGAATTTAACTATCAGGTGATAAATTAACACATGGCATCATCACCTTTCACTTGTCCCATTCACTTGCTACAGTTTTAGATCTGGATCTCAAGTTTACTCGTCGGTGGGCGGGGCAAATCAGAGGTGTTTTAATGAGCAAACATGAGTCACAGGGCCTGTGCATTTCAAAAAGGGATCTCTTACTATAAACAGCACTTTGTCCCGCAAATGTTCAGCTACAGTTATTGCATTCGTATTTATTTGTCTCACTCATCCCCTTCTATATAACATATTCCACCAGCAGCATGTGACTCAATAATTTGTCCAAATGTCACTTGCACTATGGAAAATATTGCAAATTCACATTTAGTGCTTTTTTTTCTACTGTGCCGATTTCTACACATACCCAATCAGTCGGTCCCCCTGATGTGGAGTTGGTGAATACTAAACTGTAAGGTCAACTTGATATTATTAAGATCAACAGTAAAAGCAAACCTCATTAGGGTAAATGAGGCTTCAGAATAGGCCTCCCACACAGAGGCCATGGTTTAATAACTACACATAATTTTTGAAACTTACAACCTGCTAATCCTCTAGAAATTGCAATAAGCTCTATGACAGTGCCGAGTAGCCAAACAATACCAGAAGGGCACGATTGTATGCATATTATTAGCTGTATTAGCTTATTGGAACAAACTAGCGTGCGTAATAACACATGGATGGACATTACAATGAAACTTTTGCTTCAGCACATTTCATCTTGTTTGCGGGAGAAAAAAATGCTGAGGTGTTTCTGCACGTAAATTAATCTGTATATTTGTAGCATTTCTAATATCAAACACATCGCTCACGAAAATACATGAATATAAAATAAAAAATAAAAATATGTTGTTATATGTGTGTGTATATATATATATAATATTATATATAGGTATATCAATGTATATACCTGCGCGTGAGGCAGACTTAAGTTACCAATCAGTTGGAGAATACAGTTGCTTTTAAACGGTGCCAAAAAGTCTAATCTGTGCCTCCTCATTCCAAAGTGTAAAGAAGCACTCACGGTCACAAACTTCACATTTCTCGCCATGAACCGTCAGTCCGAATCAACTTTTGATACAACAAATACATTTATCAATAGACTTATATTCAACTTTTGCGCCCATGGGAAAACCTTTACGCACACGATTGCCTCTGCGCACCCGATTAAAACGGCACAAAAGTTGCACTTACTTCCTCGAGGTGAGTCAAATCACTGCAATCGACCAGAAAGCGTCCCAAGCAGGGGAAGGACAGCGGCGTTCAGTTGGCTCCGAGTGTACCGTGATGTGGTATGTTCCCCTCAAATATCCCAGCCGTAATATTTGGTTGGGGGGGGGAGTGGGGGGTGGGGGGGCATCACTTTAAAATTGCCGTTAACACTCAGTTGCCTGCATTAGTCGTGCTTCGGCTGCTCTGTGCAAAGCATGAGCATATCCCAAGCACATGATAGACGAATAGAAGGAGGGAGAGGGAGGGGATGGGGAGAGGGAGAGAGATGCAGGGAGGGAGACAACTTTCCCATAACGTCTACAAGCACCAAATAGAAAAGTGCATGCACAGTTGAGCTCTCAGAGTGTGCAAGTTTTCCCCCCCTGTTGGTGGGGTGGGAAGAGGAGGGAGGAGGTGATGAAGATGAGGAGGAGGAGGAGAAGAGAGAAGGGGGGGGGGGGTGTAAAGTCCATCCTTCTGTGTGAGGAGAGGACGTGCTCTGAAATTCAAACAAGTTCCCTCGGTTCTTTTGTTGCACGCACGAACTGAGGCAGCATTGTTCGCGGGCTGCGTGGACCTCTCCCTCCTGTCCCCTGACCAGGTTACGGAGTGAGCCTCGCAGTCGGGTGGTAATGAATTTGCTGCAGGCGCTTCGCTAACGCGCTTTGACAAACGGAACGCATTTACCGGTTTCCAGACAGAGGGGAAATGATTTGCTACATGCAATTCCCCAACTAAGTATAGAATGAGGTCTATAATAAAAAGAAAAGGGAAAACACCGGGCTTTAAACTTCATTCAAAATGTTTTGATTGGATCTGTGTGTACAGTATAAGTTATGAATGTAACCTTGCTCCCAGTGGCCTAATAAGAAGTAATCTCATAAGACTCAAGACACAAGCGCGCGTGTCCCCTCCCAAAGTGGACACACACACACACACACACACACACACACACACACGCACATGGCACACACACATCCTTGGGAGAGAAGGGAAAAGAAAGATAAGAGAAATATTTCACACACAAAAAAAAGTTGAATGAGGTGACCTGTAACAGCCAACCAGCATCTGTTTTCCGCTAATGATGACATACTTTTATTTGTGTTGTGACTTGATTATAATTCTCTACTTTTTTTTTGTTTGGCAAAACGTGTAGGAGCGCTCTACTCTGAGAATACCACTTCTCTCTGTCTTTGGTGCAAAAGCCTTGTGCTACACATCATCTGATATTTCTTCCGTTCGCAATTTTTAGATCTTTTGTATTTTTACTGTTATTTTTCCGAATGTAAAAATAACAATGTCAGATAATCATGCGAGTGAAAGGACAGCAAACTGCAAAGCATCTTCTCCCATATTACCCCCCTCCCCCTTTGCCTAATTGCAGGCGTAACCATTAGATTCAGCCGTATTCACGTTTTAGTTTAACAGCGAGGGCACGTTCAATGACGTAGACAAGCATATCAGCTACGTGCAGCCATATTTAAATACATCAAGGCAATTAGCGCATCAAAATATGCAAATCCCGCTTACTACATAGTCCGCCTGGCCGCAGACGGAGTAATTTCCCCACAGCCAGGTCTCGGGGTTTTGTTTGCTGTTTTTAAAGCCAACACAGCCCAGTTTGTTTTCCAAGAGGCTTCGTTAATGTGAACGGGACAGACGGGAGAGACGAAGAGAAGGAGACCGTGGCTCCTGCGTGGGAAACCGCCCATGCGTAATGAGACGACCCGCTCCGCCATTCTCAATACTCCGACGCCGTTGGCTGTGGTGTGCGTATTATTTTTTAATATTGATGATTATTCAGTTGGTAGATTTGCATTACACACTTATTGTGCAGTGTTTATTTTACATGCTTTTGCCTTTTTTTGATGTCAAGCCATTGTTTATCCGGTTAAAGCGACGATATTTACAACCTAAAATATCCGACTTCATATTCATATTGTAGGCTAATGAGACGTTGGCTGCAGTGACACAATGTCAGCGGCACCGTGGTCTTAGTTGTAAAGTTATTCTTTAATCTGAATGATGTAACCGACGAAAGGCTTTGAATACTCATATACAGCATGCATGCATGAACAAAGAGCTCTCTGCTGAGCAAACAACAGAGGAGATGCAGAGGTAAGACCAGGAGGTGGTACTTTAAGATGGACACGGCTGGCTCACAATAAGAGAATGACTCGGGCTGGGCGAAAACTAATAACCACAAGTCTCCTGCCCAGTTTGCAAGGAATCCAGTGACGCAGCGCTGACATTTAGGCGACAATTGCTCAGGCTGTCTCCTCTGTGTCCGTGCGCGCGCACAGTGCCAGGGACGAGCGTGCGCATGCAAGTGAACTGAGCTTAGAGAAATAGATCTACTACGACATAATATAAAAAATAGAACACATATTTCTATTCAAGTTTCTCTATTTGAGTTGCACTTGTATGTGATCTCCACAGAGAAAGCTGGTCCTTAATTGAAATGTTACTTAATGTGACTTACCTCCAATTAACACACTCCAACGGTCCTGCTGCTGTAACTCGGTCCTTGGTTACGTGTGACGTTTCTTTCTAGATGGTGGGACGTTTTGCGAACTTAATGGCATTCGCCAAAGCAGACGCAGTCCCTGTAGGCTACTCCCCTCGTCATTGAACCTTGCTCTTAAACGGCTCGGGGCTCCACACCAGTGGTCGGGCTGGCTCACGTAAATATATCCAAAGCCACAGGAGTCCATATACAACATATATTGGGCTTCTTGCTCTACAAAGTCACATTCACTCATTGCTTGTTGTGAAATATTAGAATACTCTACGCGTAGGTTGCGCTATGGGAGCTTGAATAGCCATCCTCTGTCGTGTTACACACCTCAGAAGGACACACACACACACACACACACACACACACCAGCGTTTACCTTCAACATTAAAAAAGAAACAAGCTCATTTAGTGTTAATAATGTGTATTGTTTCACACTTTGGAATACAATTGAAGTATATTTTGATTCAGATACATTTATTTGAATGAGTTTATGAACGGATCGGGGAAGGGGGTCTGAGGTGGTTGTTAATGTAACTCATCTAGGCCAACCTCTAATTCTTTCGATTGGTGGGTGTCATCTCATTAAAACAATAATCAGTTCGTTAACACCCTTCACTTCTTTCCGGGATAGGTGGACCTACAGCATTAGCAGGGCCAATCGCACGAGGCTTCTACACCTTTATTGTTTAATACCACTATATTTCTCTTGACCACAGACAGGTCCAGAGTCTGTAATGAGAGTTAGAGAGCAGAGCGGTGCGCTGTTCAGTGATCCTCATTTGAATCATGAATAGGAGAGACACAATTTATGGGCATCGGATATTCTCCGTGTTCCCCTGGATTAAACGACTTGCATAAGGGCGTGTTGTGGCAGTGCCGCCACCAGGCCGCGTGCCAAAAATAAGTGGATGTGATTAAAAAAAAGGGAACAAATATGACATATTTTCGTATGTACATTTCTATACTAAAATACTCTCATGGTGATGTGCTGGGAGCCAATAATTTGGAAAATAATTCATTAAAAACGAGGCAAGCAAAAGTGTAGGCGCTCATTTCTCTCCAGAAATCACAAGTGAGACAAAACAATCATATATTAAAATACCTTTTTTGTCAGTGGCCTCAAATCAGCGTTATGATGCATTTGAATGCAGTTTGTTACAGAAACATGCGAGCACGGAAACACCGTTTTGAAATTGGCCTATGAAATACCTCCAAATAAAAAACCCATGCTGTTTTTTTACAATTACTTACCTGTAGTTTTAAAGGTGTCTTGTCTTTTTCGCTTTTAGTTATATGGGGCACACAGAAGTCCATAGCTCATATGTGTAGTATATGTATGCGTATATGTGACTTGTTATTATTATTATTAGTAGTAATATTATTATGTATTGTTATGTGTTATTATTATTAAAAATCGAATCTTAAACAATAACGTGTAGATTTAAATTGTCAGGGAGGAATATATATATATATATATACCTTAGACTTACCAGAAAAACATGTTCGTGAAGCGGTTCGTGAAGAGCACACAGGATCTACAAGGAGACTGAGGATGAGGAGGGTGAGGGTTAGACGGGAGGTCGACAAGACGACTAAATGGTGACACCTAGTGGTGCTTCTGGAGACTGTTGCTGATGGAAATGTGTACACCCTGGACGGACACTGATGTAGGTAGGCTACATGTACACCTGCTGGCGCCGCGGCCTCACCCAAATGAATGCATGCGTAATTACACAGTGCATGCGCGTGCACATTCATTTAATACAGTTGCCTTTTTTGTTGAAAGCTTAAATTGCCACAGCCCAGTCAGATATTATGTCACGTCAGATCCTATAAACTGCGGCACTAAACTGGACATATTCATGCTGTCACAGTTTAGGATTCTGCAGTGTTAAAATATTATTCATACGTACTTATTTATATTTTTACTGGCTATTAGTTCATATAAATATACTGCCTTGATTTTTCTTTGTAATGGTATTTAGATTTAAACTGAAATGTGCTCATTCCTTTCATATTCTCAGACATTATTATTGTTTTGTATTTGCCTTAGCGTCTAGCAAGAGATTGATCAGATGTAAGCAAACTGTTCAAACGGTGACGAGTTTTACATCAGCCTGACCTTTTGAGAAGCTGTGAGAGCTGTTGTCACAATCGATTATATCTGACAGATAATAAATTATATTGTGCCTCCACTGACTTGATCAACTTTCTTCACCTCAGGCTACTGAATTTAACCCTTCAAATGCTGGAAAAGCTTAATGTAATAAAGCAGTGAGGGACTTCATGGAGTGCGGCCTGATTCAAACCTGCGAATAACTCGCAAGACATTTCAGAATTCATATACAGGAGCCTTGTCGTCTGTAATATATTGCAGTAATACAGCAAGTAAAATATTCAGTTACACGCCGTTATTATAAATTACCAATTGAGTAGCGTAAATTATAGTAGGATTTTTAAGATACATATTTCTCGGTTGCAGCCTGCAAGAGACTGTGTTCTGTCATTTCGTTATGTTCGATTTTGTGCACACTTGTACTGAAAAGGGGAAAGGTATTTATGTTTGTATTACATTATATGTGGCATTTAATAAAGAATAAAAAGACCCAAATAATGTTTCATCTGCTTCTTTGAGGCAGGGTTATAACACAACACTATGTTTTTGTTTAAATGTCCATTCACCTTTTAATATATATGAAGCATACAGTCAGATGGGAAATCTAACTCTCAAATTACATATTTAATGGGATAAGACGCAAACACAACATAAGCATGGAGCTGGATGTTTAAAGTAAAAGGGTTTAAATTGACTTCATCGTAGGCCTTCAGTAAACGTATAAAACCCAAACTTGTTCTATTAAAATTATTTGAATTAATTGATGGGACTGATGCATTCAAAGAGGACATAATATGTGTCCAAACTTGAATTGATTTAAAAGATTAACTATCGCCACTTCAAGAGTCAGCCTGATAAGTATTGATATGATACATATTTGATACAAGCTGCATCTTATAATGACGCGAGTCTGGTATTTAAGCAGTATTATCCAAGAGGCTAACGAACAACAAAACAATAACTCCATAAAAATCAGATAGTATATAAAATAATTTGCAACAGGGAAAAAGGCTACTTTGGGAAAACAGAAAAACTGTCTGAAAAGCTCACTAACGAATTTAATTGCAAGTTTTAATATGACAATATATATTCTTGTTTAGCTTTAATATGGCTATAAATTATAAAGAACCACTTGATTTGTAAGTAAATCAAAATATCGAAATGTGAGCCATGATGTAGGCAGAAGAAATAACTGAAAGACGCGTCAGCCCGCAGCTCACGTGTCGAATGTCTATAATCAGTGTTTGCGTACTGTCGTTTAATCACCATCATCTCTTAACATATGCGTATCTGTTCCTACTGAGTATTGTATTTTCAGAAGCCAAAAATGCGTCATCCACTGTCATTATTATGTAATACGCAGTTCTCAACTGCTCCACTGCAGTTGATGTGCGTCAGACTGGACAGGGTGACACGAAGAAAATAAAAGGACATTGTGGATTTAACTGAACTTCTTCGTCTTGTTCTTCTCCTTCTTTCCCTTCTTCTGTTAGATAGATGTTCAGGGTATTTTTCCACATCTCTTTGATAAGCAGATCACTGTTTGCATTGTTTATGAACATGTTTTTCCTGTGAATGTAAGGTCCATTTGTATTGTCATAATGTATTATGAGAGATGATGATGCAACTGTAATGTTAAGTGAGATAAACCTTGGCTTTAAATGTCAAATAAATGTCTTCAGTATAAATACTAATGTCAGAAAGCCATATTTTTTCTAAATGGACATGGAAAGAAGCAAATATGAAAATGAGGCCGTTGTCATTATTTCAATGTCATTCAATGTCTTGACTTAAAGGGAAGCCGCTGCATGCCATTAATGGAGTATTTTCATGTCGAGGTTTTTTCCCCTGCACAGTATGAAAGTATAACTCTCGTTTGGTTATGCATGCAGAAACAAGTCAAACACAATGAAATCACACCAAGTCACATCAGGAAAACTAAGAAAGCCAGTAACTTTACTGAAATCTCTGCAAAATACAAATAGCCTTCCCCTCCAGCAGAGGAGACTTTTATTTCATCCCCATACCTTTTCACTACATAAAGCTGAATCAAGTGCCTTGAGTTACAGAGATGAGGATTTAATTTAATACCATCTTAGTCTCAAGAGGCGACAAAGGCCAGCTTATGCCGCTGAAAGCCGCTCTTGCGTTCCAGAAAACATTAGTTCCAAACCTCCACCATTTTCAGGTTTATACAAGCTACATTTGGTACTGACTTTTTAAGCATTTTAACATATTACTCTTTTGAAAAAAAAAATCCCTTTCAGCTTTTGAATACAACTTAAATAAAGCAAAACACGGTGGCGCAACAACGAATCCCATGTAAATGCAGGGGCTGTGAGCATGGTTATTACATGGTTATTACACATGGCTGTACAGGCGTATGGTCTCCTCTTTTCACTGCAAGTGACTTCTCAAAACATCAGCTGAGGTACTGCTCGGGTATATTTTGAGATACCAACATTCTATTATAATAATGACAAAGAACAACTGGTCAACAGGTGATGATAAAGAGCGCCTTCAAATTTAACAAACACCCAAAACAATATATAGACAAGTTTTCTTTGTTGTCTTTGGTTCAAATTATTGTCAAAACTACAGCACTGTAATCAAGCGTCAGGACATGTTGGCATTATTATAATCAGTGAGCAAGTAGCATGATGATTGGTTTGTGGTTGGCTGTGATCAAGTGGACAGCAAGCATGCGTCACATGACCAGGCCTGAATGGTTGAGCTGATTCAGAGCAAATTACAGGCTGTAAATACAAAATGCGTTTTTGAATATAACCTTTTCAATGCACAGGGAGACAGAGGATCAACAAAATAGGTAAATTGCTGTGGTTGGTATATTGACGTCTAAAGCTACATTTGACTGACTGAAATTGAAATGTGAAACCAATTGTACATTTGAGCATATTCTTTTATTGTCTTGTTTCAATGCTTGCAAAAACCATAAATGAATGTGAAAATAAAGTTGAGTTTACAACACAGAAATGCCACTGGCTTTGGTTTCTCCACACTGTTGCTGCCTGAAACATCATGTTTATTTTTTCTCAACCTTTTTGTATTGAATAAAAAAAAGAGAAGAACACCATTATAGAGGCTCTGCCCCTGTTTGACTACACAGACTGTATACAGTAACAACATAGTGAACCTGCATGAAATATGCACATAGAAATTTTATAACACTTAAGTGACAGCAGATAGGGGAGTGGGAGTCAGAGAGATATGTGGCTAGTTTCATTGTTTAAACAAGAGTAAATCAAAACAGCTATTTATCTGAAATAAACAATTGTGCTTCTTTCATACCAGCATGATCAATTTGTCCTTGTGTATCTGACGCTGAACTGTCATGTGACATGTAGTAAATGATGTGGAACCCTGTTCTGACGAGTGGAACATGAGGAGTCACAGGGCGACACCGAATCAAATTAGGTTTGCAAATGATCGGGGGTAATTAATCACAATGCACTCACCAAATCACATTATATAAATAGGATTCAAAAGAAAAGCTGTATTGATCGGGTCAACATTTGGAACACAAGCTAAGATTGGGGTTGAGATTTGAAATTGAACTGAACTACTGTCAACATGTTTTACGAGATTAACATTATGCAATTAGATAATTAAGGCTAAGAATGATATATGCGATGCATTCAAATACATCTAGCCATGGATTGAGGGTCAGCCATATTTCCTCATTAGTATGACAATCATGTACATCATGTGTCAACTTGTATTTCTGTGTCCTCCCCAGTTCCAGTCTCATGACATTTTCCACTAACAGGTTGTGTTTTTGCATTCAGGCCTCTGTCTTTCCTCATCACACAAACCCTGGCAATGCTTTCCAGCTGGTTCTGAAGGTTCGACTAAATACACGCCTGAACAGCGCTGTTCAGGGCTCAAATGAAACAAACCAGACAACATGTGCAACTGCACATAGAAACTCCACTAAGAAACCAACAAAAGTCATTAGTATATATATTTATATATTAGAAAGCTATACACAAGCATGTTAATTTCACAGATTTTTTTAAAAGAATCTTAATATTACCATTATTATATATAATTAGAAATACACGTTTAAAAACAAACCTCTACAAAGATAAAACAGTTCAGCAAAGCATTGGATCTCAGTCTGTCTTTAATGGCTTAGGGCAGCGACGCCCTGTCAACTCCCCTCTGGGCGAACTATCCCTCTCTTATTAGCAAAGCTATCAAAAAACACATTCTGGCTTATAGAAACTACAAAAAGCCACAAAAATGCTTTGCATTGTATTCCTTTCATATGAAAATATAAGCAAGTGTATCGTACAATTGTTTTTTATTTTTCCTTTTTTCGTTTATTAATACTGAATATTAATACTAGATCCAGAGTTTTCTTGATTACACTGACGCAGCACTTAGATCAAAGGCTGGTCCTCGCTCGGCTCCGTTGGGTAGGAGGAGCGCTAAGATCATCAAAGGTTCCACACGTCTAGCATTGGGTCTGCTTGTTTACCTGTACAATTCTTCAAATGTTGCATAATAGCTTTTTCATTTAGTGAGTAAATAAATCTTGTAATGTCTGGCAACTTTTGACCCCTGCCCTTCCCCCCTCGACCCTCTATTTACATAAATACGTTGAACCTGCAACATGACATCATCTAATGTTAACACACATTTTTGCAAGGGAGAACTGCAGAGAAGGTATATAGCAATGAAACCGACACTGTACACATGTATTGTTTGTCCAACTCAAGTGCTAAGGTGTTTTCCATTGGACACACTCACTCTCATGTTCATTTTTTTTGTCTTTTTTTGTCTCTACTCACTGATATATCGCTGAGGCAAAGTGTAAGTACGTTTTATGAAACAGAGTACCTGACTATTTTTTTTGTTTATTTGTTGATATGCATATATGTACACATACACACACGTGTAAAGATATATGCATACGTGATTCTTTTTATCCACACACAATACAATTTATGCATAGTTCCCCAACAGAAATACCCCCAGATGCCATCCCAACCCACACCCACCCTCCCAAACCCCCATTACAACACCCCACTGGTTTATATAATGTCAATATGTATAGCACACACACTCAGCAAAAAGAAAAGAAAAAAGGAAAAGAACATATTTTAGAAAAGGGCTGTCCCTTTTATTTCCTTCAGCGTTAACGAGATAAAAGGAGAGAGGCCATGGGGTTGGGTGGTTGAGTGACTGGTGATATCAGGTGAGAGGAGGAAGAGGATCTGACTTTGGGGGGCATCGTAACGCTGCGTTGTCGGGGGCTCGGGCTTAACTCTGGGCACTGCCGGGGAGAGGACAGAGCTATCATGTCGCCCATCCTTCTGACAAGCGCACCCGTTTGATGGAGGGGCTCTCGCGCTCGTCCAGGGTGGCCCGGGCCAGTCCCAGAGGTGAGTGGAACTCATTCCTGTGCTCATCGCGGTCGCTGCCCTCATGGGAGCTGCTACAACTGCTCAGGCTATCAACAGGGGAGCGTCCCGAGTCCTGGCGGGACGAGGGGTTCTGGGGAGGTGGTACCCCACCGTAGCCCCCCGTGCTGCTGGTGCGATCTCTAGGAGGAGAAACAGGTTCGGACTTGATGTGCAGGCTTTGAGCAGAGGGCAGGGAGAGATTTGAACCCTGACATAAGTGAGAGCTAGAGCAATTTCTGTAGGAAGGAAAGGAAACGCAAAGGGGTTACAGAGTTACAGAGCAAGAAGTGATTTTAAAGTCACAACCAAACATGCATGCATGTAACCCATACACACGCTCACACGCACGCACGCACACACACACACACACACACACACACACACACACACACACACACACACACACACACACACACACACACACACACATATTCAAGAAAACAGGGAGTTGTGCTATTTATGTGGGACCTTGCGTGTGAAAGTTGAAAACCGTGAAGGACTCTTGGCGTATCAAAAAAATAATCTCTTGTGATTTATGTGTTACATCATGCATTTCACAACAGCACAACACCTCAAATGAAGTTCAATGCACTCACCCTAGCTGGCCGAGGGCTGAATGCTGCATGTTCTGAAGGTGTTGCTGTTGCCACCCGCTCATTGAGCCGAGGTGAAGGGAGCTGCCGCTGTTGAAGCCGGACAGGGAGGACAGGTCTGCGCTGTTCAGGGAATACTCTGTGTGCAAACACGGGAGAAAGGAAGAGCAGGAGGAGGGTTACAGGTCGTCCAAAGAAGACCAAGTACAGTTGATAAGAGAGTGGCAGCTCTGATAAATGCTGCTGTGATGTTACATGCATGAGTTCTGTGTTTGTTGGTGTGACAATAGCACCCTCTGCAGTTGGACCGATGTATAATATTTACATTTGGTAAGTATGTGCAGGTTGGTTTGAAAGGCAACACATAAGCCTGAAATAGGTCAAATCATTTTTACACAACATCTAGAACAATATTTTTTATTAGTTGGGTTATTTGGGTACAGTACAGGGTAACCAAAACTATATTAGACTTTTTAATGTAATGTATAAAGATGACAGTACATACCGGTACCATAAGAAGTAGAGATGGCAGATGGGTAACCGCCCATGCCCTGTCCTGGAAGAGTGGGAGTTGCTACTGATACCACTGGGGTGGCCAAGGACTGAGCAGACTGAGAGTTGTTTATTCTCTGGTTCTGTGACAGAGGAAAGGCAGACACAGAGAGGAAGAGAGATGGCAGAGGCTTGAGAACATGAAAGCAACTCCCAGACAAAACAAACAAAACTGCAATAAACCAAGAAACTTTTTTTCTTTAATTTTCTTTAATTTCTTTCTTTCACTCAACAGATGCTGAGAGAATGAATGTGATGCCAACTTCTGGGGAAATTAATCTCTTGACATGCGGCACGGCTGAACCCTGCCAACCCTATCATTTACCACCCTTTCCAAGGGCCCACTGTCGCTATAGTAACACCATCGGTCTCCAAGGCAACGCAGGGTATAGTGACGGCGAGGGAGAGACACTTTACTGTAGCAGAGGGGCAGACAATAATGGAGGTTTGATGCGAAATGAAAGAGGACTCTTTTGATGCCGTTCATTTCTGAATTCTGAATAATAAGAGCAGTGAGCTATATACTATATGCAGGTGGAAAGATAAAAGGAAGGAAGGGAGGAGGAGAGACAAAAAGGGCTCTGGCAGAAAAGAGGCCAGGCTGCGTCGCCTCTGACGCACCACTGGGTGGCACTATGTGCCCTCGCAAAATGTCATGAGAGGCGACATTGGAGCCTTCAGCAGAGTCAGCAACGATACAGGTTAAGGTTAGTCTGGAGTCAGGACGGCTTTTACCAAAAACGCTGTATTTTAATGTAATAATGTCAAACAGCTGAATGCACATCAAGACGTCAGACTGAGGTGACTGCACCGCTCTCAGGTCTACAAGGCACGTTATGCTCAAGGACTATCTTTACCAGTTTCTTATTAGGAAAGCTTTCAAGTTTCAGATATCTAAATCCGAGAGGCAGTCTGACTTACCAATCGCAGATCGACATCCTCAGACTGACGGCATTAAAAGGGAGGGTAATAAATTTAAATTAGTGAGTGCGACTGAGAATATGGATGTGGAAGCTAAGTGCGGCTCTAGGGATGGAGCAGTTGCAGGATTGAGTCAACTGACACAGAACGAAAGCGAAATCAGGACGCTAAGAACTATTGTAATGATACAGACCCTAGAAAGCAGGGAGACATATTAGGGCTTAATGCATAAGTGTCCACTGATGTGTACAAACACGTCTGACAGTGTATCAGACTTGGGCCAAAGTACATTTCTTTAAGAAGCTGCCAAAGAACATGAAAAAAGTCCAAGTGTTTCTCAAACATAATCTCATCAACCCAAGTCTGATATGAAGAGATGAAAGCATCAGAGGGGACATGAAAGGAAATCAACAATAGCAAACACACCCAAAAGACTCCCCCCCCCCCCCCCCCCCCTCCCTGACAATAGATAGGAAGATAGACAGTGGGGAAATGGCAAGAGGGATGGAAAGATTACTCACAATGGAGGGCATGTTGTTCTTGGCGCCAGGGGGGATGAGCACACGTAGGTCAGGTTTGCGGTTGTTCATGCCTAAATTCATGGGTGGGGGAGACTTAGCCTGCATGTTCTTGTTCATGCCACCTGGAGAAACCAGCAGACCTGGTGAGTTGCGATGGTTACCATATCCATTTCCTGAGAGAGCAAAGGAAGGTGGGGGAGACACATTAAACACTTGAATGGTATTTGAACCAAAGACACATCTATATGTTATCAAACCTGCTTCTGAAGTTCAATCAATGTTTGAAATCCTGCTTTAAATGACAGCGTAGCCTAATAAAGAACTACATTTTCAGCTTGAGCTTGGTCTCATCTCCACTTCCTGTGGTGGACATTTTATTAGCTCACCATTCTGAGTTGTAAATGGTGTTTTATGAAAGTGGTGCACGCTGGCAAGGCAGATACTCAAACAAGCATCCTGGTTTTTGCTTTGATGATCACCGCTGTTTGCTTGGCAGTCATACAATGAAGGCACCCACTTTAGAGGACCTCACCCTCCACCTCTGTCACTGTCAATTAAGGCAACATGTGTCCTGCAACAGCCAGTGAATCGTGTAAAAACATCTAATTACGGGTAGCACGACCACAGAGGGATGGGACCCATCATTTGGCCATCAGAGCTAAACACATGTGTGGTTCTTCCAGACAAAGACTCTGCTTTGGGGTTTCCACCAGATCAGTCCCCTAAATACGGAGGACCAAGTGCAGCACCCATTTCCTTCTTAAAAACCGGTGGGGCGAAATCCCAGCAGATCATAAAAAAAAAAACTGAGAGTGGAGCATTCTTGCGAGCAACATAGTCTTTGTTTCTAACCCAATCCCACAGGCTGTTTTTCCCCTTACTTTTCCTTCCTTCTTCCAAGGGGTAGAACACAGGGCACTGTGTGGACGTTCCCACTTGAAAGACGGGCAGGAATTATACGTTAGACATAAATGAATTTCCTAATCATATACTCCAGGGGAAAATGAGTCGCAGATGTCTTCCTGGGCAATTTCCCTCGCTGATCTTTGTTTAATTTGAGAGCGAGGTTTTTGTTGTTTGGAAATGAAAAGTCTCAAAAGCTCAATTTGAACAATCTGAAGAGTAAACGACCGCTAGCGGTGAGAGAAAATGAGAAAAACAGTGTGTGTGACTGCTGGCGTGTGTATGTGTTTGTGCCTCTACTGGCACGTGTGATGTGTGAGCATGTACAAGTCGATGTTAACAACCTAGACTTTGTGTGTTACTCTATGTTTTGCTGCATACAACTTTACATGTGCAAGATTCTGCATAAGCGACATTTGTCTTTCACACCGAGAGTACATACACGCGGAACGACTTGAGACTCTACAAGACATGCCGTGTGACTCCTTATGCACGAGCCATGCATATGGATGCACGTGTGTTTTTTGTATTGGACCCTCTTAGTTCCAGTGTCAATTTCACATTAGCAAAGAGGCAGCTGCCTCTTCAGTTTTCCCGCTCTCTCATTCTCATGGCTGGCCCTTTGTGAGATTGAGTGGGTGCATGTGGAGATAGATGAATGAGACCTCACACACACACACACACACATACACATAAAACACACACACACACACACACACACACAAAACACACACACACAACCACACACCACACACCCATACTTTAGTAAATAACCCAGCAGGAAGTACATCAGTGTTTCTGTACAGATGAATTAAAAAAAGAGACTGAGCTTTAGAGAGACATTAATACACACTTTGGTCAAGATGACATGGACTTCATCTTGGTGACAGTTAATCAGACATCTGTGTATTGCCACCCTGTGGAGATGGCTGCAGTCCAGTCAATTATCTGCTAGATGGTATGATCATGAGTGGCAGAGGCCAGTCCTTAAGCACTTCGAAAGAAACATCCTTGGCTAATTAGACTAATGAAGCAAGAACTGACTCAAATCTTTCTATTCTGTAGCTTGATCACCCTGCTTTGAGGACAGCCGGACTCAATACATTACATTACATTACATTTCATTTAGCTGACACTTTTATCCAAAGCGACTTACAATAAGTGCATTCTACGGTTACATACAAGAATCAGAACAACAAGAATCAAGAAGGTACAATTTCGTCCAAAAGTTCAACTACAAAGTGCTATCAGTAAGAGCCATTTCAGTGCTACTATAGTGCTACATCCTTTATTCAAGGTACAGTCGGAAAAGATGTGTTTTTAGTTTGCGACGGAAGATGTAGAGACACGGACACATTGGCTCAACTATAATATCAGCTGACGACAAAACATCATTTCAACTCCCTTCTTCAAACGCTACTCGGCACGGTCGAGCTGCGGCAAAGGATGCCATCAAGTACCAAAATGAAACGCAGCTCAGCCAGGAGTCTGTTTTGCTGCAGTATAGAATTCACACATTGAGAACAACATCTGATCTGAGATTGCGATAAACAGCTTTTTGCTATTTCTGAGGTGAGACAGGGACAGCTGAGGTCAAGCTGAAGGATTGCAATCTGTCACCATAGGTGCCATGGTTCCAACTTATCTCACTTCGAGAGAGATGTGTTTGACAAGCCTCCACTAGAGTGTTTGTTCTCTCTTTTGCTCTCTCTCTGTCTCTGTCACACACACACACACACACACACACACACACACACACACACACACACACACACACACACACGCACACACACACGCACACACACACGCACACACACACGCACACGCACACGCACACACAAACACACACACAAACACATGCACACAAAGAAGAGGTGTGTGGTTAATCTCATACATTTTACTGTTACTGAACAAATTTCTGATGTCCTGTTGTGGTCTAACAGGCGCACTCCGTTCTATTCCCCGAACACACACACTCTTCCGTTGCGGTTTGGCCAAATGTGCATTCAACCCTGAATTCTCCAACTGAACTAAGGTGTCACACTCATGCTTACAACTTGTACAGTTGGTGTGAGGTGCCGTCAAGATCGAGACAAGCGTTGTATGATCTACCGGACCCGACTTGTTGTCAGTTTTGCATGTATGCTCTTTCGCTGTATTTCTGTGTGATTTTGACCAGAGATGTCGTCAAGATGTAGCTTGTATGCAACTCATTTGCAGGAGTAATTGGTGCGTGATCAAGGTGAGAGGTGACTAGAGTTTCTCGTTAATTCCTCTCAGTGCCTTTGTGAGCAGAGTGCTGATCGGCGCATAGATGACAGCTACATAATTGCACAGATGGAGGTGGGAGATTTTTTACAAGCTGGGGCCTTAGTCCGGAGCTCCCTTCATCAACTCTCTTTCTCTCCTCACCTCGCGCTCTCTCCTAGCCAGCAAAGGAGTTGACAGATTGAACACATACTGTATATAAATGAGAAAATGCACGTACACACTTCCAATAATATTTCCATTGAAGAGACACGATGACTCAGCCTTTCAGAAACATGCCCTATTTTCCTTGTTTCCTTTCAAATAGAAAATTGTGAAGGATGTTGTACTTATTGCAACTTTGTAATTATTATGAACAGTAAACAGAAAAATGGAAAGTAACTTTGATAGCTATACTACTTGTGGAGCCTGTTCAAACGGACTACTCTCACTCAGGTGGAAACCATGAGCCATGGCACCATCATCAGCGTCATGAGCCGACTGACTTTTCACTGCAAATGCTATCTAATTTATTATTTCCTCTTTTACCTGCATCATTGTTAGCCTGGAAAATGAAAAGAAATACAGGAATCTTTTGTGAAATGCAACAATATGTAAAAGACAATTTACTGAGATTAGATTTGATAATTTGATGATTCAATTTGATAAAATTATCAGCAGTGGATTTACAGATACTTGCAGATACTTACGGGATTAAGACAAACCTCCCTCCAAACTACAGGAGGACCCAAGGCAATGCTAATTCCATGTGGAAATCTATGATTTTCTCTCTTTAAAGACAGCCATGACATCTGAGGTACAAAAGAGGTGGTATGTTTATGTGCATATCTGAACCACACACTCATATTCACACACACACACATACACACACACGCAAGGCACCTCCTCTGTCACTTGGGCCAGGCCACTTAAGACACTCATACACAGGCCAGACAACTACTTGAGCTATCAGCTTATCAAAACTTACTGTGAAGAGAAGAGGAGCATTAAAACGGTCTTTGTGGTGCCACAGCGGCTGGGCCACCTCACACTGAGTCACTTAGAGGAACATCATTAAAACGGCTGACCAAGTTCACAGAACACTTCCATCTGTGTTCCCCCACTGTTTCCCCTTTCCACACATGCTTCCACCATCAGTGGATATTCATCACTGGGGTTCCCCCCCGCCCCCCTGGATGAGATTTAGGAGAGCTTTGAATGGAATCTTTTAGCTCCCACATGACTCTCTCTCCACGTCGTGTTTTTCACTGCTGCTGAGCGACGCGCAGCTCTCACAGAGCGCCTCTGTTCCTTCGGCGCGGTGACACAAAGGCTACACTTGAAGCATGCTCTGCAGCACGCCGTTGCCGGAACACACGCCACAACAAATGGCCCTGTTGTCTGTGTGTGTGTGATGAGTGACCAGACAGAGAAGCCAGGCATTGACCCTTTGTGATGGAGCCCTAGGGGCCAGACAAGGCTGCCCAGCTGTACCCCTCTAACCCCCCCACTCTCAATTTTTACACTCTCCACTGTATGTTAAGGCTGTAAAATTTAACCCTTTAAAAGGGAGTCTCTTTGGCATAAACTTGGGCCCGACATGTCCTCGGGGACCAATCCATCGACACACAGAAGCTAACACATAAGATTCCTTATATATGTTCCTCAAACATGGGCTGCTCCACTCTGCACAGGATCACTATGGCATGGTGAGCCAGGTTGCAGACATATGATAGCGGTTACTGTGTCGTGGGTTTGACATTTTGAATTATCATCCAAATCTAAGATGTGGTCGAAGAGATGGCTCATCATATCGAGAAACAGAGGAAATTAAAGAGTACGTTCAAAAGTCCAGCATCTCTTCTGACTGCCCGTCAGTCAATTTGCTGCTTCAGTATTTAGTTTGATTTGATTTTTTAAAACTTTTTTCCCACACTTGTTCTACCGTTTTATAGCTGAACGCAGGCAGGATGTGTCACAGCCCCAGCACTGGGCAAACATTCCCAGATGAACTCCACGACCACTAACATCAACACATCATGGACAAATCTCCACTTGGGTTTGGGTTGCTATTAGTCATGCATTTTATGGCACAGAGTGGGTGAGTGGGTGCCGTGTGTGTGTGTGTGTGTGTGTGTGTGTGTGTTAGCAGACAACTGTAAGCGAGAAGAGGAGGCCATTCTTACCAGCACTGGTGCCTGCGCCAGTGGTGAGGTCAGCACCCATGAGGCCACCTGAAAGATGAAAGAGAGAGGAGAGCAAAAGAGAGAAAACCATTAGAGGATAGACGCCCACGTAACATCCACGATGCCTCCTGTCTCTCACCTCGGTGGCCTTTCAGAGGCTAACTCAATTTAATCATAATCCGCTTTGTGTGTGTGTTTGTGTGTCAGTACATCATATGTGCACTGATACCAGAAGTAATACTGCTTCCCACTCAAATCGTAACACTCTGAGCAACTGGACACTGCGAGTGGATACATCGAGCAGCCGTCCAAGAAAAATGACACATTATTATTTTTAAGCCATGCGAGGTGGAAGAGTGGGTGGGTCCAGAACGTGTGCGGTTTGGTGTGGATGCCGCGGGCGCCAAAACTCATATTTAGTTTGCGCTAGCGCTTCTAGCATCCAGTTGTAATGACAGGGTGAGGGTGTGGGCAGCAGCTTTCAGACCAGAGGGACAGAAAAAGGACTTTGGACAACAATAACAAACCAACAGGCCTGACTTGCTTATGTCACCACTCAAAGCCTGCACAAAGACATCCCATGTGCAGAACATCACACTAAATCAACGAGACTGTGGGCTGGGATTGTTGTTATTCAGTACTGAGCGAGCAATATGTGAATATAGATTTAAGATTCAGGAATATTGCAGGCCGCTGTCAAAAAATAAATCACGCATTTGATGTGTGCGTCTATTAGCATCACAGAAGGGTACACACACACACACACACACATTGGACAGGGCAAAGAGAGTGGATAACAGCGTGTGCACGGGTGCATGTGTTACCTGCACTGGGGGGTCTGTGTGTAACTCCGGGAGACATGCTGTTTCTCTGTAGGCCGTGGTGCGCCAACGGCAACAGGTTGTGGTTGCCTAGGGAACCACCGGGATGGCTGTAAATGAGATTGTTCTGGTTGCTAACGGGAATGGACACAGGCATGTCGTAGTTCGATTGGGGCACGGCCTGCTGAGAAAGAGAGAGATAAAAAGAGACACAAGTTTGATTAGACTAAAGACAGTAATGATGGAAGTGAGTGAAGAAACTAAAACAAGGCCTTCGAGTAAAGGAATGGACTCAGAAAGAGAGAGACGGACGAGACAATTCAGAAACACTCCGGGAAGACAATGGGATTCTAAATTGTTTGACCATCTGCAGTCAAAACAGTCCAACAAAAGAAACAAGACAGAGACAGCCAAGTTCGAAAGGACACATGGACAACTAACAATAGACAGCCATGCATAGATGAATGGTCTAAGAAAAGGCTAAAAATACAAGACAGTATGGATGGTGGAGGGGAGCACTGAAATTAAAGGGTAGGGATCGAGAAAACTCCTCCCAGAGTTACTCAAATTGCCCCCAAGATGATGGGTTGGAAATACTTAGTCACTCAAACCTGTTCCAGAATTGGTTACGATATCTTTATGTAAAGGCCTAAGATCTTGCCACTGATACGTTGTGAGATTTTTCATTGTGAAGGCAAAAGGCCAACCTGGAAATATAATGTTGTGGACATTTATTTCCCCTGAAATATATATATATATATATATATATATATATATTATTACATAAATAAAAAGGAGATGGTTCACTGGGAGGAAAGCCAATGGCATCCCACTGTTCTAAAAGAGCTACAGATAATTCAGTCTGTCTTTACCTCACTAAAAAAGTCTGCAATATTTCTTTCAAAAGTAGCTTCAAGACTGGAGAACTGAAAGCAATTAGGGATAATTTATTTGTCTGTCACGTGGAGCTAATGCAAAGTGTTATTAGGGGGTAGACTTAGATCAGTCAGCAGTCTCATCAGGAACATGAGTAGAGGTAGCTTGTCGGCCCCAGGCGTCCAGTTTGTCATGTTTATTGTGTCACTTGGAAGAAGGGCTTAACCTAGGGAGTGCCCTGGAAGTGGTTCATCCTGCATGTTAGCTTTAGGAAGTAGAAAATAGGGCTTTAAATTACTGCCATGTGTCTCAGAGCCATGTAGGGAACGCATCAGGGGGATCACTGGCTTACGTGGAAGTGGAATATGTGCCTTAGCACTGCTTTGTCTTGTTCTTTTTGCAGGCCAAATATTATTTCTTTGCGGGCCTCTAAACGTTTCGCTTTTACTGCAACTTCACATCAGCGTCGACTAGCCAAAAGCTGTGGAAGCTTCCTTTAATAAGTGAGGGGCTCTGGTTATGTTATATTTTTTAAAGACTCTTAGTAATTTCTTCCATCTCGGATTCCTAGTTGGAGTTTTTATACCTCAAGACGTCCCTATGAGGTGTTTTCTTAAAGTGGGGAAGCTGTCTCAATGTGTGCACATTTGTGTGTGCACACATCCCTTCGCTGGGTGCAAGCGCCCCGTCTGTAAGCTGTCCTTTAACTGGTGCCATCCTTCCTGTTTTCACTCATCTTCCTCCTCGCCTCCCCTCACAGTCCCCTCAACAGTCCCCTGCAATCCAGAGGCCCAGTGCTTGGCAGCCACCCTGACCACACACTGAACTGCCACTTGTTGTCTGCAGAGCCCCCCCGCCCCCCTAAACACCACCACCCTGCTGTTCCATCCCCACCCAACTCTGATCCCAAACCCACCCTACACCACGACGCCATACCAGCTCACCAACCCCTGCCTTGCTTCTAACCACATCTCCCCCTGCTCCACGTGGCTGAGACACTACTGTTCTTCTCTAAATGGTCCACCATGGAATTATCTCTTTCTCTGTAAGCCTACAGCACTAACCATTCCAGTATGGTGCTTTCTGACTGAAGGGCAGGCTCAGTTTACATAGAGAGCAGCTTTTATTTTGTGGTTTCTGGCAGTTGGCTATAGATTAGATTCTTTGTAAAAAAAAAAAAAATATGATCAAAAATTAGCAGCTCACGTTTTGACGTCTATTAACAGATATGTTGTTAGGCTACTGAAGACTTTGCTTTCAATTATTCCAGCAAGGAGTAGAGATAATTGAGTTTTGTGAGGTACGGAGATACGCTCAAGAGTTTCTGAATGTCTGCTGCTGTTTCATTGCCACAATGCCTGTCCTTGTTACGGGTGACTGAGCGCTGTGTTTTGGTGCAGGAAAAGCACATGCAGACCACACCTCCCCTGAGAGCCAGGCAAGGCATTATGGGTAACGGGTTCAAGGAGGGAACCCAGTAAGGTTAAAATTTGTCATGAGAGAAAGTCTGCAATTATATAGCGAAAATGCCTGCTCGTTATGGTTACAGTTGTGTCAAATTAGAGGACCGGTCCTCAACTGTAATCAAGCAAAATCAAAGAACTGTAATTCTTTTTACTGTAAGTATACAATATCAGTTCAGTCTCGTCTCACTCTCACTTTGTGTATTTAGTCTAGTGACAAACAATGGTGGTTAGCTGGGTTAGCTCAAGAGTTACTGGCAAGTCAGCATTTTGTTAGCCTGCTGAGGATGCTGCGTAGCGTCAACCCAGTACTTACAGATATCTTATGAGTTTTAATCATGTGATCAAACTCCTCGTTTATCTGTTTGTATTTCTCCTCAGTGCGTGGGGTGAGGTTGAGAGCAGACTCGAGCTCCGGGCTTTCGCCGCCTTTGTTCTCCTTCTTGCTTAATGCCTGGCAGGTCCCACAACCACAGAGACGGACGGAGGGAGACATAAATGAAGGGACGGAGAGATGGGTGGTAGAAACAGACGACACAAACGAGGAGACGAGGACGAAGCGACAGAAAGCATAGGGGACAAAAAAGAGGAAAGAGAGGTGAGAGGAAGGTTCGGAGTTTGACGAGAGGTACTTACACACAGTCTCTGTCTGCTGATCATCAGATCAATGTCCTCGTTTATTTTCCTGTACTTGTCCTCGGACTCGGGGCTGTGGCCGACCGAGTCGTCTGCGTCGGGGTCTGGGCTGTCACAGCCGTTTAGGCCCTTCTTTCTCAATGTCTGCAAACAGAGCAGTTGCACAACACAGTTGAAGGACTTTGGGATAAGAAACATGACCCAGGTGAACAGCTTGGGAGGGACTCATGGTGATGACCTGTGAAGAGGTATACCCCGTTTCAATCGATCCTGACGAAAGAACAATTATAAAACTGTCCTACTGTATTGATTTATTTCAAATAAATATATTTTCAATGTGCTTTTTCTCTATGAAAGTCTTTTCTCTGTTTCTGAGAAATTGTTCTGAAAAGAAATTGATAATTTTGGCAGGCTTCATTCAACATAGGGTGACACAAGGATACACTGGCTGCTTTGTGAACAAGAAAACATGCAGCAAAACATTAAAATGGCACAAAGGATTTAATCTCATCCAATAACGAGGCATAACAAGTGATCACGCTCTTCCCCCAATGACAAATCATGGGACCTTAAAACCTCATAATTACACAGGAAAAGGAAACGTCGTCAAAGTAAAACAATGTTAGAACCATAATCATCAGTGTTTCATGAAATATTATTAAAATGCAGTTGAGTGACTCCAGTTCATGACTGTGGTGTATATACTATTAAAAGTGGCAGTTTCGGTTTTGGCCACCTGATGGCCACCTGCCCCCATTAGAGTGGCCAGAAAACAGCAGACAGGCAGAAAAGCACACACTCCACTCACCACTCCCTCTGAGTGGAAGAGAGACACAGACAAAGAGAGCGTAAGAGGGAGAGAGCTGCCTCTGTCCTTTTTTAGATATTGTTGACAACCATAACAACAGGGATACGTTTCAGAGGACATTACTGTGTGTGATAGCACGAGGGTATGTTTGTTTGAGCAAGTAGGCATGTACCGATAGGTGCTGTGTTCATTTGCCTCGTAAAAAGAGACAAAGACAGAGCGGAAGAGAAGAAAAGTACAGTAGCTGACAGTTAGAGATCTCATCAAAGGCACCCTCCCTCCTCTCCAGCCCGCTTTCACTCTCCTCCTCCCCCCCCCCCCCCCTTCCTTCTCTCCTCCTGGCTTTAATAAAGGGAGATTAGTCTACAGGAGGAATATCACGGGCCTGCTCCTGTCTGTGCAGTCGTCGCTTCACACTGCGCTCTCCTACTTTCATCTGAAGCTCCATATCAGACAGACGTAATTAAATTTACTTTAGCACACCCTGTATTTGATGCTGATCAAGTGTGTGTGTGTGTGTGTGTGTGTGTGTGTCTCACTCTCTGTATATGTTGTAGTGTGTGATGTGTCTTCTTGTGTGAGTGCGAGTGTGTGTGTGGGAGGGGAAAGAGGGGAATGAGTCTGTGTATGTGTGTGCGTGTGTGGGTGTGTGTGGGTGTTAGCGTCAAGAAAAAATACAGAGAGACTGAGCAAGAGCAAGGAGGAAGATAGACGCTAAAATAAGTTAATCTCAGTGAACTTCTTCCTCTCATTTGTTTGTCTCCGTCAGTACTCACTCACGGAAGAGATACACGAGTGCTAGCTACTCCATCACAACCAGCAGCCGAAGTGACAGGGAGCGATCTGCCTGCTTGGAAAACAAATAACAATCCAGTCATCTCTCATGTCAGCACAACAAAGGCCTGTTTTGAGTGTGGTTTTAGTGAACTTAGAGGGCTTCTTTTGTGTGTGTGATAACTGTTTGATTCCTGAGGCGTCTCGTGGCGAGGCAGCTACTGTAAGCGTGTCAACATTTGCTGGCTCTCCTCTTCTCTCTCTGCATTCTCACTTGGCCCCCAGAGTGGAAATCTGGAATTCTGAATTTGAAAGCGTCTCTCACATCTTTGACAGTCTTCAGGAAATCACACCAAACAAATCAACCAAGGCGGTGCAGGAGATCTGACTTCTAACAGACCCACAGTGAATCAGGCACTCTTGCTCCATCAGAGGTGGATGAGTCAAAAGAACAAAGGGGTTGCAAAGGTTTAGCATGCTGTCTTTTTTGGCAAAGGCGTGAGATGTAAAACTTTTGCTGTTTCTTTGGTGTAGTTTCATTCTGGCCTTGGCGATGCATCATATCGAACTGACAAGAGCTGAACCAGTGGCCTTTTTCTGTTCACATGAGAATGCATGCGATGGGGAAAAAAAACCGTTTCTTCCTACTTGCACAGATTTCCACCACCTACCGCCGCCAGCACTGAGTGCACGAGAGATTCACTTCCATTCTTGGAAGAATAGCAGTGGGGCATTGCTGGGAGAGGAGGGTGGGGGCTGGGGTAAAGGTGACACCCAAATGGGGCTACTGCTGGTGGTCTGACGGAGGGTTGGGCAGTGGCCGCGTTGGGTGTTGATTGGGTGCAGGGCATGAGTGTTATATGACTTTGAAGCATGTGGCCCAGGCTAAGCTTTCCATCGGGGCTCAGCACTCATCCCAGTTATGCCCACCTGTTTTAAGACATCACACCTGTTGCCAAAGGCTGACACACCACCCAACAACCAATCAGATCCGTTGGCGTGCTCATATAGCCATAGAAGGGCCTCTCCCTCTTAGCCTCTGCACCTCGCAGCCCTACTCTCGTTATCCTATATGTCCTTCTCTAATAGCCCATTGCTTAATCTGGGCCCTGAATTTGTTTGTGTTTCATGGCTCTGCGCCACAGAGTCATTGACTGCTGCTCCAAACAAGGCTTTGAGTCTCTTATTCAGTGGCATCATCACTATATAAGACACATCAAAGACATACATTTAAAAATGACGGAGAGTATAATGATCATTGGAAAATGAGCTGTTCCCCTTACATTGAAAGAAGTTAGGGTGGGTATGAAGAGCTGGCATGAAAATAACGTCTTTGGGGAATATGCTAATACGATGAGGATTAAGCAAAATCACTTTGGTGCAGTTCACTTGTGCCAATAATTCTATGCACAAAATATTCCCCCAAATGATCATTCTCGTATTCAAGTTATTCAATTTCACAAGTAACTGGGATTTTCTGTTTCATAAAGAAATGCTCATTATTTTATTCTTACAAAATGACTGCTGGCATTAAAGCCAGAGCATTTTCATAGAGCATTGTTCAATTTAATGGCAATTGTATTTCTTCTGATTACAAAAGTAGACATTTTCACTGTTAATTAATTAATATGTTTTTTAGTCAGTCAGTTCATAAAACTATAGTTTAGTTGACTTTAGTTCATTGAATTAAAAATAAGACTATGAATCACGCTACATTTTCTGTACAGTTTAACACAACAGGAAAATGGGGATACGCAATGAAGTGAGAATCCAGTTCAAAAGAGAGACTGAAGGAGAAAGAGGGGTAAGAGAGAGAAAAACGCTACACGGCCACAAACTACGACGAGAGTGAGTACAGTACATGTGACAAAATAAGAGGAAGGAGAAAAAGTATCACAGAGAGGAGAGACTGAAACAAAAAGCTGTGTATGCTTGCTTGGCTGTGTGTCTTTCTCCGTGGCCCCTTTGGAGGCTTGCTCCTAATTAAACTCCTTCTTCATGATGCTCCCTCATGGCTCGACTTGTCACAGGGCCTGTGTGAAGCAGGCACAGCATAGACACGGCGTCCTACATATTTAGACACCCGTCTCATCGGTACCCTTCAGCTCTGCCCCCTCAGCTAGACTGGCCTAGACTGGGCTGGGCTAAGACGGGCGGGAGGACTACAGTGAGCAAGGATAAGTTAGGCGGCCAGGTCGGGATTGAAATAATCAGAGGCAGGTGTGAGCTACAAGGGAACTGAATCATATTGTATATTGCTTGGTGTTAAGACATCTGTCAAAGATTTGAGTTCTCTGATGTTTTAATTTGCAGGAAAAAGTCCAGCCTCATACTGCTTTCATAGTTTAGGGTGTGGGTAATAACTTCATGTAGCTCTTGAGAAAAACTGTGGAGGGTATTTGGGTGTGAATTCAGGGTGGCCCCAGGGGGTCTACGAGGGACAGCTGACGCCTGCCCAGAGCTCCTGCCATACCAGGATCCGTCTGCTCGGCATTCTGCCACCCTGCTCACCCTCTCCATCCCTCTATCCATCTTTCTGCCCCCATCGTTCTGTCTCAGTCTGCTCCGCAGTCTGTCTCCGTCTCCCTACCTCTGTCCTCTTCCCCTCATTTTCTGCAGTAATACCATGTCTCAACAGAAGCTGAGTCAAAACATTGTTGGCTTGATGGGTACATCTTTATTTCTGATGGACTTGGGCTAGTTGATGGGTTGTGTTTGGAAAGGGATTCATTGCTGACCATTCCCCTCTGCAGTTATCTTGGCAGTGGCTGAAGGGTACGACACATTCAATATTGTGTTTATGGCTATTGGCGACAGCCAGGCCAGTGAATGTTTCTCAATGTCTTCAACCCAATGGCTGACAGCTTCAGAGGAAAAAAAAAACTATACAAAAACAGCCAGTTATAATAGGCCTTTTATATCGTTGCCAGCACTGTATGCTCTTCAGAATACACATACTATTGTAAGCAAAACCAAGACTTATAAAAGGAAGATACTATAGTAACACAAAGCACAAAGACTTTTCCCCAATAAATGCAGCAGTTTATGGTTTGCAGTATATTCCAGCAGGCGATGGAAAACAAGTTGCTGACAGATGAGCACAATATGAAAGCATTATTAACTGGGCCACTTATGGATAATCATGTTTGATGTGCTGTTGAAATATAATAAAATTGTATGGGGAATAAACAGCTTTGCCTAGCAGGGTCTCAGCCTCTGTTTGTCACAATGTTGTGGTTGAGAAAAGATTGAGTCACTCTGACGATCAGAAACACTTCTTGACAACATGACAGTGTGCAACTTGACCTGCCTTCAGAATATGTGAGCATTTGTGTAGGTTGAGTGTGACCACAGGGTGCACCTACAGCATGCACTACAGTTTTTTCTGCAACTGGTTTATGACCCAAACGTGAATTACAAAGGAATCTAAAAGGGCTCCGAAATAATCTTCAAGAAAATGTCATCTAAAGCTTAGGGCTAAATATTTAAATAGGCTTTCTAATATGTATAAATGTCTGAATGGGTTACGGGAGGTGTAACCATAACAAATCTACCGTACATGTCCTTTGACTGGTCTTTACTCAATTACAAACCCACAATTTAGATTATGACTGTTTTAGGGTAAAAATGTGGCAAAAAAAAGGAAAAGTTTGTAAAACCACGTGATAACAGGGAGCAAACTCAATTTCGTCAGATTAGATTGGCAAAGAGCAATGTGGCTCAGTGTCAGTAAGGGCGAGGCAGTGGGGAGAAACGTTGTCCCTTCCCATCACAAATAACAAGATGGAGGTTGTCGTGAAGTGGACCTGCTGTGGATTAAGACCCCCCTCCACCCCCAGCACCACTGCACATTAAGCGCACTCAGGGTGGCCTTCCTGGCGGCACAGATCGGGTAATAGTATGTTTGAGATGTGCTCTCGTTCTCTTTATTTCTATTTCTTTTTCTGTATGTCTGGCTCATTCTGATTTGCTCTCGTTTTTGTCTCTCGCCCTCACTCTCTCTCTCTCTCTCTCGCTCACTCTTTCTTTCTCTCTGCTTTTCATAGTGGAGGCAACATCAGAGGGATCAGGCTGGCTTAGCTTATTGGAAGCAGATGGCAGACCAAAGGCAAGAAGGCCACAGTTTCATGAAGCGTGGTTTTAACATGCCAGGACCATGTCGAGGGGCATGCCCATGGATGATGGCTACATGGTGTGTGTGGAGTGTGTGTGTGTGTGTGTGTGTGTGTGTGTGTGTGTGTGTGAGCGACCATTAGGGGAAGGGGGGAGGGAGGGAGTGGTTGATTTTGTAGGTTACCAATCTGAGGAATGGGACTCCCAAATCACAGCCTGTCCCTGCCTGCCCGTGCGTCCCGATTCAATGGTTGAGGCGACGTTTGAAAAACTATGCATCCATGACTTGGTGGCTTTGAAGCCCCTTACTCCTGGTGCCCTGCTACACTATAATCAGGAATCAAAGGCTGGCGCCTGGGATCCATCATCCCTGGCAAAGTGGTCGTGTGTTCAGTAATAACGCTGGCTAACTGTGTATGTAATGACGAGCTGTCTAGGGATTACTAGGTTGCCTAACCATTAAAAAGGGAGTGAGAAGTAGAGCACACATTTGAGAGGAGAGTTAAGAGTAAGTGAGAGAGACAGAAAGGGTCCTGTGCGCAACAAGGTTCCTTTACATTTCTCCAAACTGTGGCACGGCGATGGTGCGAGCGCTAAAATCGGCATCAAGAAGAGCCCACTGCAGACGAGAGCTCACTCACAGACAGACAGTCTTAGCTAGCCAGTACATAGCACAATACCAGATGGTGCAGTGTTTCCCATATGGAATAGACAAACACTAAGCACATGTCAGAATCCAACTCTGTTTGCTACAGCAGCATCCCAGCCCTGGGAACAAAGTGGTCATTCACACTAGTCACTACACTGTATAATTACCCAGATAGACATTATGAGACACAATGCCAGCTCAGTGAAACTGGATAAAGAGGGCACTTATGTCTGCACCCTCAACCTACCCATCTTCCATCCTGTCTACACTACAGTTGTATAATTTGCCTCTTCAAATGAATGAGAGAAATGAGAATGTGTCTATACGTATTTCTGATTCAACATTAAAATCAATTCGCTAAGGCTAAATTGTATGTGGAAAACACTATTATACTTGCTTAATACACTGTAACGCCATATGGGCAGTTTATTTCAGTTATTAACACATGTCTCTATGTGACTGCACTGTGACATTGTCAATAAAGCCTTCAATTACATTATTTAAATCACCATTAGATAGTTCTAGTGTAACAGCTTCAGCATAATGACTCTGTCAGGGGGGCAATGGGTAAAACTCAAGCGAGCCTCTATTCCTTACTTGTCCGACCACCAATCGTCACTTATCGTCTTTTGTCTCTCTGTCTCTTATCGTGTGGTACCACAGCAGGAAGAGGGAGCCTGAGGGAGGCCTTGAGTAACAATGACCAGCCGGTTGACCTCTATACTGTGACCTTGAGTTTCCACACCCTGTCCAAAGCAGTAATCATGGCAGGGGAGGGGCTGAGGCCAGGGGGGGAGCTCTAGGCAGGGCAGGGAATGCCATCTATAAAAATAGATCTTCATTATTCTGAATTTTCCACAAATAGTTTCAAAGAACAAGGCATCATTTCATCTTAATGGCTGGCGTGAATTGTTTTGGGCTGTGTAATGGAAAAGCCTTCCCTTTTGGCAGTGTGGCCTCTGAAGTGGCCTGCCTTTTTCACCGCTCCACACCACAGGGACCACATATTGGCACATTTCAAACAGTCTATTTTTAAAACCACTTCTTGTTGTTCTGTACGTACCTCAGACTTCCGCTTCAGTATATTGACCTTAAAAAACACCTCTGACAAAGATCCAAGTGCTACTTAGTTTCTTGTCTGAGGTTCTGCTTTTCTGTGCAGCGAGCTTCTGATGTGGAATAAAATGCTGAGCCTGTAGACCATAAGCATTATCTGTCATCTTGCTTTTAGCCACTCTTAAGAAGTGGATGAGGCCTATAGTCTATAAAATAGGAACTCGGTAAACTTGCTCGCTTTATGTCTGAGGCTGGCGCCGCAGACAGATGTGTCGTAGCGCGCAAGCCGGAAACTTATCACATGGGCAATGTTCAGCTTTCTGAGGAGGCTGGCTTGGTTGTGTGAGGTCGGCCCCCTCTCAGGGTTTATTACTGATATCACAGGATCGGCTGATTAAAATGCACTTCATTCTACTGAAACAGAAAACTTTCCAGGATTGTATTTTCTCTGTAACAAATAAAGTTTTCAAAAAACAACCAGACAGGAAGCCCATGTTTGGTAAAGTGTGGGGGTAGAAAAACAAGTGAATTGAATAATAGACTTCTTTATCCGAGGGATCAAATGTTTATAGGCGCAGCAGGGTCTCAGATCTATGGCCTTATGCATGTGGTCGCCGAGGGCAAGTCTTCTGGTCGGTACTCAGAAAGAGACGGAGGCTGAATGGATACTCAGACACTTCGCTTACTCACTCCTCTGTTTCAAAAACAACCCCCACCCACCCTTTTTCAAACACGAGGGGGGAGTGAAAGAAAGAGCGAGAGAGTGATTCCATGCCTATTCTTCTACCCTCTCCCAGCAAGGGCCGCCAGCTAGGCAACTATTTTTAGCTCCACCACACACTATTTTTAGACCAGTGCCACTTTTTGAGGCATTTAAAAAGAATACATCAAATAAGAGAGTGATGGTTGTGGTTGTTTGGGGCTGGCGCTTTATTTTGACCATCTAACGAACTGGGTTTCAAGTGTGAAGGAAATGAGTGACTTTTTTTTTAATTTCTACTTTTTGTCCTCCCACCCTTTTCCATGCATTGGAATTAACAATTGTTTATCTGAAAGCTTCAAGTCCAAACCGAAGAAGACATAGACGGGTTTAAACGGTTTATTTACTCCCCACCAACCTTTAAACTTGTTTTTAACTCTGGGAAAGACTTCCAGAGCCAACGATACCATGATCATTAACACTGTAAATATAAAGTATGATCCGACGGTAGAGGTGTGAAAGGTTATGAATATTTTACGAATCTCTCTTACTCTTTCTTCAACTTGTGATTCTCAACCCTGGCATAGACTAACTAAGCATTTTATTATTTGTTTTAGATGTGCGGTGGCTTGTACACAAACTTTCATCAGTCCTTGTTTTAAAAATCTGTGATACTGTGAGCTTTCCAATGTCATAAGGTTAATTTACTTAGTCAGTCAAAGAAGCTTCAGACCTTAATCCTCAGCGCAGCAGGAAAAACAAGGCATGTTGCCGATCTCTCCGTCACTAGTAAACACTGAGGCACTCTGATCTCTGTGACAACCGCACCCCTTACCTCCACCCCATACACCACATGTACCCTATCCTTAAATCCTCAAAATGACTCAATTACTGTGGACAACTGTAAGACAGGAGATATGACATGACTCCCTTATTTCTCTTGGATGCTGACACATGTCAAAGTTGTACAGGATAAATTAGTGAAGGCATTCGAGCCAGAGTAATTATACAGTGTTTGAGAGCCATGAGAAGAAGTCATTCAGTAGGCTGATCAACATGAAAAACTCCTCAAGGCTAATGTTCTCTTTAGAAACCAAATAAGCACATAGAATAGCACACATGCTGCAAAGAGCGAGGCATGAGAACATGAGCACACTGGCACCTCAGAGAGGGAGATCACATGTCATGTTGACTTGCCAGAATATTAGGAGAAAGCAGAGAACAAGATCTTTGAATCAATAAAGACTGGAATTGTAAAATAAATGACAGTGGAATCCGTCAAATTAGTCTCCGTGGTGTTTAAAATGTGAGGAAAAATCATGTTGTATTGCTAATTGAAACATCGCTTGCAGTAAACTGGTGTGGGTACGCTACATTACTCGTTTTCTTTTTGCCATCTTCCAGACGTACCTGCTGGATTTACTTTCTCTCTATGTTTCTTCATTTCCACCCCAACCCCCCATTCCCTCCTACTTCCCTCTTCCTCCCTCCCTCCCTTCAGTGGACTGTCACTGGGCTGAAATCACACCTGTTCTTCTCACACATCTCGGCACACGGGTGAAACATACGCAGGGTGAAACATGGTGAGGGAGCTTTGCTGAATCTCATTAGCCAAGCGGGTAGTCATTAACAGAATGACCTTTGGAAATAATTACCAGCCTTCCTCCCTCCATCCCTCTTTCCCTCCCTCCTTCCCTTCTCGCACTCATCCATCCCTCTGTCCCTCCCTTCCCCCCTCCCATTCAATAGTTCCTCCTAGGTGAGGACAGAGGGAGGGAGCAGGAGAAAAGAAGGGAGAGAAATGAGTTTAGCATGGGTGGTGAGGCAGGTCCCTGCTGCTGCTGTTTAAGATTACAGGGTGAGCTGAACTTTTAGATTAGGTTAATCTGCTGGAAATGGGATTGGCCAACGGCCTTTCCTCTGGCAGGTAGGCAGGTCAGCTCAGCACCGAGAGGCATGTGCCATTCCATGTGATACTTGAGCCAATGGCATCAGCGTGTGCTGTGCTGGCTGAGGTCATCACAATGGCGTCAACTCTGCAGGGTTTCGAGCCAATTGTCACAGTGTATAAGATAAGATAAGATAAGATAAGATAAGATAAGATAATCCTTTATTAGTCCCGCAGTGGGGAAATTACAGGATTACAGCAGCATTGCTCAGAACGAAAAGATAAGAGGAATCAAGTAATATAAATAAACAGTAATAAACATAATAAAATAAACAGTAAAGAAGAAATTGAATGTACACATGCATACACCCATGAAGTGCAGGCATTGTGAGCGCACGCGTACGCAAGCCAATCACACTTTTGTGCATGTGCAAGTACATAAATATAAAAGCATTATAGCCCTCAGGCCCTCACAAACCTGTGTTCTTTGTTTCAACAGAGAGGTAAACAAACACATTGTGGAACAGGGATTTGGCACAGCCTGAGTGTGTAGTTGGATTTGGGGCCGTTCAATCACAGCGAGAGCCAGCCAGCGCTGCTTAGGTTTGGGCTTGATCTGCCTTCATTGGAAGGGGAAAGAAAGGGCTCTTTTATTTGCTAACGCAATCAACAAGCCTCGTACAGGCATAATAAATCACCAATAAGAGGTGAAAGTGATTGTTCTTAAGCAGGTATTAGAAAAGACAGGAAAAAGGAGGGATGAATCTTTTCTCTTGTCATTTCCCAACACAGCTTTCTCCTCTAATGCCGTTCGCATGTCCAGGAAACCAGCTTGGCAGAGAAAAACTATGGGAAATCTATCTGCTTGTTTGACTGTTTCATCTGGAGCCAGACTCAGAGTGTACTGTAGACCTGCCAGGACGGCACATCTGAACCCCGCTCGGACATCCAATGATGGGAGGATCCGTCTCTGTGTTTGCTTTCATCAAGCTACAAGAGCCTTGATGAGCTTACACGTCTTTGAACAATTATCTTTAATTAAGAGGACCTCTTCGCTTGTTTGTGTAACAGTTGATAACAGCGTGTCGTACATGTTTTATTACAGTCTCTAAGGGGGAGACTCTGCGAGTTTAAATACCAATGTATCCTGCATGACACGTGTGGCTTGCAAGGAAATTAAGCATTTCAAAATGCTTTCAGATTTCTACTGGTTTTAAGTAATTATTCTAGTTTTTTGGGGGGCATTGTAAATGTGACAATACTTTGGAAAACCATTTGGATTAGCAATGCTTCTTTGGTTTTACCACTTGTGCTTCAAAAATGGTAAGCTTTGGTTTCTTGGTCTTTTGCTTTCACAGATATTTGTGGAAGTGTCATTCCCATCTGAGACTGTTTTCAAGTGAGTCATCAAGACCTTCTTTACCACTCCTCTCTCTCTCTTTCTCTCTCTCTCTCTTTCTCTCTCTTTCTTTCAACCCCCTATTCCGGTTTCTCACATACACCCATACATACATACACCCTTAATATGGAAAAAAGAGATTATGTATGTTCAATGAAAGAGAAGAAAAAGAGTGAGGGCGAGATAGAAAAAAGCCCTCCAGCCTCTTGTAAACATGCTGTAGCTAGAGAGGCTGTGTAACGCTCTCAGTGCCACTCTCTGAACAACGCTAATTATCAACCAAAGACATGCTAATTACATAGGGCTTTATTGCTAATGTAGCAGGCCTCTATGCCATCCGCCCACACTCTGAGCTTCGCTCCGCTCCCCTACCTCTGCCTCTCCTCCCACTACACCTTCAGGCACAGCAGTAACAGATGGAAAGAGATGCTTACCGTTTGCATACTTCTAAAGACAAGACCTTTCTATAAATTTGAAATTGAATATGTCACATTTCAAATGTCATATTTAAAGCCTTAGTCTTGCTATCTGGGGGGAGGGCTAGATTTAATCTACTCTTCTAAATCCAGACCCCCTCATGCTCTTGACCTCCTCCTCATCATCCTGCCATCTCAACAGGAAGTCCGCTTCACTCCTGTCTCCCCCCAAACTCAACAGCCCACCCACGTTCCTGGACCTGTGATGTAGCCTAGCAGCGGCACACAAGGCTCGGCGGGTGAGATCCAACCCCTCGCTCGCCCTCCCTCTGCACACACCCTCCTCCCACCCATGCATCCACGTGCTAGTGTCAGCCCTGTGGCCAATCCCGTTAGCACGCCGCATCTAAGGCTGAAGGCCTCTTCAGATCGATTTCTGCCGCTGTGAGTTGCTCCGAGTCCTCCAGGGATCACAGTGTAGGTAGTGCGCCACGGCACTCGCCCCCACTAGGCTCTTTAGCGTCTTCCCCTGACACGGCTGTTTACACGTTAGCCATCCTCTGCTCTCTAATGGAAACGCTGTTAAAGAGAGAGCTTCAAAGCAGGGAGCTCTCGTCACGGGCATTTGCTGAAACATGTGACAACTCTCTTGATGGGTTCAGCTGGGGCAGGATAATACAACGACTATGTGGCTGAAGGGCTGCATAAAATGTATCAGTCCTTACCGGTAGAGTGGTAGCAAGATAGGTTAATGTAAATGATATAATGCACAGAGAATATTTTTGTATCCCTACTAATATACTTCGATACGATTCATTTTGCACAAACTGTGGCAATTTAAAATACATATTTGACTGCACCAAATGCAAATGGTGATTGAATAAGAGCAATACATGAATGCTGTTTTTTAAACTCCAAATATGATATGTAGAAAGAGGTAATTATATAAAGAAATGGGGATAATGTAAGACACAATCTTTTGATATGAATGTGTGAATTCAAAAGGTTTATAGTCAGGTGCAGAGTGCCATCTGGAATAGCAGGACTGTTCCCGGTGGGCCTGTCCACCCGTGGGCGGGCGACAAGCACAGCAACACCCTAATGAACGAAGATAAAAACATGTCCCATGCTGTTTGATCCTGTGTTAGACTGGACAGCCAGCTCCTTAGGTGTGAGTGTGCAGAGATTATACATCCATTAGGTCCCCGCTTTGCTTTTGGTCTTTTTAAATCATGGGTTCAGATCCATGTCGTCCATGAATTGTGACCAAGACACCCGAACAAATTACCATTGTGGTGCTTATTGCATTACAAACTGAGCATGCACACACAATCAAAACAAGTGGATGCATTTGGACACAGTTGAGGTTTTCTATGACCTCTAAACCGCCGGAATCGTCCATGTTTTACATATTCTATGTTTTGTTATTTATTACCATATAATGCCTTTAGTAAAAAACAAACACAAAACAAACTCCTATTTAATTTAATGTTCTTCTGAAGTTGCATATTTAACACATTATAAGCATCACATTGATTTAAATAATGAATGCATTAAGCAGGAAAAGAATACTGAGTGTATGTTATATTTCATATAGTTTAACAAATATAATTCATTCAACAATACATTGTGGACCAGTTTAATCAGCAAGCGTGTAAATGTGCGCGCACAAGAGAAAGGGATAAACCCTGCATGCATGTCTGTGTGTGTGTCAGAGCTACAGTGTGAATGTTGCATGACAGGTTCACGTTGGGAGCTTAACGATCCTGGAGGTGCCAGCGTCATTTCCTGCTTTATCTACCTGCCTACCAGCTGGCCTGACAGCGCTGTTCAACATCGCCTTGAGCCATACAAGCGACATGTGTCCAAAACAAGTCAGATCAACATCCCCGTCTAAGAGGCACATCAATGGTGACAAGACACCAAGTGCTGGTGATTGCACAACACAGGGGACTGTCTGAAAGGTCCAGATCAATGATAGGCTAACATGTTTCTGTTCCAAAACCCACACAATACAAGAAGGCAATTTAAATAAACATATTCTCTTGCAATTATATAACAATATAATGTGAGTGTTAAAATTGCTTTTTAAAATAGTTTTATTGATGTTGGGACTGAACCCTTGAGGAAGACTAACCAACTATGGGAGCAATTATTTCTTACACTATGTTAGGTGTGAAGACAAAAAGAGAGAAGTACGGGTTGCTGAATGAGTCACAAATGCAGTAACCATCTGTCTGCTTGTGTGTTTGCATGAGTGTGCGTGTGCATGTGTCTGTGCGTGTGCGTGCGAGTGCATTAATGTGTGTCGTGCATCTTCTTACCTCCACAATGTCGGAGTTGGTCCTGCTCTCATGGGGCTCGTTGTACTCGGTGTATTTAAGCAGGACCTTGTCCATGTCTGTGCTGGCATACTGGAACAGCTTGTTGGTGCTGTTGAAGATGATCAGGGCGATCTCGCAGTCACACAGCACGCTCAGCTCGTACGCCTTCTTCATCAGGCCAAACTTTCGCTTTGTAAATGTCACCTGGGGAAAAGAAGGAGATATAAAAAATGTATATATTCATTTAGTGCCACTGAACTGAAATTGATTCACCTATAATCAAATGTCTCACATGTAGTCATGGTTTAATTATAGAAAAAAAAGCTCCCCATTCTCGCAATATTTGTTTTGTATTGAGTAATGAAATACAATTAAAATACAAATAAGACCAAACATTTCCTCACTAAAATGAGTAATTCTCAGGGACTCTGAATTTAAGCAAATTGGAGTCTGCTGATGGTTCAACGCTCCCTGACTGTAACAGTCCATCGACTATACCAGGAAAAAGAATAAGAAAAAAGAAGCTGGGTTTGTATTTAAGGAACTGAAAATACTCAAGTCTCAGACCGATAATGGTTATTGCTTGTACATCAAAGCGCATCGAGGTTCACCATGGAACATGTCACGTTAAATAGTCTTTTTTTCATGGCCCGAATGTGCTCGCTCTCTCATTCCCCCTTTGACAAAAAAGAAATACACATACCTGTAACTATTTTCATTAAAAAAAAATAGCTGAGGCATAATATTTATTTTCTCACAGTGACATTAACACACATTGTTCAGTTGTTTTGTTGCCCAATTAACCGCCTCTCATAGTGAATAACAAGCCATTGATATAAATAACGGATGGGTTCCCTGACTGCGCTTGAAACTATTTGTGAGAGCTCAAATAATGACAATACACTCAACTTAAACCATAAAATGTGTCTTCTCTAATGGGGCCTTTTCTCTGTCTCTCTTGCTCTGGGTATGTGTAAATGCATGCACGTGGATGTGTGTGTGCTGGTAAGACTGGTAACTTAAATAACACACACATACAAGTGCCCACATTGTCAAAATAGAACAGCCTCTATTCCTCTATTGTTTGGATCAAAACTAGAGCAGTGAAAGTGAGTTAATTCCAGTGAGCTGCACCTGGTTTCTTTTCCAAGCCATGTGTGCAAGCTCTTTGGCTGTATGGGAAGACGAGAAAATGTGCCGCTGCCAGCTTCCTTGTCTGAGCAACGCTGGGTTTTTGCATTGAACTTTCTATCATTTCCTTCTGTGACTGTGTGTATTATTTACATTGGAGATCTGTATTGACAAAGCTTTTTCTTTTACAGAGGAAATACTGCCAAAGCTGTGCCCAGCTGGTAGCTAATGATCTCAGTTTGTTGATTAACTGCATGTTTGTCTATTCTCTTCTGACACTCAAGTGGGCCAAAAAACACAGAATGAAAACCTCCCAACACTCAGTAAAACCTAGTTTTAAAGGCTAGAACCGTAGACTATAAAACATTTACAAATAAAGGCTTTAAAGAAGAGATCTCCTTGTGTGGTAAATCAGGATTTGCGGTATTAATCTATCATGTGTTGCCCTTCACATTTTCTCTTTACTACTCTGAGGTCTGAAAGAGGAGATAGGGTTGAATGGATATTGATAGATAGTTTTAGATTTCCTGAAATAATATCTCCCAGGATGCACCAGGGAAACTGAATAGCACACTACCCCTCACCTCCACCCTGTCTTTCTCCCTCTCGACTGCGAGTGGATAAAACCTTGCATGAACTGCCGTATCCTGGACCAGGTAAAGTTTTCCAGTGATGTCACCATGTCACGCCGAGCTATGTGTCAGACAGAAGAGGCGGAAACCAGAGAAACGGACGGCATTCTAACTCCTCACAAAGCGGCGCGTGCAATGTCAGGGTCGGTACCTCAACACAAACACGCGTCTGATTCACCGACGACATCAGCAGAGAACGTTCTCCTGGGCTCTAAATACCATGCTGACATTTACGCAGTCATACTGAAATATGAAAAAAACAAATCACATTCTTAACGCCGTAAGATCAAAAGGCATCTTGTGACAATACAATTAATTGTCATATCCAAACCACTCGGAGCTGTACAGTCCACAATTGAAATATGCGCACCCTAAAGGGGTCTGCCAGCCTCACAAGCACCGAGCTACAGTACAAAGTGTAGCCGGGCGAGTGAATAAGACGACGGGACTGCAGGACAGAAGGTCAAAGCAGACTATTCGGGAAAAGGACACGAAGAGTGTTGTCTTCCCCTGGTGTTTTGATGCAAGGGGCACCGGGGCAAACGCAGGACACAGCTAGCTGCCGGCCCAGCTCCGTTATCACCCACTCACTCAGTCACACACTCTGCTGGGGCCATTAATGTTTCCAAAGGTGGCACGTGGCGCACACAGTGGGCCGGGTGTGAGTCCCAGAGGTCCGGAGCTGCTAGTCTCACAGGGGCGGTCCACATGCCTGCTCGGATTGCTCACATATTACTGGACCACCGGACCCCCCTCCACCCTCCCCTCCCCTCCCACACACACACACACACACACACACACACACACACACAGTAGTGTTTGTTTGAAGTTCTACCTGGACGACGCTTATGCTTCTCATTTTAACATGTAAAAACTTGAAAGCAGAATCCAATGAAAGTTATGTTGAGCATCATACTCTACACGAGGAACTGTGCGTGCATTGCCCACATATTTTACTTCTCACATTGACTGACTTTAACAGCACCACATGAAGAGAATGAGCGTGATTATGAAAAGCATTGACTGACCAAACAATAACACCTACATAAATATCACAGCGCACCCCCACATCTCAATCTGACACGTACAACCTGCTACCTCCAAATCACATATATTACTAGACTATTAATACACAGGCATCCATATACAGTGGAAGCTTGCTTGATCAGCTATGCAGATTTTAAAATACTTTCTTGATGGTAAATACTGGTGCAAAACATCCCGTGAGATGTACTTATCTGTGTTGTACCTCAGCGATATGAACTTTATGTTTAGTATTCAACTTCACTGCTTGAGGTCGTGACTTCATGGCCTCACATGATGCCGTCATGTGACCTTTCAGCCCATCAACATGCAAGCTGTTGCAGCAGCTGTAAACTAGTGTGATGGACCTTCAGTCGAGGAGTGACTGCTGAGTGGCTAAAAACAAATGCTATGAATGACACAGTTGATCTCCCAACATGGACACATATCTGACAGTGACGGACCCTGAATGGCTTTCACAGCAGAAACCTGTTTATGAGAAAGTGAAAAAGCTATATGACTATGTTCATGATATTGTAAATTATAACAATAAACTAATTATTATTCATCACAGTTTATATCTTATTTTTAATTCATACTTTGAATTTGTTCAAGCGCCATAATTCTGATGCTCGATGTTTAGTCTTCGGATTACGTTGGACTTTTTGGTTTCTCTGAATGAGGCCTCTGTCCTTGTTGCTAAACCCCACACATTGTAAAACGTCCCTTTGTCAGAGTGTTAGACACATCACTGTTTTAATAATATTAGAGAGAATTACATTACAGGACATTTGGAACTGTGCATACTGATAAAAGGGCCCAGTGTAAGTGTGTGAGTGTGAACCCAACTGTGTCTTTTCACAGCAAATTGGTAACCAGGGTGCATGTGAAACCTATCTTCACACACACACACACACACACACACACACACACACACACACACACACACACACACGCACAGGAGAATGTTGAAGACAATTTAAAACAATTGTTGCGGTAAAGATTAAATACTGGCTTCATGGGACACTTCACAACAACAACTAAACCTTTTAAGAGAGTATTTAGTTATGGAAAACCTTGTGGAAGCTATAGTACCACATTTTCCTTAAAAATGTTGGATCCTTTCTGAAGGAGACAAAAACACCCCCTCTGCCCCATCATATCTACCCAGTATGTACACGGATACTTCTTTATGCTACATGAGTCTCGACTACATTTGGCCCATAATGAGATATCTGTCAACCTGTAGGCTTAAGCATCGTGAACATACTCTGTCGACTCACAGTGACCCACGACCCGTAGTCGTTCGCCCCGTCCTCCTTCGCCTACCCATCCCAAGAGAGATTCAGAAATATTTGTTCAAACCATTCAAAATCATTTAGCTTTTCTTTCTTTGTTTTTCTTCTTTCTACATGTTTGTTTAAATGTAAATAAAGTCTGGTCCCATTGGAAAATAACCCATAAATAATAAATTATGAAATTCAAATAATCGGTTCTGCCCTGCACAATTGACCTGTCACAGTTTCTCTGGCATAAAAGGAGAAAAACGCCCAGGATAAACAGAGGGACGGAAAGAAAGGAGGGATAGTGGCTGATTCTATGCCACATGGGTGGGAGGGGAGAGAGAAAGAGGGGAGGGAGGAGGGAGAAGAGAGGGGGCGGACGCACAGGAAGCACATTTGTATGCATTTCCTCTCATAACAGGAAGAGGCCAGTGGCTTCCCCTTCACAATGGCTTCGCTTCTGCTTCCCACCTCCTGCCTGCTTCCCTGGGGGAGGAGGAGGTGGAGGAAGAGGAGGAGTGGAGAGAAAGGCACCAAAAACTGCTGGTTAGCAAACCAAACATGGCTGTGCGGGGGGACACACACGCAAGCACACACACACAAACACACACACACATAGATGTCCGTCAGCTATGGAGCAGCACGATTTGTCTTGAGACAAACACTTATCCCATTGTCAGGGGCCAAGCAGGAAGACATGGGCTTACGCAAAAGGAATAAGAGGAGCCCAGGACCTGGGCCTGAACTCTGCTTCACAGCCAAAGAAGCTGTTAAAAGGGGCATTACGACAATAGAAGCTTTGTCCCACCTCTAATATATGCTTTGCTCTTCTTAAACCCCACTTATCCTTTTTCAGTGTTCCTTCATTATACAGTAGGAACAGGATGCAGCGGACTCCAAACATTTCTTCTTTCAGTGTCTGAATCGAAAGTGTCCACTTTAAGTTGTTAAAAGCTGACCTGTGGAACTGATTGAGTGGTGTCTTAATTATGCCTATTTTTGTTATAGTTGTCTTAAAATGCATGCCAGTTTAAATTGTTCTTCTTACCAAAACTTGTAATTACATTTCAGGACAGCAGTGTAATGGCTGGCTAGGCTCCTTCTCTGTATGCTCCTGTTTATGCTGAAAAACCACAACTGGAAAAGGACATGCCCACTGACAAAACAAAAGTGGATGTTGCGTTGTAAGGCCCAAGTTAGGGGCCGGAATGACAAAAATAACTTTGTTGTCATTCATTTGAGTTGGAAAAACATTTGTCGTGGTATTAAGTCTCACATTTAATGCCACGACAAATCATGTCCTCGCAAATCCAATTGTTTTAGAGATTTCACTAAATTAAGTTTTCTTATGAAAAACACACCTCAGAAATATAATTTCTTTAAAAGCAAAAAAAACTACAACAAATGAATGGCCAGTATAAAGTTAGTTTGTGCAACACATATATTTTTATAATCAGATTTGTACTCATATTTATGAATTTGGAATATTTCATAAAATGTTACTAGTTTACAGCCAATATATAACTTAAATAAACTGACTTTTACTTTTAAAATGATAACATAGAATAATGAGAACTATATACTATACTAATAGCAGACAAAGGAAATAATAGAGAAGGATAGACCAACTATCAAGACAGAATGAATGAGGGAGGTGGGATGAGAGAGCCAAGAGCGAGAACCAAAACAAGAAAAAAGTGAAGAGGCAAAAGAATACAACAATACAGCAGAGAGATGGTGAGAGCTTAGTGAGCCCTTTTCAGGTGAGGTCTCGAAGCGCTGAACATATGACATGGAGAAGTGCCACCCGCTGGGGTAAAAGAAGGAGATGGTAGAAGGTGGGAAACAGGGAATTAGAGGAGGGGTGCAGGGGTGAGGAGCTACCCTGTGGGCCTCATTATTTTCCTGCTGTTAATTTCGCTCACACATTTTCTCACCCCAGTGCTGTTGATTGGAGAAAAGAATGCTTTGTCGCGGGAATAAAAAGACCCCTTATTTCAGCTGTAGTTAACATGGTGAGGGAAGAGAAGCGACATATGCAGGAGGACATGTATTTTTATTTTTTTCACTATCTCTCCCAGCTGTGTTTTATTTCCTGTCACTGATGACCTGATCCATGTTTAACCTTTGGCCCTGGGTCCCTTCCCCCTTGAAAACCACATGTCCTTCCACACACACACACACACACACACACACACACACACACACACACACACACACACACACACACACACACACACACACACACACACACACACACACACACACACACACACACACACACACACATATTTGAACAAACAAGTCATCCTAAATTAAGCCCACTGAGTGTACTGGCTGGAGAGGTAACACTAATTAGAGCCAATTGCAGCAAATTAGTCGATCCACAAGACCCACTCCAGAGACATAGACACGGTTTAGATGTGTACATGTGTTTACAAGCATACATTGGTCCAAGCTGCATACGTCTGACACCAAATACACCATCTAAGTATGTGTTTGAGTGTGCAATCTGAGTCTCAAATCTATACGTGTGTGCACGAAAATACCTGTGCATTCATCTTGAACTGCAGGTGTGTGTGCCTATCTGTATGTGTGTGTGTGTGTGTGTGTGTGTGTGTGTGTGTGTGTGTGTGTGTGTGTGTGTGTGTGTGTGTGTGTGTGCTAGCTGTGGCAAGAGTCTGCTCTCTGTGTGCAGCCCATGGGTTTATGGCACAGGGGGCTCTTTCATGTGCCCGAGGCTGGGAGAGGGTCTGAGTGGTCAGGGGGCTTGGAGCCAGGGCTCCACACTGCTGCCCACTGTCCAGAGCTCCGGGCAGCCAGTCAACGCCAGGGAGGCCTGGCCCTTCTGTCCCTGCTCTGGGGAAGTGTTTCTGGGCCTGAGGGTGGCAGCCCAAAGTGGCCGCCCAGAGAGAGAGTCAGGCTTTTTGCCTCCTATCATAATGCTGCTGCAGGGAGGGCAGGGGTTTGGGAGGCACTCTAGCCCTGTAGGTGGCAAGGTAGCGTTGACAGCCACACAGAGTGGCGCCACTCGAAAGAGAACTGCAGTATGAAGTGTGTATAGACATTTAAGAATCAGGGAAAATATGACTTATTTATTGTTTAGTTATATTGCTATTTTGGAGAGAAAACATGTTGTACCTTGTTATATTACATACAAATAACTATCACTGTATGACATATATTTTGTACAAATCATTAAAAAAAAAATCCGTTAAAGAAGACTGCAGTATAGTTTTTGAAGTCTTAAGGCAAACCTTTTTAGACATAAAACAATAAATCCTCTGGTGTTTATTTGGCTTGGGCTCTGGGACGTTTCTTCAAAAAGGAAGTGAAAATATGCAAAGCCAAAGCTTCCGGGTTTTTTTTAAAGAAAAAAATGTAAGTTGTCTCTGTCTTGTGATGTTGGCTTCTGCGAAATGTAATGATGTCATTTATTTAGGCCGTAGGTTGAATGGCATATGCTCAGCAAGCTTGCAGTGTTAACCACATGACCGGATGACATCACTGTTCGACTAAAACAAACAACAAAATAAGTAATCTATCATATCAGAGATCAAAACAACAAAATACAGTGACATATTGATTTTCCTTTCCCTGAACCCTCTCTCCCTCTTCTCCTCCCTCCTCCTCTCTCTGTAAGTAAAGCCCGGATATCTCAGGCATCGATTCCCCTCAGGTGTCCTTCCTGTCTCCCTATTTCCCTCCTTATCCGCAGGAGCCGGAGTGCCTGGTACAACTGGCGACCCAGTCTAAGGTGGGATGAGAGCGAAGGGCTGAGATAACAGTAAGGAGGAGGTGTGGGTGCTGCAGCAACACGATAGCTTTAGTCCCCATCTGAAACTCTGTGACCTCCTCCTTGCTCTTGTCTCTCTGTCTGCCTGTCTCTCAATAACATACATACATAAATACGACTAAAGAGAACATGGGTGCATACTGTCACACCTCTCAGCATATTTATTAAATCTTTCTGCCGAAGTATCTTTATCTTTTCCTTCTTGTGCTGCAGCTATGACCCTGTTTTTCAAGATGAGCACGCTGTGTATCAGAGACAGGTTCACTTCACATCCTCCCTCTCCTCTCACTATCCTCTTGCTACTTAGACACCACACTCATTGAGACCAGTCATGACAGGGGTCGCAATCTGCTTCAATTACTCGTCCAGTATTGCCCAATCGATTCCTTAAACCTTTTTATGTCACTTTACTCTTGCTGCAAATGGCCGCGTTTGATAGAGCACACTGTGAGAAACTGTTGAGGACTATTTGAGTGGATGTCAGGCGATAAAGAGGCAAAAGCAATGAAGTGGGTCTGTGTGTTCATACAAGTTATGTGTGCCTGTTTGACCTGTGATCCAGGGGCCACGTAAGCAGCGTATGGATCCAATTGGGCTGCCAGGATGCTGACAAAGTGTCAGTGGTCAGTCGTGCCACAGGAAGTGATCAATTGTGGGCCTCGAGGGCAGTGAGAGAGCTCTGTCTCTATCTATTTCCTGCCACAGAGGCAGTGTCTGCTTGAATCACGCTGTCCACAATTTATTATGTCTCTCTCTCAAGTAATGCCAGCTGCTGTTAAAAAAGTGTCTTGCAAGAATTCCATTGTTGCTAGGTTTGTTATAGGTCCGTAGGGTTTGAAAATGTATCTCTTGTGCTATGCAGAGGAAAGCTACAGCAGTCTGACTGTTTTAGAACAAAATATAGTTTCAGTGTTTGGCTACCAGGCTGCTCTTCATCTCCACCCTGTTGGCCCTCTAAAGCGCCTCAGTACAGACCATCCCATCTCTGTTTGGTTGCTTGTTTATGTTTTTCCCGATGCTACCACCCTGTTCCCGGTAATATTCCACTGCCAGTGAGCTAAACTGGGTGGCATGGTGTGAGAGGCTGGGTGTGTGAAGGGTGCTACAGTTGTGTGTAGGCCGCAGGCCTCAGAGCGGGCAGTGATATGCAGAATGTTTTTGGAGAATTACAAATGTTCTCATGCAAATCCCCTTTTGGAAAGAACGTCCTGGTGTCCTCACATTGGTTTGTTAAGATTGTGGGGAAACAAACCTGCCACTATAACCCAATGGAACTCCTCCACCCAAAGCAATAACTGTGCTATCTCTGAATACACCACTCTGTCGCCCAGTTCACATATTGCCCAGACTCCCTGAAGACCTTCATTGTTGAGGGCTATGTGGGGTGTAGGGTGTTTCTCCTTCCTACATCCCCCTCCCCTCCCATTTTTCACCCTCATACTCATCCATCCTCCCCTCCCCCAGGGACTTACCTGTCTGTTGCGTTCATCCATAATCCGTGTGATCTGAATCTTTTTCCTCCCCATCGTCCCCGTCTCTTTCTTTCTCTCCTCTTTCTAAAGAACTTTTTGCTTTCTTCTTTCTCCTCTTTCTTCTTCTTTCTCCTCACTCCTGCTCTTCCTTTATCTGTCTTTTTTCTGCTTTCTATTTGTTCCAATCAACTCAAAGATTCCAGCATCCGTACCTGCAAGAAATAAATGGGGAGGGGGAGGAGAGGAGAGGATAAGCATTAAATGAAATGAAATATGGCAAAATACTGAGAGAATAAAATAATAAAAGTGGCATCATGGCAGCCACAAGGGAGGGTGAAGAAAGACAAAGAATCTGTCAACAATGTTGTGAGAACGGCTGTGTTTTTCACTGTCGATATCATGCAAATCAGTTTTTGCATTTTTTTCCCAGGCACCGACTATGAGAAGAGACAGCGCTGTCAGGATCTCGCTTCGTTCACAGAGAGTTTGACAGTGTTTTGGAAGTGCCGCTAACTTAAACGCTCTAATCACCAACACTGTAACATTACCTCCAGACTGAGAAATACATTTTGTTTCTTCCCACGAACTGCACTGTATTGACAGTGGAACTGCCAGACACAGCTTTTTCTCCTCTATCTGCAGCTCATCTCCAAAATGGCAGACATGAGTCGCAGGATAGAATACAGATGTAAAACAGAGATCACTCTTGCCATATTTTGGCAAAACAAAGCCCCCCCAAAAAAAGAGAAGACGACATTGCCAAGATATCTTTTGAAACACGGTAGAAGGACACTTCTTAGAGACAGAAATCAAACAAAATTACAACATGAACTTAATCCAGCTGTAGACGTTGCATTTCCGCGAGGACATTTAAATAAATGCACTCGTGTGTTTGTTTGTGCGCACACGGCGAGTGCGTGTGTGCCCGTGTTCAAGGAGTGGAGGTCAGCAGCTGATGAGCTGGACGGCATGTGCGAAGAAGAAAGCTGCGCTCCAAAAAGTTTGCATGAGTGAGTGACTGTGTGTCCATGTGTGCGTGCATGTGTGTGAGCGTGCACATGTTTGTGTGTGTGTGTGTGTGTGTGTGTTCTTGTCTGAGCTTGGCTAAGCCAGAGCTCCAGTGCATCTCTCCAGAGTGCTAAAGTAGGCCAACCCAATCTATCTCAGGGAGGAGCAGAAGAACTGTTGTTGTGTTTTCTTTTGACAGTAGAGGTGATAACGTCCCTCGTTATGCAAATGAGCATCCCATTATTTAAGCTCAGTGCAATGCAGGGGAGCTGTCAGCGCCGTCACATAAAAAAAAAAAAGAATCCTCCATCTACCCTGCCTTTTTTTTCTCTACTTTCCCCTTCTTCTCTCTTCTCTCCTTTCTGAACCAGATTTCCGGCACCTGGCAGCACAAGCATCAGACATTGATGTGGAAGACGACACTGCTTCACCAAAAGACATGTCAGTCTCAGTCTCTCTCTCCATCACTCTCTCTCTCTTCTCTCATACAACCTTGCTCTCTTCCTCAATCTCTCATAGTCTCTCCTTTGCACACTCCCGCACACATACATGCACATTGCAATGCACTTCCTTTCCACTGCTTTCCTTTTTTTGTCTTCCCCTAACCTGAATCCATGTATTTATTGAGTAACATGCATGAGAAAGCACAGGCAAGCTCTAAACCCCTGAGGTGAGCGCAGCACATTGCTATGCACTTGACCTCTTTGTGCTCGAGAGTAGGACATTGATAATGAAAGAGCGTAATAGGGACATCCAGGGATGCTGTGTCTCCAAGTGACAGACGGAGGCCTGTAGCAGTCGTACAGAACTGTAGGTCTTTGCATTTGCAACAGAAGACACAGACTGTGTACTGCCTGCTTGGTTCCTTCAAGTTTAGTTTAGTTTAATTTAATTAGGGCTAACTTTGATGATGTGGGCGATTTGGATGCATAACACATATTTAGTAAATGTATTTAATCTTTAAGGAATAACATCATTGTGATTATTTTATATTTGATTGTGTTATAAGATTATTTGCGGTAAACCCCCATCACACAAGAATGGACAACCAGTGAGACAATACAATTTGAACAATGATGAAATACATGACAACAAAACTCCTGGGTTGATGGTTTGGAAGACACCCACTTTGTGGAAGAAATGAGATGCAAGCATAGATGCATCATTTGGCAGTTAGGACAACAGCCGGACTGCACCATCATAATAATAACAAGATCTAAAATAACTCAGTGGCAGCTCTGAAGAGGCTATCCAAAACATTTTAGCATTGCTCTGCACAAACACACCCATCCATAGACAGAAAAACAAAGAGCTGCCCTCTGGAAGAAAACAAAAAAAGGAAGATTGTCAGACAAACTAGGATTACAAGCCAACACTAAGGCGCTTGGCAGCCAGACAAGGATATCAATCAAGTTGGCGTACTTCAATCACAGGCTGACAGCACCATCCCCTCCTAGTCTTTGTGCTCAACACTACCCAGCCCGGGCATCGCTCCAAACAAGGAGGCGTTACCTACGTGATCCCTGCCTCCTGGCCTCCACCTCCTCCTCGTTCCTCCAACAGCACGCTGAGCAGAGCTGAACCTTTCAATGTCAACAACCACTGGGGCAACACCTTAGGCCTTACGTAACATTAAGGCTAAGACTAAGCCCGTGTCCTGAACATTTAATCCCTGCTTTTGGCTCTCAGCACCAGCTAACGTTCCCTGAGGTGAGGTTCTGCTGCCGCTGAGCCCCGTGTTGGCGCCTCCCCGACTCAGCCACCCCCTCCTTCCCCATCCCTTCTCACTCTTGCCTCCTCTACCTCCTCCTACACAACGATTCAAGTTCCCCGTTCCTCCGTCCGCATCTCCCTTCTCTCCCTCCTCTCCCGCCAACACCCCTCATTTTTCCTCACACCCGCCTCCGTCCCATATGAGTGCCAGGCAGCTTCCGGACAAGAACTGAGAGCCCACCTCCTCACCGGGCTCCCTTCCCTCTTATTCCCTCATGGTGGATAAAGCATCAGTTAACTTAACAGATTACCACTGAATCACTCAATCTAATTTAGCTTCATGACGCCAAGACAGCGGAATGGAGGGCAGTGCAGGAAACAAGCACTGCTTAGTGAGGATGGTGGCACAGGGCAGTAATCCTCAGCCGGCATTTTTCACGGGGGACTGACACTGACACCTGACCTTGAGAGGGCAAATACGGTGAGAACGAAAGAAGAGGATACATGAGAACAGATTGAATGAGACAGAAGAAAGAACTAACACGCTTGTACACATTAAGCCACTTTGCTAATCCCAATGTAAGGTGTAGGGAAAGAGGGAATAAGCTGTGAAAAATGACACGTACACCAAACAGTGCCTTTATCTTCTCTGTGGAGTCTGACTATGATGGCATGCCTGCATTCACACCCGCTCGGTAGCTGGAAGGAGGCTGGAGCGAGCGACTGCTAGGGTCAGAGAGCACGCTCGCACCAAGCAGACAGCAGGACAACGCTTGCTCCTCTGCTTGTTTTATATCCTGGGTCCCAACTCTCTGTGCATTGACTTGGAGAGGTGACAATGAAAGAGAAGGAGAATGGAGAGAGGAAAAACAGAGAAAATGAGAGAAGAGAGGGGAATGGAGTGAAGCATAAAGAGGGATCTTTTGAACAGGCACCAGGCCTCTCCAGGGGGAGGGGAAGAGCTGTACCCACGACCCTCCCATCTGTTAAGCAGACGGACAGAGAGAGAGAGAGAGAACGAAAAAGAGAGAGAGAGAGAGAGAGAGAGAGAGATATGAAGGTTGGGGGAGGATGGAAGAGATGGAGAGGGAGCAGCGATTCAGCACATAGATCTAATGAGCATTCTCTCTCTCTCTGAGTCTCAGAAGTGGAGCTGAGAGGACGATGAGAACACATACACTCAGTGCACAAGGCTTGATTCTAGGTCGCCTCTCTCCCAAGTGTTTAGTCACTAAAAACTAATATACAGCACATGGCGCTTTTTCACATTCTAATAGACGGTCTGTAGGGTGCTTGTTAATGTGGCTTTGTTATTGAGGACAGACGCTGAAGACGACTCCTTTGAATCAAGGGGAGGCGGCAACAAGAGGAACCTTACCTTGACTCGTGCTCAGGGCTAATTTGTCACTTTGAAAGACAGCTGTATGGTTTTGTTTGTGAATGAGGAGAACTTAGAAGAAATGCACATGCACTCTACTCCTACACACATTTTGCCCAATTATCTATCAGTTTGTTTTCTCAGAATTGAATGGTGAGGAAATGTTCAAGTGAAACTGGCACTTTGTAAATGCAGCGTGTGTAAAATCCTGCTGATGCCGATGTTCTCGAATCCTAATTCTGCACATGGTATAGCAAATTGGGGAAGGTGATTTATCATGACAGGATTGGCGATGTTTTTCCAAGAAACCCCACCTCGGCAGCACAGCCTCGGCTCATGGTACATCTGCAACACATTTGGTAATAGCATGTGTCCTGAAGAAAATATATAAATATATGTATCGCCAGTATCCCCTATCCTCCTAGGAAATGCGGTTGTGAGGATTTGAAATAACATATTACACTGCAGTAAGTAAACCTTTTAGGAGGTGTATGGTACATTAAATAAACGCTCTCCCTTTTTAAATAAACTCCCATTTCCTTCAAGAGGACGAAAAAAAACACTTTAATATGGTTTTCCAAATACAATCTGAATGTCAGTACACACTCACAGTGCTTCATTTTTACTTGAACATGTCTGTCATGTAGAAGGTTTTCTTTTCCTCAAGAACATTAAAGTTAAAGCAGAAATGAGAGGAGGGGAAGGATCAAGCAAAGGAGCGAGTCGATGGCCAGGCAGGATGGGAACGAAAAAAAAAAATATGTGTATCAGGTCTCATTGTGCCTCTAATGTCATTACAGGCAGTGACTCCTCTATGTGGCACGTTGCACTCCCCATCTGTCAGAGCGAGATAGGCAGGGTGACGAATGGCTATCACTGCTACTTCCCTCAGCCCCCACCACCCCCACCCCCCACTCTAATGTCTGTATCTTTTTGGAGTGCTGAGGGAGAAGAGTGACCTAAACCTGGGCGGTAGCCCACGCGTAGGTGGGCCTCTATGGCTCTGAATCTCGGCAGATATTAGGGCTAATTTAACATGTTAGCGGCTAAAGAGATTAGCAACATGTACATCTGGGGATTAGAGTGATAGTGGTGGATCATCTTATAATGTGTTCATTCCTTTTTTGATTTTCCACTGAGCGTTCGAGCTAAACTTGAATTTGAGACGATGTAGTGTGTGTGTGTGTGTGTGTGTGTGTGTGTGTGTGTTGGAGGATATGTCTTCACCTGTCTCTCTCTATTAGCTTAGGATTTAGTTGGATCATTAGTGAGACAGAGACGGTGTTACATGTATTCTATTTTCAATCTCTATGCGTCTTAGAACTGAGACACCTGTCTATTGATGAGGAGGAAAGTGAGCCAATGGCCTGTGGTTGGCACAAGTTTTATACGCTCTGTCAAGCACTCATAAGTATGATTGACATTACGGAACAAAGTATATTGTTATAAGTAGCAGCTCAAGTGCTACAAGATGAGCTCTACATTTCTGGCCAAACACAGTTCAACACATTTCTCAACTGAAAACTTCCTACCTTAACTTTATACTTAATTGATTTTTATACTAATGAGACTACACACTTTCCCCTCTTATCCTTCAATCCAACAGCTCTGCCCCAGGGTCTTGGAGGACAGAAAGACAGGAAACACACACAGACACACACTCACACAGACACTTCAGCGGAAGGATGTGACATCAGCAGGCACAGACAATCAAAGGTGCTAAAGGTGCTTCCTTCCCAAATCATTCTGTTAAGAGAGCAGAAATTGGGAATCAAAAACAGCAGATGATGTGCAAATAAAGTGAAGCAAAAGGCTTTCTGAATGTTAAATACTTTAGGCCTTACTTTGAATTCCCTAAAATGTGGCCATATACTATCTTAATTAAATTAAACTTAACATGGAAACCTTAACTTTTTCCATCAGGCAACAAAGCATTTTGTGAACACTTGGAAACTGAGTTTAAACATTTTAAGTAAAAAACATGTTTTACAATTACATTTAAATGTAAAACTTGTAAAGATACTGAACTTTGAATGATGTTTTGGGTAAATACGTCCCTGTGATTGGAGTGGCACAATATGAGATCAAAATATCATCAACAAAATACATTTCATAATTTCTACGACCAATTAATTCTGCATCGGATTAAAGTTTGATGTCAGCTCTTCATGTACAATTATACACAATTTGTGCACACTTTATGTATCTGAATTATTTTTCTTTATTGTGAATTTGAACAGTCCAACAGCTTTATTTAATGTAGTTGTTCAGCATTTGAGTACCTAACTTGTGGCATTTACAATCTGGTGACTGAATGCAGCAAAGAATATTGCCTATTTCAAACACTCTCTGTTAAATATAATGATTCATGTATATGTTTTAGGATTGTATTGTTTATGACGAGTATTGCCAACTGTATTGAACACGTGTAAGGTAGTAATGAGTAGAAAAGGAATGAGAGGAGAACGCAGCCTGCCCTTGGTTTGGGCAGCTGCACGTCTCACTCAGCACCAGCAAACAGGGGCCTTGGGCCATCAGAGCCGCAATGGAGGCAGGTAGCCATCCGTCAGAGCCAGTATGGAGACAGGTGAGAGCCATCTTTCCATAGCCCATTGCTGACTTCCCCAAGGACAAAATGACTTGACACAATGCGTCAACCCCCCTTTTTGAAAGGAGGCCAAGGGCTGTAAAGCCGCAGCTGCTGGGCCAATGGCAGACGAGCAAGAGGGCACACATGAAGCCAGGCGAAGCTAGACAGACGGTGATAGGGAGGAAGAGTAGCCGCTGCGGTTAAAAAGACATTCCCAGTCGATTGTCAGCAGCTTTGTGTTGTGACAGTGGCTTATAGCCATGACTGATAAACAAATACACTTAGAGGACAGCAATTACAAACTTGCCACACACATAGCCTTGTGTCAAGCTGAAAAAATGGTATCACAAAAAAGGAGAAGAGAAAAAAAAAAGCAGAAGCATGGGCAAGCCACAACTTGGAGAGGCCCCGGAAAGGCTGGAATGAATCACCATTTAGTGCATTCAGTCTTTCCATGGCATGAGCATAAGGTGGGGCAATGAACGCATTCAAGTCTAAAGTAGAGATAGAAAAGATGATAGAGAAAAACAACAATCAACCTTATAAAGGTGACAGAGTATAAGGGAGGAAATGTAAGAAAGAGAGGTATAGAAATGGTTTTAAACATGGAAGTGGTGCAGATTGTGGTGAGACAAAAACGCAAAAAACCTCAAGTAAGTTTCACTTGATCAACACTGCCACACTTTATTTCACTTCTTCTTCCCTGTCCCTCTTCCTAGTCATTGTAAAGTAATTTAAAAAGCCCTTGCACAGGTCATGTTTTCCCGTGAGAGTAATCGACTGTCTCAAAATCTTAAGTTGCCCCATGTGCCGCAGGACCCAGGTGTGACCAACTGCTCAAACTGAAGGGATAGGAACAGAAAATGGACACACACACACACACGTACATGAATGATCACACACTCGCGCAAGAGCGCGTCAGATAATTCCCTACTTATCTATTATGTTCACAAAACAAGGGTAAAAAAAACAACTCTGTAATGAACAGTATAAACTCTTCAATGCGTGTACCCAGCCCCCACAGGAACAGCCGGGAGCCATGTCACTAAGAACACAAAGCACTGACATATTCACCCAATTATGTTCCCTGCCGAGTATGACAATGTCTCAGGATGTTAGCAATGTTCTTCAGTGGGGGAGAAGGGCAGAGGGTGTGTGTGTGTGTGTGTGTGTGTGTGTGTGTGTGTGTGTGTGTGTGTGTTTGTGTCAGAGGTTTGAAACAGAGGCTAAGGGCTCGTTGCTGCATGGTCCACGCGTACTTAAGTTCAAGCACAGCAAACGCCCCAGTAGGCGTGTGTCCGTGCGGCCGCCTCTGCCTCACCCCATGCTGTATCGACTCCAGACATCATGGTAAAGACCATCCGCTGATGATTTCATCACCCCCCACCCCTTCCTCTCTCTTTGCCACAGCATTCTAATCACCCTAATTAAAAGCGTTGTTCATTTAGGAATCTCTGATGACAATTTGTTTCACTCTACCCTACAGCAGTGGTGGCTGTGAAGAGAGGAGAATTAAATCTGATCTTCTGACAGCAATTATTAAATGCTCCCTCCTGGCCTCAATTAAGACCCGCAGGCTATTGCTAACATGGCTAACCCTCATGCAACCATGAGGTGCCTGCACACTTCCCCTTTCTTTACCAGCTTTGTTTTGTGACCCTTTGGAGCATGTATGTGTGTGTGTGTGCGTGTGTGTGCGTGTGCGTGTGTGTGTGCATGTGCATCTGTGCGTGGTGGGTATGAAAATGCATGTATGCTTATGGGACATTATCTGTTTTGAATACATGCCGATGGAAGGAGGTAAATTGAATTATTTTCTTTTTTTAACAGGCTTTTTGTTGTAACTAAGTCAGCATGCGGGGGCAGGCAGCTCAATGGGGAAGTTGTGGAATTTACTATTTTCCTTGTCTCGCCTCATCAGCACATTTGGATTCCACAATGAAACTATTACGTGGAGGGCTTCTTTTTGAAGTTGTGACTGTAACAAGCGAATACTGAAGCTGCTGGTAATCTCCTCTAAATATCAACTGTTAAGTCTTGAGTTCCGTGTGCTTATAGGGCTACTTATAGACGTAAAACCAATAAAACTGCCACAATTACTATCGGTCTATATTGCTGGCACATACATTTTCAGGGTTGGCTGCGACTTATTTGTCTTACAAATTAATCTAATAAAAAAAATTAAAAAAATACAAATTACAGTTAACAAGAACGAACTCTCCTTGTAATTGTGACACTTCAACAGCAGTATGTGTCATGGTCGCAGCCTTGCTGAGCTGAAGAGAGCCACAGCACTGCTTTGAGTCTATGCACAGCATGTGGGTAATTTGCAGAGAAGTAGAAGGTTGCACACTTCAACAAGGATGTCCTTCATAGATTCGACCTTCTGTTTTTTTCCTTCCTCCGGTCCCTGTGCTCTGCTAGGAAACCGAGTAACCTAGATCGTAGAGTAGGGGGAGAGAGGCACTGTGACAGAGGAAGAGAGATACAGAAATGAGGAGGGACTGAGGTTGAGACTGAGAAAAAGAAGCAGTCATATTGAAGAGACAGAGTCAGAATTTGACACCGCACCACCCCACCAACACTTAAAAAAACTCTACCAGGATGATGTCAGGTTCCTCCTTGTTTTTTCTGGTTACCGCAAGCTGATCGTGCTGATTATTGGTGAGCATTGTTTCCCTGTTGTCGCTGCGCATCATTAAACAGAGATTCTTCCACTGTTCGTGTTTGTTTAAGCAAGGCTGGTATAATGTTTCCAGGCACTGGCCCTTCACCACAGACACACAAACTCAGCAACACACACACACACACACACACACACACACACACACACAATGTAAACTTGAGACTCAAGTTGTATGCATTGCATCTATAATTTATGTTACTCCCATGCTTTGTTTCAAGTCAAACATACAATTAAAGTAAATTAAATCAAAAAACGAAATTAATTGAAAACCTTTCCAATCACTATGATTAAAAAATGTATATAGAAAAGGGTTTTTATCAGTAGTCTGAACTGTGCACAGTGCTTTACAGTTCCCAGAGGAGAGCTGGTGGTGGGGTGCATGAGGATAAAGGTTGTATGGAGGGTGGAGGGCATGTGGCGGCATACGGTACCTACAGATCAGCCTCTGTATAGGGGAGTGGCCCCACCAAGGCCAGAGCCGGGCCAGACCCAGTCCAAGCCTCTCATTAGTCATCGGCTGGGTGCCGCGCTGCTTTTTGGAGTGGTTAAGGGGAACCGGCGAGGGTCTGGCAGTTCCACTATACTCCACTCCCAGCACCATCACAACCCAACCTCATCAAAGCAAGCGCTCGTAATTTGTCACAGAAAGCAGCCAATTAACATATGTTAAGGGAGGAGGGACGTCGTGAAGAAGGGAGGGAGGGAGTGGTGGGGTGGGGGGGGCAGTGAAAAAAAAGATAGCGTATGATTAAAGAGTCTGCACAGCTGCACAAAATCAAAATGGCAAAGAGAGGTTTGAAAGAGACCTCAGACCCAGTAATCTGATAAAGCTTACTGTTACTTAACCCCTGTACGCGATGGAGAGAGGCAGATAGAGAGAGATGGGGAATGAAATAATAGAGACGAACAAATATTCAATTACTGCTGTGAAGCTACATGCTTTGGCAGAGAGTACCTCTGCTCTCAATATGTGGCTGCAGTGAAGGCCACTGTATCACACGGAGATGACCCTCCTGCCAAAGCACGACTGCTGTTTGACCACGCTCTATTTTTAGCCCACTGCTCACCAGGAACTTCTTTTATTTTTTTTGTTGTTTTTTTTTTTTATTGTTTTTTTCCGAAATGTGAACGTCTGGTGCACCACCGCAATTTAGCTCCCTTCCTCATAAAACGAAAAGGTGTTTTTTTTTAAATTGTCATTTATTTTTCTGTCGCAAAGTCTCAGACAAGTTGCTTACATTTTGACTTGTTTGTTTTCCTTCAAATTCTGGTTCCTCATGGTTGGTTTTTAACATGCTGTGTGGTTATTTATGCATGTGTGCACGCCTGTGTGAAACTGTGTGTCTGCGCGTATGTGTGCATTTACGTGCCTGTTATTGTTGATGTTGTTGTTGTAGGAACATCTTGTGAAGTGAGTTGTGTGATATTTTGCCTTGTTGTTGGATATGGTGGCAGGCTGAATGCATTAGCAGTGCACGCCGATGCCATTCTGTGTTCTGTCGTCTCTCAGCCACCTCTGCCTTGTCTCTCTACCGCTACTGATCACACAGGCTGACAAGCGAGTTTGGGTCTTCGTCTGCCGCACCATCCTTCGCTACGTGGGCTCCGACTCTTTCAGCGAGAAAAATAAGAGAGGCGGGGAGGAAGCTTTAAACAAATTTGAGTGATTTTGGAATTGTACGTCAAGTCGTGGGGAAATCCCCCCAAACAAAAAGGCAGCAAACAATTCACCATTACTCATACAGTTATTTGAAAATAATAATAATAACAATTGTTATTATTATTACATTAAATATTATTTTGACTGAAATCAGAGATGTAAATTGCCAGTAAAACCCCAAATGGCCGACAGAAAAGCATACTCTTCACTATATATAAATCATGACTGTTTCTTTTTTCCTCCTCTTCCTCTTTCTTGCACTCTTATCCGTGCCATCAAGCATCAATCGTTATTTATTTATTTTTCCTATTTGGGAAGTACAGGGCTAGAGTGGAGGAGCGGAGGAGTGACGGAGTGGGGGATGCGGGGATGGCGGACAGAGGGGGCGGCGGAGAGTTGTGTTTGGTTCACAAGGCCCGCTGCTTGGTTGAATGTTTCTCTTCTCTTCTCCTCTGTGTTTGCGAGCTGGTGGTTCAGTGAAGGACCTGGCTGCCTGGAGTTCCCCCCCTCCACTCAAATCCCTCTGCTGCGAGCACAGCTGCACCGTTCACATAACCTCGCTTGCCCCCTCCTACTCCCTCCCCCCAGGCTAATGATAGCAGAGCACGTCCCCTCCACAAGGCAACAGCTTTTTCCACTTCATGTACATACACACATAGGCACAAACTGTGCGTGCGTGCACACGAGATCATCGGACACGCGCGCAGACTAGCGGGCACAACGTATCCCTTTTCCCTTCTCTTGGTTCCTTTCCTTAATTTTTTCTCATATCATTCAATTTCTTCACCCTGAGAAAAGTCCCCTGGCCTTATGACCCAATGAAGGCCTGAGAACGTTACCCCCCCCTTTTCTTTTTTCTCCCTCCGTACAACCCTGCACAGAAAGTGACCTGCATCACAGCTGTGTGTGGGAATTTGTATGAGTGGGTGTGTTCTTGAGCGGGTTGAGTGTGTGAATGTATGTATTTGCACATACCTGTGCACGTCAATGTTCACACCGCGTATGCTGCTGTGTTACTGCATGTGTTATACATTTATGTGATGTGCAGCTTTATGTGTGTGTGTGTGTGTGTGTGTGTGTGTGTGTGTGTGTGTGCGTGCGTGTGTGTCTGTGTGAGTGTGTGTGTGTGTGTGTGTGTGTGTGTGTGCGTGCGTGTGTGTCTGTGTGAGTGTGTGTGTGTGTGTGTGTGTCAATGTAAGCAGAGGAGGAAGGAGGTGAGGGCAGCTCTGGGCTTCTGCTGCACCTACTGTGCATTATCCCAAATAAACAACTCATTACACGTGTACTTAACCAAGGGGAGCTGGCGAGCGGTGGAAGCTAATCCCCGTTATCGTTCCGAGCGTTTCTCCACCGATTAGGCTAGAGGGGAGAGGAGCGCAGGAAGGTAGGCTGTGAGGAGTGAGGAGGCGGCAAGTGGGAGAGAGAAGAAAGAAAAGCATTTGAGTTAACTTCCCACAAGTGCCTTTCTTACTTATAGTATCCCTTCTCACTCTATCTTTCTCTCTCCCGCTAGCCTTTTGCCTTCTCTCCTTTCTTTTCCCTGTGGATTTTGCACTGCTCTTCCTTGTTTTCGACCATCTCTCAGAACTGGGTCATCGACAGACTGTGCGGCAGCATTTTGAAGAACATGGGAGGGAAAAAAAGCCTGTTCTTTCTATGAGAACAATCCAAAGCTTCTTTAACAAGTAGCCCGCTTATCAAATTAAGCTGTCAAAAGAACATTAATAACAGGCAGCACAATTCCCTTCACAGAGAAAGAGGGAAAAAAGCACATTCGGAAAAAAAGGGAAAATTTCTCTTTCACCGTGTGAAGAGACAGTCCACCAAGGGCAGAAAAGATTTCTCGTTCTCTCTATTTCTCTCTTTCTGTTCCCTTCTTAATGTGATTATGGGCCCCTGTTATGAGGGGGCAAGATGTAGAGTGCCACTCATTTACAGGGCGACAATATCTCGGGCTAGGATGCAGCTCATGTTTAACAGAATTACAGGCTTAACATGCGCTGCGTTTCCACTTTCTACACGACAGAATCTACTTGTGCTGGATGACAGTTAAACAGATAAAAGAGCCTCGCAGGGTTATAATGTGGATTCAAGACCAAATAATTAGATGGTTCGATGGAGAAATCTGATGTCCATAAGGATAAGAGGAATAAGCAACAAGACTGTTACCCGCCCACATAATTGAGATATTAACTATGAGTTCGACACTGGATGGTCTGAACCTTTTCATAATAGAAAATACTATGATCAGTCAATTCTACCCTGGCAGTATAGGGATAAGTTTGTTCACACATTATGTCTTTATTGCGCGCTCCATCGTACCAAAACACTGTTATACCCTCAATAATGTGGATTCGGCTCATCCCGTAAGAAAGTGAGAGCAGAATGTGAGGAAAACAGTGTACATCGACGCAAAGAGAGAAAGTTAACACTCTCAGCGCTGTTCACATGGCATATGCCTGAGACGCTGAAATTAAATTAACGAGACACCTCGGCATACAGATGGCGGAGTGGAGAGAAAACCACCCTATGACCTTACACTCGTAGACTGAGTGTCAAAAAAAACACATTTCTCATTTTTAAGACGATCTATTGTGTTGCCATCTTGACATTCCTCTCATACGCTGCTCAGTGTTGGTGATAAGGAATTAACTTGTCATTTGTCTTTTTTTACTTTGCAAAATCTGACAGTGGCAGCTAGGCTGCTCACGCTGAACTGAGAGCCCTTTTGTGTTTTACTACAGAGACGGATTTTCTCACACCCTCAATTTGAGTCCCATCCTGTTTGCTCGGCCCTGAGGGGGCTGCTCCGCTGTAGCCCAGAGTGGGCCGGCGGTGGATGGATGTGACGTGGAGGATCCGGGACTCTGCTAGAGTGAGGCTGGAGCCACGACAGGTATCCCCCGCACTTCCTCAGCTATTTATAAAGCCATGAGTCCAGCACAGGGCCAAAAATAAGACGGAGGCCATTTTTATCGCAAATAATAAAAGGTGGGACACTCCTTTTCTTCACACAAAAACGCACTCAACAGAAGCGTAAAAGAATGCCCACCAACACTTTACAAGAATTAACAACAGATACAAACAAAAAGAAAGAAACGTCTCAATAGACAACGGAACCATCTATGTCCTCCTATTGAGCATGCTCCCACATGAATACATACACACACACACACACACACACACACACACACACACACACACACACTCCAGACAAAAGTCAATATCAAAGCTGAGCTATTTCTGTAGAGAGCACTATTTAGGAAGTGTGGGCCGGGTGCCAGTATTCTCCTCAGTATCGTCTGGGCGTCATTGCACTGCCACTGTTATACAAACTCACCTCTTTCCTCTCTCACCCGCTCCTCACCCTTTCCACCCAACCCCTTGCTCCATTGTCAGTGCTCTCTCTCTCTGTGTTTCCCTTATACACACACAAGGTTATTTGTTTTTCCACTGGGTCGAAACGACAGTGCCAGGTGAAAGCATCTATTGGCAGGATAAAGAGAGTGGCTGGTGTGAGATCACAAGGCCCCACTCTGCCCAGCAAACCTTGAAGTGAAGCGCCGGGCTGGAGTTTCAAACAAAGTGCCCCCTCATTCATTATACATGCAACTGCACTGAAAATCTCCTTCCGCAACTCCATCTCTTCGCCCCTCTCTCTCTCTCTCTCACTCTGCCTCTATAGGCGGCTCTCTTTCTCTCTATCTTCTCCTTTTTCTCTCTTTTCTTTCCAGACAGAGCATCCATAAAGTATGAATAAAATTAATGACATCACGAGCTGCACTTTGGAAGAGCCACTGTAGGAAAAAGCCATATATCACATGGCAGAAGGAGCCGGAAAAAAAAAAAAAGTAAAAGAAAAAAGAGAGGGAGAGAAAAAAAGGTGTAGGGTGGGCGTTGTTTAACCATTCTCCACCCTGGGGGCACTTCATGCTGCTGTATGTTATCATGTGTTATTACGGATACACTTTCGCTTAAAAGTTTGAGCACAATTAATTTCTCTTTTTCTGATTTATTTTAACAACACTCCTTTTCTTTTCTTTGTCCTGACTTTTTTTTCTCCTCATCTGAGTAATATAAGTGTTGAAAAAGGTCCGGTGCTGCGGATTCTTTTACAGGCTGGCCTTTGGTGTGGGAATGGCACAGATGACAGTGGAAAGGAACACTGGTGTGGACTTTGGCAGGACACCGCCTGGTTAAGCTGTGTGCTGTGCAGAAGAGGGAGAACACTGAGCGTGGATTCTTATATAGCCGTTTCTCGACTTAGACGGTGTTAACAGCATTTTCAACAGCACGGTCCCCTCGGAGTTGTTCAGCTAACCTCCTGATGTTAGAGACTTTGCCCAGAAAACTGAGACTCTAAAATGAAAAATAAGCATTGCATTTAAGACTTTAATATTCTTCCTTAGAGCATAAAAAGGAGATAGACTTATCAATCGCGCTGCCTATTAGTGGCAATTTAGTGTGACACTGTTTTATTACAAGAGCAACATCACACAAAAGCCTGACTTGGTAAAATTCAAGTCCTTATTCCTCCTCCGAATCTAGCGTGAACACAAGTGCTAAAAATACGCAATATCAATGTGAAGCTCTGCAGCAGCTCGGATGGGGAGCAGTGGCGGCGGCGGCGCAGATTGTGGCAGGGGTTTCAGATGGATGTGAGCTTGTGTGGGGCCAAGGCACAGAGCTACCTCTGTGCGTCTCACTGGACTATGTTGCAGAATGACTCGGCTAGGTTGCCGTCGTGACAAAGATAAATTACAGCCACTGGAAAACATTTTTATTTATTTTTTAAATGTCTCACTCTCTCCCGTTCTCCACTCCTCTTTTTTTTTTTGGCATTGGGTGTAGTCCAAATGTGTGCCACACTAAAGGAAGATGGTGAATGACGGGGGGGGGGGGGGGGGGGGGGGGGGGGCTCTTGCCCCTCGATATTCACAGGTCAGGTACTGTGTGATATGATGGAACGTGCCTTCTGTCGCCAGATTTATGCGCAAATACGTCTCCCTCAAACTAACCGCTCAAACTCACTAAAAAGGATTCCCAGCTAATTCCACACATGTTTCGGGCAGCTATTACAGATATGCACTGTATGTATGTGGTATCACAGCCTAGGCTGCCTGGCTGTCTGTTACACTGCGACTGAATAACGATTACAAATCTCACATGAAGGCAACTAAAGTAGCAGTCTGGTGGGGAAGTCAATGCACTAATTTAGAAACGTGTTCATTTAACTCTCATCTTCCGATTTCAGTCTTGATGCTGAGGCATTCATCCTGATCTGAACCATCCAATGTTTAGATAATGAAATCCAACCTCTGTTCTACTCTAAATGTTTCTCTTTGTCTTATCATTCAAAGTCCTCCGCTCACTGTACTCCTCCTGCCGTCTCTCCTCCCAGGACTCGCTCCCTGTCCAAATATTTCAGGGAGCAGGCCTCAAGTATGGTGAGGTGTTTTGGGTGACTCTTTAGGTGGGCTGCAGCTGACGATATGATTGTGTGGTCAGCACAACTGAGCAAAGACCACCCAGCAGGCAGCTGCTGCCATGAAGACCAACAGGCCGGGCAGGAAACAGGAAACAGGAAGAAGAAGGCAGGACATCCTGTTCATCAAGGTGTTAAGCACGACATCACGAAAGCATCACTCTTTAATGAAGAATACCTGATAAGAGGCCAAATATTCTGTCGCTCTGCTCTTAAGTCACCTTAGCTCAAATACATTTCTATCTATGTTTTATCTCTGTGTTTCTTTCTGCGCATCTGTCTTCTCAGTTTGCCTTTTCAGCCCTCACACTGACACTGTTTTCCAGACTGCTCCATCATCCCAGACATCAAATCCTACCCTCTTCAGTGTGAGAATAAAGGAGAAAAAGAAATACACGAATTTTCATTTGAATATACACCAGCGACAACCTCACAAAACTCAAGACAAAAAAAACACAAAAGCACAAACATTCCAACGCGCAAACAGACAGAGACGAGACACAAACTCGAACGCACACACACACACCTCCCAGACACACAGCACATACTGACAGACAAACACACAAAGAAACAGCAAACACAAAGCACAGCACAGCCAGAAGACTACTTTATGCAGAGATATTCTAAAGTGTGTTTTACAATACAATTAAACATCAAAGGCTGATATATTCCTCTGTGATCTTTAACACCCCAGTGAACAAACCCCATACACCCCCATCCACTTACAGCGTACAGAGAAAGTTGCTGAACGTCACCGTTAATTACTAGATAGAGACTTTGCATCATTATGCAAGAAACAGGACATATTCAAATATATGCATTCAATCCACCATAAACCATTCAAGGACTGTGTTATTTACTTTAGATTATTACTTTATAAGTTTCACGAGTAATTGCAGCTCTTATGAAGTCATACAGACGGTGCTCCAAAGGCACAGAAACATTTGGGTAAACATTTCTAATATGCACAACAGTTAGGACAAAGAAAGGAGGTCTGTTCAAAATGAGTAAATAAACACATGTTGAGGTTGGGCCCTACACGTTTCATTTGTGCTATTAAAATGTTTGAAAAAGACGTTTCCTTCCATGTAGCAAAAGAGGGGACACCTGCCTTGTGCAATACACAAGAATACAACAAGCCCTTGAGTTATTATAAAACTGAGGTATTTTCATCTGCTTATAAACAGGCAAGTAAAGGAGTTATTCTAATCAAATGGCTTAACATTTATACAGTATTTGTGTCAGATACATTTACTATAAGGAGAGGTTAACTTTATTCTTTGGCTTCTAGATTGTTGGTGTTCTCTCTTACATGTATTTGAAAGAAGGTTAAGGATGCTTCATTATTTATAGGATACAGGGATGTCTCTTGACAGTTTAGTATATGCTCCTTATATATGAGGTAAATATGATTTTCCACAATTGACTCTTATATTACCTTCTTATTTGAGCCAAAGGGCATGAAGTCCAATTACAGTACTTTAATATCTACCTGCAGATCTTGCCAACCTGCAATCTGCAAATGAGAGTTGTACTGATGTTTAACTGAGCAAACTCTGCAAACCCTTTCCAAAATATTTGAAACCATTAGTGAAAAGAAAACTTTAAAGCATAGCAAAAGGGGCCATTCAATTATTTGCTTAAACATAAATGCTTCTGATGTTTCCATTAAGAATAATGTTTTCATAGAAGGAGGGAATCTTGAAATGTGCCTGCTGTACAGTATTACATGTATATGCTCTGAGGCAGCACAGTGGTGTACTTTACTACTTCAAAAAAATGATATTGGACATTTAAGATTAAAGACGTACGCAGCAGCCCATCCCATCTATGCTGATTTTGTCTGAGCATTTTTAAAGCACATGGCAAAACCCTGACCATGGCTCACAATGTGTCCGTTCCCTTCACTTAACTAAAGCTCCACTGAGCCCCTGGTGTACAGCAAAGTGCCCTGACAATCGGCTCAATGCCCCAGCCAATCACAGGGACACGTGACCTTCTAATCCCTCTCTGTGTGAAGGGGTAAGAGTTTGTTGTCAGTGTTGGTTTTTGTGAATCAGCGGCCAAAATCCCAAATGATTTGTCATGAAGGAGAGGTCTTAAGAGAATAGGAGAAACAAAAGCAGCACGGGCCAGTTAGTGTGGGTGTCGGTGTGTGCGTGTGTGTGTGCGTGTATGTGTGTGTGTGTGTGTGTGTGCATCAGAAACACAGAGAGAGAAAGGAGGAAGACCATGCGTTTGCCTCTGCATTTGTGTGAATTTGGTGCGACTGCATACATGCGTGCATGTGTGTGTGTTTGTATAGGGTCTCTGAGATTACAGAGCTTGGCTGACAGAGTCCTCTGTGTGTAATCGTGGGTCCACATGCGAGCGCTCACCTTCCACTGAGCGGATTAACCTAACGCTAAATCCCAAGAGAGCAACAGGCCAGACAGGCCCACAGAACAACTTCATTGACGATGGGCAAAAGGAAAGGCCATGTGTAAAATCTTGTTATGGACTAATACACTTTTATATATTTTTTCATGAGTAAACAACTCATATAAAACAAGATAAATGATTAAAAAAAGTGATGGACAATGCAGAGAAAAATACCCTTTTTCATGTTAAAAATGTACCTAACATGTTGCACATACTTTATATAGGATGTATATTTATTTTTAATGTAAGTTACGAAGTGTATGCAGCATGCTTTTCACAGCGTCACAAATTAGGTTGATACGATGTTGTAGACAGAAACACTTTATCACTTTAAAAATATTCTTTACCCTTTCAAATATTGCACTAATAGGCCATTTTCAATTTAATAGTTCTTATATATCTCAAATATGCTGTGAATATCATATCAAATTGATTCATTTTGAGAAATTGAATACATCTCTACATAAATAAAAAAAAAATACTTTAAAAAAGGGATAGTTATTTATGTCAGTGCTATAATTGCTGTTTAACTTTTTAACAGTTTCACAAGTATATATATATATATATATTAACATGTGTTTATATTAATGAACATGCGTTAAATGCACACAGCCCAGTCAGTTCCAAATTAAATTAAATAGCATAACCATCATTAGTTATTCTGCACATTTCATCCGTGGGCTTCATACCCATACTTTATCACAAATACATCCTGTTGGTTTTCTAAAGCTGCAACCTGTGAAAGTTGCACAGGCTAATTATGGTGTCATTATTATCTCTCACTGCAACAGGTTTAATTGAGCCACGAGACTGAACTACACTCACTGAATACTTATAACATTCTCAATGTAGTGAAATTAATCTAAATCTAATCTCAGTCACAGATAAAAATAATAATAATTCAGACTGACCAAACCTTTTTTAAACAAGTCAAACTGTCTCTTGTATTGTAGTTTGGAAATGTTTACACCATTCAGTCTTTTCTAATATATTTATGAAAGTTGCTTATGAATGGGATATCCTTATTTAATGTGCTTATTGTGATCATTAGTGCACCACAGTTTATTCCGTGTAAACCACTGGTAGATGATAACATATTCACTGAGTAAATATGGCCATCTTATGTGCAGTGAGTGTTCTTGCATTATGTTGCTTTATGCTAAATATCTGTAGAAGAAGTACAAACTTAAATTGTCTTTGAAAGAAAGTTTCTTATCATATTATTTAATCAAAACTGTATACATCAGGTGGATTAAACACTACAGTTTAAACTAAGAGTGTAACTTTTCATGTCCCCCACCCTGCCCATGGCGCAGAAGAGAAGAACACACTATGTTATATTATATTAATAAGGAGGGCAGCGCGCTCAGGAGATGTGTCTTTGGGGCTGCGCGCCTGCATGTGGACATGAGAAAGCTGCACAAGGTCGAGACAACAGTACCACTAAAACACGAGACAGACCTTGACTAGCTCCTAATGGACCATAAACAGCGATTTGATGTCAGCCTGTAATTATATGACATAGCTGTCACCGGCATAAATCGATCGGGGTCCCAACAAATCAATAGACGCAGTCGCTGTACTTTGTGGAGGAGGAAGCGCGCATCAAAATAGACCCTAAAGTTTCTCTCTGAAAGACTCAAAATGCGGATCATATGATGCAACGACGTGTCTTTGCGAGTGAGTGTGAGCGCGCTTACTTACTTTATTTCGCACGGAATCTTGTCCGGGTGAAGTGAAAGAGACAACAAGCGGTCCGCCGGTTGTTTGGTCCGGCCGACTGACAGGGCGGTGGAAGCTGCTGCTGGATGGGGACGGACTTCGCCAAGACGCACTTAAAATCCAGGAGCGCAACTTAGCTGAGGACGTCGCCGGGAGGAAAAAAAGTAATCTACAGTACGTGGTAGGAGTCTCTATAATGTCAGAGACAACTACTCTCTCTCTCTCTCTCTCTCTCTCTCTCTCTCTCCCTCCCGCTCTCTCTCCCTCCCTCCCTCCCTCCCTCTCCCTCCCTCCCTCCCTCTCTGATCGGACAGTGTCTGCTCAGCAGGCGGCGGGGACGCTTCGCCTGGTCTCTCTGCGCGGTGCCGGTGAGCGGAGAGGGACCCGGTGGAGCGGTGCTGGTGGAGGTGGAGGTGTTGCTGGGGTTCTGTACCGCTGGAGGTCTGGAACTTGATGGTGATGTAGAGAGGCTCTTTCTGTTCATTCCCACAATCCTGACCGAGTCTTTCCCTAAACCCTCTCCTCTCCCAGTGCGACGAGAAATAATCGATTTTTTTTTTCTTCTCTTTTTTTTTTTTACTCCTGAAAGGGGGCGGGCTCACATTTCCCAACTCTACTTTAATGAAAGAGGCACGGCTCTTAATGCTTTATTATCGCGCCAGCCCCGATAGAGTGGACGGACAATTAACTGCTCAGAGAGGACCACTAGAGGAAGATGATGGGGGATGTGTGCTTAACTAATGAACCAACGGAGAGCACGTTAAGCATCTTTAGCCGATTTGCAGCTAAATCCAGCCACCAAAGTTGATGTTTTAGTTATGGCATGTTGTTTCATGCAGAAAAGGAGAGAAAAGGCAAATCTCTATAGAACGAATCTCATTCTCATTTCTCAATTAAAGTAGATTAAACTCGTATATCTTGTTCAGTAAACCCCCAATAATACAATAATTATCTCTTGTTCTCAACAGATTTATTCCATGTCTGTGCAACATGAATGCTGCCTCCTGTCTGAGTCCCTACAAACTTTCCACCTCCCGCACGCTGCCAATCATTCTCCAGGACCCAGCTATCTCCCTCAGATAAGCCCTGACACAGACAGTAAGCATGGGGGAATTACCAAGCCTTTATCCATCCAACCAAATTATTTCAAAACATCCACTCTATTAGTGTGAAGATAACAATTAGAACAGCAAGTTTGCCACTTCAGATAAGGCACAGACAGGCAGGCTGTACAGAGATGTATGCCAGATAGGCCTTGTTATACTGTGGTTCTATTATACTCACATTATATGGGTGCGGTATCAGTGTAAAGAGTGGCTGTCTTAAAGAGCCTGTTACTCCCATTCACCATCAGTTCTCACTCATGGGTTTTCATCAATCCATCCTCAGAAAAAGAAAATACTCCTGGGTTCTTATTAACACATTGAAGTCTGTTTGAAGTCATCTGTTTGGATAGTTGCAGTTTTACATACAGTTGATAATTGTTTTCCATTTTTATTCTCAAATCATTCAAGGACAGTGCTGCCCCTTAAATTCTCCTCATCGGGATGAAAACAGCTTTTGCTGAGTTTTTATCTTTTCCTCATCTTCATTGTATTGGCAGTTGAGCACCATCCACTGAACATTTTGGTCTAGCCACACTTTTATTTGTCTAAATACAGGCACACAGCAAAGCATTTTCCTGATTGGCTGACAGCTTTGCAGCACATGCCTGTCACTACAGACTGTGTGAAGTGTAAGTGGACACCAAGCAGCATCCTAATCTTTCCCTTCCTTAGAAGTTCACCTGTGAAGCATACGCCATGCATGCAGCCAGTCACCCAGTCAGTCAGTCAGGGTACGAAATGGCGGGACATGAAATCAGTTAATAAATAAATCAAGCTGGCTAATCTGCTTGACTGGCGGACATTACAGCCTGTAACCGAAGCCGCTGGTGTCTGATGACTCGGGATACCACCTTCACATCACCTGACCCTTTAATCTTTAATAGCATTTCCTCTGGCCCCCCAGACCTCCATAATAATCAATAAGGTGTAGTCTGTTAGACACAGTGGGTTCATAAATGCAACATGGCAGATATCAATTGCCTGTATGAAGCATACAGATTTGACACCCTGAGTAGACAAGTTCCTCCGTTCAGACAGTCCGTGCTACTGGCAATCGCATTAACATGTCACTGACATATAGGAACCTATGGGTGCCTGGATGATCGTACTTACCACGTTCAATAGTCCTTCGTCAGCCGTCTTGTGTGCCCTCAGCCTCGTAGATTTCTGTGCTGCCTGTCAGCAATTCATCGGAGAGGTTCTTTCAGTGTTCACAGTGCTTGCGGTTGTCTTTGGTTGGCACCTGGGAGGAGAAGTAACACAGGGTAGGGTGAGGAAGAGAAGAGAGTGAACCTGCCAGTAAAATGGTAATTGTTTGCATGCACTTTGCACATAGTGAGCCGAATCCATGTTAACATATGTGTATGTGTGTGTGTGTGTGTGTGTGTGTGTGGGTGTATGTGTGTGTGTGTTTAATGTCCATGTGAAGTACAGAGAAATAAATGGGGGGAGGTGGATTGAATACATTTGAATGGTGAAAAATCATTAAACGAGGCAAACACTGGTTCATGCATATTCATAAATGACTGTCTAACTTGTCTACAGGGATAAACTTATAGTGAAGGCATACTTACAGCTTCCTTCTATGCTCACACATTTAATGCAAAGTAGGAAAGACCGACTGTATATTTTGCTCTTGAGACTACAAAGTGGGGGTCTACGGCTACATCTGAATATGATAGAGACTTAGAGCATTAGAGCCAGTTTTTTGTTGCATTATAATATGCCATTCACAGTGTGTCACATTACGGCTTTTATAGCTGATACATTTAGAGTGAGCGACAGAATAAGTGTGATCAAACAAGCAGAGCCTGCTCGAGGTTAAATATTGTAGGTTGTGGTATTTGTGTTATCTTGAGCCAAATTATGTTTCTCCTCAATTAAAACAAAGTGGATTATTAATATCTTGCTATCTGAAACTTTCTCTGCTCAACTCATCAGCCAGTGTCCCTACCTCCTACACTTGGAACATGCAATCCTGAACTCATGGTATGATGGTGTGTGTGTGTGTGTGTGTGTGTGTGTGTGTGTGTGTGGGTTGACAGTCTCATCAAAGTCTGATGGGGAAAAATCAACAGTTTGCCAATACAATTATGTAATGTCATAGTGTATATACAGACACACACACTTTAGGCTTTTGGGCAAATGCAGTTTTGCAAGGTTTGGCATTGACTGTGCATAAAAAGAGAAGAGGGGAAACTGCAACTGCACGTTAAGTCAAACACATAAGTGCGGTTTGCTGATATTGATCTTGCTTGGATTGTTTCTTAAGCCTCTGCTGGCAGTCACTTCACAGAGCGTGTCACACACACACATGCAAAACAGCTCGCCTGAAAACGTGTGTGCTTTTTTGTAACAGAGGGAAAAAGAAAGGAATGCCTCTCTCAAGCAAAAGATAAACACTAACACATTTCCAGGGCAAACAGGAACAGCCCGGGCTCAGTGCAATCTGTTGTCGATCACGCTCACGTGAAAACACAATCTGCCTGTCACAGTAGATGATGCTGTCAAGCTCTCTGCCTCACTGCTCCTGAGAATTAGCTCAGTGCTTATTACAGAAGCTCTACAAGACACATGGAGTACTTGTTGTATATCAGATATGTCTGAGGATGCTTCAAGCTTTATTTGGTATTTACTGCTTTCAGTCATTCTTCCTGCGTTCGCTCCCTAATGAATTTGAGAGACGTTTGGTGTTTCGACAGTAGATTGATGCGACACGATGTGACGACCAAGCTTCACAGGGGTAACAGAAAGACCTGCAGGCCAATTTAAGTCTCAGGCTCAGCTGGGGATCTATAGATCTTACTTCTGCACGCCTGTGTGTGTTTGTGTGTGCGTGTGTGTGTGCATGACTTTAGGGTATACGTAGACCTTTATGGTTGTTTGAGGGGCAGTCTCAATAAAAATATTTTAAGACGGAAGCCATAATAAATCTTGCTAATATTTGATTGGGACATTATTAATAAAATGTATTAATTATCATTATTATTAACAGGGTGGAACATATTTAATTACATTCTGTGTTCTTAGTTGGATGAAATACTGGGAAAATGACTGAAGACTGAAGAAATAAACAATTGAGTAAAATGAAGAAGTAATTACAAATACACATTTATAAAATGGTATACCAGCACTTAATGAGATCTAACATAATAACCATATTATTAAAGGCTTGTATCAGCCTGATAAATATTTGTATTTGTGATATTCTACAATTGTATGTGTTATGTGTATTTCAGAGAATAATATAATAGTCTCTATTAATGTTTGAGTGTTAATGACGTTCATTTTCTGTAGGTCTTGATCAGTCTGAAAATCTGAGTAAAGAAAATCTCAGGAAAAACATACCTTCTTTAGAAGTAATCTCACACTTAGTAGGAGAGATGTGAGACATTTCCCTGCCAATACGCACCTGGTCTCTGTGTAAGTCAGCGTTATATTAGACATTATTCTCAGATCCTTATTAATAAGGTTTATAATGAAACTCAGAGGGCAATATCATCAGTAATTATAGTTGCATGAATTGTACCACTGTACAGTATAATTAGGGGAGCAAAGGTGAGAAAAGCGGTTTTAATTAACTGAAATCATATGTCCTCATATTACAAAATATATAAAACAAAGAAATTCAGAGAAGTATTTATTTGTACACTCAAATGAACTTTTGTAACATGATCTTCGCCTTCCTAATTTTGGATTGCTAGCAATATTACCTTGATAATTCTACCACTAATGCAGTTTTTGAGTCAAGCCGATATATAATGTATTAGCACCTTGGTAATAACCTTTAAAATTATTTGTATATGTAAATATAATATATTTGAAAATGTTATGTATATCAGTTACCTTGGAAATGGAAGTCCTTCCAAAGTCGTAAATGACTTAAATTAAATACAGTAATTTTTTGTATTTTCATCAGGTTCACTTGAGAAAAAAAAGTAAAGAATTCACATACAATGAACAGATTATTGACTTCAACATTATATTTTCCCACATCTGATAAACTTAAATCCACCTCAGTAATTTTAACTATTACAGCTTTGGTCAGCTGCAATTCTTGTAGTTTTGTATGTAAGAAAAAAAGAAAAGGACGAAAAAAAGTCTACTTTTCATTAGCTGCTGTGTTCTATAATGGCATGACTCATTCTTCAGTGAAACCACACAGAGCCGTATTTTCAATAACATGGTGTTTCTGTGTGGTTTGGCCATTAACTGTCTGGCCAGCAGTAAATCCACTGTACCATTTCATATATTTCCTTGTCCTTACAGTTCAGTTCAGAACAGCACCCTGTTGGATCAAACCGTACAGAACAGACTTAAACGCAATAATAACAAAGTCAGAAGGCCTCTGAAACTGTAACAGACATGTAACGACCCCTTACCGAGCGGTGCTAAAGGAGAGACGGCGCTGGTGATTTGCATGTGTCGTGTTTAACCAACAGTATTCTGTCTGTACACCTTTTATGCATTATGGATGAGGCACAAGCTGAACAACAAGCTCTCCCTTTGTTCTGCCTGATGCTCCAGTTACATCATAGGAAAAGCCCCATGGTCCTGTGACTGCGCTGACTGGCGGAGACACAGTGCTGCTGGCCGAGCTGTTGATCAGACCTGTTGCTTCTTCACTTTGTATACTACTTTGTATATGTGAATATATGTAGCTATGTGGACACACACACACACACACACACACACATATACACACACACTCACACAGTGGCACCTGCTTAGAAAATTCAAACTGATCTTTGTGCTGGATGTATGAAACTTCAAAATGTAACAACCAGACTATGTCATCTCTTAAATGTAATGTTTGATAATACATTGTTTGCGCATGACAAACATCCAGATACCATTTTGATATTTAGAAGTAAAAGCATCTGTTGACATACATTATTTGATTATTCGGAATTGATATCTGGAGATGAAATATCTTGATTAAACTGTCAAAACTGCTTTTGGATTTTACAATCAAAAGGCTTTAATATCCTGTATGTCATATACGTGACAGGTGCCATCAGTTCGCCACCTGCTACACATGAAAAGCACACTTTGCATTCAGGCACTACTGTGTAATTAAATGGGCTGCCTGCAGGGGAGCTCTGCATATTTCTCAGCACAGAATAAACTAGTTTACTGCATGGGTTAATTGGAGGTCTCCATGCAAAGTTTAACCACTATTTTTTTTCAACCCTACATTCGTATTCGGTGGATAGCATAATAACATTTTCATTCAGAGAAATCATATACTATAATATACTATAATCATACTATAATATAAATAAAATACCCGTACCAATTATCCCATGTAAACCATTTCAAATATTATTTTTTCAATTTCCTTCTTTTTTAAATTATATTCCTAGACACTGGACCTCTTCTCTCCCCTCCTCCTCTTCCAGAGTCTTCTCTTGCAACTGTAATTGCTGGACCTTCTGTCTGTATATCAGGGGCTCAAAGTTGTCTTTGTCTGCACTAGATTGCTTCATGCGAGGGGAAAAAAAGAAACTCACTTACTGCTAATGATTTTTCCTCCTTTGTGGTGGAATGGTTGGAAAGTAATTCCCTATGAACTGCTCCAACACAAGCACAGTTATTTCATTGTTCTTTTTGCCCTTTCTCTTATTGTGCGCATAAAGGGGAGATGTCGATGATAGATTTGTATTTTGTGTCTGTGTACAAGGGGTTCCCATCTATGTTTCCTGAAGTGGTGCAAAAGCTGTGTCTGAAATGGAAAATATCCCAATTTTCATGAATAACATGAACATATGTAAATTATATGAATCAAAAAGTGTGAACTTAAATTACATATTGTTTTTCATTCAAATTTGTTTGACATATTGCTCAGCGGAAACATGACAGGCTGGTAGTTTGTTCAATGTGTCCGTTTACCTGACCTGTTGGTTTTGTTAAGTTCAAACCTCGGGAGAGCGCGTGAAGAGAGAGTCCAGGATATCGTTACTTATAATAAAAAGGATTTAATAAAAAGGATGATGATGATGATCAGAACATAGTTCCCGGCCGGGGGTGTCTCGCTTCAAGCGGTCCACAGGCCACTCTCAGCCATGCTGTAAGCAGTTAGCTGTCTGTGCTCTCCACGAGAAGGAACATTTCACCCCATACAAATGTCCGCGCGAGTTGTTAAATACTCTCATTCGCTGAGCTTAAGGCCTCTCCATTGGTTAGTTTCCCAGCATGCAAGATAGCATAACAATAACATAGCATGTTAATGGCTAAACCCTTCACAGGGGCGGAGTCCTACTCAGGTAAACAGTCCTACTTCCTGCTAGCTTTGTTACTTCCAGTGTTTCCGCCATCCTGTGCTTTACGACCTATCACCACGTGTCTATGCCCTCCATTTTTAATTTATTCCATTCACACCTACGATTTCATAGTAACATAAAACCCACAGTGTCTTTCTACTATGCTACAATACACATCTTCATAACCTTAATTAATATTCCTATTAATTATTATTATTATCCTATTATTATCCTTCATAAGTATTGTAGTTTAAACATAGACATTCTTTATATTCTTGTGCAAGTTAGAATAACTATTACAACTCAACAGTTTAGACGGACTTGGACATGGGAGACCGTTGTTTGTTTCCCATTTCCTATTCCTGTCAACATTATTTTTCTTTAACCATGACCACGATAGTTCCCCAAACTTACGCAATGAAACAGCGTTCTTTTTAAATTCAAACCACCCTCTTGCCCCAACCTTAACAAGTATGTTCTGTGACTAAACCTAACCAAAACCCTCACCAAATTGGTGACCCAAAATAGTCATTTGAAGATATTTTTTAATGAGTGTTTAGAAAAGCAAATTGATACCAGATCACAAAACAGGTTGTTTTGGAAACGCTATTACAGTATATTTGTTTGTTGGGTCAACGTATATTTTTTTAACTTCCAATCCAGATGGATGGGGATTTTAGACTACCTGACTCTGTGATTTCATATCAGGATTTAGCATAAGATCTGCATAGGTCATCATTTGATCTCTTTTATACAGGTAATGTGTTAGACTAACAGGGGCCTGACCTGTATATGCTATAGTACAGTCATCACTGTTTACAATTCCCATAGTAACCATGACACAGCAGAAGTCCCTCCTGCAGCTGTTGACCTCAGCCAAGTCCACTGACAATTAAAGATCACTCAGCATGGCTATGCAACTTCTCCCACACTCTCAACAAGCAGCTGATAGCGTCTCACTGTGAAGAAAAGCAAGTGGAGTGGAATATAATGTGTGTGTAAATGAGGGCTTCCCAGCTCTGATGCATAAGCGAGGCCTTGCGACCATCAGCGCAGGCCTGCGTTACACGGCGGAGCTCGGCAGACGGGCGGCAGCGTCTTAAGCTCTTTGTGCCTCCAGGATCACCCCCGACTCATTCTTATTCAGACATGATCAGAGGGGAGGCAGGCAACTGAGATTAGCTGTAGATCAAAGAAGCTGCCTCGCGCCAGCACTCGTGTTTTGTAGATTTAGGCGGCCCCGGCACACAGGCGTCGTATAGTGACGGCAGAGCGTCATACTGTTTTCTGGCCTCAACACTGCTCAGGGGGGTAGCTGGAAAGAGCGTTTTCATACAAGAGGCTGGACCGCTGCTGGAAATGTTCCAAAATGAAATAATAAAGACAAAAGAAGCGACTGAATAATAGGAGAAAAATGACTATGCCATTACTGTTAGCCATGCCAGTGGAACAAATGGCATTTGAAACTGCTTCCATATGTGTAATAGGTATTGGTTTCAGTGATAATTTGCTTTACAAATTAAATGCACTATTTACAGTAACATACTTAGGTAACTCAAGACCATCTGGATCAATGGTGCCCATCAAATAACCATGGAAACTAACTTCTACCCTATTTACTGCTATGCTTTCTCTCAGCGGCTGTTACAGAGTAATCAAACAGCAAATTACTTCTATGCTGAATCGTAACTCTCCCATTCATTTATGAATAACATTTAATTTAATCTAGACCCACATATCAGACATTACCAGTGGAGATGAACAAACATCCCCATATACATCATGAAGAACAGCAACAATGAAACTAACAGCTGAGTGTGAAGGTGAAGCGACAGGATGAGGAGAGTTTCAAAGGCAGAGAGGCAACTGCGTAAGAGCGCTCGCCACCCTACAGAGAAAGATAACAACGCGTTTCCTCAACTCCGCTGACCATCAAAGCCGAGGAATTCAGGGGCAGAAAGGCTAATAAGTGAGGACTGAGCAGGTCCTGCAAACTGGGTCAAAGTTTCTGAGGGTCCTGCTTTTTGGGGTTAATAGCAAGAGGTCATGTATGAAATAAGGGACATGAGATGTCATCTTCTATGTGTGTTTACACTCACATGGAATTTGACTCCGGTTACACATAGCTCTCATTATACATATATACACATTTATATACACAATTATATATATATATATTAATCTCTTCATTTCCTCTATATCTATGGGGAGGCTGTAGCTCATGGGGAGTGGTCGTCTTCATACCACAAGGTAGCCGGTTCGATCCCTGGGCCTCCGTAGTTCGCATGTCGAAATGTCCTTGAGCAAGACATTGACGGGGGGTTGCTCCCTGGGCCCTTCATAACTGTCCACTGTTCCTTAATTACTCAAGATGGGTTAAAATGCAGATAATAAATGTTCCCACTGTGGTAAAAAAATAAATAAAGCTATGGGATGCAAAACCAAAATAAAAACCAAACTCACTCAAAGTATGAGCATATAAAAATCAGGAACAAAAGTACTTCACCTTTCATTCAATCCAAAAGCTACAGTTAAATCCAATGTTGAAGGAAAAGGTCCAACAGAGTCATTCACCACTCATTAAAATCAAACAAAGCCTTTGCTTTAGTATGAAATTCCATTTGGTTGTTTTGGGACAAGTGCCCTAAAGTAGAGACCGTTTCCAAGTCCATTTGGTTGGGAATAAACCCCACTGTTCATTGAATATGACAAAGTTTTCTCCTTTGTTTCTAAAGTTTGCCCAACATGTCTTACTTCAACACAGAACTGTGTGACACATATTGCCACTGAAGTGTGTAGTTGCCACTTAGGTAGCTACCTTGAGGGAGTGAGTCATTTCTAAAGCAAACAGCATGTTAAGGTCATGCTCTTTTCTCTCGCTGATAATTCCAGATTGTGCAATGCAATGTTCTAAGCAATTACCCTTAAAAGTACCAGTAACCTAAACTGACTGTGAAGAATTAGAAGCAGAGAAAAACAACATAAAGTTCCACTTTAGCGACTGAAACCATTTGTCTTGCCTGAGAGAAATAAAAGTGTAGACTTTTAAAACTTAAACACACACACTTTCAGGCGCTTCAATAAGTGATTTGCCAAGTGCTCTACAGAGGTGATCGGCCACAGCTGGGACCTGACTCCTCCCTCAGCTTCTCTGCTGTGTTTTGACTTTGTCAAGCGCAGGGAAAACTCAAAGTTAACACCAATTAAGTGTATCTTTTGACCTTGTTCATACTGGTACAGTATTTTCTGTATCGGGCAACATGACAAAGGCATCATTCACTGAATCCAGCAAGGCTATAATGAAACAATTAGCCAACAGCACATTAAACTCATTTTCAGTTGAAATTGAGCAGCTCGAATATCAAAATGAGGGCTTAATCTGTTAAACATGTCATGACCCACTGTGCGGAGCATGGTTTTAAATCCTGACAGAGACAGGGTTTCCACCACCAGAAAGCGACCAAGAGAGGGAAAAGGGAGGGAATAGGTGTCCTGTGAAAACTCACCCGTGCTGTTTCTCTGCTTCCCCAGGAAGTTAAACCCTGCAGCACCAGCTCAGGCCCAGCTCAATCAAAGAGTTAAAAATGTCAAAAAAAAAGACAAATAAAAGAGATGATTGATTAAAAAAAAAAAAAGTAACAGCAAATTGCTTGAAATCAATGTCCTGCATGTGATAAAGCCAGACCAGCTGGCTTTGCATAGAAAACCCCGATTTGGGAAGTGTGTGCCCCCGATCTCTGTCTGAACTGAAACCGGGTCTGGTTCTTTCCAACCACCCCCCCCACGACCACCCCCCCCACCCCCTGCCCCTGTTGAATCCACCTGCCCCCATCAGTCCTCAGTAAATTTAGCCTTCTGAGGGATCAGTGACACCCAATTCCCCCTCCAACCCCATTCCCTTACAAGCACGCACACACACACACACACACACACACACCAGACCTTTGTCAGCACAGACATATATGCCCTGGATGATTGCCCCCTTAAGAATGTTGCCATCTTCACAGTGGCAAAAAAAAGACCCCCCTCTCCTTTATCCCCCTTCACACATCCACAACTCGCAACTGTACAGACAACATTCTTCTTTTGCTGTTACAGAAGGAGCTAAATAAGTATGCACACTTTGCACACATTTTCAATGTGTTTCTTTAACCTTTCTGTCAACATTTGACAGAAAACACACTGTACTATATTAAATGGGCCAGATCTCCAAGACCTGTATTATGGGCAATCGCAGATTAGGAGCTCATTTAAAAGGTTATTATTCTTTAATTTGATGACCTAGGATATCTCAGCTGCAAAACATATTAAATAAACTCTGCTGTACAAATATCATTACCCCTCTCATAACCATCATCAGTGTAATCTATGTGAATCATAAATAAATTACCCAACGGAAGAGATTAACTGGCATTGATAGCATCTTGTCAAATGTCAAAATACCAGGTGCAATGGTACACCTATAATTTGGTAATTATAAGCTAATTTAACTAAGTACATCTATGACAAAAATCCGCCTACAGTTTTTCAAAGATCCACAATACCCAGGGAATGTCAGTTTGTCATAAATACCTGATAAAAATCACATATCTCCATTCAAAGAGTTTCCATAAGCTGCTGGCTTCCTGAACTGACTAGAAGCCATTTCTCAAACTAATTGATACATTCAGTAGAATGTACATACCAAAGAGCTTAAATCGCAATATCCTCTGTGACTGTTTCACATCAGAATATTGTAGAGTTGCTCAGGGGTAGTTGAATTGTGTACCAAGTATCTTTCAGTCAGTGTTTTACCTGATGCCAAAATATAATGATAATGACAGTGAATCATACAGCTAAATTAGGATATCATATATCCGTCTTAAATTAACCAATTTGCGAATTTGGAAATTGACAATTTCAGGGAAAGATGATTAGAATATAGATTGGTATTTTTCCCAGAATGCATCCAAAAGAAGAAGAACACGGTGAGAGAAGATAAAACAGTGGTGTTCCCTTGATGATCGCTATTCACACTCTTCTGACAGTGAAATATATTTTGTATTGATCCGGTTGTATTGTTTACATGTTTCTGGGCACAGGTAATCAACTAATCGCTTTATTTTTGGAGATGTCTGTCGCTGTGACTACCTGCACCCCTATACATTGAGGGATCGGTGTCTGCCCTGTCTGGTATCTGTGATGACCTCATGGCCAGGAATTCAGAGATCTTTTTGGGTGGGGAGTGGTTGATGGATGTTGCTGGGAGTTCATTTAATTATGACATCCCTCGATGCGGGAGGGATTCAGTGTCTTGATCAAAGCTTTAATATGGTGACGTGATCTGTGCTGCACACACAAAGCAAAAGTATTGCTTCTGATACAACAGAGTTTCAATAATAATAATAATAATACACAATCATTCACATACACATCAACATTATGTTGTGCTCATTTGTATTGGCTTGTGTATTTTGACTAAACACTTCCTCTGCTGCCTTGCCAGTGCGAGGGCATTTTTAGCTCTGTCTCCCTTTTAATGGGGCTGGTGGATGGACTATGTAAAGAGACAGAAGACTAAAGCCTGGCTGTCTTTTTATGAGAGCGGCAGGTTGAAGGAGGGGAAAAACAGTGAGCAGCACGGCAGTCTGTGGCACACTGTCGACCACAAGAACCAGCAAGGCTAAAGTACAGTCAGTAAACTTTAAGAGTACATCCTGTCCTAATCAAACGAGGACTGGCCGGTCTATCGACGCTCTGTTTGGTCAGGTGTGAGGATTTGGTGTACCTTATGTTCAAGTATGGAATTCACTCATTACTGTATATGTGTGTTCTTGCCCATATTAGTGTGTGCCCCCGAGGGGTGAGGCTGCGTGTCCGTGCTGTGGCGCACAACACTGTGGGCTTCGCCAATGGTGAAGCACAAAGTGTCCTGTCAGCTGAGAGGTGACAGGCGCTCAACAGGAAACGTGGCATGGCCTCTCCCCTTTCAGTCTGTTTTATTTTCTCCCTTTTTTTTCTGTTGCTTTATCATTAAATCATCAGCAGAAAATTAAAATAATTATTGTAATGAACCCACTGACAGGTTTATGTAACTCTGGGTGGATTTATGAGGGCTTCTATAACAACTCTACAGCAGTACAGCAGTCCGGGGCAGTCTGGCTTGGAGCGGATGATTATGAGAATCCCTTGTAAGAGTACATGCGTGTGTATGTTAGTTTTCTAAAGTTATTTTGAAATCATAATCATGCAGAATACAATGGAAGAAGTGATGATTTCTTGGTGAATATTTGTCTGTGTGTAATCCAGAAGGATAATTTATTTTTTTCTGCAGACAAAGCACTGAATGGCGTGAGCTGACTTCAGCGTGTCTGCCCAGCCCTCTGCTCCACACAAGGTCGCTCTGTGTGTGTTCGGCCTCCGAGAATGAGGGGAGGCCACGGCACACAATCACCACTAAGCACATACCTCTCTGCCCCACAGCCCCACCAGCCCAGACACAAACCATGGGGCTGTATGTTTATCGAGCGTCTCAGGGTAAGACTGCTGATTTAGGACCACTACTCAGGTCCCTGAGCGTTTTTCATTGCGAATCACTCTCCGTGAAACAGATTTGAAAGCGTTGACTTTGAATCAGCACCCAAAATTTGATATGCCTGGTAAATACCAGCTGAGGCCTAAACCCAACTCTGAACACAGTGGATTAACAAGGGTTGACCGAACTGGTCCTCTGGAGCGCTCTCCTGATGAGCACTGTTGGTTTTATAAGAAGACCCATGTGACAGGATCTGATAAAACACAGCAGGAGGAGGGTTTGGAAGGGAGCTGGAGAGTACAAGAGAGAAGGGTTGAGAGAGACAAGGACATTGAGAGACTGAGAGAAAGCGAGAGTGAGAGAGCGAGTCCACACCACAATCCAAAAACAATATTTTGAGTGAAACTTTACCCTCTCCATCTGGCTCTTTTGAAGGGTGGATTATGACTGGTGCCATGGCTAACTCTTTATACCACACTGTTCCTTCTGTAAGTCCACTCTGACATTTTTCCTGAAGGACAGTTACACAGGAAATACATGTGAGTTCTGTGATTACTCTCAAGCATTCAGGATATAAATCACACACACTGCAGGGTTTTTAATTGAATGTGAAATAAATACAGCCCATATACTACATACTTACTGTGCATAAATCTAGTAAAAATAATGAAGGGTATATAATATGGTGCCTTCTGAACTCACAAGAAGATCGTGAGTGGCAGCAGAAGCTTTCCTCTCCTCTTTTCTCCCCATACTGTGATTTAAACAATGGCTTACGGCGCCATATTTTAAGTGGCGGGCGGTCCAATTGAAATGTCGGAAACGTCAAAGATATTAACAAAAGGCTAAGAAAGGGCAAAAATAGGATGACTTCTTGATTAGCCGTATCTAATACGCTTTCACAAGTGGATCGGACCAAACCTCACAATATCAAAAATGAACACTTGATTAATATTCACGATTTAAGTTTGAATCACTCACGTTGGACACAGTGCAGCTACATCATTCAATTAAATCTCAATACTTTATCTCTCATTTGTTCCTTGTATTCCTCTTTGAGTGTTTTCACCTCTGAGTAAACCTCCATGGCAGATGCTTTGACTTGAAAGCCAATAGGAACAGAACAGTGATGACCTTGTGATGCCATTTGAACCCAACTAAACAACCTGTGCCATGTTCAATAATGCCATGTTAACTCAGTATATGATCCTGATTTCCTTTGAATGCATGCCAAGCAAGAAATTGCCTATTAGTGTATTTTTCAAAGTAAGGCTATATATAGAATCAACGCATACGGAGTTGATCCTTAGCTTGTTGAATCAGAGCATTGCATTTACTATTACTAGATATGTTTGTGATATTAATGCATTGCCAATGTTTGTATAATAACTTATTCAATTTGAATGGAAACACCCGCTGTAGGTTAGATTGATACACATTGTAAAATTCAATGTATTCAGGCTTAAAACAATTTTGCAAAATAGGTTGAACAAATTTAAAATAAGAGAAACTGTGATTTACATATATACAAATAATTTGTTATTTTTTGCCAGTAATTGTATAAAGAACTTTAAGAAGACTCCTGATCCTCCTTTAAATCCAAAACCATAGATTAATTTAAGACAATGATAATAATTTATACTGTATGCTTGTGTATTTTACTATTTTTAAAGTTTTTAAATATTGGAGTATAATTATCTTGTAAATATGTAAAGACGTTGTGAACAAAGTCTATGTAATGTCCAGAATGAATGTCTATATATGTGCATAACTAAGCCGTTGGTGATGCCTGTGCATGTATCATGCCAGCCGACATCATGGGTTATTGACACTCTCAAAGGGGAGGGAAATCATTCGCTCCCTTCATTTCTCCTCATTAAACACTTTGCAGGAAATTCACACGTTAATGTTTTTCAACCTATTATTTCCATGTTTTTTGGAAGCGATATATCACTTTGATGGTTTTAATTTCGATTACATATGGGTTAAATTCCTAAACCACCAATATAAAACATTTTGAATTATTTCTATTCATTTGTACATATTGCTGCTTTGTTATCAAATCTCACAACTCAAATGTCAGAGTCTCGAGGCCATTTGCCACGGCAAGAGTTTGATTGACAGATGGTTCATCCAGTCATCTGCCGAGACCTTTTGAAAGTGCCCGCCCTTCTCCAAACAGTTTCCAATGACAGCTTCTCAGATGTGTGTAACAAACAAGGTCAAGTTGAGGAACCTTGGAGCTTGAACCAATCGGCACTTCAGTCTGGATTGAATTTCTGAAATGTTGACCTTGTAAATATCTATTTGTTGGGTTGGCATACAGACATGACAGTAATGACTTGGTTAGGTTTGGGGTCAAGGGTACAGCATGGCTCAAGTGGGTTAAGGGTCTAAAGTAAGAAATGCCTATTTGATATCATATACAAGTTTGATTGTGTATGTAGAAGTGAATAGAGTGAAATAATACAAATGTAGTAGTCATTTACAGGTTTAATGTTTAGTTGCCCCATTGAAACATTTGAATGTTATTAGGTCAGGATGTGGTATGATAAAACATCTCTTCTTCAATTCTTCCAGTCTTCAATTCTTTCAGTATTGCTAATTTCAAGAAGCTACTGTCAGTATTTGTCGTGTGTGCAGTGATATCTGGTGTAAGTGAACGGCGATCATATCCATACTTGGCTACACCCTTTGAGATTATGATGACAAAGGAGTGTAACGCTGGAGACACACCAAGCAGCAGCAAAGTGCGCCTTGCCTCAATAATTATATTTGGTCGTGGTCAGGAGGCGTGTCCATGGTATTTGAGTTGTAAGTAACATAAGTCAACACGTCACAGGAGTCACAGGGCATTGTTTATTGATTGGCTGCAACTACCCCCAACTTTTAGTTCGGCCACTCTTCAAATGGCAGAATCAAACGGCTGCAGCTCTCTGACCTCTGACGTTAAATGCATGACATGAGAGAGTGAAACAGCTACAGCCTGCAGCTCACAGCACACCAAAGCCTCAGGGAGTGCGTTGCTTTGGTGCCCAGGGAAAACAAAGTCTCAGGCCAGAGGTTTAGGGTGTTGCCTGGCTCCTCTGTCAACTGCATTTAACATTACAGAACACAACTCTGACTCAGACCACATAGATAGAAAACTTCTGACTATGTCAGGGGAAAAAGTCATATGTCAGTTGTTTCATTGTGGCATATTGTATGACTGCCACGCATGCAATGGAGTGGAAGTTGTAATTTGGATTAAGAAAAACAGAAAGGAATTCAAAAGAATTGTTGATATTTCATGTACGGTGTACAACCAAGATACACAAGAATGGGTTAAGTAAAAAAAAATAAAAAAACGGGGACTGCTGAATAGTGAAAACTGTAATTTTGTGTACCTCTCTCAGAAAATTTGAGAAATGTAAAACCTTTACATGCACACACAGATTCAGACAAAACATGAACAAAATATTTGATGAATTTATTCATTATTAAGTATACTAAATTCCATTGCATTTATGCTGCTAGAAATACACTTAAATTAATTATGACTATAGACTGGCTACATGTGTTTGAAAGAAAAGTAATAACTTGAAAGAAAAAAAAGAAGAAAAATTTACTTGAAGGGCATTATGAGATATACATCTAGCACTGAATACAACGAAATAAGGTGGGACTTCCCTGTGTCAGGTCATGTCTTCCCTCCACTGTTGCATCTCCGTCTGATTCATATTCATATTTCATATTTATATTTCAGAGCAGAGTGCGATATTTCTTAAATAAGCATCTTCATTAAAGGTGTCTTGTTTCTTCCATTAGATGCTGTCACGGTGCTCTAATAATCTGTCTGATGTAAATCCTCTCTGCCTCGTGGTGGCTCTGAGCAAGGAGCACCGCGAGGCTTATGCACATGCCCGCCAGACAAATCACACGCACATTCACACAACCTGCAAAGAGACACGTAGACGACTGCATAGCGCACACACATCCATACACAGTGAGTACAAACACACACACACACACACTGTACATGCATACACTGACATGTTTTATAGGTTCACAGAAAGAAGGACAGAGCGAGACTTGTCATCCACCTGTCAGGAGCAGTAATAATTTCAAAGTGTGTCTCTCCGCGTCCTGTACATGTACACGCCCTCCTTGTTGAACACTGGAGAATAATCATTTAAGTGTCTCCCAATCAGCCCTTTTGCCATCTTCAATTACACCTTTCCACCCTTTTTGTATAATTTTCTAATCTAGTCGAAGCGTGGGGCTGTCAAATGTGCCAGACAAAGCAGCAAAGCACCGCCAAAGACTGACAGATGGATCCACCAAGATGGAGAGGCATGTCTCTTCATCTTCCATATGTCCTGGCACTGCTGGTGGATTATGGTCACATCCGGCTGGATTTTCGCTATCAACATTGGAAGTAGTGGTTGTTTTCTGTCTGTTGACAACCATGTACTTCGTCATAAAGGCAAAGAAGAAATACAAACTTTCCTGTTGCAAAGGATGAAAAATGGTAATAGAATGTAAAATGGTTTGACGGTGATTTAGCATAGGTTGACTAGTTATTCAGACCTTAGTAATTGATTACTTGTGCTTGCAGTAGCTCGGATTTTTCTCAGTATTGGTTTTCCAGAACTTACTCGCTTTGTGTAGAACTAGAGTGGTAAAAGCAATTTGAAAGGGCAACTCTTGGTTGAGCTCAGTTTATGTTTGTGCTGTTCTGAGTAGATGGACGAGGAATACCACCTCGTCACCCATTAGGGTTTTAGGTTAAAGTGCCCAACTGCGCACCACTCTCCTAACTGAAAAGAATGCACCTGAAAAGACAGAAAATGGTGCAGGGCACCGCCTGCTTACTTTCTTTTCTTCTCTTTTTTCCAGAACCGAAATATTTTTTCTTTAAAAAAAAAAAAATAGACTGCATGACCAGATACTTTACAGCCACATTCGCTCCCTTTCTAAATTTAGATATTTCAATGGACAAAATATTATATGTGTAATTATTGTATATTCACAATAGGTAGAAAACAAAAGTCTCTCATGACTAGAATTGACCTGAAAAAAGCTTTCAGAAGCGTCATTAAGAGGAATGACAATGGAAATAGTATGTTAAATGCTTCACAAGGACAGCAATACGAGATCAGTGGTAATCACTGACACAGTAAGTTGCAAAGACTGGTCAAACACACACACACACACACACACACACACACACACACACAGAGAGACTGTTAATGCAGCTCTTTATTATTGCTTCAGTCCTGCTGGCAAATTAAACAGCTTTGGCTTTTGGTTTCTTACTCATTAGAATAGATCTAAAAGATCTGCTGAAATGGAACATGTGTCCTTGGTTTTGACTCAAATACTTTATCCGATCCATCAGCTCTCAGAGTGAGCCAGAGCCAAGGCCGGCGTATCAAGACACATTCATCTGCTCTAAAAGCGTGAATGGAGAAATACACAAAAGGGTTCATTCCAATTGAAACCATGTTCTATGAAATACATCTGCAATATAATATACATATATATCTGCCTTGGGCTAAGGCGATATGACCGATGCATTGTTCAACACAATATTAGTTGCCACAGTAATGTCCACATGGTGCTTTATGCTTCATCACATTGCTGTAGTGTATAAAAAACATGCTAGTATAAGTCTGATTTTGTGTTATTGTTATTGTGTTGCTAGACTGCCGCGTGGGTGCGTGCAGTAAAGTAAACAGTGTTTGACCGCTGTGAAAATATAGTTTATTGAAGGCTAAATGCCAACAAAAATAGTTCAAAACATGTTGTGAAATGTGGAAGTGATTACATCAATCTGTTTTCCAAAATCTTTTGATATTTTGACTGAGGACTGAGATAATTACAAAGACTAGGACACACTGCCGCATTGCTCACTGTGTGTTTTGAGAGAGAGAGAGAGCGAGAGAGAGAGAGAGAGAGAGAGAGGAGAAGTTGGAAGCTGGTGGACGATGCACGCAATGTTCCTGTAAGTTCTTAATAACAGCAATTTGCCATGCCCCTAGAGGCTAAAATTGTTGTCAGACCGATGGCTTCTTTGATTGATTGCGTTATAATGCATGCCGAGATGTTATAGGCCTCAATATCACGTTTTAAAAGCTATGAGACATTGTAACTACGTTCTATAGACCCGTTTCCGACTGAATGAGGAACATAGCTCAATGCAACTATGTTTCCTTTTTTCCTCAAAGCAGACACAGCTCCACTGTTAATGTCTCCTGTGGTCTCAAAGTGTTTTCTATTTGAATTAACAAATGCTATGATGGCCAAGACCGGTCATAATCTTATGACTGAATTAATTAATTCAGTAGTACCATTTACTTTTCATACACAGTCAAGAGAAATAGGGATGCAAATATGTAATGCTTATCTATATGTGTGAGAATGTATACCAGATATAAAACCTGACAAATGAATCAAACAGCACTCTTGTGCCGCAATGATACGCGTTTAACAAAAACTGAGCTAAGTTACACACCTTATGTTTAAACATGGACAACTGCCATCTACATTCATCTGTCATGTCAAACATGTCAGGATATGTTTTTGTTCACAAATATATTTGTATAACTTGGATACTCTCCATCTGGCTGATTTGTCAAACAGCAACTATAACTACAGGAATGTTCAACTTAAACTTAATATCTGCCTCTTGTACACTTGTTTATTTTCTCTCTTGTATTCAGTGGGGTCTGTGTACCTTTCTTAAAGTGGAAGACATCCACCGGCATTCTTTCATCTGTCATTGTCTCCCTCTGATCTCAGTTTCATTAAGAGTTTGATTATATTCCATGGAGCAGGGTTGGCTGCAGCTTTACAACACAGATGTGACAATTTAATAAGGCAGTTCCTTTGTATCCATCTGTTTGGAGTAGTTGAAACCAATGCTCCATGTTATATTTAGTGTTATTCCTCATTTCATATTGCTAAGTGATGAGTTGAATTTCCGTGTTTTGATCGACAAAAAAAAAACAAAGAAAAACTGAGGATATACTTACCTTTTGGCTAAAAATAAAATGCAGACTAGGAATAAATTAATGGAGAAAAAAAACAGCTTCATAAAATGCATCTATGGCCAACAAAAGAGAGACGGCGAGAGAGGAACCCTGCGAGGGGCATTTTGCACAAGCGTATGTTTTTTTCCTCACAGTACTGCTGTCCTCAGATCCCGAACACATGGAGGATTGGGTTATCTGATAAATAATGTCTCCTGTCGTTAGTCTTCCGTGTTGAACGGCGTTCTGTTTGAGGACAAGTGTAGCTGTTCACATTTTCCCAACTGGACTTGTGACAGACACTTACACAAACAGAAATGCAACACCTCTGCATCAGATTCCTCACCGCGGCTGAAGGACGGAGTGAGAAAGAGAGGGGGAGGGATAAACAGAGATAGTGTGGGCACGAATACATATACTGTGTATATACTTTATATATAAACTAATATGAGGTTGCGTTGTTTACTGTCTATACAGAAAACACACTGGATGAGTGCAGTGATGAACATGTTGTTCTCACAATGTGCAAAACACCCTCTGACTAGTTATGAATAAGAGTCATCTGTCAACACTATTTTCAGACTCACTCTGATGCGAGTATCAAAACTAAACTGGCTTTCCTCTATGAAACCAGGAGGGAAAGTAGACACAAATCACATATATAATCTTTATGATTCAAGACAGCTGTTCTTAATCCTTAATTGAAAGTAAGAACCAAATGAACCATGAACATGGGCACACATAAATGTGAAGTAATCCAATGGAGCTGTTTTATGTGTTAAGGCGTAGCGAGACACTTTTATGCTTTTCCAATAATGTAAAATGACACTAAAACTGCAAAACTAATGTTTAACACTGACATGTGGAGGCAGAATATTGTTCTTTACATGAATTTTACATTGCAGGGTAGTCATAGTGACTCATCGTGCAACTCAGTCTCCTGCTGTTTAGCACAAAACCTGTCAAGTGGTGAGTGTGTTTTCATCCTTTAGCTTTAGTTACAATGCAATGCATAAGCCAGATAAATTATATTTCCCATCCAATCAAAAAGTTGTGAAAATGTTTCAGTAAAGTGTGTAGAATATTTTTTTTTTAACTATAGCAGTGCTCTGTCTGCTTTCCTTTCTCCCCTTCCCAAAGCATGAGTAGTTTGTTCATTGAGGCCATCCATAATAAAGTCACCAGAAAGAAATAATGTCACTTTTAGAAAATAAATAATAGTTTAGTGTTTGTAAAGACGTACAATTGCAGGTTTGCAATCATATGGAATTGCAGCATTTGGCTAGCTAACAGTATTTTAGAATATTTTGTTCTCATTCACCATCACCATGGTTTTAGAAACAAAAAGGTTACTAAGTTTGAATTTTTTATTTTTTTTGCAATACTTACATATTTGCTTTACAACATGCACAACATTATTTTACGGGGAGGGAAGAAGGGAGGTGCTGTTTGTAGCCTGCAGCTGTGTTGTTGATCTACTGGTAGGTGGCTCATACATTAAGGGGAGAAGAGATGTTGGGTGTGCTGCTGAGTACACATTGTCTCTATATTACATTACATTACATCTATATGATGGCACAGATACAGATGCATACATATATCTGTGATATATCTCTGAAAACTAAGCATCTCAAAATATCCTGCACTGAACACCGTGTTATTAGCCCACAGTGTGATTATTATTGTTTAATTTGTTTGATATCTTGGTAATTTTCTAAACATCTAAAAATACATATGGCGATATATTTATTTGTAAAGTTAAGAGATTAAAGCTCTAGTTTTAAAGTATATTGATACTAAATGTGTCCATAAAATATATCTACCAGTAAATACAAAGAACTCTGCATGTTCCGACTTCAAATTGCTTGTATAAAAGCAATATCACAAAACAAAACATGCGGCAAAAACAAGCTAAACAAATTAATATTCTGCACAGATTCAGAGAGCTGAAAGCAAAAGACGGAGGGGAAATCATCTGCTGGTAATTGTCTCAACAAAACTTCCTTCTAGAGCTGAAAAGCAAGCGCTTGGACCTTGGACGCTGCAGCTGATAAGGCTTTGTTTGGAGTTAGTTATTTTTTGGTGGAGTAGAGCAACCCGACTAAGAGACTTTATTGATTCAAATTAATTAATCCACTTATAGAGGAAGGGGATTCTGTAGCTCTGGAGCGATTTAAATAGTCCACACCAATTAAACTGTAAATTTGTTGCCTTTAATGATATTCCCAAGTAATTGAATTGCAGGAATGCTTCAAAATATGTGGCATTAGCATGCAAAAAAGATGTGTTTTAGCAATGGATAACCCAAATAAATTTGATATTAATTATTTTTTGATACGGTTCAAGCCTATTTAGCGTGATTGTAATTACCATCTCTGCGGTAAAGTAAAAGCATGTGGGTTTAGTGAGGAAGAGCAGATAAAGCTAATATATATTCATGTTTCCGATGTTCACAAATAATATACAGAAAATGCATGTGAAAAAGATGGTTATTCGTGCATTTATCACTGAAGTACTTGATTTAAGTTTATATAATAATTATAAATGAATGTGTTTTGTATAAGAATTCCACGGCTGTGAGCTGACACTGCAGCTCAGTATTTGAGGTTGTGTTACGTATCTTCGGAAGTTTTCATCTATATTTGGTGAATTCTCTCTGGCAGTAAAGTTGTAGATGTCCCATATTGCTCCTGTTCCACTCTTTTTTCCTCCTTAATACTTTGTGACAGCCGTACCACAGCATCCTTGGCTAATCCCAACAGGAAAAGCATAGATTAGACATTTGTACCTGCACAGATGATTTTACATGCACTTCATGACAACTGCCACCACCCGTGCCAAAAAACGAAAAAGTGAAAAGGATACACACGCTAGAAAAATAGGAACGACACAATTATCCCTTTCTTATTTACTGAGTGAACTTGGTGGGATAATTGATGCAGCGTTGTTCCTTGCACATCTGTTTTCATTGGCACATGACACAAAGTGAATATGCATCATGTGTATACATATGTGAGGGTGTGTGGGTTTGGCATGCTTCTGTCTTGAGACCAGGTGAGAGTGCCTTCACACCTTTGCTGTGGATGTTTTTGTCACACACAGAAACACTCACACACACTTACAGAGCAGTAAGATATACACTTTAGTTTAAAAAACATCATCCCCCATTGTGTTTATGAATAGAGTGCATTACATATATTGTAGAACTTACACTAAAGTTTGACCTCTGCAATCAGAATGCAGACAGTGTTTTTCGTAATATTGAACCCTTAAAAATGTTTTTCAAACATTCCAACACACATTAAGTGACACGTTCATTTTTATAACACAGATTATGCCATATATCAAAATCATATAGCTTCTAAATTTGTATATATATATATAGTTACCAATATCAATTCATAATTTATCAAACTTTACAACCATCAATGTATGGAAGATTTTTTTTTGTCATTCATATTTCTTAGCGTAGGCCACAACAGCTGAAGGCCAAGGTTTTCCAATAAAGTGTGATGCTTGTGAGAATTTATAGATTGGAAGTTGGAAGTCGAGCCAGAAAATGAAAAGTGTTTAAAGCAGCAATGTTGAGGTAGTTTTGAGGTTCCCTCATCAGTCCTAACTTTTCTTGGGTGGTATCGTCTGAGCTAGTTTTGCCATTCTTACCTTTGAATACAAAGTAAAACTGCAGAGAGTAAACCTGACAGCCGTGGTCTGTACATCATGGTACTGTGACATTGGCTAATATAGACAAACTCCAGGCGCTACCGCGTGCATCCAGCATACTGTCAATAAAAAATACATATATCTTGGTTCTCCAGGGAGCATAGAGGTTTTAAAGAAATAACTACAAGGGCACTCAGTAAGCGGTAGAGCTTTGCCAACGCCAGATGCTCTATTTGGCAATGTTAAGGAATCATATCCAACATTCTGAGAATTAATATAGCAGTAAACAGCTATTTGACATTTAAAGATATAGTGTAGTGATGTCTACCTGAGCAGATGAAGTCCATATGATGCAACACATCTGCATCAGATTCCTCACCACGAAAGAAAGCGTGAGAAAGAGAGAGAAGGCCCCATGGGACGGGACGGCGTTAGTGCAGAGGCGTATCGCCCACCCTTTGATCCGCCCAGGTTAACACTGTTTGCTCTGTCAGCACGAAAAATGGATGGCCATTTTATACAGAAAAACTGATGACAACTGCCTATGAAATTAGTGTGAATATAGAGTGTTGCAGTGATGATGTATTTCTGTAGGCCAACTTGGAAATCAGCATCGCCCTAGTACAAAAACGCAATGTGAATTTTGGATTATTGTTGTAAATAAGCTGTTTAGCAAACAAATATTTATGGGACGCTAATGTTTTGTTCAGCAAGATAATCTTGACAAATGAACACAACTTTCTAATTTGTAAATGTAAATACAATCAGCAGAAGTAAAAAGCTAACGATTCATACAAGGAGAATATGATGTATTTAAAATGCGTGCAAAATATCATATAGGATTGTGTAGAATTTCCACATCATATTGTCAATAAACGTCAAACCATTTCATGGCTGCAAAAAGAAGCAGCCCTATAAAAGATGGATACCCTCCAGATCTACTTATTGACACGATGTCACAAGCCATTTACTGACCAGGCTCTGAACATTCATTCAAAAGAGCATTCATTAGCATGCCATAAAATTATTAATATTCTCATTTAAAGTATATTACTGCACCAAATGGAAATCTCAACTATTAGAATAAATTCATCAAAGTCCCACAAAACTGTTCCAGTGTTACTTCCAGGCCACCAAAATTCATTCACATAGTTTTATACTAAGCGGGCAGCCATTCCTCTCTGGGCAGGCAGGAAAGTCCACACTTTAATGCAGCTTTCAGTAAAATACGTGTTGCATATCTATCTCAATTATGAGTATTTTATGTTTTTTAATAACCCTTATTGAGATGTTGCAGTTTTCCACGGAGATGCTGTGTCTAACCTATTTTTGCCAACAACGCTGAATCACAGTTGATGGTATGCCATTATGGCAGATGCAACAGGATGACCTCCCCCAGTCAAAGCTTAATCCCCCTTTCTTTAAAAGGACCCTATGGTGAGGGCTAATGAAATGCAACTCCTCTTCAGCTCCCCAGCGATTTTAAGAGGATTTTTCTGATTGAAAACTTCCTAGAGGTGTCTTGCTTGGTTTGTGAAACGTTGTAATTACTGCTGGGGGTCTCCTCCCGCTCTGTTTGCAGGGGGGCTGAGCAGCGTTTGCTCGCGCTCCGGGGTTCTCCCTGAGTTCAGCACACTTAGGCCCGTCTAATTAGAGTCTCTGCCACGTCTGCGTACCGCTGTCTCCATGTGCAGCTGGGGACAACCCCCAAATCAAGATGTGGCACACAAACGCTCGCCGACCCATGTTCTGCAAGCAACAACAGGCGACACTCCCAATGCGATGGGAACATTATCTCTTTCCTTCTCTCTCGCTCTCATTCATCTCCTCCCTTCTCCTTTTCATCCACCACAACCTCAGTCCTCTTTTTTCCATCCCCCACTTTTCCCTCGCTTTGTTCTCCCTGTTTCCCTCACCAAGCTCAGGCACAGCAGCTACAAAGAGCCCCACATAGGAAGATGAGAGGGAGGAGAGAGTGAAGATGGTGCGGATGCTGCACAGCGCTTGTGTGCTCATACGTGTGTGTGTGTGTCTCCGTGTGTGTGAAAGTCTGAGTGTGAGGCAGCAGGAGATCGCCAGGGTAGTGAGAGTCGGTAGTACACCCAGAGGCACTGAGAAAGAACAGAGAGAACACTTGCCCCCCCTTCAAGAGCAGTTGTTCAACCCCCCGAGGCGAGGTGATGCAGGGATGGGGGGGGGGGGGGACACAAAGGGCGGCGAGGTGGCAGGCAAAGCTAGCTATTCTCTTTCACCTGTTCACCTTTACAGTCTCTTCAAACTCTCCCCCACCCGTTCCTTATACCCAGTGGGTTCATGGATACTGGTGGTGTAGATTTTTATTTTTATTTTTTTGTGCGTCTCCTTGTCTCAGATAAAGTTAAGAAAACACAACCTGCCTGTATACTTGCGAATCTATAAAATACAAGCAGATACAGTGGTATTTGCTTGTACAGGTGAAATTCCCATGGTTGTGTGGACGTGCGTGAGCATCAGTGTGTACCTATGTGCATTGATCATTAACATTCCCATAAGCATAAGGCCATTTACATTTTCACAATAGCGGTATCTAATTATACTCAGTGGCTTTTAATTCTAACTGGGACATTTTTTTGGGAACAAACCTCACCTTCTAAACCCAGAGAGAAGGAGGAGGTTGTCCTACTCTAAGTCTCCGTGTTCATTATGTATACTGCTTGTATGTTTGCATGTATGCATGCGTGTGTTTTTGCGCGAGTGTGTTTGCGTCTAATGAGGCTGTGTTTGCTTGGATCAAGAGGGAGGGATGCATAAACACAGGCGGGAACAGCAGTGTTTGAGTCACATACAATAAGGGATGAAACAGTGTGCAACAGAGAGCATGATGTACCCTTTGGGACTCGTTCACACATACATACACGGTACGCAGAAAAAAAAACCCATATAGACCGTGCATCCTGGCATCCTAATCAATTGGGAAAAACAACACAAACCAGCTTTTTTTCCATTGCTCTCTCCCTCCGTCTCTCGTGTTTGAGAACACACACCTGCAGCCAGCCTCTAACCACGTGCCATGCTTCAGTAATCTGCTGACTCCCTCTGATTTACAGCTTTATGTCTGGTGAGTAGCCAAAGAACTCTGGCTGCCCGGTAACTTGACACTGCAGGCCATATATTGGGCCCACTGGCCTTCACCATATGTGTCGTACAAAAAGGAGGGCGACATACAACTTGTGTGTCATGGTTGGGTTTTCTGACTATAAGACTATCTCTGTTCGTGTTTGATTTACCACATTTTAATAATGGTATCGTGTAATCATGGGCAAACTTGGGAAAGTCAGCAGAGAGAAAGGAGAGGCAGGAGGGTAGATGTGCATAAAAAGGTTTCTGACTGGACTAGAACGTTGCAATTGAATGCTCATCAACAGGACAGCCCTCAAAACCACTTTCAAAATCACTTAAAAATCATATGCTGACTCATTATCAATAATTAAAATGTAATTTGTGTGTAAAAAAAAAAATTATATATATATATATATATAGGTGGTTTTATTCATGATGTTTAACTTTTTGGAACAAAGCTTTTGTGACAAATTGTTGAATTCTAAGTGATCATATTTGACGACAGCGAGGGATACTAAAACAACAATAATAAAGAAAAGCAAATGATGTCTAAAATGTGTTTTTGCCCAAAAGCAACTCCCACTCCCGAGAGCAGAACATGCTGCTTGGACTCTTCTCCTTCATGATTTCACCAGTGGGCTAACACTGTCATTAACACTGTCAGGAGAGCAGCTCTTAACACTAAGCCTGTATTGCTTCTCCTCTCCATGGTGTAGATGGTGTGGATGAAGTTGTCATCAGTTCAGTCCTCGCCCTTGTTTTAACACATCTCCAGGGATCACTGCTTCTTGAGCAGACATTTACATTGACTCTTTTTAAACAGACTTTTTTTTGTTCCTCTTTAAACTTATTTCTTGGCAGGTTGACCTGTCGAGACGAAGCCCACGGTGCCTCACAGCCAGTTGAGCTACGTTCAAAAGCTGTTAGAACTGTGTTCAAAACTGCCTCCTCTGGTTTCAGCCTCTGGGGAGCTCAGAATACTCCAGAGAGCAGCTTTACTATCAACGCCAAACTTGAAAATATAATAATAAAGAAATCAATGTATTATGTTTTTCTGTCTTGAAGCACAAGTAAATGATATGTCAATAAAAGGAAAACTCTTTATGACAATTACCTGCCAACTTGGTGTGTTTTGGCTACAACTGAACTGTATGCTTTCTATGAACAATACATGAGGGCTAACATGAAGCACATACGAGGAAGTCCTTGATGAAACATATAAGGCAAAAACAGTCTTTTGCAACAAGTCTGATTATGTTAAACTGGCCTTAATCAGATACTGATGTAAGTGCCGTGTTTCTCAAGGCTAGAGAAATTAAAATCAGTCATGGTTTGGGAAAGAGGCTGTATCTCTATTGCCTTGTCCTTAAAAGCAAAGAGAATTGCATGTAGGCGATCATGTGAGCACAATCTTAAAAAAGAATGAAATGTATGTATGCAGTGCTGTATATCATGCACACACACACACACACACACACACACACACACACACACACACACACACAAAACACATACATGTACAAACACTAGTTAAATTGACAACCAGCTTCACTAAGTAATTAAATGTACAGTGTGTTGCGTGTGTGTGTGTGTGTGTGTTAGTGTGAGTGAGGTGAGACAGAGAAAGAGAAGCAGACAAAGAGAGCTACTTAGCCTCCCATCTCAAGGAGCGAGAGAGATACAACTGAGAAAGCAGGATGACGTGGGAGGCGAGCGGGTGGGTGAGGGGTGAAGGGAAGCCCATCTAAACTCATTTCGAAAATCAGAACTTCTTTTCTAAAGTCAGCATTTCAAATCAGAGCGTGTCCCCTCTCATTTAATGCATCATTTTGCGAAATGATAAATTTGTGAATTAGACATACATTCTTTTTGCTTTTAAGATACTGGGTCTCATAAGGGAGGGAGCGGTGTGGAGGATTTAAGAGCGTTTCGCCGTGTCAAACATTAAAACCCACAGGGAGAGCATCGGCACAATTAGACTGGGGTGAAGGGAAGAGGGAGAAAAAAATCCACAGACAAAATCGGGATCTTAAGAGCAGCGGCGTTATTCGTCTGTACAGTAACGTGGTTATCTGTCGCGGGTGATCCTTTTAAACGCTTCGTTTGCAGGGATAAAAGCAGAGCGGAGGAAATAAACTTAGTTCTGCCTCCAATCTGCAAATCCTTGGTGGTCATGGAAGATGATCCCAATTTGCTTCTGAGCAGCCCTGTCAGATCTCACAATAATAAATAATTTAAGACTTTAAGCAGCAATTATGCTCGATAAATGTGTAAAGCATGCAGACCACTGCTTGCCATAGACGAAGCTGAGGCTTCTACCAAAATACTCTCGTCGCTACTTATGTCATAGCCAATAAATCACGCAGAAAGGTTAAATGAGAAATATTTGATTAAATATCAGGTACAGTCCAAGAACCTACTGCAGGTCTTAAACTATATTTATTTAAGACTATGTGTTTAACTGCCATCTTTAACAGTTAAACAAATGTTGTTTTATCAGCTCACAGGAAGTTTGACCTCGCCGGGGGTTACCTGACCCCAATCATGTCACTATGTAAGATAACACACAGAACCTTTCTCCGTCGGTGAATAACTTTTTGGCAAAACAAAAGGAATATTTGTGTATTTTTACTCAATAAAATATATTAAACGTGTTATTTCTCCTTGTTTGGTGTAACAAAAAAGCTTTATGTCACTCTCAAATGTGCAAACCCGGTTACCAGTTAAATGCTGTATTATTTTTTAAGATGGTCAAAAGACAATAATACATGTTTAAAGTAAAGAAATAATGGCTGACTTTGTATTTATAACTATTTTATCTAATATACAACAGCTGGGCCTGTGGACTGCAACAATTATTTTCATTAATGATACATTAATCATTTAGTCTAAGAAAAACATCAGATTATAGTGAAAAACACAAATCATCATGTAGTTGCCAATCAATTTACCAAACAATGAGGAAGCAAAGCCAAGGTGAAGAAGACACAACAAAATCAGTCTGTATTCCAACACATTGATTGATTTTGATTGATTGACTGAATCCCAAACACACATAACTGAAGTTAAGTGCTGATATGAAAACCAGTGATGTCATGCACCTCACAGTTAATAAAACAATCTAGACTCTTCTGTAAATAAAGGTGTTCGTGGGCAGCTGTTGTAATTGTAATAACAATGCAACAATGATTAATAAATACATGCCAGAGGGGCATTCAAACTAACTTTTGAGTACTCCCTAAAACCATTGAACATGTAACGTCATATCATTACACTTCCACTTTGGATTGAAACCAATAAACCGATCAGTCAAACAGCCAAATAAACAATAAGCAGAACCAGTCTGAGCCAAAGCGAGCAGGGAGCTGTCTGCTTTCAGAGGGCTGTGCTCGGGTTTGATTTGTCTCTCTGCGGTGTGGTTTGTTCTCTCGTGAGCTGTCTGCCTCTTCTGTAGCCTCGTCTGTTTGCCTTTTGTTTTTGCTAAAAAATATGCCAAATCATCAAGTCTCCTCCAGCTTCCACAGCTGCTTAGGTGAGACACTAAATGTAGAACAATAATTGCACAATTTAACAATAAAGGATGAGATATTACTCTCTGTTGCTTAACATGTTTGTTCTTTTTCACAATGTAATGTCATTCGATTAATCTTTTTTAGAAACTTAGATTTGAAGTAAACCTTCCCCCAAATCATCATTAATTCCTTTTTGTGGAAGTAAATAGCACCAACGCAGCATTTACATTTATTACTGACTGGGAGCATTTAATTCCAGGATGTGAGTTGTGAGGTCTGTTTCACAGCATGCTCATTTTCATTTTTAGGCTGGCGAAGGTTGCGGAGGGAAACAAAGCGAGAGTGCTAAAATAAGACCTAGATACTGGGAGAGAAAGAGAGGCTATACGGTTTAGATGTTGGCTCGGGCCGCTGTTTACCTAGAAGAGTCACTGTGTCCATTCGGGCTGGATATTTTGGTGGCCACTGGAATCCAGTTTGTGAATACCTGCATTGAGCCACTGGGTCAGAGGCAATGCTGTGAGGCCACGGGCAGACAGGAGCCACCGGTCACCACAGTTTGAACACGGTGCCCTCATGCTGTTTGCTCCTCTGCCGCCTCCTCTCCTGTATGGCCAGCTCTGTGTTTGCTCATGCGTGGATATGAAATAGCAGCAAATATGATGTGATGTGTGGAAATGAGGGCCTCCTCGCAGGAACGGAGATGTATGTTTATTTTACTTTATTAAGTTTATCTTACGTGTCTGTTTGTCTAACTCCTGACAATCCTTGTAGCAATATGAATAAAGACGTGTGTCCATAAATGTTTAAGCATAAAAGGTTGAGAGGTAATATGTAGTTTAATTTAATTGTGATTGTTTTCAAATCATATCCTGCTAATGTAGTGTGTACACATTCTGAATGCATGGCTTGAGCCAAGTGATCGCGTCTTTATGATGATTATCTTGTTTTTTTAGATTAAAAACACAATTTATAATATCCCATTCAATCAAATCAAACTAACTGACTCACGTGCAGACTCATGTTTTTCTCTCTCAGACATAAACATTTCTTGTTATATAATTGTCAAAACAAATAATCAAGAAGTTTAATTTGACACATGTTTTTCCATGCACAGAAAGCATCAAATGCAGTGTTGCCTGAATGTGACTACATCAGCTGCAGAAGATGCACCAGTATCTTGCACTAGAGGCAGACACAAACGAGCATCGAGCCGGAGTCTTCCTGGAATACCGTGGATGTGGCCACAGGGGTACGAAGAGAGCGGAGACAAGAGGAGAGGACTTGAGTGGAGGGTTTAGAAGAGAGATGAGGGGAAAAGAGAAAATTCCCTCAAAGACTTAATTCTCCTTCGTTCTCTTTTCCAGGCCAACATGGTTTCTGCCTTCCCTATTGATAGTAAAGCTGGAATTCTACGGTGAAAAGTAGAAAAATGAAAGGGCATTACATGCAATGGCATTCTGACACTACGCGCTGTCGACAAAAACTTTTAAAGTTAACAGGCCATATAATTCATCCACTAAAATATTAGTCCCTTTCCCACAGGCTGGGGTTAGTCATGGAGCGCTGGAAGGGCCGTTTGCTGTGTTGTGTTGTGGTGGGGGCTGAAATAAGCTTATTATCAAATTTCACTCTGAAACTGCCTCATTTCTTGGATGCATGAAATGCCCTGTCTCTTCTGTGAGGGCGGCTGGTAATGCTGAGTGGCAGGTACTCCAGAACAGCGCCAGGGTCCAGTCTGTCGCCAAGGTGATGACGTTATGGCAACCAGCTGTCAAACGGCTGGATAACCGCCGTCGTCGACAAAGACGCTCACCAGAACCAGCTGCTGCTAGCATTACCACCAATTAGGAGTCGGGAGCTGGGTGCCTGTCGGAGGAGAAGGAGGCCAACGGAGAACAGGGGAACAACACCATCACTGTCAGAGTCAGACCACTGAGGGACAACAGAGCTGCGGTGGGATACAAAAATAAAAAAAAACACAGGAAAGACGGGGAGAAACAGTGTTTGTAAAAGGAGAAAATTAATTCCAGTGAATTCCAGTAAATTAATTAAGGAACTTCGTCAACTTGTTCCATGAAGGAAAGAGAGGAAGGGAAATACATGGAATAGAAAAAGCAGAATATGCCACATAGGCTCTCTGACGTTTGCAATTTGGATTTTTTTTGGGAAAAGAAGCCTACTACCTAAGTTATCATTGCCATTAACAGCAGTGTACACTGAAGTAATGAGAGGGAACAACAGGAAGAGACTTCTGGCTTTCAAATCAGCATCGTTACAGCAGCATAAACGTCCTCTGAACATGAAGAGCTCTGTTGTCTAGTCAAGCATGTTCTGAATGGAGAGTAATTTCACGTCCTTCTGTAAAAGTATACCCTATTGTTTGAGAATTAAGCACAGAATATAGGCCTGTAATTATACCTCCACAATAGCAGGTTTTCAGAAGAGAGCTGGAAATAACATTGGAGGGTTCCGGTCTGAGCTTCGAACTACAGAGCTACTAACGGGCTGACAGACTGTAAAATGGCAGAGAGCAGAGAATAGAAGCAGAGACGTTTTACTGCCTGTGGATTGGAGGAGGCTGCAGCCATTGTCCAGTAACTTCCTGATTTGCACTGTGGCGCCTGGTTTATAAATGTGGGTACAGTCCTGTGAAGGCTATTGTTAAAGGCAAGACTATTGTTAAGACTGTTCAGAGGCGAGGATATCAGGACGAGAAAGAGAGAAAAGTAAATAAGATAAAAAATGACTGAAGAGGAGACGATTAACCTAGGGACAGAAACATAATGTGGAGTCCAAATAAGATCAGTTATACTCTATAGCCATTTCTTATCCTGAAATAACATTGTGCTATTACCCCAAATTCATAAGTGAGCCGCTTGGCATGGTGCCTAACTACCCAGCAAATAGAGGGAATAATATCATTATATCATATACAATACAGGGAAATCCCAGTGGTGAGCAGACTGCACGAGCAGCTGTCTGATAGAGACAGTAGGCATGTCTGTGTGTCTTTGTGTGTGTGTGCATGTGCTGTAAAAAAAAAAAGCGTTGGAGAGGTGTACAGTAGTCGTGTGTGTGTGTGTGCATGTGTGCCTGTGTGTGTTACCGTCGTCATTGACTTTGGCTTTGTAGCAGGCTCCCGGCCAGTGCTTTACCTGGGACCTAATCAGTCAGTGAGCCTCACTACCTCCCGGGACCTCCCAGCTGGAGGGGGGATGTGTGTGTGTGTGTGTGTGTGTGTGAGTGTAAGTGTGAGAGAGAGAGAGAGAGAGAGAGAGAGAGAGAGAGAGAGATAGAGAGAGAGAGAGAGAGAGAGAGAGTCTAAAGGGGGCTACAGACGGCTGTGCTGAACAGAACGGCCTTCTGGGAGCTAGTTCGACCCTGCCTTCTCAGTTTCTGTGCCCACGGCTCTCTCTGACTGGCCACAGTCAAGGTGATCTTCTGTTCCACAACACACATCTTCACAGGAACACACACAGACACACACATGGACAGACAACGCAAAACAGACAGATTGAAATGTCACTGTCGTAGTGATGCACAGGAGGTAAATCAAACTGTTGTACTGAGCATTCACACCCACACATGCCGCACACACCCAGACACAGACAGAAGAAAATTGCTGAATGGTGGCAAATAAGGTCATATAATTTCTTTCCATAGGCAAATCTGGTTTGCGCCAAAATTTGGAGGGAAATGACCCACACAAATTAATCAGCCATCAGTGTAACTCGTAACTGCTTCTGACAGTATTTACAGGACATGGCAGCCTTTGTCTGGAGCTGGGAGCGTTAAGTGTGGCCAGGCGGCGGCGGTCTTACTCGATGAGGAGACGCTGGACGTCAGCCACGCTGAGCTTCAAGAGTCCCCTGGGATTCAGTCCCTGGGGTGAGCACGGGTTTAAGAAGAAACCGCGTACCAGTCCACTAACTGCCAGTCCACAAACTTCCAAATGGCCAACGTCCACCTGGAGAATTACTTTACGTGGAGAATTAGAGGCGACGAGGTGGAGGAATAGAGAAGAAGGATGGTGAGGAGGAGAGGAAACATAGCAGGTTGCCATGACAAGGAAGCAGGGGAATAAAACACAAACAGAGGCGGGTGGCACCGGGGTTGTCAGTAGTGAGAGCAGTGACAGCTTCCTTGCCATGCCTGGCACCCTCTGTTTGCTGAAGTCTGGTGGACAGTGCAACTCAGACCCCTCTCTTTTCCTACAACACAGTCCCACATCTAACCACCTTTCGTTCTTGTTTTCCTTGAAACTAAAGCTTCTCAGTCTCCTGTCAAATATACACTGTGTTTTGTGGTACGGTACCTTTCCAAAGTAATCCTTCATAGTCATGCTCCATTGGTTGTGACAGGAAGACCACCTGTGGCCAGACAGACTGTGACCTAAATGTAACTTATGGCAGGGTAGCTATAGCATGTGTGTGTGTGTGTGTGTGTGTGTGTGTGTGTGTGTGTGTGTGTCTCGGTCCAGAGGGAGGTGTGTGACGTGTGTATTTGTGCATTAGTATACAGTCGTGTATTGTTTCAAAGGATGTTGTACAGTATGGTTGCATGTGAAATGTGTGTATGTAAATTTGATTTTCTTTGTATATTACACGCTTTTATCAAATCTGTTCTCCTGGCTCACAGATGGGCCTGCCGGATAATGTTGGAAAGACAATAACTGCTGAGGACGAGCCGACATACGTGGAGGACCTGGCAAAGGAGAGACGTCTATTTGTAATGGGGGAAAACAAAGATGATATAAGATGTATTGAACCAACACAGCAGAGCAAATGAACAACAAATGAACAGAGCTCCGTGAAGGATAAAATAACACAGTGGAGAGGAGGCGTCCACAAACAGCAGTAAAAGCAGTCCTGTATCGATCTGGGGCAGTGAGCCTGCCAGCTACTGCTACCTTCCTCTTTCCAGGAAGACTCTGCACATACAGGATAGACCTTAAGGCATCTTAGTGTACCATGTTTGTTTGTGTGTTTGTGTGTGTGTGTGTGTGTGTGTGTGTGTGTGTATACACAAGTTAAAGAATGTGTGCATATTTGCACTCTGTCTGTGATCTCAGAAGTCTTTGAGAGTTGATGGGTCTTTTATTTCACAGATATATACTGTACATAACTCAAAGCACCAGTCTATACCGTGTATGTGATAGAGGTTAAGCATTTTGTCAACGATGAATTTACATGAAGCCTGCACAGTATTAGTTGACACACGGTAGAACCCTGATTGCATAAGAATTAAGTGGAAGTGGGTTGAAATGTCACACAGTACCTCAGTTCCACCTGGAATATATAACACTGCGTCTCCTCTGGCGAAGACAGGACATCCCGAGCATGGGGGAACTGGTTCAAAGCTGAAATATTTATGGTGAGGACTCCATCACTCTCTCTCTCTCACACACACACACACACACACACACACACACACACACACACACACACTGGGAGAGACTTCAGAACTGAGAGCTCGGCAGCTACACTTCCTGGTTTGTGTGTGTGTGTGTGTGTGGGGGGGGGGGGGGGGGGGGTGTAATGGAATATGTTGTCAGAAGATAAGGCTACAGCAAGATATCCATTTTTAATCTGTTCGTAAAATGTGGGTAACTGAGGTTATTTACATGTATTTCTGTTAAGGCCTTTTGTTAAGGCCCTTCCTGTTAAGGCCCAATGTTGTGTGTATAGTGAGGATTTGGTTCAGGTTTGAGCCTTGAATATTATTAATAATATAATATTATTATTGTGATATTATTATCACATGTATATGTTTAAACTCCATACTGTGTTTTTAATATTTGTAAATACTATAGGGGAGGGTAATACATATGAAAATATGAATAACATTGTGGAGGGTCTAGCTTAAAAAAAAAAAACTGCCTTCCCCTTACAATAAGCTGCATACCCTTAAGCAGTACTGATTCCTTTTCTTTCTGTCTTTCTGTTTTTATCTCAACTTACAACAAGACTTTCTTGGACAGTTGCTGACTGAACCAAGAGCAAACATGTTTCTGTAGAAGGTGAACTCTCTGTAGCATGCACGTATGCGCTGCTGTTCCAGTGTCTCCGCCTGTTTGAATGACGGCATGCCACAGAAATACTTGGTCATGGTGTGGTGTTTGGTCAAAGACAGACAGTATACCGTGCAATTTAAAAGCAATTCTCAGGATGGAGTGAAATGGACAAATGGTTAAATATGACAACGTTAAAAAGTTGTTTGTATGCATGTAGACAATGAAAAAAATAGTAAGATGGAAAACTTTGTAGTATGTTATGGTTTGTGTGAAATATAACACTAGCACTGTAACTGTGACACATTTTAATACGACTACAGTTGTTTCTCCCACGCACTTCATGGCCTTTCAATCAATCCCCTACAGTATGTCAATCAGAGGTCTTTTAAACTGCATTTATGTAAAAAGATAGCAACTGTGCAAAATCTTCTTCATATACAGAAAATGTATGCATAATTTACTGACAGTAGCCACGATATGCCAGTCTGAGCCCACAGTTTACAACATAACGTTCAGAAAGATGGAGCTTGAAACAGGCTTCACGTTGGTGTAGTGGCTACTAGCCCTGACGTCTCACAGCAGGAGGGTCCTGGGTTCAGATCCCGGTCTGGGCGCTCCTTCTGTGTAGTGGTTGTGTCAGCTTCCTCCAAAGACACGCAGCTTAGGTTATTTGGACTCTAAATTGTGTAAATCTTAGCGTCAGTGGTTGTCTGTCTATATATGTGCCCTGTGATAGATTGGGTGAACCCTGATGTCAGCTGGGATCGACTCCAGCGCCCCACAATCCCAAATAGATAGGATAAGGGGTTCAGATAATGGAATGGAGATTTAAAATGTCTTGATTTCAGGGAAGCTGCATTTTACAGGTCAGGGTTTTATTTACAAATTTGAAGTTGAATTTCTGAATAAAACATTTGACGATTGTTATTTTTTGTTTTTAAATTATATTTAGGTCACCTTTCATTGTTCAATGTCAGAAAAAAACATTATGAGTACATGTTTGTCTATGCGACCCCTATCTCCTACAACTATAATAAGAACGTGGGTTTGCAAAGTTTGAGTCAACACCATCTACTGTACCATCACATCCTAACATTATGCAGTAGGATTTTAAAACATCTAGTTGTTTCACCTCGCCTGGTGTTCGGTATGTTCAACACTGTAAACAGATGTTATCGCTATACAGGAATAAAGTTTGTGCTTCCCAAATGCCGAGGTGGAACAGAAAGAATCACACTCAGCACTGTTCTTACCTCTACTTTACACCCAACACGCACACATGCCACACACACACACGCAGACGGTGAACCGAGAACACAGCCCCGGCACAGCGGCACAAACAAACACACTAAAAATACAAACTACACATATCCAAACACTCCCACTCCTTAATGAGCTAGCACTTTTAAGAAAAGACTACGCCACAACTCTATACCACACACTGATACCTTGAGGAGAACTCGCGATCGGAAGAGACGAACAGAAGAAAAGAAGCACTCTGGGATATGAAAGAGGAAGAGAAAAAGAGGAGGTGAGAGGAGAAATCAAAAAGCGCCTGGAGAGAGGGAGGTGAGCAGGAAGAGTAAAGTGTTGCACCTCGCTCCTCATATCTCTAAGGAAGATGATAGAGGGGATAGGAAGAGGGGGGAAAGGAGCTGGAGCGGAGGGTGTCTAGGTGGAGGGGGGGGGGATGCTGTCGCTCTTGGCAAACAAGCGGGTGAGTAAATAGACTCATGGGCGTAAGGGGTGGTGAAGGTAGGTGAGGCAAAGGGGGGGTGGGGGGGGATGCACAGCTGCTGTTGTGCTGGGGGAAACTCAGCTGTTAGGGCTCCATCCAGAGACCCAGGCCCTATATGTTGATGAGACTGCCATATCCGTCTCGTTTACACACACAGACATCGCCCACCCCCCGCATCCCTTCCCCCCTTCTTGCTCTCCTTGCATCGCTCTCCCATCAGCACTTCCCCCGCTGTCTTCAAACATCCCTAACTACCCTCTTCGCCATCCTCCAACCCTTTCTCACCCACTCTCGTCCTCCCCAGCCCTGCAGGCCCTTAACCTAGCTCTCATCTCCCTATCCCTTAAACCATCCCCCTCTTCACCAGCATTCCTCACCCCCTCCTCTGACTCTCTCTCCTCTCTGTCTATCTGTCTGTCTCTCCCCCCCCCCCCCCCCCCTCCCTTTTTTCACCCCCCTCCGCCGATCATATCCCTTGGGTCTGTGCACTGCTGCTTGGCTGATGAGGGGGAGGATATCGCTGCCAGTGCTTTGATCCTATGAAAGCTGATATCCAGAACAGAGCTACAGATCCCGCCACTGGGCACCCTGGCATTTGAACGACATGGCTCTGTGTAAAGCCTCAGTGAGGAGGCCATTCCCCTATAGCCTGCCAGCTGGGAACGTTAAGTCTAGACAGGTGGAGCTGGCTGGTATAAAGCTGATCACACCTGAGAGGTTGAATGGAGACCATAGCACAGTCACCTGGGCAACGTGCAAGTAGTTAGTATCAACTGTGTTGTTTTTGCAGAACTGTGTTTATATGAGTGCACGTAGGATGATGTCATGTGATGTATAATGCGTGTAAAATTGATTACAAATATTGAAAAATAACTACCCACAAATATTTCAATGACTGTTGATGAAGTTATTGCAATTAACTCCCTGTCATAGCAAATTAATGTACTTCTACTGAAATAATAGTCTGTAAAATGTATATATACATAGACAAACCAAGGCATTGTAGACGTTCAAGATTGGCAGGGTGCGTATACACAACCCTGCCTTCTTTTCATGTTTTATGTTTCCCTAATCTAATTATAGTGGGGCATTGTCTTTGTTGTAGTTTCAACCAATTTTAAGAACGTTTGATTTCTTCTGCGGCTTGGGCGTCCGCTCCCACCCTAAACTTCTCTAAATACTGCAGAGTGCTGATCAGGCAGCTTGAGACGTAATGTTAACTGAGGAATGTGCAGCCCGCTTAATTACAGAAAGCCCCGTGAAGAACACAGCGCCTTCCGCCCTTTCTGTTATTTTACTCATGTAGCAGGCGAGTGATTTCTCTATTTTGTTTTTACAAGCACAACCAAAGAAAGCAAATGCGTGTTTACCACAATGTAGACAAAATATAATACTGCCCAGCAGTGCCGGGAGGGGGGGGAAAATTGAAATGCTTGTCAGGGGAAATACAATTTTGGAATATACTACATCACGGTGGCACCTTTTAGAGCAGGACACAGCCAGTATCTATTTAATTTACTCAAATCCTCATGTGGGAAACATTGAACTAAAATAAACTTTAGTGCAATGACACATAATAATCATATATTATTATGAGTGTAATGGAAAATATTCAGCTTTCGACAGACTTCTATAAGTGTCGAGCTGGTTACATCAAAGCAATTGTGAAGAAAATAAACAATTAGCCATGGACTGGGAATATGTTCATAAATAATGGATTTATTTTCTATCTTAGAAAATAAGTTCTGCAATGAGTAACCTTATATAGATCTAAAAGTTTCACGCTGCGAATTGACACACAAGATATTAGCCTTTCCCCCACAGGCCACCAAAAGGGGAGAATAAAAGAATGCCAATGACATTAAAATGACAACCAAACAACCACTGAAAACTTAGGAGCACCCTAAGTAGCAGTATAAGAAATTGTGATATAATTGAGAAAGGAAGCAAACTGCTAATACAAAGAAAAAAGGAAGAAAAAAAGAAATTAAAATGGAAATTAATTCACATTTCTTATTAAAAGTTATTTGTTTTATATATGGCAGTTTTTTTTAATTATTTTTTTCATTCCTGCTTTGAGTTTCAGAGAGGCTGTTTTCTTCATTTCCAGGATTCATCAAGGCAAGATGTAAATGTATAATGTACTTTCAAATAAAGTTCAACCGACTCCCATTCTTGCAATCATGAGCACACACACACACACACACACACACACTCACCTCTGAGCTCCATTTACAGCAGGTTGTCATAGTGTTAAGTGGGGGATGGGGAAAGGAGAGCAAAGGAAAAAAGTTTCCCGGCTGTCCATCACAAAGCTATCATCGTGTTATCTGTGCCAGACGCCCACCATCCTCAGCAGCGATACAGAGACAGCATCCAGGACCTCAGGACGCCGCGGGAAACACAGCAGGACACCAAGAGAGGTGTGACAACGTCACTGGATACAGCAGGCGCAGAACACTGAACACACATGTGCGCACGCGCGCACACACACACACACTCTCACACACTCACACACACACATGGCCGCACAATGGATACACACACATACAAACACACTCCAAAAGGAGACACAAAGACAAGCACCGACACTATCTGTTATTGCAAAACCATCACGCCTACGCAAAATAGATCCCAGTGAGACAGATATCTGTGATATCATATATGGGCATTCATTAAAATTATTTGGAAAAAACAATGTTTGTGAACTAATAATATCAAAGCTAAGATGTAAATATTTGCGAAAATGATTTTGCCCCTTGTTTCTACAGCAAGTATACCTCTATTGGTATAGCTTCTGAGAAAGTAAGTTTTACTCTTAAAAAACATTTTAAGAGAACATGAGATGAACATTTATTAATATTAATATTCTTTTTTATCAGACAGTATGTCAAAAAGGAGAAAGAAAGCTAGAAACAGTGTTCAACGGAGAGAAAATAATGAAAGGGAGAGACGTGTCAAAGCCATGTCTCGCCAGCATTGCACCACAAGAAGAAGAAGAAGAAGACGAAGAAAACAGAGGCAGCGAATCCAAAAATCACTTGGAAAAAAACAGCTATGTTGTTCAATATTTGGACGACTCTGTGACTGTCTGCTCAAATATTGCCCCGTGGCTGTTGGGCTTGAGAGAGGAACAGAGTGGCAGTGAGGCTGACAGTGAGATCTCTGTCAGTAGCCAACACTCTGTTTATCCGTCTGTCTGTCTGTCTGTTTATCTGACTGTCAAATTATCCCTCTCAGCAAACAGCTCGCCACGAGCTGAATGTAAATAACACGGTTGATGTCGGTCACGTGAGCCTGCTGGTCGGCCTCCTCTCTGGTCAGCTGAGCCGACATGCTGGCCTTCTTCAAAGGAAACACATGGATGAATTGGTAAGCAGATTTTTTGGGCTATTTTTGTTACGTGGATGGTGACATGTTTGAATTGGATATCAGGGGCCATTTTACATTATAGGTACAATGCCTTCACTTTAAAGTTGTTAAGAAAGGTATCTATACTTTGCAAATACAATATAACAATATCACATAAATAACAACAGCACATTTCTTGACACAAATTGTGCATGTGCTTTACTTCTTCTCACTGCTTCCTCTCACCTGAACATTATAGGCCTGTTGGCTGCCATTTTCTGCCTCAAGCCAGAGTATACACACAAAATTACACAGGTTAGCCTCGTGAGTGACAGAAGCTTTCATTAAAATCAGATCATCCCGGATGAAAATATCCTCTGGTGAAAATCTCAATTCCATGCGGATTATACAGCAAATATACAGCGTGGAGACATAAACAGACACATATCAGTGCATTGAATGAACTCATCCTTGTCAAAATGATCTCTCTATACATCAAAGAACATACATCACTGTCTCTCTTGTCAGCTTTGAGATAAATGGTTTCAATACACAGCATGCCAGAATGCATTATGAATGCCTTTACGAATGTAATGCAAAGGCCATATTCAAATAACTAATAAAAAGTTGAAGTGTTTTTTTAATTGAGCTGAATTGTTTTTTTTACTGGAAGAAATAAAAAATGGTCGCCAGCTATACATGCATTGAACATAAAACCACCATTAATGTAGAAACAGTTGCTAAGGAGCTTTTATTGTATACTGATTATCTTCATTATCAACTATCATTCGGTCAAAAAGATGCAAGCAGAAAATGCACGAGCAGGTGTTTTTACATGTCTAAGTAAAGACTTGTCCAAATCACTTGAAAAGCCATTGGGAGTTCCCACCCACTGCACTTAATCCGGTGTATCAGCCAAACCTCTCGAGGTCCAGACGTACACTGCACACCAGAAAGAAAACACTGGAACTGTCACGCAGGGTGCCTTTGATTTCATGAATAAAGTTGCTCTTTTGAAAATTGAATAGATGGAAAAAAATACGAATGCAGATTGAGAATGACTTCACAATACGGTTGTTCGTCGCTCACTCTAGAGCTAATATCCAACTGAGATGATAACTGAGACATCAGTGGAAAACTCATATACATCACGAAACAATATCACTGAACAATAACTTAAGGAGCTGTGATTTGAACAGTACAAGGAGCGCCATTGTGAGTGTAAAATATGGTGCTATAAAACACTTGTCACAATGACAAAAGAAAAAACTCAGCACTCTAACAAGATAAAACTCAATTTCACATTTCTCCGTAACTTTCCATGCAAACCCTGTGAGATGACATATTGGCTTGGATTTAGCATTATCAACTCTCATAGGATTACACTTACATTGCACTTTATTTTAATTTTATATTCTATTGTAAATTGAATTGTAAATTTGAACATGCTCCTATTTCTTGCACTGTGTATTGTTTAATGTTACGCACCACCCGCCATGACACATTCCTTGTATGTGAAAACATACGTGGCAATCAACGGCTCTGATTCGGGTTCTGATGATCTGAAATGAAGAATAAAATGTTTCAGTCTGAACGACTGCACTGGGAGGCTGACCGAGAAGGTCAGAGAAGGTGAAAGGAGAGAATGAAGCATAACAGGAGTCCAGGAGGCAAGGAGACAGCCCTTTGACGGAGGCCTGAGACCTGATGCCACCCAGAAACGCATGCCAGAGTGCTGAAAAGGGGCAGAGAGAGAGGGACCAGCAGCCGACCACTTCACAGGAATGAGCAGGATGTTTGGACACAGCTCTGTACTTCACAAACACCACTGGAGCCTAAATCCTCCACTGCCACCATGTCAAGGCAGACCTACAGTATTGGCTCAGACAAAATATATGGACGCCTGTGTGCTGGACTCCCTACCTATCTATGTACATCAACAGACTTCTATTTACCAGTGAGACTAACGGCGGGGCTCGTCTGTCAGTGTCTGTGCATGCTTACAGTATGTTTGATTATGGGTCTCCATGTGTATATATTAATGAAATAGAGATTTAGATTTGTATGTGTTGGTATGCCCACGCATGTGTGTGGGTATGTGTCTGCAAAAGCGTATTTGTGCGTGTGTGTGTGTGCGTGTGTGTGTGTGTGTGTGTGTGTGAATGATGGAGGAGGAGAAAGGTGGCGTGTGGAAAACTAGTCTTGCTAAGAGCTGCTGCAGTCTGAACCTGTGTGGCTGCCAAAGAAAACTGTGGTCGGAAGAGTCTGCTAATAGAGCATGAGGCATGTCACCTGAAACTAGAATCATCTGAAACCCAGAAACCACAGCAGGCAGGCATCTCCGTGGCCCTCTATTAAAGGGCCGCCAGAGGCCCTGGGTGCGTGCCACCCTCCCACCGGGGTCCTCCCATTAGCTAGGCCTCTTCCGTTCGCGTGCCCAGCTGCACCATGGGACATCTAGTTGTGTTAGATGCGCTATTAACGCCTGTTCCAACGTCTGAGCTCACCTTACCACAGTTTCCCCAGGAAAAGCCATCATGTGGAGTAGGAGACCTGTTGAGATCCCAGTGAGTTACATATTCTCATATTCGTGCTACAGATTGACAGGAAAGCACATAAAAGAGCATAGGAGCCCATTTGAAACGACACTTTTACTTATACACTTCACACATGCTCACGCAATCAATCACACATTTAGACATCCATGCTTCCACACATTCACGTCTGTTGTAGTGTGGAGCAAGACCTGTGTTAAGATAGAGTCGCCGGTTTCTGAGAGACAATGGTGTCTTTGTGTGAAGGCCAGGTATCTATACAGCGGGTGTGGGACACATCATTCATTCACATGGTCTCATGGCTTACCCACCTGTCTGCACAGCTTCTTATTACAGCAATTAGAACTGAGGCTTTTAGCTCTTTTTAGTTGGAACGTAATCATTTAGATGAAAAAGACAAGCTAGGTCAATGTCGGCTGGTTGTAAAACCAAAAAGCTGTCTCATCAAAGTCAGATTTATTTTCAGTGGCTATCAGGTTTTATCTTGCAGACTGAATACTGGAACTTCAAAGCTTTTTTGTCATACACTGTCAGTCGATCAGTTGAGGACCTCCCAATATTCCTTCATTCTGACAATATAAATTACCACTTTCTTTATCAACACATAGGAGTCGCACCTTTCTAGGCAAAACTTCTTAGATACAAGAGTGCACACATCTCACCGTAGCACAGGTGCAAATCCCCACTGCAAGAGTAGCAATTTGGTGACAGGCTGTGGGTGGCGGGGAAGACGAATCGTGTCAATGGCGGCCATTAAAAAGGACCACACACTCTCCAGTCACTGCCGAGGCATGATGGATGATTATCTCAAGGTGTGACAGGTGCTGCGGTGGTGGGGGGAGCTCTGACTATCCGTCCCTTTCTGCCCCCCTCTCTCTGTCTTTCCCTGCCTCGCTCAGCGTATCTTGGTCAATGCTTTAACACCCCACTAACATGACTCTATTGACACACTCCAGATAGCGTCTGGTGGCTAATGAGTATCTGAGTGCCTCTCTCTCTTTCTCTCTCCCTCTCTCTTTCTTTCTCTCTCTGCTGCTCATCTCCCTGTTATCCTCTTTTCACTGTCAGAGCAGTACAGTCTGGCCTATCTCACACACAAGCCATTAGAGCTTGGCTGGTCACACACATGCAAGCTTACGCACACACTTCACAGAAAAACACATATATACACAAATATATACCATTTACGTTGAAATAAAATACAATTTACACATCAATATATAATATTCTGTAATATATCTAATTAACTGTTAATTGTAAGTGTCTTTTCCTTTTTTTCACACCAAAGGTTGTTGAGGACACGGGTTTGTGAGAGCTGTTTTTCTGCGAACAAATCAGGAAGTTTGGGCCGTCTTTAACATCTGACCCAGACAGGAATAAACCACTATGTACTATATCTTCCCCAGTGACATGGAGTCATTGGGGAGTTTCCCAAATGGAAAATTAAAATATTTAGGAAGCACAAGGATAACAACTCCCAGTTTCAGACAAATATGACTGGGTCATTATTTGTTTTGCAAACAATGATTGCGCTGTGAAATCTGAGGATTGATAACTCCATTGAGGAGCTGAATAACCTTTAATAAACAATAGTGGTTTATCTTGTGGTGGTTGCCTGGCAAAGCAGAGGAGTTACTCGGATTAGAGGAGTTGTTTGAGGGAAGACGACAAATGTCTTTGCATCCAATTGTTTTGGCCTTTGACAAGTCAGATGCACATTTTTAATGCTGCGTCCCAGTTTTGCTATTGATTTCATTACTTATAGTTTAGTGATTGGTTCCGCCTCCACTGAATGACTAAGCGTAAGCTAGTTTAATAAATGTAATGACATTATTTTTAATTGCAATTAAGTGCAATTTCAAGATCAGATTTCTAAATTCACATGTCTGAATTCATATTGCAGCCCTAAGTGTCGACTGGAAGGTAGCCATCTCCTACCAGGCTGCCAACAGTGGGCTCACAGTCTTTGGCCATGTGGCACAGAGCCTTGCTCATTTTCCCTGCCAATGATCGCAAAACATTCTCCTCACTTGGTGAAAGAGTTGCAAATCTTTTCATTTGTGTTACACTCTCGAACATCTAATCTCACACCTTCAGCTTGAACAGCAGAGGTCTGGAGGAATTTAAACTGATCAGATTTTGCCAGGGCGGTGTTAGCATCTTGCCACAAGCTCTATTTTAGCTTCAAAGCTACAACTTTTGTGTTGATTAATCCCAAGTGTGGACAGTCACAGTACCTTGCAGCCAGGATCTTCTCTCTATATCAGGACACCTTGATTTGCATCGTGTGTGTAAAAAAAATCATCCATTTAATGGTTAAGTTAGTTTCATCAACTATTGTACAATTGTATACTATGTAATGGTTTAGAGTTGAGGGTTAACTGGTTGAGTGACCCTGGTGGATTTGAATGGATTAATGCCAGCCAATCAGATTAGCTACTAAATGATTTGTACTTGCGTTTCTAGTCTTCCGACCACTCAAAGCACTTTAACACTACTTGTCATCATTCACCCATTCATACACTGATGGAAGGGGCTAAGGTGCCACCTGCCCATCAGGGCTAAATAAGATTGATATCACATTCCTACACTGTAGGCACAGATACAGGAGCAGTTTTTGGGGTTAAGTGTCTTGCCCAAGGACACATCGATATGGACTAGCGGAGTCGGAGATCGAACCACCAATCTTCTGATTGGAGGATGACCCTGCTCTACCAATAAACTACAGTGGCCCTCCCAATAAACAGGAGGGGAACAGATCGATTTTAAGTGAAACACATTCTCTTCCTGGTGTACCATATGCATTTCACCCTTTGTTACCAATTGTTTAGATCTTTTGTAATCATGTCAGAGTGAAATTCATCACCTAATTTGACATAAATTATTAAAATTCTTAAGGTTATTCATTGCTTTTTAAACACAAATAAAAAATGTTTATATTCAATTGTTTGTGTTTTGGATTTGTCTGATACACAACCCGATATTTATATATATATATATATACGGTAAATCCACTCATGTGTTTTATTGTTCATTTAACAAGGGGCAGAAAATGTCAGATCAATAACTATCCCTTCCATATTATTTTCCAGTTGTTGTCAATCTGAAGTTTAAAGTTGTACTGAAATAAACAAATAAATCTAACCTCTAATTATACAGCAAAAATGAAGTAATTGCAATGCCCTATTTGGAAAAAAAACAAAACAAAAAGAAGAAATATGAAAACAGCCAATTAACATGAAGAAAAGACCAAAAATAACACAAATAAATACAATACGTTCATTAGTCAATGTTGAATAATGGCTTTTAAGAAAAAGAAAGTGTTAATCCCCAGACAATAAGATCCTTCTGATACCTTCATTAAAGTCTTCTTCCCTGCACTGTATGCTAATAAGATGTCTTAGTCATATTATTATTTGGAAAGATAATATTTTAATATCCATCTCCTGAATTTCATGAAGAAGAACAGGAGGTATTTTGGATTAAGACCCATCAACCACATACCTGTGTTTAAGACCAAGCATTGGTTGGTTATATAGCTCTGCAGAGTGGGGTTTGTAGTACACATGAAGTACACTTTGACTAAAGTGACTCTGGCTTCGACCATGAATGTCAAAGACGTATTTATTTTTATATAAAACTAGACACTCAGTCAATAAGTGTGATCGACAAATAGATATACAGATAGACATACGTACATAGAGAGACAGACGGACATATTAAAAGAGAAACCGACGGACAGACAGACATGCATTGATTTACGAGTAAAACTGATGTGGTACTGTACAGTAAGACTGCTGTGTGGCTACTCGTTGGCTGGATTTAAGTCATAAGGACAGACTGTGAAATAAGCAGGGCCCCCCACTCCCCACCCAACCCTTCCCTCTGGGCTGATGGTATCTCCCTCACTATATCAATTTCACTGTTACTGCTCAAATTTCCAGGCTCTGTGAAATGGTCCAAATAGCGTTACAAATGGTGAGAGATAAAAGGGTTAAACTAATTGCAGTTAGATAGTAATAAAAGTGATTCTTTTTTATTCTATGTCTACTATGCAAGACTGTCTGCACTGTATCCTCAATAATACCCAGGCTGATTAAACTTTTCCCCTCGTCTGTTTCATTATTAAATGAAACATAGCCCTATAAGACACACTACTATTGCCTATCTCAGAAGACAGAGAATTCGACATGCTAATTTTGAATTATCACACTTACAGTAGCCCCATATACTCAGAAGATACATGCCCACAACTATCTCTTTTATTCTCTAGTTAACAAATCCCATTGTGTTCTTGGGTTTTTAAATCAATTCCACTGACAAGACGTGACCAATCTAGAGCCACGTACATATATATTTCTATTCAAACAGCACAATATGCTGACATGGCTTTGATTTTCGTTGAATCAGACACTTTTACGGTGTTTCATCCTGTGTCTTTGTGTAAAGTGGTCCGTCAAATGTCAACGATAATATTGGAAATGATAGCTCTCATCAAACTCTGCTCATCAATGATTCAGACTTAGACTATAAAGAAAAGGTAACACAACAACAAGCTTTTCAGCTTGCAGCTCATGATTTACTTCACTTTGCTTCTTTTAATATTACACACTGTAGCAACAAATGGCCGAAAAATACAATGTACAGTCCTCTTCATTTAAATTGTTGCGTCTGGATTTGTTTTGATTAAAAAAAAGCCAGTTTATGTTTCAGTTTATGCTGAAATATTTGGCTTGTAATACATTTTTAAGACAAAAGTCTATATTATATACTACCAAATGTGAGTGACAGGACGGCCTGTAGGTCTTAAGGCAAACAAAGCCATAGCAACCTGTGCCGCACACTGTGCCAGTGCTGTCAGTGTTTATGTAATGCTGGGCAAAAATCCATTATGTCAAAACTCATTTCCTGCACAAGAAAACTAAACAGGGTCTGTCTAAAGAGGGAAAAGAATATGGTGAATATTGCAATTTGAAAAATTGATTCTGCTTTGCAGACCTCCGCTGAGTAATATGCTTGAGAGACACACAGTTGGCTGCTATTTAGAGAACATACAGGTAGTACACTATGTCTGTACAGTAGTCATTAGCCTTGGTAGAACAAAATGTGGAGAAAACAAAATATTACATATGACCACTGAGTTATATGGACAGTATTGCAAAAAACTGTGTTCTTTTAATTGAGATTTTTTTTGTATTATAATAATGTTTTCTATAGTTTCTTTTTTTATTTTATTTTTCTAACATTTTGGTCTTTATGTCTAATTACAGTATTTTAGCTGAGCTCTCTGATACTTGGATCAGTGCTACAATAAAGGAGCTGTCACATTACAAAGATTTCCGAAACTTACCCACCTCAAATAAACTTTTTGATAGTTCCCCAAACAGAACTAATGACCTTGAAAGGAGAGCAAATTAGCAAACATACAGAGCCATCTGTGTGCCCCGCAGGCAGGCGAATTATTCTGTCTTTGCCAAGGTAGTGTAATGAAGCTCGTACATTTTACATGCAAATCTCTGCCTAATCTTACTCCTCTCCCTGCCAATGTCTCTACCAAATAAATATATAAAACCCAATTATGATTTAATTAATAGAAATCTACCGTTCCGTGGAATTGCTACTTTGGCTGGGTTGACTCTGGGACTTGGGCGTATTAGTTGCACCGTTAAACCAGTATGTGGCTTCACAGTGAAGCCTCATCAGCTCTTGCTCTTCAAACAGGCCCCCCGGCCAGTACAGGAGGCATCCTGAGGTCTAAGCACCACAAACCCCCCGACCCTTCCAGTCGATGCAAGACAAACCGCTGGGATACTGTCATTCTTGCTTGATTCCCCTCTTGTTCTTTCTTTCCATTGCAGATGTACAAAAGATATTTGAAGTCACAGTCACTATAGTGACCTCCAGAGAGCTGTTGTTCTGCTCCGCCGTATGCGTGTGTGTGTGTGTGTGTGTGTGTGTGTGTGTGTGTGTCTGCCCTCTTATTCCCTGTCAGGATGAAGAAAGCAGACACGCTTCATTAGCCTCTCAACGGCAAGGTGTTATTAGAGCATCCAAAATCCCAGAGACACTGTTTTTTACCACACAGAGGACAGCAGATTCACAGCCACCCTACACAAACACACACACACACACACACACACACACATACAAACACACACAGACACACACATGCACACACAGCAATTTAAAACTTTGCTTTGACATCCAGAGTCACTTAGCTCAAGTGAAGCTCACTCTATCTGCATGACTCATTCACTCAATCAGAGGCTACATGCAGCTCCTCCAGACGACGAGTTCATTTCTCGATGACGTAAATGTGACCCAGATCACCCCTGTCACCACCTTTTGTAACTTACACACAAATTAATGTGCATATGCAGTAGCATATGAAGGTACACAACAGCTTTTACACACCATCACACACACAAAGTTTATCCCAGACTGTTCTCTGGAAGTCCTCCACTAAGTGCCCTGGATCTGGCGGCTGCTGTGTCCCCACTGATAGGAGGCCATACAGCTTAGCACCGCTGTGCTGGCCTCTGCCATGACAGTCAAGTGTCTGCCCATACAAGGACATGCCTTTGTACCCCGTTCGACTGTCCTGTCCCGTCCTCCACCCTGCTCCGGCCTGACCTGCGGAATCCTTTGCCCCACTGCCTAAATGACAGAGTTTCCCTGTATGCAGCGGGGAGATGACCGGTGTGCAAAGTGGAAACCTGAAAGGAAGGATAACTGTGCTACAGGAAATCACGCAGTTGTCTACATCTGAAATCTTTAGTTTGTGTCGTTGTGAGATGCAAAAAATCCTGACACTTTGTGTTGTAGGATGGGAGTCTTTTCTGTCAGACGGTATAAGCTTTGACTTCAGAAAGGCTCATGTGCCCTTCCCGATATCTGCTGCTGTCTCCTCTGGTAAACAGCATGAAGGCAGTAAGACAAAGACTCACACACTTCTTCTCCCTTTTGTCTCTCTATGAATTTGTCTCCCTCTTTGACAGTCTCTGTCATTCCTTGCCAGCTTTTACTTCTTGGTGTTTTCCCTCTTTAACTCTCACTAGGTGTCTAACCTGCTTTTCATTCTCCCTTTCTTTCTGATAACTCCTTCCCTCTCTTCCCTCTGTCCCAAGCAAGGGATCCAATGACTGATACGGGGTGATTTTCCCGGGACTGTGGGGATCGCAGAGCAGCTATCAGAGCCTTTCAATCTCTCCGCTGTGCAGGGCGATAGCAGGCTCCTAATGGGCCTGTTCTATCAGCGAACGGCTGGTCCCTGCTCTGGAAGGAGACAAGGAGAACGAGAGGGACACAGAGAAAGAGAGCGAAAGAGTGTGTGTGTGTGTGTGTGTGTGCGTGTGTGTGTGTGTGTGTGTGTGTGTGTGTGTGTGTGTGTGTGTGTGAGACTGATCATTCTGACGCCTCCATCTGATAGCACTGGAGAGGTCCCCTGTCAAATGATACAGCACAGGCTCCTGTCTCTCTCTCTCTCTCTCTCTCTCTCTCTCTCTCTCTCTCTCTCTCTCTCTCTCTCTGTTTCTCTTTCTATTCAGCTCTTTCCAGCTCTTACATTTGCCATCCTCAAATCTGCATTATCCTGTTCACATCCTTTTCACAAACACTGAATACCGACATCAAAAACTTAAATTGGTACCCATCTCACGACCTAATTTACCATTACACCTTTCCCATTTCAAGTGTAATGCTGTAAATTCAAAATTTGACAAATATGCTATTTGTATCCTCTCGACAGCACAGAGACAGCTACTTATCCCCCCATAAACACCTTCCACCCACTCTTTCTGTTCTCACTTTGCAGCAATTATTAGGAGCTAATAGATTTGCAGTGTTGCCATTCAGTGATCCAATTACTAGGATCTCCATTAGCAATTAACTTCTAGCTAAAAATAACAATAATGCCAATTACATGCACACTTAATCACATAATCAGCATATTCTGTCACTACACAGTTATTGTGATTACCTCTATGTTTCATGAATTGCCTTGCCAGAGGGACGAGAGCACACATCAATGACAATTTTGATTACATGAGAATTACAAATGCAACATCGTATGCTAGGATAATGAGTGGGCCAGAGAGGCCATTCTCTGGTTCCTAAATTGATTTCTGTGGATGACAAAAGAGGATGGGGTTTGGTTGTTGTAAGTGGATGGACTGTAAATTAATTGTGAGCACTAAGCTGACAAATGTTCATAGACAATCAAGCAATATTTTCATATTTCTCTGATTTGGGTTAGCTGCTCACATTCCCGGTCTGTTCATAAAATGTGCCTTTATCCTTGGCAGAATTTTGGATACAAGATGGTTGGGAGAATAGTGTCTAAATATATAGACGGAAAGTTGAAAGCTCCAGTTGTAGAGGCAGGCAGCTATTAGCTTACTGTTTATAACATTAAAAAGATGGTATTGAACAGTAGCCAACATGCAGCAGTTAACAAATACTTTAGACTTAACATTACATTTTTGGCACAACACCGATAAAAATGAATGCCTGTAACATAAAGTAAATGCTTTGCCAACTGCAATATTTTGATTATTTTATTTCTTATTGTTTTAATTGCTTCTGAGATTAAATGTAAATTCATTAAATTAAATCAAACCTTAATGTTGTTTTAAATTACTGCCCTGAATGATGACACATTTTCATTTGTTGGTGAACTGTTCCTTTTAAATTTAGAAAAAGTTGGCTTCACACTACTCACTGGTACTTTGGGATATTCATGTTCTGCTTGTTTTAACTAGATATACCCTAGAGATAGGTTTGATATTACTAATCTGGTCTAATATGGGACTTTCCCTTACCACTTCCCAACAGTTTGCATTCTGACCATGGGTGGTGCTGGCATGGGACCATGGAGCAGTAAAACATGGGAAGATGGAGGATGTTGGTGGTCTTTCCAAGAGGACGGTGGAAAAGTCCCAGCATGAACTCTGAATTACCAGCCCTTGTGGAAGTCTAATTCAGGGGAGTTGCTGCGAGATGGGTTTTGATAAGGATCCATGTTTTCCTATTTGTCTTGAACCCTTTTGTTCTACTTGTGGTGCTTTGCTTGTGTCATTTATTTAACGTAGTTACATGCATGCATTGTGAGTGTTAGCATTCTACTCTCCACCCTAAGGCTTGTACAGTATCTCTCTTGCACCGCCTGTGTGGGCCTACCAACCCCTACAAACACACACATACACTGGGGACGTCGAGTTGTGATGCCTTTTATGGCATTCGAGGGATGCAGATGGACGCACAGACTACAGACTAAAGTTTGAGATTATATTATCCTGTCGGTTACTGTGTGAATGTGTTTCTGTTGTGCTATTGTGTGGAGCTGAGTGTGATCGTATGAATGTATGTGCCTCTAGATGTGTGTACATCTGTCCAGAAAGTGTCTCTCTCCACAAGCTACTGTGCGTCAGCAGCAGCCATGGAGGCCCTCCAGTGGGGATTCTGGGAGTGAGCCTGGTGCGACTGCATGGTGTCAGGTGTCTGTGCAGTAATGACCAACAGGTGTGTATTATTGTTAGTGTCTGCTGTGTACTGTATTGGTGGGAGAGGAGTGCACAACCATACATGGCTACAAGCATGTGTGCTAGTGTGTGACTGCATGTCAGCCAAAATCACATCCTCCACCGCTGTTCTGCCGTTCTTCTTCTCGTCTCATCAAAGGCCTGTGATCACCACACCCACAGCAGACGTCTGTCGCTGTAGGGCCTCTTACTCTTACTCATCCCTGCCCCAGGATCAAAAGATACATAACCAGGACCAAATACTTCCCCTGCCAAAGAGTGGCCTTTGATTTGGGTTTAGCTTTGGACGCCATGTGAGGGGTGGTTAGGACGGATACAGGATTTCAAGAAGCCACCAGAGTAAAACGCTTTGGAATGTGTGTCATCTGCTTTCGGAATGTGGACGCAGGATAAAAGCATTCCTGGTGGCAGGGTTTGAATTCCTCCACCAATACGTGCGTACAACCAGACCAGCCTGATGGTTGCATCTGTCCAACAGGTCAAACTGTTTGTATGGAATGCAAGCGTGGGCATTACATTACATTACATTTCATTTAGCTGACGCTTTTATCCAAAGCAACTTACATGCTATACAGTAGACCGTAGACACAGCAACAGTGTGTGCACAAATCTACAGTAAACACATGCACAGATGAAGAATCTATTCTTACTCAGGGATTTAATGTAAAATAATTTACCCTTTCTCTTGTTTGTTTAAAGACGTTGTCCACAGATGGACATGTTACTTAAACCAACAAGCAATTGCATAAACCAGCATTCAAATTATGTTGCCCTTTATTTCTGTGTAATTACCCTGCTATTACGCAAATATACTGGTTTGTATTTGAATGAGCTCTTTTTTATAATGGGAAAAGTATGCTTTGTTCATACACTTTTTAAACCAGTGGCTGCACTGTGGTAAGGGCCAGTGAACCAGTTCTGAAGTGTGTTGTGAGATAAACGAGGGAGCCAACACTGCTGGACTAGATGAAGTGGAAATGGGCTGGAAGTTGGTGTTAGAGGAAAGAACAGAGATGGAGGCTGCAGCAGGTACTGTTATGGGGGCAAAACGATGGCGTGGTGTGGTTGCCCCATCCAACCAGAAAGAGAGCGAGAGATCCTGTCTGAACAAGGAGACTGAGTCTGCTTCTTCTGTAAATAGTAATAGACCTGTGGTAGTCTGACTCGCTTGTACAGTCAACTTTCCTCTCTCTCTCTCTCTCTCTCTCTCTCTCTCTCTCTCTCTCTCTCTCTCTCTCTCTCTCTCTCTCTCTCTCTCTCATTACTGACATATGCTGTCTGGTCGAGACACACTCTATCATACAAAGGGGAGTTTATTAATAGGCCCTGAGCAAACACAGTCGAGTCTAAAAGTTTCCAAAGGGCTGTGCCACAGGCTAGAATTTCATAATGGGATAATGGCATGTATGGATTATTACACATCCTCTTTATTTATCTGTAATAATATTAGCCTCAGCTAAGACATGTCACTCCCTATGAGTGACAGCTTGCACATTTTTTTGGTTTGTCAGTTTAGAACTGTTTGATTTGTTTTAATGTGAGAAGCAGGACTGAACAGTGAGGTTGTGGTGATTCGGTTTGTGATGCCCTGCCAAACTGAGAACAATAGGAGAGTTTAGTAATGACTGTAATGAGGAATGAGCAATTGTTATTAAGTCTCAATCACCATATCCATCTACTCTTAAATGCACTTAGTTGATACAGGGAAACGGATCCTTTAAAAGCATCCACAAGAATTAGAAGAATTTCCCATTGGCAAGAAAGCAGCAGGTTTGCTTCACCTCATATCATTTTGGGTTTTGGTTCTGTAAATAATTTAAAAACTGCTTTTTCAAATGAAAATCTGTTTCGTGCATACGTCATGGTGTGTGCATGGCTGCAAGTAATAGCAGTTATTTGGTCTGCATCATTTGAAAGCCAAGCCATTTAATGCAATGCACTATTATTAGAACGTAAACGCCTGCAGCACCTGTGGCAGTCTTAAAGTGCTCACAGGCAAAGTTATTGTTAAGCCTACAAGACATTTTTTTGATTCAACTTCATGGTCTTAGATTAAATAATGTGGTGTAATGTCTGAGAAAAAGAGGAGGACATGGAAAAGGAAAGATAAAGCAAGGTATGACACAGTGGTATTCAAATGTTCCAGAAAAGGCAGCGGCCCTCCATCATGTCAAACCCACATTCAAAAACACACCAAACATCAAACGCTCCTGTATTGTTACATCCCTTCCTTTGACCCTGATCACGATCTTTTCCACAGAAGGAAGGCAGCAGACCACTGTGTTCCCCAGCCACCACAGAGTTTGCTGGATGACTGAGCCAAAGGACACAAGTCCCAGGTCCAAATCCCAGGGAGGAACAACCATCCCCGGTGAGGATTTTGAAATGCCCAGTTGGGTTGAGATGATCATGGAGGTACTCGATGTGAAAGCTAGGATCCAAAGACTCGTCCAGAACGTTCCACTGTGACCGCTGCATTAACACAGAGCACTATGACTGCTGCCCCCAAGCTGGATTGTATTTCAGCACACATGGAAAGTGATTCTGCAATATTTCATGTTACATTACATTGAAATCTCTACATACACTCCAACTTCAATGTAAAAGTGGTGAATGTAGAAACACAGGCCACATTGTGTGCTTGGCTTTATATTTCCTAAAGACACGCACACGATAACCTGCAATTATTGCCGTCATATGATCTTGAAAGGGATTTTAACAACGGTATAATCCCAACAACCTTCACGGTTAGTTTTGGCATGGTTGTGTTTTAGTTTGTGGGTTCCCAGTCAGGTTGCAGATCTAGTTGGTTATTAATCTAAATACACAAATGATCTAAACCAAACTCATGTTCATTCAGGGAGAAGAAAATGTTTTTATACTTTCTTATTAACGTGTCTATTTCAAAATCCATTTTTTTATGGAATACTTTGCACTTGAGAAACATAATGAGACCCTGGCTTGCTATACTGGAACATATACCTCCATGTTAAAATAGTCAGGCAATTTGAAGGCTAAGTGTTCTCTGAGTTGAGAATTTATTGTCAACAGAAGGCCAGCAAACATGAGTGAGGTTTTGCTTCGTATTTTTTCTTTTTTCTTTTTAACGGGGGCAAGAAGCTCTGTCGTTGTCTGACCACAGGAATCTGGCCATCCGGGCCGGCCTCTCTCATGTGGCCCGCCACCACAACCTCATGCATTCCAGAGGGCACAAACATGTTGACCAAACGAGACTCATCAATTCAGATTACTCCAGCACCCGGTTTTTAAACATCTCCGCTGTTTTTCACTTGTTCCCTTTCCCCAAACCACCTGCCCACCAGGCCAAGATGGTTCTCATTAAGCTGACATTACTCTCAATATACCATTTCCTTGAGCCATGCTTCGTTATTTCTTCGTATTGATAGGCCTATCATCAACAAACTCAAGATTAAAAAAGCGAGAATAATTTGTTTTTCACTTATTTATGTCTAATTGTATTAGCAATGTTGTGTGAATAAACTTGAACTTGTCGATTCTTGACAGTGCACCAATTTTTTCTTTTTGTTCCAAACAATGAAGTGAAACGCTCTGCACTGAAACACAAGCTGTTGTCAGAACAATTATTTTCTGTGTGCAGATGATAGTTTGCACTACAACTAATAGAAATATGTCAGCAATGATGGTGATTAAGGTTGCTGGATAGGGTCAGCCTTCTTCTATTAGTGAGCGTTAGGATCCTGTGATGACTCTCACATCAGGGTGTCTGAGTTCCAGCATTCCTATTCTTCTTTCAATTTGATAGCTAATCAATGAGGGGCCCGGAGGAGGACCAGCTGAGTTCAGATGAAAGGATCCTAATTGAATCTGACAATAATTTTCACATATTTCTCTTGCTCTGTCTCAGATGCCATTAGCGACATCACTGTGATAATAGTTGCCATGACAGCATGAGCAATGCTCATTAATGACCTGGCTGGTGGTAATGTACTGGGCCATATTTCCCTTTCCCCCTTCTCTTTTTGCATTCTTTCTTTTTAAAATCTCCTTCTCCATTTAAGAATATGCAAATAGTTTTCATCACAATAACTTGGGAAACAATATTTTATTCAGGAAAGCATTTGGATTGAATTGCATATTATAATAATACAATTATAAAATATATAATAAAAACACACATCTTTTACCATGTTTGACAGTTTTCTGGAGAGGACATAGGAAAAGTTTGAAATCTGTATGTACAATACAATTACTTTAACAAGGGGTCTGGGGATAATGTGTGCTATTGAAATAATCCACCAACCACAGTCTCCACAGCAAAGTGGCTGCGTGGACAACAGCCTCCATAACGGTTCTATTCTTATGCTCAAAGCGCAACAGAGCAAAGTCGACAAAAAACAAACATCTGTTGTGGACAGGGCTGTGTTTTCAGTGTGGTCAGGAGCCGCTTCACGAGAACCATGGACAATTTCCCAAGAGGCTTGGAAGGACAAACACCTCCTCTTTAACTCAGGACAAACGTTTCTGGAGGGGGCCACGTCCGTCTGCACTCACTGTACACACGAGGGTGTCAGGAACCAATGTCACATTCGGCTGGTGGGGGGACCTCCGCCATTGAGGGCTAAGAAGGCAACCACAGAAGCCCTCTATGGAAGAAGCAAAGCGCTGAACGCAGACACACTAACACGCTCATACAGTATGCACACGCGCTCATGCCTGCGCACATTTAGACACACATGCAAACGGTCCCGATGCAAGTCAAATAACAAAAACAGCACTAAGTAGGAGAACCATAAGAAATTAAACCATCTCTTATATGGATTTAAAGGAATCTTTCGCTGAGCAGTTGCATTATCAGAGTGACGAACACGGTGCTGCCAGTAAAAAAGAAACGTATTTGCATGTGCCGAATTAGGGAACTGAGAATGCAGGAGGAGTCAAAAATGTTTCAACTGAGATCAGCTCCCTTAGAAACAACAAATAAAGTATTGTTTTATCAAAAGTGCATTTTGCAAGCGCACATGCCAAATATGACATAAGATGGTAAGTGGACAATACTGCCAGCACTCTGGTCCCATCAGTGTAGGTTAGATTACTGTAATATGTAGAAAGTTATTATTTTTAAGTAATTGTAAATATCCGGTTTATTAAGCTTGGATCTTAAATTTTTTTGTGCAAACACAATTATTGCCTAAAACTCTTTGTTTGAAAATGATGTATACAATGACCAAAAGGTTGGTACTTAAAACAAGTCTTAAACTCAAAAGAACTTGAACCACTTTCAGTGCCACCATTGGCTTCCTTGCAGCATCACACTCACACACTCTTATTCGAGCCTTATAAAGGGGACATGCAAACGAGAGAGGATAGACGATCTCTTGCCGCTTGAGTGGATACACGTTTGAACCCCTTTGTTACGGCAGAGAAAGAAATGAAACACATTTTGAAGTTGGCTGACAGATTCCATTGGTCCTGAGGCTGTTTGACGTGCTGCATCCTGGCAAATTAAGGTTAAGGCAAGGTACATGGAATATATCAGAGCTTGACTCTCCCTCATCAGATGGAACAAGCAGCTGCAGGGCATCCCTTGTCTCGGGTCTCGTCATTACACACTGCGCTTATGTACGTGTGCAGGCACACAGTCATCCACGTATGCACACACACAGACGCACATACAAACAGTGTCCTCAGATTTTGTATGCATTTGTCAGACAATGCAATGCACAATACTCTAATACGCTATTAAAGGAAATTCTGTGTCAAATATGCTAAAGACACAACATCTATGAATCACCACTACACCGACCGCACAAATTCACTAAAAAATATTTTAAACCACAAATTAAATATAATTTGAAATGTAATTGTAGATCCCTATTCCATGGAACATTTATGTTTAAATAGGTGCTTAGACATTGAGCTTTACTGTATCCTAATGTGTCGCCGCCACATACATTGTAGTGCAGACGATGACAATAAAATGGCAAAAGACGCTTAAAGCCACTGTTTAGAGGAAGCGAGACAAGAAGTGCACATGTAAGGGAAGTTACTGCAGACACCGTGTCCAGTATGCTCGGCATTGCTGTATAGTAACTATGAGTCACTGCATACTGTATGACTGAGAGGAAAATTATAACAAGAAATACATAAAATATAAAAATAACACTAGATATATTTACACTGACTCGTCATATCCCCCTCCCCCAATTTACACTTGAACTTGCAATATGCACACACACACTGAGCACACGTAAGAACCAGGCCGGCTGACCCCGATGTCTGATCCTGATGTCTGCTGCATCTCAGGAAATGAAGTGTTTCAACACTTCTGTCTTCTTGCAGAGCAGCTGAACAGACATCCAGGCCTGAGAGGGGGTTTCCAACACACTCAAACCCTCCAAACACTTATAGGTTCATATTGAAAACAGACTGAGACAGACTGAGAACACCCCCCGCCCCCCCCCCCCCTTACCAGCCTTAAGAAGAGCATGCTTCCCCTTTTTGTGCAGCCTGTGGTATTACCAATGCCCGATACACCACCGCCAACCCTAACTGATAGGCCACCAATACCACCCGCTATATGAAATGAACAAAGAATCTTTACTTCTTACACATTGCATTACTTGTATTGACGGCAACCAATGGATCATTTGTAGAGATATCAATAAAAGGAGTGCAAAATAATCTGATCAACAATTTTAAAAATGTTGCTTGCCTGATGGACAATCAATCAGACTCCTCCATCTGCACTACTTGCACTGTACTCTAACTACTGTTGTCTTTAATGTCTTTGTTTATATTTATCTTGATTATTGTATATTGTGTATGTATATAAGTATGAAGAGCTACGTGAAACCAGAGTCAGGTTCCATGTTTGTATAAACACACATGGCCAAAAATGTCTCACAAAAACAAAAATAATGCAAAGACAAGGATTAAACTCAGTCTATGTACATGTTTCTGTGGATATATTCTGTGAACTCACCATGTATGATTTGGGAATGCTATCTATTTTTTTGTTTTGGGGGGAGGGGGGTAAATGATGAACTTGTCCAAAATAAATTTACATTATTATTTATCAAACTAATGCAACTTTAGAAACAGACATTTCTCTTTTGCAATGGCTGCAATATTATTGTGTTGACAACAAACAATGTCATTCTCTGGTAGTTCAATGTCTCATCAGTAGCTTGTTGAGGCTACATTTGCAGGCTTTGGGCACATGTTTTTATATCACGTTGCTGTTGCAACTATGTCAACTTCCTTAAGTCTTACATAGTTGGGAGAGCATAGCTACAAGACAAACAAAAGGCATTCCCAGAGAATATACACATCTCATTTGACTGTCTTTTGTTTAAGTGAGCAATTTAAATATCAGGGCTAAGACAGGAGCAGCACAGTCAGTTAATTATGTCTAATAAATCTTGGTCCAAATTGCCCTCCAGGGGTGGAAACGGCTACCGGAGAATGGAGGAACCGAAGTGGCACTTTGGTATTTGTTATTCTACCTTTAACAGATTACGCAGGCCGACTTGTCATCCCTCATCCGGTTGGGCAAGTGAAGTGAAGGGAAAACGTCAACGCGCCGTCGGTCACTGCCTCTGTTTACCTCGCTGTAGCCTGGGGGTAACAGACACGAATCAGCATCCAGCAAAATGCTCTGTAATTGGCCATGTTTACTCTGTTTTAGCATGATTGCATGCCTGATTGGATTGTCGTATCCCATTTGAGAAAAAACGGTCTCCTTCATATTGTGTACAAGTGTTGTGTTTTAAAGGGTTCTGTGCGTGTGTGTGTGTGTGTGTGGGGGGGGGGGGGGGTTTACAGTATACAGGGTCTCAGGTGAAAAAGTTTTGTATTTATTTGTTTTTCATTGGGATGATTTGTTTTACCCTCAACGACCTGGACATATATTTAATTTCCTCAAACTCAACTTCGTAATAATTTTATACTGATGGTGAAGAAAAAATCTTGAACAAGTTCCTCTTTTCTCCTTCTCCATAACCACCACCTCAGTTCAACTCTATGCAAAGTATGTCACATTGACCACAGAAATGTATCTGAAATATAAAGAAGAAGAAGAAATATCCCCTCAAAAGTATGGTAAGGTTTACGGCATGCGTATGCAGATCATGTGGGCTCTGAGGTCGGTCCCCTACTGTAGACTACCAGAACACTCAGCTCTTTGTGCAACAGTATGTAAAACGAAACTTGATAAATGTTCACCACATACACTGGATCATTGGCGTGCAGGTTTGGGGTTAAATTATGTTGAGAGATAGGTATGTGCTGCAACCAGCTATGTTTTTGTTGAAGTAAGAAAACAAAGCTGTGGATTATGTTAAAAATCTAAAATTCAAGAGTTCAGTGGACCCAGCAGTAAGTTGTCATCCTAGCGGACACCCCACGGGCCTACAATGAGAAATTTTGAATTTTTCTCAAGTTTACATACAACCACTGAAGGGAAATGAGAAATGACCTGCTGTGTTATGTGCAAGTGAATATAAAGCACAAGTAAAAAATGGCATTAGACTCACACAGTCCTTGTCTACGTGTAAAATACTGAACAGTGGGTTGACAGTAAACTTTCCTCTGGGATTACAACTCAGGGTAAGCTAATTGCTGGTCTCAACAAACAAGATAGAAAGCAGTAGCACCACATCTCCAGAGAGTTTCAGACATATCGGTTCACAAGGGGTTTTCAATGTTTTCCTCCTAACACCCTGTTTTCAACCAAACTGATATGTGTCTTCGGGGTATTTTTCATACTGTCTGTTAACATTGCATTTGAGAATGTCTGAGTGAAAAAACTTGAACTGCACCTTTCCAGAGGCTCTCAAATGCTTGAATTGGGAGCTATGAAGGGGGATAGGTGGGGTATAACTTGGATTTTGCCATGAGGTAAATTGGCAACAAACCAATGATGGAGAGATGTCATAGATATGATTTAGAGGTTGGTTTTAGGGGTGCAGTGAGTAACCTAGACAGATTCTTACAGATCTTGAGAGGGACATAACTGCAGCGGTTCTGAACCAAGAGAGCTCAAAATCAGATCAATGAGTAACTTGAGGCCTACAATACAGACATAAATAGACTGTTGGTATCATTTGTGTTGTGAAGATTGTTCTAGTTTTGTTGGTGGTTTGAATTTATTGTAAAAAAATATATTATATATATATACTTAAATAAAATATATATAAATACTTTATATATGTTAGTTAGCCCAAGTTTTGTTGTTCTTTAAAATAACTTTCATGAGTGAGATACAGTAAAAAGTGAGTGCAAGTAATTAAGCATAAGCATCTTGATTCAGAGATAATTAGGACAATGAGATTTTTTTGAAAATAAAATCATAACTGAAAACCCGTGCAGAAACTTGTGTAATTACTTAAATAAAACCCTATGAAGTGTGCAATGAAGAGGACCGTTGAGTAGTCCAAAGAGAGTATTTACACTCATTATTCAAATTAACCCCGTTCAAGTGTCTCTCTGTGTCTGTTGTAGCTGGTGGTGTAATTGGGTTGTTACTTAAAACAGGAATTATTTCTACTTTGCGTTTCCCTCTGTTGTTTTTATTGTCTCCCACACTGATGAAAATGGCCAAAGTACCTGCAGGAGTGATTTGCTAAATTACTGCCAACTCAGGAAGTCCATTTTTATTTCTCATTATTTTAGAGGATACAGTCAGAGAGCGATAGCTAATTACAAAAACAAACTTCTGTTTCCACCTATTTAGTAACACTGTCTGGTACTGACCCCAGCCCTGTCTCAGTTGTGTTGGCGTGGGGTGGGGCTGCTGGGGAAAACCAGTAAGCCACAATGACCAGACTTCTCCAAACATGTCATTCTGAATCCCGTTCGTGAGCTGTGCTGAGCCGTACCCAGGGTGCTGTTAACACTCCAAACATTCAGAGTCACAGACCCGTGTCCCCAGCCGTGCTCTTTAAACACTTGGTAAAACGTACACTTTTTTTGCAATGTCAACAGCCTGAGAATGAGCCTTCTGGGACTGCTACTGCACTATATGCACTGTGGAACCTCAACGCAGAAAAGAAAAGGGGAGAAGCCGAGGAAGAGGGAGAAAGAGACTGAGTGGCAGAGGAAAGCAATGGAGGGAGGAATAACTTTGTACACTGGAAGTAGCGCCCATGCTCTTCTCCTCCCCCTGTCTGCTTCATGAAGGGCTTGATTGAGAGACAGAGCAACCCAACTCAGAACCATTCAACCAAACCGGTCCTACGCCCCTGACCTGCTGTCTAAACCCCCTAAATTAGACTACTGAGACCCCAAGAGCAGGGCTTACATTACCAGTACCTGTGAAACCTTGGCAGGCGTCATCACCCTGAATGGAAACGCCGGGCAAATAAAAGCAGGCTCGCCTGTCTGCACTCTCTCTATGTCCACAGATGGATGGTGAAAGGCAACATGAGCCTCCGTGGCAGCGACTGCAGGAATAGTTGGTGGGTTTCCCCTCTGGGCCCCCATAGGTCTCAGGGTCTAGTTTAGTATACCCCGTGGAAAGTCTAACTCGTCTGAGGAGTTTCCATTGTTTGCCGGTAAACAGTCTCAAGGAGAAAGAGCAACTGGGGCCGAGAGAGGAAAAAGGCAAGGAGAGAGTCCGAAAGAGGATGTGAGAACAATCAAAAGAAAGAAAGGGAGAGAGAAAAGAGAGGCCCCCAATTTAAAGATTACTTTGTATTAGTGAATAAGGGATGAGGTGAGTTTCAAGGCTACTGTGGGTGAGGTCCTGCTCAGATCCTACCCAGAGGTGTGGGATAGCATGCATGATATACTCTTTTTGTGAAAACGTCGGTGGCAGCAGTGAACTGGACACGTGTTAAGCCACCCAGCCAAGTCCTTTTACACGTTCAAGCCCTTTGATGTTGTGTCATAGCAACTACAATCCTAAACACAGACAAACACAGACACATATATGAGCTTACACACACTCTCAGCTGGGTACTGTCTTTCATACATAGCAAGCTTGGAAGGGCTCGCAGACAGCCAGATACAGAGCAAGTGAGATCATTGGACAGTGTGTGTGTGCTTACGGGCACTGGGGGCGTAGGCGAGGGGGTCCGTGGTTGGAGACTGAGAGGATGGCAGGGGGTAGATTAGCACATACCCCACGGTGTGACCAACAAGAAAACAACCTTCATCACAGAGGTAATAGTACAGACTCAAAATTGCCCCTACAGCCAGCGCCAATTCAGGCCGAGGATTGGCCCCCCACTTACTGCATATATACATGTGCAAAATCTGGTACTTTCTGAAACTCTTTGGTTTCTTATTAATATTTTTTTTTTCCCCATCCTTGATGTGATGAAGGAGAAATGTAATTCATCTGTGGATGGGTGAAGACAAGCTTCCTCCTCTTTTACCGGCACAAGGTGGCGGAAATAAGAGAAATGATTATGAGAGGAGAGGAAACTTAATGGGAGGAAATCATTCAGACTTTACAGACATTTTAATGTCCTCATGTCTGTTTCAAATCATCCTTGAGGGGCCAAACACACTCCTCTACCGCAAGAAAAGGGGTTTACTTTGTTTTAACACATTATATTCTGATTAGAAATCTGGGGGAGGGATCAAACAGGCAATACAGTGTGGGAAGCAGAGTTTGTGTTTGATACACAGCCGGACAGTCCAAAGGTATAAAGTGCCAAAGCAATTATATACATAGATAGAGTGTCCTAAAAAAATCAAATTACATAACAGTATGGTGTAGCAAAACAATATACTGTAATAGGAAACATATGATGTGGGATGATTTCTTTACAGTATCTTTCACACACGCCCTCCAACCTTTCCTTTACACGTTAAGTAAGACACCCTGGAGTCAAAGCCTGAACTGCTTCCTCTGCCTGCTCACCCTGCCTGAGGCCCTGTGTCTTCTAAAGACCTGTTTGTTCACAAGTAGAGCACAGCAGGTGTTTGAGCAAAGTGCAAGGTGGAAATGTGGCTCCCTTTGCTGCGGTGAGACTCATTTATTGAAATGCTCTCAATTTCTCAATACAAGGCGCAAAGCTTTCAGGCTAGGATGTACAACAGCGTCTCCTTCCCATTAAGCACGAGCAAAAGATGCCAGCGGTGGAGAGACACATCTCAGTGGGTATGCAACCCCTTGTTGCAGGAAATATCGCCACAGTCTGATCTAAAGCAGATTATTCCGCTGCACACTTTCATTTTACTTGTCAATAATGTGCTTATAGCTGTGAGGCATGGTGCATTTACAGTACACCTGCTCTTTAGTTCCCTTGCTACCAAATATGTGCATGATTTCAACACAACCTTTGCCAATAACAAAGTGGAAGCCAATCAAAGCAAATAGACCGCTGGATCTTTACTGTTTAATTGTTAACCTTGGCTCAGTGTAGGAAGTTAATGAATCAAATCAATACCTCTCTCTACTGATCCATAATTATTTGAAAAGAGATGAAAAATTAAACAGGCCGAGCCTATGAGGTTATCATGCCATGCAATTAGTCCGCCGGAGGGAGATTGTGTTACCTAGATACCATTGGGGAAGTGTAATTTCTCTTACAGATGGAGTTTTTTTTAATGAAGAGTGCAATTACCTAAATAGGTCAGCCAAAGACACGCTGCTGCTGCTGCTGCTGCTGCTGCTGCTGCATGCCGCTTCTCAGCGTACCTGAGAGGAAGCTCCTGGAGAAGGAAAAACAAACAGAGCAATGTGTACAACTGTTGTTTCCCCCCTCAGTATCCCACCTGGCTTGCTCTCCCTCTTTTCTCTCAGATGCTCCCTGGATGGTGCATCTCCTGCTTTTCCTAATTAAATAGCACATACATAGAAGTCTTTGTTATGCAGAGATTCCGCTGGAATAATGTTTCCTCCAAATCAGGCTCAGGTGATACAGAGCCTGATTTGTTGGGACCATTTGTTGACTGGAACATGTGCAGCAGCTCCCTGTGAAGAGCAACAGACAATCTCCTTGAAATTAGATAGATGCAGAAAAAGTTGTTCATATTTCTTTATGATTAATTAATTATGATTTGAAATGTATTGTCATGACTTTAACATATTTGTGTCAGGCATTCAGATGTGGCATGAACATGTAAAACAATATATAATTATATTAGTGTATGAATGCTTGTTAATTTTACATTATATATAAGGCCTTGTTGAGGTTTGCGGGCAGCTTGAACATATGTTAACTGTAAAATAAACTATACATCTACATCACATTTTCAAATAATAACATGACTAATAAGGTTTGATGTTTCTTAGATTCAATTCAATAAAAATAAAAAAAAATCCATTCAGTCAGGTTTAGGAAGGGGAAATATGCAGATGCATTTAGATGCATTGTAATTGTGACGATAGCCCACATCAATAAAGAAATTATGAGTACTATAATAATCCTTAGATTTACCTGAATTCACTTTATTCTTAACCCTAGAACACTAACGTCGGGTGATTTTCACCCGAGCGATTATATTTACGTTATTTTCATTGTGTTGCTTTTTTGTGAGTTGCGCGGGTCCTTGTGTAGCTTCCTGCTTCTCACTGACGTTACTGAAAGTGGGCGTGTCTTTATCCTCCGATCGCAGTTTTTTTCAACAGGCAGGTGTTCGGGTGATTTTCACCCGACGTTAGTGTTAGAGGGTTAAAAAAATTCCGGATGGGTTTTTACATTGACATATGACTTTTCCTTCACAGAACAAGGCTCACATGTCCCAGGAACATGTGGACCAAATAATAACTTCATAGCTCCATTATTTATGTTTTTAATCGTGTTTTATTGACGATTTCCTCATTTTTCACCCGATTTTTAGCCTTTTTTCACCGTCCCATCATGATATCTGTTTTTCATTTTATGAGAAATTATATAGGTTAAAATAATAGAAGAGGACTTCAATTTACCTTGTATAGTTGTATTTTAACATATTTTGATCAGAAGTATTTTTTATCAGGTATTTTATGTCGGGTGAAAATCACCCGACGTTAGTGTTAGTGTGACTATTTTTAACGTTAGTGTTCTAGGGTTAAGGTTGTTACGAATAAAAAAAGCCATTTCACCAAAATAATTGTCTTGTTTTCTATGCGATTCAAAATATACAGCTGTGATTAGTGTATAATTGCTATAACCAGTTCAATTCAGTGTTTACATGTTTCTACATACTTGCAATGAGGAAAGACATAACAGAACTTAGCAGGCCGGTAATTCTGAAAAGCAGAGAGCAGGTACTTAATGAAACGCCGCTAAAACTACAAGGCGCCGGACTCATAATGAAAACTGTGAGGTGTATAAAACAAGTGAACTAAAGAACAGCGTTTTTTTTTGTCTGCTACAAAACCAACTGTGGAAGAGTGTGTGTCGCTCTCTACATGTACTACATGATTGAAAGGAGAATTTGGCACGTCCTTTCTCTCCCCAACACAGACCGAGTGACCTTGTGAACTGCCAAATGGTGCCTGTTTCAGGTTCTCAATGTGGCAGGTGCCTTGATCATGATTCAACCAACGTGTCAACGAGCGCTGTTTTCCTGAAACTTGGCAAAGGCTCCACAACAGATTCCAAGTTGAAATGACGGATAATCGCATTCCAAAGCTGGAGGACTTTTTTTGGTTGTTTTTTATTTATATCTGTGATATACCCATTAATTGTTGTGCTGACCAGGACTTAAAAAAAAAACAATTTACCAATGCAGTAGGGAAAACACCACAAGAGACTTCAGGTATCCTGTTGGACAGTAATTTGATCGAGAGCGATAAGATCTGTAAATGATAGAATAGAGACCATGTATCCATCCTGTCTTTTTTGATGGACAGGCTCTGCCCAACCCTCCTACACACTGACAAGTAGGAAATATGTTTCAGGGAATGACACTAGCATACCCTCTTACACTTAATCATTGTCAATCACTCTGCGCACTTGGCTCGTTGGGTAATAGGAACAGATCCAGCATCGCATCCCCTCCAATCTGTTTGGCTCTCACACGGGAGGTGCATGCTGTTTTCATGCCTGTGTGGGATGGCTTCAAGCTGTTTTCTTATCAAAAGGCCCATTCAGACATTCTCTTTGAGAGGCATCGCAAACCTCAGATCTCACAGCCTCCGTTCAACCACATGTCTTGATTTAAGAGGCCAGAATCAGATTTGCTGCCACGAAGAGCTGTCGCTACTAAAGAATGGGTTGTGATTTATCATCCTGAACCACACGCAAGACTGATAACCAGAGCGCTGGCATTTGTACGCATATGCACACGCATGCAAGTGAGGGCGCGTGCACAAACTTACACACACACACACACACACACACACACACACACCAACTCCAAACCCCTTCACTTCATCCACCTCACATAAATACCCCAAAAAAACAGATCAACATGTTCTCAAGCTCTGGCTCAATCACTCCTATATGCTTTCACACAAAACCGCAATTTCACAAGGATGCCGTCTTGCCCCTCGCTCTCTTGCGGTGTGGAGTTGGATCACATGCTTTTCACAGACTGAAACTACATCACCTTCCACCCAGGGATCCTCTCTAAACGCTCCCTTTTAAACCTCCACTAACAGTCTCATCATTGATTTTATGTCTCTGTTTTTTTTTCCTCCTCGGGTTGTAAGCAAGCAAACACAGCTGAACCCTAACACCCTGTGTCCCGCTGTGTCTCCCTCAGGGTGTTCTCATCACAAACAGCTACACAACATCTCTGAGTGAAACACCCTCAGCAACACAGGCCATAGAAAGGCAAAGGTGACGGGAGCAAGTTTTTCACCATTTCAAACATACAGAGCCATCAAATAAACTGCTCTCTCTCAACATTCGGAGGTTGAGCACAGTTACTTCTCCAAAGAAGTAGTTTCTCTTAACTCTCTATCCGTTTCTCACTTGTTACCCTCCCATCTTTCTTTCTCTCGCAATTTCTCTCCCGCTCTCTCCAGTTGCTGCTTATTATTTCTTTGTGAAAGAGTGTGTGTGTGTGATTGCCAGGATTGCTTGGTGGCTGTCTCTTCTGAAGTTGTTAGTTTCAACAGAAAAGCAGAGACTCAGATTCTCCGCTTCTGATCTCTCACCTCCTCTCTCCTCTCTCTGCCCCACTGCGCTCTCTCTCTCTCTCTGCCTCCTTTTTGTCATCCATCAACAAACTGTTGCAGTGTGTGGTGGTTTCAGTCGGATGAATAATCATCATAAGGTGTGTTGGTGGGGACGGTGAGGAGACTAAACTTGCCAAAGGCGAGCGAGTGCAAGTGTAAACCTCGCCTGCTCCCTTGTCCCTGTTAGCTCAGCCATTTTTGGGCGGTCAGGCTGTCTTGCCACAATCACACGCTGGCGCCACAATTGCCTAGCCCCAACTGCAACCCTTTCACTGTGTAATGAATACATCCAGAAATAAACTTTAACCGCTCATGCCCCGCTGCTTGCCCCCCTGTGCGTCTATGTACAGAGACAAGACTGGAGTGATGTTTGCGCTGTGCCCTGGATAGTGGCACGCTCACCTGGCCCCAGGACATCGTGTGGCGGCGGTGTGGTTATGGTTCCACACAGAACCAGTCAGTGAGAGAAAGGTGACCACTGACCGCTGTCACCCTCTGGTGGGACCATGCTCACCCCTGCTCCAGGAATGTCGGGGAGGTAGAGAGATTACTTCTTTTTTTTTAAGTCTTCAAAATTGTGTTTATCTCTATGTTCATGTGTTGTCACGTTTAGATGGAAAAGGGCATTGCAGGAGATGCATGCACATCACCGCACACTGAACATGTTTGTGTTTGTACAGCAATGTGTATAAAAATGCTTTCCAAAATCCATTCTGTCTGCATGCCTGTATGTATGTATATATGTACGGTTGGTTGCCACAAGCGATAAATATACCTGCACTGAGCACGCAGGCTGGAGTCCTGATTGTGCAAGGGGAGGTTGGATCAGAGCAGTAATTTTCCACATTTACACAAGCCAACTTGAGTCTACCTTGTAGGGCGTTTCTATGAGGATATGTATGGTGCCATGTGTGTGTGTATGTGTCTGCACTGTAAGCCTGCACACCTCTTTGCTTGTCTGCATCGGTGTGTTTTTGTTGTTTCTCTTCAGCCATATCCATCCTTCATCTAAAATTGCCATTAAAAATTTCTGATTTATTTATTTCCATCTTGTTTCTCCAAGCAAATAAGCACACCTACAAAATCAGATAGGAAAACGTTTATTTTGTATTTCCATCCATAATAAATGAAACCAATTAAGCCTTACTTTTAAAATTAGGAAGGAGGCAATCCTAATTTTCTCTTTAAGTGCAGTTTCCACGGCAATCAGTGGCCTCGGCAGGGGGTCGGTATGGAGGCGTTGGGTGGCAGCGCACACAGCAGGGACAAACTGACTGAGTGCGAGAGCCTACTGCACTCGCAGCTGAATCTTCATCTGGCATGCACTCTCCCTTTCACACACACACACATATGCTGGAGCTCACACACACACACACATACACACAGCCAATACCACACAAACATTTGCACATATTCTCTTTGGCCTCGTCCATAGGCTTCATGGAATAAAATTGAAGGTCATAAAAATGGCCATGTTAATATTTATCTTATTGTTGACAATGTGACGAATAATACTGCGCTACTGTAAGTTAGAGACATCGTCTTATGTGTGTGGGCCCGTTATTTTTATTTTATTATGAATGCATTTGTCCCTGGGCAAATGTGGATATGACAGCTTCCTCAATCTGTTAACTGGGGAAGTATTTACAGTTCCAGTCAGAATATTAGGGAACTTGGCCCTGTGTCATGTTTTTTTGTCATGTCTGACTGGATTCTTCCTTTTTTTTCTGATGAGCATGGGCTGCTATTTTAACAAGACAGATGTTAGAAAATCACAAATGCAGAATAAACAAATGCAAATTTAGACACGCAACATATATTTGTGTTACTTAAGGTATGATTAGTGAAAGTGTATTGCAGCTGAAATGAAGACTAGAGAACTGGGAACTTGATAGAAAAAATAAATGTGGAAATTGTACTAACACTTTAAATTAGTGTATTGAATTAAGCCTTGTGCGACATCAGAGTTTCATTCAAGTTCTGTTAAATGAATAAACAAACTAAATGAATAAATGAACGCTGTGCAAGATGTTGACCAAGTAAACAGGCAGACAAGAAGACTGGCTCGTTGCAAGTATTTATAGCTTCAGTTTTGGCAGCTCTAACTCTGAGCTGTTAATTGAAGATTTTCTATAGTTTCGAGCGAAACGCACTGCTCCAAGATGCACTTTAATGCCATTTTCTGTTCAGTGTCACTTCATTTTTTTTAAGCAACCAATCACCATATTTACCGTAATTAGCAGTAATGTCAAAAATTCTAACATCTGCATTCATTAGTGTGCAGTGATGTAGAATTTGTGACAACACACATCTCACTTAAAAGGCAGTCATGGATACATTTGTTGTTAACAGTTTTTTTTAAATACTTTTTGATGAACAAAAGCATGAGTAAAAATGCATTTGTGCTGCAAACATTTCTAATGTTATCATATTTTACCCACAACACTTATTTAAAAGGACAAATTGTTGTAATTATGGTACATATTTGTCTTTGTATTGTTCTAAAGCTATTGTCGGTCGCTCCACTGCTAATGACTGAACAATGAGCTTTATTTGGGAAGAAAACATAAACAATGTAAATATTAAGAAAGTGTGATATTTTGACGCTCAATCTTTCAAACCTACAGAATTACTGATAAAGATGGCCAAACTTTTTGAACAGGCGACTGTGATTTAAAATCCAACTTTACTTTTTCAACTCAACAGAACTTTCCCTCTAAAGTTTCCTCTTGTACATAGCTTTGATAGCTGCAATTCCTCTCGTCTAGCAGCCACTTTGCTCTTCAGTTGAAAAAAAGAAAGAAAGAATAGAAAAGGTGGGATTCAATCCGTCGCACTGGATCCGGCATTGCCATTTTATAGTTAGAGAAAGCAGCGAAGAAGTTGGAGCTCAGACACAACAGTTGTTAGTCAAACACAGAAGTGTTCCACAGGCACAAGGATGGAGAGGCAGAGGGAAGGAGAGAGAGAAGAAGGCGTAGAGAAAGAGAGGGATGAAAAGAGGAAAAAAGGGTGCAGGCCCTCCTCAGAACTGTATTCATGGAGTCTGGCTCTTTCAGGTTCATCTCTCATTACTCCTGGGTGCTCTCTCAAGCTTAGCGGAAATGGATTATGCCACACAAAGAAAGGAATAATCACTCTATTCTCCTCCTCCTCTGATAAACACATGCGTAGGCGCACGCGGACACATCCACGCACATACACACACGTATAAACATACACACACGCTCTTCCAGTCTGTTGTTTTGACGCACACACCGACGTACACACACGGAGTGAGCCAAGCTTTGTCTGGCTGTGAGTCGTTGAGCGTGGTGCTCGTTCTCTCTCTGCATGCCAGGGGACTCGTCAATTATCTCCCCAAACGCACCCAGTCCTCGGGGGGAAAAGGCGGTGAGGGAGACGTCCCTGTTTTTGAGGGAACCTGGAGTTTGCAACATTCAGTTGAGTGACAATACATTCACGCTCTAATTCTAGGCTAGCAGATGTAATGTTTTTCTCTCTCTCTCTCTCTCTCTCCCTCTCCCTCCCCCCCTCTCTCTCTCTCTCTCCCTGTTCCTTTGTCTCATTCTTCCTGCTCTCCTTGTTCTTCTTATCATTCCAACTTTGCGAAGTTGGAGCTCCTAAAGGCTTTAGTGAATGTGTGTGTTTTGGTTGGTTTTGAGTGGATTTAGAGCATGTGTTTATGTACGTTGTGTGTGTGTGTGTGTGTGTGTGTGTGTGTGTGTGTGTGTGTGTGTGTGTGTGTGTGTGTGTGTGTGTGTGAGTGTGTTGGATTAAAGGGTGTATGCTTACAGTTTGATCTTTTTATCTAATGCAGGCAAGGTGGTACTCCCTAAAGATTGTGTTTTTTCCCAGAGCAAATTTAAGAAATGTCTTCATTGAAAAAACACAATAACAAACAAAAGAAAAACAACAATTTTATCATATTCATGTAATGCAATGATTAGCATTTTCTCTTTTCAAGCATGAAACACAGAAAAGCTTTAGAAATGTTGTATTAATATAAACAATCACATCAAGCTTTTCACACATTCAAAGTTTGAAGTGACAATAAACTGATACAGTAATATGCTGATGACTTTGTGCCAACTAAACAATATATTTAACAGATGGCACTCATATCATTACAGTTCTGAAGTCTTGAATCTTGAGCCGAACATATAATTGCTCTGTCTCCTGACAGCCAGCAAGCAGATTGCCTCACTGGGAACAGCTTCAAATAATAAAAAAAATAAAAACTCCCCGTCCATGTTTGTCTTGCGGGGTGACTCACTGTATCTGTGAGCGCTAGGCTGCGAGGCCACTTCTACCTGGTTAAATTAAAGAGAATATGAATAATAGATGGAGAGAATGACACTTCCGTCGGCAGCTGTAATGAAAGGCCGACTCCCAGCTCTCTCTTGTCACTCCTCTGACTCACTGAGAGCGCTAATAAAGATGACACTTGACAGCTAACGAGACCTATCATGGGCGGGGACATGCACACATACACAGAGAAAGTGTAAAAGAGAAAGATAGAAAGAAAAGAAAATATAAAGAGGAGGGCACTGGTCTTCAGGTCATCGAACCTCTGGCTGGGCAAACAACGCAGTGTCCTCTAAGGAACCGAGTGGTTACTTACTAGTGAGCAAACTAGTTTAGAAAGTCAACAGATGACCGTCACTCAAAGACAAAGAGAGGGAGAAACAGGTTGTTAATAAAAAAAGTGAATTTTATGAAGAAGTGAGTGGAAACACAACGCAAGAAAAAGACAGTGACTGAGATTTAAGTCTGTCTACGGAGGCCTAGCGGTGTGTTGGAACAGGGATGGTTGGAAGTTGGAGTAAGCCCGGCCCACAGCCTGATCGCCAGGGTCAGCTTCAGCTCCATCCTCCGCCGCAGAGTGCCCAAAGAGAGGGCGTGCCATTGTTTACTGTCCACAGTGCGGGTAAACAATAAACAATGAAGAGACTGAGGGGTTGCCAGCTCCCCACCCCAATGTTGCCATTTTGGGAACTCAAACACGCCCCCATGCTCCGCGCAGCCCCTACTCAACACCCACTCCCTCTCTCAACCTCCGCCACCTCCTCAGTTCAGATCCATCCCTGGCCCCAGAAACCCCAGAGGGGCGGTCGCCCAGCCTGCCCAGCCTGCCCAGCCTGCCCACGCTGCCCTCTAAGAAACCACGAGAGGGTGTGGTTCCGCCTGGAACAGGAAAGCCATTTATTTTGGGCTCATCACTGCTGACTGACTCATGTGTTGACTGGAAAGTTGGCTGCATGCTCTATGGGCCGAGGCTCCACCAGCCCTGTGGGCTATCAGTCCCTGACCTGCCCTCCCTCCGTTGGGGCCCCCTGCACCTCAGCCCACCACAAGTTCAAATGCACCAATAGCCACCCACTCCCATCCTCCCACCCACTCTGACCAGCCCTCATCACCATTCTATTTTTGTATTAATGTCAGCACTGTCACCTACCACCATGCTCTTAGTCTCAAACTGAAGAATTGCCATTGTTTTGTTTGTCATAGCTGATCATTTAGGGTTGTTTTATGATAGGTATGTTGCATGTTTTGTTTAAGAACCTTTTTTTCTCCTGAGAATATGCAAAGTAAAAAGAAAGACAAGGAGGCAGAGAGATAGAGAGAACAGATATATAGGACGTGTACTGCTATAACAAATTAACAGAAATCACTTTAATGATTTCTAATTATTAACCTGCAGATGTATTCAAAATGAAATCTTGAATTGTAAGCCTGTGGACTGTGAAAGGGTGAGACTCACTAATGGGAAAGACTCACCACCCTAACATCTTAAAATCCCTTCGCACAAAGTCTATTTGGCTTCAGTGGCTAAAAACAAACTAAGCACACACTCTTTAAATACATCTATACCTTCTTAAAATACACCTGAAACCATATTTATATGTGGTATACTGGCAGTCCTTGAAAATATGAATTAATTCAATCATTTTCACAGTGAAAAAAAAGGGTCTTTAATCCAATAGTACCCATTAAATGTCAGCAATAGGACACCATAGAGAGCTAATACCATTCTTGGTTTAGTCATCCGCTATTATAATACACAGCTGTTACTGTTCTCAGTGGAGAAATAAGTGACCTACACAGAGATTGTATTTATATTATGTGTGTAATAATTGAAAATTGGTGTTTTAATCATGCTGATCCAGTAAAAGGTGTGCTCCATGCACACTGTATGTTGCTTTGTATGGAAATATGGTCTGACAAAAAAAAACTACAGTAGACACATTTTTCACAGCTGGAGCATTCCAGATGGCCTGAACAGTCAATAAAGGAGAGGATGAGGGCCAATAAAAAAACTTTCTAAAAAATGCCCAACTGAAACAGGACTTTTATTTATCTTCCTGGCAATGAATGGTGAGTCTTTTATATCTTCCTCCATATAAAGTTACTGGTGGATGGAGACTTAGTTTTGGACCTGAAATGTTCCTAAATGTAAATTGGTCTTTTTTTAAATATATATTCATTTTATTTTGCCCGTGAACTGGTAATGAGTGAATTTCAAAAAGGAAATCTTCTTGCACCACTTATATTAATGAAAACCTAAGCAACGGATGAGATTTGATTGTAATCTCTAATCCCCCAAAACATGCTGACCTACTGTCCTGCATCTTTTTTCTTTACCTATTTTCTATTATGTAATGGTCAGAGGAAGCTGTGAAGTAGGGTGCTCTTCATCTTCTCCGTTTCTCCCCAGGGTCCCCATATTGCTCTGGAGATGTCTGTGGGTTCCCTGCTATGGCGTGGCGTTCTGACATTCCCTCCACACCCACACTGGCAGCCAATGTGCCAATTAGTGGCCTTCTCCGCAGGGGTGGGTGTATGGGAGGTGGAGAACACAGAAGAACGAGAGACGGTGGAGAAAGAGCAAGAGAGAGAGAGCGTGTATATGAGCGTTTCTGGTGTGTGTGTATGTGTGTGTGTGTGTGTGTGTGTGTGTGTGTGTGTGTGTGTGTGTGTGTGTGTGTGTGTGTGTGTGTGTGTATATATGTGTAACAAGGCCTCAGACCTCAGACATTCCTTTCGCTATGACCTAGGGTACAATTAAGGGGATGTCCCTCCCTTGCCTCCCCTCCTCGGTGGACCACATCAACGGAAGTCCTGGCCCAGCTGGAGGCTCTAATGACGGGAGGGAGGCCAGGTCGCGACCCTGGTGTGCCACCTCAGCGCCACACCCTTCCTGTTTAGGTCCAGACAGGGTCTACGCCAGAGGAGGAAAGGAAAGGGGACAGGGGAGACAGGGAGCAAGAAAGGGATTTGGATTTGTCCGAATTTGAGAGTTGAGAGAGAGATTGAGAAAAACTAACACAGTAGTAGATGAATGCTAAAAGAGCTTATTCCTCCCTCACCTGTCCACCTCGTCGTAAAATAAATTACTTCAAATTGATTACAGTCTTAAATTTACCAGAGTTGCAAACCTATCCTTGAGGAAAAGCATTTCTTTCCCTGTACCTTCCACAATAACTTAAAAACGTTGAACTAAATGATAAACTACGCACAGTACAGACCAACTTTAATACAGGGTGACATAAAAGGCCCGGATGGGCTTTACATAGTGTGGGTGACTGGCCATTTGATAGTATGCAAAAAGTTGTGTTCGAGGCTCGTGGGACTGAAAGCTGTGGTCCTCAGCCCTGTTATCGTCAGACAACCCACCCTGATGGAGAGGCTCGGATAATGATATGTCTGTCTGTCTGTCTGTCTGTCTGTCACGCCTCTGGATTTGCTTGCTCCGCTCCTGAGAGTGAGGAACAGAAAGGGATATGTGGGGGTGGTAAAGTGTGTGTGTGTGTGTGTGTGTGTGTGTGTGTGTGTGTCACACACACACAGGGGTCCCCACAGATTATAGATGTTGATGAGTGTCTCCTCTCAGCTTGAAGACCCTGTAATTGTCACCTTGCTCAAGTAGAGGAGAGGGGAGAGAAACACATTGGATAACCACACTGAAAACCCGCAATCAAAGAAAAGGGAAAGGTAGAGAGATATGCCACAAGATGAAAAACAAGAAGGCAAAAACTGTAGACCTGACCAAAAGAGAAACTTTAGGGTGGTCATCTCAGTGACCATCTGATACAAATGTATAGCGGATGCAGTTTACACAATGATTGCTAAAGGACACGCAGTACATGTGAGCTCATGTAGAGTGTGCATTCAACCAATCAGTGTGTGATCTGCTTGTGTATGTGGGAGAGATAGAAACAACTAGAGTGAGGGATAATCAAGCTTATCCAGTGATCACAACCATTACATTATTACTGCCCGAGTGACCAATAACACTGACAGTGTTTCCACTTTGTCACTGAAAAGACCGACATGTTCAGGGTGAGTTTCTATGCGCTTCATTAAGCCCTGAATGTCACTAAGTACTGCATTCAGCTGAATGTCAAATTTGTAAAATCCTGATACTATGCTGTAACAAGGGGCAAATAACAGTACAACATATTGCATGAATGTAATTCAAGCATAATTGTGAAAAACACTTTTATTCACCTTCTACTTGGTCTTTGGGATTTTGTCCACCTGACGCTGTCACAAACGTTTTTACATGTTTTACGGAAGTACATTCTACACTTATAAATATTATTCCACTTTATGGGACTAATAAAACATATTTAATGTGCAGCATCCTGACATTAAGTGTGTGTGTTGCCATACTGTCTTCCTATAATGTCTTACCGAAACAGTGAAGACAAACACTAATGTGTATGTATCGACTGTACTGCTCCTCTGCCTCTCATTAGCTTCTATTAATCTATTTACCCTTCACAGTGCCCTGACACCACCCCCAGAACCCCAGCCTTCGCCAAAACCAAAGTGACACTGGCTCCGCAGGCGAGGTTGGGAGGCCATGAGGTCATACCAATGATGGCACTAGCTGTCGACCGGTGAGATGTGGGGCCCGTAGGCGGAGGGGTGCTAGGTGCCTGCGAGGGGAGAGTGAAGGGAGTGTGCCGGGGGAAGTGAGACATTCATTAGGAGAGCCAAGCTGACGCTGTCACCCTCACCCTCGCCTGCTTCTAAGGAGCCTGCTCAGACGCCCGCCTCAGCTGCCACCAGACCGCTGCTGTGCTCTGCACCAGCGCATGCTGTTTGCATGTGCATACTGTATACCGTATACTCCATGCGCGTGTGCAATTTAATGTTAAAATGTTGTTTTATGCTTTTGAAACACGGTCACACAAATGCTATTTCAACCAAAGAGGCAGATGATAGAGTGAGGAGCTAAAGATACAGATGCAGAGAGAGACATGCAGTGAGTCTATTATAAAATACAAGTTTGAGTCCAATGTTCATCTGCTGAGACCGTACTCTTGTTTCAGGCAGTTCTAATGACAAATGAGACAAGCATGTTCCCTCAGTCATCCTCCACGCCTGTGAAAGCAGAGTCCATTTTATTGGGCCCTCTAATGCGATGAGAGGTCAGGAGTCAATTACTGTTTACTTATTTTCCCACTGCCTGAACACAGACTTGTTAGCGCTTCCTAATAATGAGCTACAGTGAACAAGAGGGTTGCACTGGATCCTTTTGACTCACACAAAGGAAAACATTTCCCATTCTCTTTGTGCCCTAACACTGACGCCTGATACTGAATAAAGAGGTGAGGGACATAGGAAACGTTTAACTTAAAAAAATGTAATGTTCTAGGCTTTTGTTGTTAATACAATCAATATGTTTTAATACCATGATTATCGTTTATTATAATTACAGCAATAAACTGACATGTTTAAAAATAAAGGTTCTATGTTTATTAAGTTTACTTTTCTGAAGCAAGATAGTGGTATGAGCAGTGAGCAATACAGAGGAAATAATCCTATATTTGAAGGCCCTCCCCTGCCCATAATGCATTGCTGCCCCAATAGGCCCGATTCACACCTGAGTCCTTTTAAACTGACGTTTCGTAAATATCCAAACCGGTAATTGTGGCTAGCTGATGCTAAAAGGAGCTCGTATGAACTCCCTATCTGCTTCCTTACACACCACACGTGTAAACTAACTTACAACTTTGCTAAAAAAAATAGTCAAGGTTTGTCATATTTCAGGACTTGCCATTGTTGGCTGTTGTGTTTTCAGTTGGTGTCAGCCGGTTACCTTTCTATTGAATTCATTTGTTTTGCTTTATGTGGAGCAGGTTTACCAGTATTAAACAGAGTAGAATGGATATCCAAAACTGAAAAGGTAAAGGTAGATCTGTGGCAAACACCATGGATGTGTCATGGCATAATAGACAACAACACTGTTGGGTTTTGTTTGTGGCTACATCACAAAAGAGTTGTAAATCATGAAAGAGAGTTATTTTGCATTTTGTCATGTTGCTTTGGGCAGGATGAGTGTGATGAATAGGCTGACAGTGTAGGGGACAAATGAGCGAAACAACATGGGGAGAGTCATAGGTCCCACTTACCATTACACCCTAACAACTGCACTGCCCCCGCCCCAGAAAAGTATCATACATTTTCATATATTAATAATCAAAGAGCTTCTATGGTATTGTTTGCTTTGGTATAATGTATGTATTCTGCTTTATGTTTTACAAGCACACCGGGCCCTCTGCTCTCTCCATCTCTTATCTGGCTCTGCTCGACTCCTGTTCCCGGGGACCATGGGGAAGGACAAGTCCTGGCTGTCCTGGCTCTTGACAGAGGAGATAAATCACTCAGCACACCGGAGGATAGCCTTCCAGTCGGCAAGCTGGGAACTTCATTATCCCGCCCCTGCCACACATTACCATGCAGATAGTCACTGATTGGGCCGGCGCTGTGGCGCACACAGCCTACTTCTGTCACCGCCAGAGGAGTCTCAGATCTGTCTCCGTGTTGAGGAGAGGAGAAGAGAGTTGAAGATACAAAAAGAAAGGTGGAAGTGAGAGGTGGTATTATAGGATAGGAAGATTTTTAGAGGAAGTGGGAAAATTTCACTAACGTCCCCTCAATATAAAAAGCGTTGTAACAAAAGTGTGTTTTTTGTTGACGTCTGCAATACTCGGCAAATTCAAGTAAGCATATTCTGTGTAAATTCCACTATGGTGTACTTTCCTCAAGGAAGGAGAGGCCCAGGAAAACCACAATTTCTACTTTTTTTCTCACACTATTCTGCATCAACACTTTCACTCTAACACCTTGTATGTTTTTGAAACAGAGTAATTTTCTTCACCACAAACCACCCATCTTGAGAGCTCATGATTTATTTATAGACATCAAAATTACATATGATTTATAGAACACAAATAATTTTAAGTTTAATTACCACTGCTTCCATTGCAATTCTATGTTATCCAATGTAATTACATAAATACAGCTTGGTTTTGTTAACACTCTTTTACACAGTTCATAAGAAATGTACATTGTTTCACAAAACAGGAGTTGGATATGGCCAGTTAAAGCTAATAAAGAAGTATAAACAAATAGAAAGGAAGAGATAAAGTGTGTGGGATGTGTGTGTGCGTGTGTGTGTGTGTGGTCTTGAGGTACAGGGTAATATGATCCATGCTTGTCTTTGGAGTCAGCATGTGTGGGATTGGTGCCCTCCCATCACAGTAAGTAAGCGCACACACATTCACAGAATTTCCTGGCAGAGCTCAGTAAGAGATCGACAAAATGTTTGAGTGTCAACTTCAATTAATTTGAATGAATGCCTGTGTGTGTGCCTGCCTGCTCAGACACACACAGTCCGGTACGATTGTGTGTGTTTGTTTTTTGTGTCTTGCTATGACGCAAGCAGTGTGTTAAGTTTTAAAAGGTACTCAAAGGCACTTTACATGGTATAGACAAACAATAATAATACAAAAAGGTAGAGACTTGACATTATAAAAGTAATAAACAAAACAAAAACATACATAACTAGCATCCCCGGTGAAAATTAGATTTAAATAGATGAGTTTTAAGTGCAGTTTTGAAAGTGAAGGCAGCAAATGAAACTACTTCTGACCAGTGCTCAAACCTTAAAACTGGAACAATAGAATATGTGAAACTACTGTATTTCATTTCGCTGTGCCTCACAGCAACACACATTGTCATGTTTTAGCCAACCGTGTAGCAGAGATAAGTGTAATTAACCAGACATGCACTTAAAAAAAATAACTACGGTGGTTCTGCTTTGTTTTCTCTTGGAAACATCCTCTATGATATAACAAGTCTATAGTGTGTATTGCACCCAGAGTTCAATGGGGCCAGCACGGCTAAATGCTAGGTTTACATCACTCGCACTCTCTCAAAATCTTTTCCATCCTCTGGGCATCTAGCTACATCAATGTATCGATGAGCAGTAATCTGAACACATTGAAAAAAAGATGTCCTTTATTGGCACACAACTTGTGAAAAACATTGGAGCGATACAGATGAGAAGAAGAAGGGGAAACACAAACATCCAGAATGTAGAGAATTGTAGATATGTAAAAAAACTAATCTCATGTCAGAAATTTTTTTAGATTAGATTAGATTCAACTTTATTGTCATTACACATGTACAAGTACAGAGCAACGAAATGCAGTTTAGCATCCAACCAGAAGTGAGATAGCAGTAAATTCCAATATACAGATAATATTAAGTATTTTACAGATAATAAGTTAGTGATATATTATTATACTTATCACAATATTTAGGTATTAAACCAAGTAAAGAATTAAGTTAATTAATCATGCAGTTTGAAATATCTATATCTATATATACATATATCTATATATATCTACATAGATATATATAGATGTATATAGATAGAGAGAGAGAGAGAGAGAGAGAGAGAGAAAGAGAGAGAGAGAGATCACTGAGGTACAAAGTTATTAAAGGTGTTACAGCACGAGGTTATCGGAAAGACACCTCAGTGTAAGCGATGGACCGTCAGGATACAGATATCACGAATGGCAGCAAGGAATTGTGGTATCACTGGGAGTGGGAGGCTGGGCAGGAGTTGCAGGTGTTCTTAACAAGAATAAAAGTGACATCTGAAATTAACAAACATTTCATTCCACACTTCCGAAGCATGGCGTGAGTGCAAATGAAACAGAGAGGAGCGTGACTCCTCCACCTCTCAACCTCCAGTTCTCACTGCTGTCAGCAGATGTCAGTTAGCTTCTGCCTGCGCCACCGTCTCTGTCCTTCCCTCCGACACTAACTCGTGATAATATTCTGTAGTTTGATATCAGCAGAAGAGCGCATTGAGTAACTACAAGGTTCCATCCTCACTACCTACGTTTTATATGTTGTATTCTACCTTAAACTTTTACATGCCATCCCGCTTTCCCCGTCTAACGCTCCCTTCCTCACCCCCAGTCCAGGTATTGTGCATTGGAGGATCCCTGGGGTGTGTGTGGGCTAATTAGGCTGAGGCAGATCGGATGGAAACACAGGTGTTAGCCAGACCGTACTCGCTGTACAGAGTAATGACTGTACCGAAGACCCTTTATCCCACCACCCTCCCCTCAGGGTAATTTGTCGCTACTGTGTATAACCATGCATCTCTCTGCTCCACTTCTGTTTGCTTTTCATTAATTTTTTTGATGTTGCTATTTGTTAGCATTATTTATGGCCCATACAAATACAAACGCCATTCAAAGGAGATACAACAATGACTTTGTGGTCCCTATACCAGAGCCGCAAGGGTTAAAACGGTCTTTATCGGATCAAGGTGGTCTGTTAATGTGCATGTACGTGTGTGATAATCTGCTGGCATAAGCTTTGTTTTACAACAGCTAAGTACATTTGTTCAATTTCCTCACTGTTTTGTGCTTCAGTATCCCATGTGTCATGTATCACATTTCAAACGTGAAATAATACTAGTCTCTCCTTGTGATGTTCAAATACCTCTAATAATCATATCGGACAAGAAATGACTGTGCAAATCTCAAGAAAAAAAACTGAGCAGGAGAACGTTATTCTGCTTCTTACTTCTGATTACTAAATTATGACTAGGGAGCGGAGTAAAGAATTTATAAGCACAAATCGACAGAGAGTTGGACTAACAGACAGTAAAAAGAGAAAGCAGAAAGGGTGAGTGATGGAAGGAGTGTGCAAAAAGAAATTGTTGAGACAACTGCAAGATAGACAGAGAGGAGATGAAGAGGGGAAAAGAGAGAGCACGCTACTGTTAAGTGCATAAGTGGCAATATGCACCCAGTGAGGTGGAACTGGACCTGGTGAGAGAATATTGTCCTAGGTCAAGCCGAGTCAGAATCACTTGGGTGACTGTTGCTCACTAGAGCAGAACACAGCTGAGGGAGAAAGCGGGTGCTAACCTGAGTCAGCGCCATTTTAACCATTTACTTTGTAGAAAACACACTCTGTGCTACCATCATGATACAAAAGACATGCATCAAAACAACTATATTATTTAGTTATTTGATTTTTTCAGAAAGAACTTTCTACCTCATACTAACATGTGGCATGGCATGATACCTAAATTATGTTTTGTTTTACCTACTCTGTTTCCTATTTTACTCTCAATACCTAGACTTCCTCAACATCTCAGATACTTAGCCCCAGGTTCACAGCCATCAGTCCAATCCTCAGCCTGCTAGCATCCAGCTAGCTAGTCTCCATTCTGCTCCTCGGCCTGCTAGCATCCAGTCTAATAGCACCCAGCCCACTTCCTTGTCAACTATAGTCTACAGTCTGTTTTCCAGCCTGCTAGCCTCCAGTGTGCTTACTAGCCTGCTAAACTCCTGTCTACTCACCTACTGCCAGCAGCTAAGTCAGCTAGCCTTCAGTCTGCACCTCAGCCCACTAGCGTCAAGCCTTTACACCAGTTAGCTAACGTCCTGCTTTCACACCAGTTGGCTAGCTTACTGTCTGCCCCTGACCCTGGGTCAGCTAGCCTCCTGTAAAATCATGACTCTGAAGACTTTAAGCTGTCCCCTTCAATGGCAACATTAAGGGATCAGAGTCCCTAAGAAGAAGCATAGGTCCCGGAAGCATGAAGCCCCCAAGCTGCCTTGCTCCATCTTGACAGTCAACAGCCACAACAGCTCCTGCTTCCCAGTTGGCGGTCCAACAGACACCAGTTCTTGGTTTCAACACCTGTGCCTCGTTCCCAGTTGACGGCCCAGCCAACAACAGCTCCTGGTTTCTAGTCGGCGGTCCGCCAATACCTGGTAATAGTTCCCAATCATCGGTCTGGCCAACACCTCTTCCTTGTTTGCTCTGAACAGTCCTGCCGACACCTGCTCGTTCTTGCAGCCTACAGAGGGGTACAGTTTCTGACACCAACATCTGGACCATCCTTCAGCACTGCAGTTGCAACTTTCTGAATAGCACGACCAGGAAATGATAAAGTGAGACTAATGATAATGTGCCATAGTTGATGGTCCATCCATATAAAAATAAATAAAAACAATGTCTATATGTGACTATATTCCAAGTGTTAGCAGTGATTTTGAAGGGAATAGCCAAATCCTTCAAACCTATTAGCACCACACTGCAACACTTGAGTTCTGGGTTTGCCTCAAAGTTTCCTTGGAATTTTAGGGGCACCAGATGCAGCCACTTTTTAACCCGTGCACGAATGCCCTGTTACATTTGTTCAACAGGCTATGGCCCATGCTGTTGTGATCCACCCAGAACAATATCCTTGGCAGAGCATAGGTACTCAGTATCTCCAGCTTCTGCAAGGGTTTCAATGTGGACTTCGAGTCGGTGGGCAGTCCCTGACCAAGGGGACAGCCGATTGCCTTGCTAAACCCCTCATTGTAACTGGCTCCAACTTGTCTCGCCTGTTCTGGTCCTCCCCATTAGCCTTTATAGGCATCTATAATGAGTACCCGTATCTGCTCATTCACTCCGTTATGTTCCAGTACGTCCAAGACTGCCCATGGGACAGTGTCAAAAGCCTTGGCAAAGTTGATGAATACCATGGCTATTGGTGGTGGGGGGGGGGGGGGGGGGTCATGGAACTCGGTTGTGCTTGAGCCAGCAGCCGGAATAATGCATTGTGCAGAGTACTAGAAGATGGTAGGCCCAAAGCAGATGTACCAGATATAATAACTTTAATGTTGGATAGTTTTGACTGGACTGTGCCCAGGAGATTAACAATTTGAGGGAATCCCAGAATAATGTGAAAACAGACTGAATTAGTGTTATTACTATTACTTACTATTAGTGTTATGACAGTGATTTGGAATATGAAGAGGCCATTGAAAACTTTTTATTTTTGCAGTAAGTAGTTATTATGCTACTGTGGCACGGTTCGTCATAGCCGTGGGGTTTCCGGAGCTCTTCACACAGAGACGACACCAAGATCGCACGTTTTCGGGCTCTTTTATTAGGCATCCTTGTACACGTATATTCACATTCACATGCCTAGCTCTCCTAGCTCTCCCCTGTCTGCGTGGCTCTGGGAGCTTTTGTAGCTCCCTTCCCCGCCCACGCAATCCCACGATCATGTGGACCAGCTGTGCCGCCTCACGCGCTGCACAGCTGATCCCCATGATCGCCTCCCCCTCTCTCCCGTCGCAGGTGCGCTAACCACGCCCCCGCCCACATACCCCCACCGCCCGACTTAGGCCGGGGAGCCACCGGCCTAACCAACTCCCCCCCCCCCCTCCCTCCCACTGGGAGCGGGAGCGGGAGTCAGTCCCGACCATCTGCCCCCCGACCTATGGACCACCATGGAATTAATTTGCGTTTCCGCCCGATGCCACCGGGTGGTCCGGGCGTTGGCATCCTCCATCCGTGGGGGTCCGGGCGCGGGACATGGTCCGGACAGAGGGCGATCGAGCGCCCCGGGAGGCAGGTTCCTCGCGCTCCACGCCGCCTCCTCCCGGGACAAAACCGGCTCTCCCCCTCCATCCGACGCGACCACCTGCAACCGAAGAGAGAGAGAAAGTTTAGGGTCGCGGGTCCCAGGTGGTTCCCCACCATTCCCGCCGGGCCGCCGCCCGCTGGCCGTTCGTGCGGGCCCGAGCGGCTCGCCCGGCCCAGACTCTCGGCCCCAGCTGGCTCATCGGCCCCCGGCCCTTACTCCGGTCCCCGAGGACCCTCCAGAGCCGGCTCCGGAGATCCTCCAGCTCCCTCCGTATCAGGAGGGCCGTCTGGATCGCTGTCCCCTGGGCCCCCTGTGGCTCGGCCCCCTCCGGGAGACTACGTCCCCACCTCCGGGACCCCCCTTTCCGCCGGGCCGTCCGGACCCGGGGCGTCGGCCAGGGCGCCGCCTCCGGGTTCAGCGAGGGGTACCGGGTCCGGCCGTCCCGCCTCCCCCGGGCCCCCTCCATCCCTGGGCAGGTCCGCCAGACGTGCCCCAGGTGTCCGCAGGCCCAGCACCGCTGAGCGCAGTGGCGCCGCAGGTGTCCCGGCCGGCCGCACGTCCAGCACACCCGGCCCGCCGAGTCTGGAGCCGCCTGCCGATCCGGGCGGACCCGGCCTCCCTTCCTCGGCGCCGGCTCTCCTAGGCTGGCCGGCGGTGGTCCCTCCCGGACCCCCGGGTCCGGTGCCGCTCCAACCGACGCTCCCACCGTCGTTGGAGCGGCCCCCTCCGCTGCCGTCCCCGCCGCCGCTGGGGCTGCCGTCGTCGCCTCTGCCGCGCCCGCTGACGTCAGCGCCGCCGTCTCCGTCGTCTCGGCCGCCGACGTCTGCGCCGCGGCTTCCGCCGTCGTCGCTGTCGCGCCCGCCGACGTCTGCGCCGCTGCTTCCGCCGTCGTCGCCGTCGCGCCCGCCGACGTCTGCGCCGCTGCTTCCGCCGTCGTCGCCGTCGCGCCCGCCGACGTCTGCGCCGCTGCTTCCGCCGTCGTCGCCGTCGCGCCCGCCGACGTCTGCGCCGCCCGGGTCTTCAGGCGGCTGGCGTCCGTCTGCGTCCGCGTCGACGTCGTCGCGGCCGCCGTCCGCGCCGCTGCCTCCGCCGTCGCCGTCGTCTGCGTCGACGCCTCCACCGCCGCCCGAGCCTGGCGGCTGGCGTCCGCCGGGGTCGCAGCCTCCGCCGTCCGTCGGGCCGCCAGCTGCTCCAGCGCCGTTGCGAGGAGCGCCTCCCTCTGGGTCTGCTCCTCTAGCTGCTTCGCCAGCGCCTCCACCGCTTTGGCGTACTCCCGGACCTGCGCCTGGAACTGGTCCCTTTCCTCCTCCAGCTCCCGCAGCCGGGCGCCGTCGGGCCGCTTCTGACGCGCCTCGTCCTCCGGCGCCGCCGGGACCCGACCCGCCTCGGCCGCGTCCCGGACCTCCGCCACCTGGCCGTCATGCGGTCTCCTGCGCTCCGCCGCCTGCCGCTCCAGGTACGCGCCCCATTCATCGAATGTGCGGTATGGCAGCGGCTTCGCTGGCGCCGCCGGGACCCGCACTGCCTGCGCCACCTCCCGGATCGCCGGCGTCCCTTCGCCGGACATGGCGGCATACAGCCGCTCGATCTCAGTATTCCCGTCGTCCAGTGCGTCGTGCCGCTCCATCCCCACCGGCCAACCCCGTTGGGCGCCACTGTGGCACGGTTCGTCATAGCCGTGGGGTTTCCGGAGCTCTTCACACAGAGACGACACCAAGATCGCACGTTTTCGGGCTCTTTTATTAGGCATCCTTGTACACGTATATTCACATTCACATGCCTAGCTCTCCTAGCTCTCCCCTGTCTGCGTGGCTCTGGGAGCTTTTGTAGCTCCCTTCCCCGCCCACGCAATCCCACGATCATGTGGACCAGCTGTGCCGCCTCACGCGCTGCACAGCTGATCCCCATGATCGCCTCCCCCTCTCTCCCGTCGCAGGTGCGCTAACCACGCCCCCGCCCACAGCTACCTTCAGTGCAAATGCAGGAAATACTGTACATCAAGAAGGAAGGCTATGAAGGGCAGGGTGGTCAAGTTATGATCTCTATGACATTTAACCAAGATCGTTGATGAACTTCAGCCAAGTAATTGTATTTGCCCAACCTTTTACATTCCATGAACAGATACTGTATCAAAGAAGCTTGGTAGAAAACATTTAAGTCACTGTTACTTGAAATATACTGGATGCTAGCAGTTTAGCAGAATTATCCAATTATTGTCCAGTTATTTTTAACTGAGGCTGTATGTATATGGGCAATGCTGTCAATTGACCAAACGGTGAGCTGAATCAGATAGCAGAGATGAATGCAAACAGACCAGATAGACCCAAGTGTGTAATGGAGGTTTTAAGGGAATGTCTGGTAGAGGACTTTGGTCAGGATGATTTCTCTTAACAAAGACATTAACATTGCCGTTTACTCATTAGTTTTCTGAATATGAATGTGTAGCTTGTCAATGCAATGTGGTTTGGAAGCAAACATTCAACTTTGTGAGATAATTTAGGACCAGCATGTAGGTTATACATTACACAAAGCATACCGTACATTTCGTAATTTTTCGATTCAAACTAATTTTATTTTCCTCTCCAAAATCAGATCTCAAGAACTAATACATAGTGAGCGAATATGTATCTGAAATCTAATCTAAAATTGTTGCAATAAAAAAAGAAAAAAGATCCTCCTTTATCTTGTTTAGTATAAAGTGTTTAACCTTATGCTCCCCACCAATTTTTCAGCCAAAATTGTGGATGCTTTTTATCTCATATTAAATCTTGATTATCTCCTCATTCAAAAGGTATATTTGAACAATTTAAAAAGCTATAATATACAGAAAACCCTTGTCAAGATAGATAATAAGGCCATATATGTGTTAGTGGTATATTGGTTTATGATAATACACATACAAAAGGAAAAAAAAGTAAAAAGATGTATTTTTTTTAAGAAAAATGATGTTAAAAGTTAATCTTTATTACCTTACACATCGATGTGAACACTTTTTAAATTACTATAAAATAGCTCAATGTTGTAGGAGTATCTGTGCGAAGTTTGGCTTTGATTGGGTGAAGTTAAGTATTTTTCAGTCCCAGAGGCTAAACCCAAAAGCACCAAAATTGGGGCGGATGGGGCCTATGTGTTTTGTTGAGTGTCAAAAGCACAAGCAGGGCACTGCATGAAATGTGTAGAGAGTAGTGGTGGAAAGGACCACTGTCGATCCATGATCCGTACGGATTTCTCCTCACGGTTTGGCACTTGTGTGAACTGCAGTTGCATCACAGGATGAATTAAAGTTTTGCTGACTTTCAGTAAAAAATTGCGATGAGCACATCTGTATTTATGCTTTTCTATTAGCCAATATTTTATAATACATCATTAAAACTAATAATGACAAGTTGGTTTTAATCCCAAAAAAAATGAAATCTTTTATTTCTTAATTATTTAAATTGTGTTTTCATGAAGAAAAAAACACTCTAAATTACTATCACAATGTAAAAGGATAACATTTAGAATTGTTAATGTTTTACACAGATGATTTTTGGGATGGATGGAGCCTTGTAGACCGGCTACTATAATCAAACTAAGGGATCTGTATCTGCCAATATGGATCATCAATGATCAACAAGAAAGTTATATTTTCTCTGCTTTTTCTTTTGTGCTGATCCAATCTGTGATTTGTGATACGACCCAAACCGTGAGTTTTACGATCTGTAGCACCACTAGTAATGGGGGGGAAGACAGGCAGTATAGGAAAGTGAGAGTAGTTTGCTGCAGACACAGGTGAGCACAGACAGGGGTAGTTACAATACAAAGATGATTGGATCGTGAGCTGATCACTCGTTCATTTGCACTCTTTCACACTGGGGTCGGAAGTGTGACACGAGGCGTTTGTTCATTTTTCCACTGCTGATGTCAGTTATTTTTTAATCAGCACCACCAGTCTGTAAGTAGTGCAGGTGTGGCTCAGAGGATCAGTAATGCTGAGGATGTGTGAAATTACACTTGTTATAGGGGTAAGATGAGCTGCACAATATAAGCATTGTAAAAGTTTGGCTTTGTTTCGGATCGTTAGATTTGGTGGAAATTTTAAAAGTTTTGGCTCCAAATGTCCTGCTTCAGCAGAGTTAACACTTTGTGTTTTAAAATAATTAACAGAAACATAGGTCTGTTTTTCTACGTCGCTGTTTCATTTAATTTAATTTTAAAATCAGTTTCTGCGTTCCAATTCTATGAAATCAAAATGTAAAAATATTGTCCTTGTTTTACATATCATATAGCCTGGATGCTGAATCTACCATACCGTATATGTTCATAATGAGAGAATAGCTGTCTTTTACGTTTGGATTTATGTTCAAACCTATTTTTACAAATAGTTCTGGGACCAATCCCCAGTCCTGGCACCTAAGTACCACTCAAGTTTTGAAACTGTCTGGTGAAACTACTGCGGTCTTGCTTCAGAGGTACCAAAACAACATGTTTATTGCAGTGACACAGCCCTGTGGCAGCCTTAGTAATCATGACAGGAGCTAAGAATGAAGTCAGGTAAAGTGATTTTAGAGTGGCAAAGTCCACAAAGCTCACATTTTAACCCAAACCACATACAAGCCTTAACCATAGCATTGTCACATCACACATTTGTGATCCGTGTAATATTTGTTTTGTTGATTGTTTGTTTTTTACAGTTTTTGAAGGCAGACAAATGATGATGTCCTGCTAGCAGGGGCTTCAGATCAGAACACAAAATGGTATTGAGAGCATGGACTTGCATTTTCAGTTCTGTCTATCTATATCAATAAAGATCTATCTAAAAATAGATAGGCTACATCAGGACCTACATGACATTAGACGATCAGGCTGGATCAGGACCTCCATGAAATCATACAATCAGGATTTATTGGGACCTACATGACATCATATCAGGCTATCAGCACTTACATGACATATGATCAGGTAATCTAAAATGACACATCTACATCTGTAATGGGTTGCTTCCATTCGTCCGTCTTAGGGGTCCCGGGTGATCTAGCGGTAAAGATGCTAACCACAGACTGCATGTCCCTGGTTCATATCTGACGAGGGATCTTTGTTGCATATAATTCCCCCTGCAATTCATGAAATTTCTCTTTATTCTATCCAATAAAAGACGTAAAATAACCACTATTCCTCGCTTTCTTCTGGAGAATTTCACCGCAATTGCATTAAATCACAAGGATTATCAAAGCTTCATAAAGCAGTGCAAAATAAGCTCGAGAAAAAAGGTGACAATTTGGCACCTTTGTGTGCTCTCTCCCAGTGGTCTGACTGAAGGTGAGAAACAAAAAGGTGGCATTTCAGATATCACATTCCAAAAGACAATCACATACACATATGGCACAGTCTGCGCAGTGTTGTTTGTAATAATTGAAATTATCCGATTTAATTCTGATAATGCACTGAAAGCATAGAAATTACACATTTTTACATTTCACACTCAATTGTCTTACTGGAAGCTATTTAAGAATTTAGTAGTGAGTGCACTTTGAATGAATAGATGATCTGACTAATCTATTCATATATATAGACCAAACACTGACCAATCCCTATGTCTAAATATGGTCTTTTTAGTGACTTGACACTTGTATCACAAATGACAGATAATGATAATGATATCTGCTCTGCTAGTCCATTACTGTGGTGGTCAATGCGAAGTAGCTTCTCTACACAGGCCACTCGACCACCCAGAGGCTTTGCTTTATACTCCCAGAGAGCCGCTGTTATCCCCTTATCAGCAAGTAGGGACGTACACTCTAGCTCAGTGGTCCCCAAACTAAGGCCCGCGGGCCGGATACGGCCCGCCTCCACATTTGGCCCGGCCCCCTGAACCAAGGGCGTAGGTTTGCATAGGGTCCATAGGGACTAGTCACGACCAAAGTTTGGGAAAAGACACAATTGTCCCCACCGTCCAAAGTTTGCACAAACTCATCTGTAATAGTATAAAAACTTGGAAGTGGATTTTTCACTCTTCTAGTATAATACTATGTTCATCGCCCAGAAGAGTAAAAAAAAAAGTCCATGTTTTCCAATGCGCCCTCGAGCCTGCGAGTCAGAAAGTGGGGAGTCAGAAACACCGAAGTTACGTGAACGTAACATGCAGAATGAGAGCTGGCAGTCGGACTCATCTGACACGGTAAACTACTAAAATACACCGGGAAATAATAAAGCCTCATATTAGTATTTTGTTTGGTCTCAGCATGAATGTTGTTGACCCTTTTGTGCTTTGTAGATAGGAAAATGCCACCCAAAAAGAAAAGGGATATACGGAGTGTTTTCACCCAGAGGCTAAGTAGCTATCAAAAAGCCCAGGTCGTTGTTAGTTAGCTAGTAGTAACTACCCCACACAGTGCAAACCTGCATTATTTTTAAATGCATTCAGGAAACTCAGAAATACACTGCAGATGCAGTGCAGGATGATGAGGAAGCAGCAGCTGGACCATCAGGGCTTCAGGTGAGGTCTGAAATTGATTCTGTGTTGAGGTGTACTATCATGGCTGACAGTGTAAACATTGTCTCCCTGTTTTAAGTTAATTATTATTACATTAAAACATGCATGTGCAGACTAGGCTAAGTTTTCTTTGCACTTTAGGGAACAGTCAGTTTAAGTGACGGTGACCTACGACGAAGGCAGTGTAGCGGTGTCCTGGATATGGGGAGTGAAGCATACCAGCCTGATCCAAAATTCATTGAAATACAGCAACTTCAGCACAAGAATAGACTGTGACTGTATATTGGCATTTTTGCCAAACGTTTTTCATTCATTTATTTTATTATTTATTTGGTGCAGAATATTTTTTAGGTATTGTAACTAAGGTTGTATTACTGTTATTATGTGTTTTAATCAGTTCCAAGTGACACAAATGTTAATATATTGTAATAAAGTTTGCCTGTTCAACATAATAGCAACACATTTCTTTCTATGGCGGGGGGGGGGGGGGGGGTTCTGTTACAAACTGACCCCGGCCCCCATCAGAGAAGGGAAAAGTTATGTGGCCCTCACAGGAAAAAGTTTGGGGACCCCTGCTCTAGCTGTTAAGAGTTTGATGTCTCGGCAAAGGTAAAAGCTTTAGAAATCTGGACGTCCTACTATCTTAACAGCAGGTTGACATTTTGATAACAAAGATGATGTTTTAACCTTTATGTGAAATTGAAGAAAAGTAATGCCTTTCCTGCAAGCTTTCTTCACTGGTGAGTTGCTGAAATAAAGAATTCAGTTCAGTATTTTCCATTTCCTAATCTGGAGTTCAATGTAAAGAGCCCTCATTTCAAAGCCTTTTAGGGCCTCATTCATTTTTATGAGTGTTTTTCTTGTCAAGTCCAATTCTTGTCTCTGCCGCTCCAACTCTGAAACTATCAAGAAGCCTTTATTTTCCCTTTTGAATAAGAATCAAAGAACCTCTAGGTGAGGCCTCAAACACATCTTACAAAATATTCCTTTGGCAGGTTATGCCTAATGTTTACTTGGCATGGGCCTGTGCCCAGAGGCAGCTGCCCTTATTCCCTCTTTGACACCAGTGTTGTCTTGAGCTACAAGAGGAACCCTCTCTGCCCACAATTAATTTCCGCCTGAGCCATAATATTCCTCTGGCGTCTGCATGAGACTGGCAGTGACATTGAGGTCCATGGTCTCTGAGCCTGATCTTGAATAGACATCTATTCAAGACTTTCTTCCTGCCCACCAACGATTTACATGTGCAGAGACCATTCTCTTCACCTTCTTACCTCCAAATGTCTTTCAGTTAAATGTTATATACATATATGCATATTCACACATAGACACGTATATTCTCATATATATATACATATATATACACACACACACACACACACACATATACATTCATACATACATATACATATTGTAGATATAGACCTGAATGCTCATTACCTTTAAAAGGGGGATTTTTTAAAAGTCTTTATTGTTTATTTGTGAATAAGGGCAGCTCATTATGTCAAATGACGAAGAAAATGCTGAATTCTTTGTTTTTACTACGAGAATGCTTCTACAGGCACAATTATATTTATTTTCTTGTTGGATCTCTTCGCTTGGAAATGTAAAGCTCCAGTTGACACATCTCTTCTATTTGTTACTAATATTGAAGACCATATTCCGGCAGTAAAATACTTCTTTAATCTTGTATTAAAGTTTCAGTTGGATGTCCAGTCTTATAAAACTAATTTAAACTGCTTACCCTCCTCAGAGGGCATCTGCACGAACACAACAGGGTGAATGTCTCTGTCTGTGTGGTAATTAAACTGATGCTCGCTCTGTGCCTTTGAAATCACTACATGAAAGCCACCAAGGCCTCTTTCTGAAATAAACTAATTTACACATCAGTTTGTTTAGCTAAATGAGGCCTGTGGTCTTGAGTGTGTGACTTTTTAAATAAAAACTAAATAATTACATCTGATCTGATATCATCTCATTATTCACAGCATGGGACATTAATAAGAACTCAAGGTGGATGTTGACTGTGTAAAATTATCTTGGATCAGTTTGTTAAAGCATCTACAGTGCATACCTATCGCCTTTTAATTAAGACTGTGAACCATTGTGAGATTATTTCATCTTCAATTTGTTAATGACCTTTATGTGCAAGCTATGTAAAGTATGTGAAAATGTTAGTCGTTGCTCATTTGAGTCTCCTCCTGCGTTCTTTGGACAGCAGACAATGTGTCATGGGTTTCAAACGGTCTCTGAAGTGGGTTGGGTGCAAATTCAAAAATACCAAGAAATTAAACATTAAATGAGAGGCTACCATTCATCCTAACTGGCATGGTGGGATAACGCTCCACACAGAGTCAACTATACAGAGGCATGGATCCTACTAATGCCATAACTTATTTAGGTTACAGTTTTCTCCACTTCTGAGAATGCATCAGCTGTGCAGAGGCAGGAAATGCATTTGAAGATTGTTAGCTTGAGCAAGTCAACCACTTGTGAGGTGATAGGGGGATATTTAGGCTCACCAGTCAAAGAGCCCTTTGATCATCCCATTAGCTATATTTCCAAAACAGTGGACTATTTGGTGAGGCTACAGGAGAAATGGGACATTGTGTGGTCATGATTGCTCTATGCATAAAAAAGCACTAATAATCATAATTGGATTCTAGGTTGAAACATATAATAGTTGATGATGAGGTAGGAAAGTTCCGCATGTGTGATATTTTCATAAGCCCATACGAACAGATTCCTTGACAGCGCTGGTTAAGGTAAAGTACGGTGTTTGTATAGGCCTACAGACATCTTGTCTGTAGCTTCACACAAATCCAACAGGCCACTGTGGGAGACAGTCTGGCTGCCCCTGACTCAACAAACATTGTCACAGCAAACAAATCTGTTCCCAATTTTAATGTGATCAAATAAATTACAGAAACATTTTCCACAGGCTATATGCTTTATGCAGCTGGCTAATGCCAGGAAGAGAAACATTCAGCCAAGATGTTTCTCCTTCAGGAAAAGCTCTGTGAAGTCATCCTTTCTATCTCTGTGACAGTGAGGGACTGCGAAGTTTAGCTGTCTCTTGAAGCTCCCCAAACAACATTTTGATACAGTTAGGGCAAAGGCAACATGATTATTTGTGCCGTTTCCTTCACAGTAAATGTGCTCTGCTACAGGGGATGGGAGTAAAAGCATGACAAGCTTGTAAAATGAATGACGTGCTCGGGATTCTTTGCCCTTATCACAGTGTGTGTCTTTTTTCTGGCTGGTGTTTGAGGCGTAATGCCCACCCCTCTCGTCCTAATCATGCCCTCCGCAGAGAAAGCCTGGCAGACCTCACATCCAGAGAGACCTGTTGATGTGTGGTTGGTGATGTGGCAGGGATGAGTTGAATGTTGGACTCGGGCCAAGCGTAAATTAAAGTTGGAGGAGAGTGGGAATAAAACAAGAATTTTTTGCATGTTTGTGTATTGTTTTAGAAAGTGGTTGGCACAAAAAGGCATGCCGCAATCGATGCAATCCGTCATTTATGTGTAAAAAATGTAGACATATTCAAAAGATTTTTTCTCAAGGTTGGGCTGGCAGTTTGGCTGCGTATGGTCCAGTAAGTGGTGATACACTCCTCTGTCCTCAGTGTTGCCTCCCACTGTGCCCCTTAAAGAGCAAGGGTTCATGGGAATGACCAATGGGAAGCATTGCTCAGCTACTTCCCACAGCCAAGAGACAGCTGTAATCCTTTAACCCTTCCCCTCCCCATACGAGGTTTACACACACACACAAGCTTTCCTAAACACAATGGAATTTGTAGGTACACACATTTGGGGACATATACAAAGACACATTCCACAGTGCTGTTCCTCCCAGTCGTGCTGTGATACGGCTACTGAATTGATGGTGTTTCCGCTGCAGTGTCCTAGATTGCCTCTGAACATTCATCACTGGACCCTCCATGGAAGGCTGTGGCCACTGGCCTTCACTCAAACCCCATCCCATAGCGCCGGTGGGGCACTGATAAAACAAACAACGCACTGCTGCCTACACAGTGACCCCGAGTCTGCTTCTTAAGACTCACTCACTACCTCTCCCCTACTATTTCCCCGCCCATAATTCACTCTCACTCCTTCTTATTTTTTCTCAATCTGCACCTCCATAGTGTGTTGGCCAATCTCCTCTTTCCACTTTTCTTTATCCGTTGCTTTGTGCTGTGTGATGAAGAGGATTTTGCTAGCTACTGTAGCTGAGGGGGTTGGAAAAGGAAGAGAGGGGAAAGGAGTGAGTAGCAAAAGGGAAGGCTGGAAGGTGGATATGGAAGGGAGGGAGGATAGGGGGCTCCGAGTATACAGTCCTCAGAGGAGTGAAGTGAAAGCCAAGAGTGTTCTTCTAAGGAAGTGGGTTCAAGATGGATCTCCTTTATTCCAGCACAGTCATCACTCTGCCTCCCCCGCTCTAATACATGTACACTTTTTCACGGGGCATTGTCTTACATACTGTACAGTATAAAGCAACGAGGGCAAGATCATGCAACATCACAGTAACCACATATTCAGTGACACTTTGTGGGTATAAGCAATGTGATCAAAATAATGTCTGTTCACTGTTTTTTGCATTCCATTTGCAGTGTTTTGATGTATATTTTGGGTCAAGCACTTTGCACTTGGTTGTTCCCATTGCTAGGCTAAAATAGCACCCAGTCGTGTAAGAAAGGACCCCACAGGAACAGCTTCTTTCCACTGGCCGTCACCCTGATGAACAATTAATCAGACTCCCCCATCTGCACTACCTGCACTAATTGGACTACTTTTTCTTTCTAATGTCTTTTTTTATATTTATCTTGCTTATTGTAAATGTGTATATATGTACAATGAGAGCTATGTGTAACCGGAGTCAAATTCCATGTGAGTGTAAACACACATGGCCAATAAAGCTGATTCTGATTCTGATTCTGATTGTAGGAGTGTAGACAGGGACACGGGGAAAGGTCATGTGTGCACATTGAGTAATGTGTGTACACATTCACTACCTAATAATTCCCCCTTATTCGATTGGGAGCCTCCATCACAGCCAGTGAGACATCTGTGCTGAACATGTGCAACTCTACTCTGTATGTCTGGTGCATATTAGGAGCAAAATAATGCACAATGCAGGATGACACATGTGCAATATAATTAAGAGACCCGTCGTACGATGGACCGTCGTACTTTCAGCTGGTCCAGGAACTATTGATCCAGGATAATTATGTTCAAATAAATGATATTGTTTTGTCCCCATGTGTGTCTTTAAAAAAACAGAGGACTTTATATTGCATCGTTTAATTCTCATTTAATTGTTTCCAAATAATAGAAGAAGTGTCATATGTCACCTCATTTGCACGACACTGCCATCACATTACACTACACTTTGTAGTGTAGTGGTAGTGGTAGTGCCAAAGCAAGCATTTAGGTGCATTCAAGGTCAAGAAAAATATGTTCTCTTTTGAACATACTACAGTAGCACATACTGTATGTAATGTAAGAGTAACAATACAACAATATTAGTGTATAAATGTGCCAATACTGTACGCATACAACTGTCGTCCTTTTGACTGGACTAGCTAACATGATGATTTGAACTTCCCCATTGTTATGGATTGCATAATCTTTCCATTTTAGTTTACCTTTTCCATACAAAGATTTTGATAAGAAAACTGAATGTTTTTTGGGTTGGTAGCGGCCTCGATTTAGACTAAGAGAAAGAGAGCGTGAAAGTGAGAGAGTTGTTCTATACCAAGCCTGTTATTGCATCTG